>CM038145.1:14675046-15275046 GCA_021437245.1 Aegilops speltoides
GTGCTGTCCATTGATGTTGGTAGAATGGCGAGATTTTACACCGGCTTATGGAGTACGGGCAGCCTGCGGTGTTGGTAGAACGGTGAGACTGTATAATGCTATGTGGGAAACTTGTGGCATGACGCTGAGCCAAATAACTGCAGATTATCCCAGAGAGTTAGAACCCACACAATATTATTTAACCTTGCAATTATAATCCAAAGGGTTCAGTGATGTCTTTTCCCTTGATAACAGATGCAAATTATCTGGATATAGATAGGGTACTCTTTATTATTAGATATAGATTGATTGATGAGACTGTAGCAATAACAACAACAATCAGTAGCAAGCTACATCTCTGTTCTCTATCTAAATGTGCATCAATTAGTAGCATCATACATCATACAAGAAGCACCATACATCTATCTAAATGTGCAGCAATCAGTGTCCCTCCCTCCCTCCCTCTCTATCACCTCTCTGCACTCTCTCTCTCTCTCCTCACCTATCTCTCTTATTTTTCTCCACAAGAGCAGATCAGCATCAAACCTTGTCTCTCCTCTGTTCTCTCTCTCTATATATATATATCAGCAGCGGCCAGCAGCAGATCCAGCAAGCCCTCAATCTAAATATGTGGCAATTAGTGTCTCTCTCTGCTCTTTATCTCTCATCTCTCCGCTCTCTCTCTTCCTCACCTATCTCTATGTCTCAAGCAGCAGCGCCCAGCATGCCCTCTGCACTCTCCCTAAAGCAGAAGCTCATCCCTTCAAGTGCCTCCCCACCTTCAGCCACGGCGTTGCTGCCGCCGCCCCTGTATCCACTCGTCAGCGGCGCCAGCTCTACCGCCCCTAGATTCTCTAATTGCTTGGATGTGAAAGAAAATGGAGGGAGGAATGAACCTGCGCTGGTCGCTCGTTCCAGGACATCACCTCCTCCGCCTCGCCCTCAAACCACCGCCACGGCCCCGGCACCACCGGCAACGGCCCGACGCCGTGCAGCCGCGCCCGATCCCCGGTGAGTCGGCCTCCATCCTCTCAATCAACCACGCCGGCTGCCATATCGTCCCCCACCGCGACGCCTCGTCCAAAGCGAGCACGCCGGCTGCCTTATCGTCCTCCGCCGCGACGCCTCGCCCCATTCCCCATTCGTAGGCTCCTCACTGCGCCCCCGCTCGCAGCCGAGCCGCTCCAGCATGCCTGAGGCCCCGCCACCGCCGGATCTGCGAGGTGGCTTTGCCTGGAAGACGCAAACGGGCGGCGGCAAGGGGAGGACGAAGGGGGGCGGGGCGGCGTTGCGCAGGTGAGATGCGCCGGAGTGGCAGACCTTTGTGACGGGAGGGGCGCCGACGCTGCCTAGGGTCCTTTTAAAAAAATGAAACGTTTTTCCTCAGAATAACCACTTAAAATAGGACTGCGAGTTGAATACCAAAAAACATAGGGACTTATTTGCAAAATCGCTGGAAACCCAATTTGCTTTATTATTAGGTAAAGATAAGGCAACAAAACAACCCGCTTCTCCTAACAACAAAAAATCACTCCTGTTGCAGTTAATTGATGATTGATGCTTAACTTCCTCTCCCCGTGATTTCCACAATAAATTGATGAATTCCTGTTTAAAGTCGGCGCTCCACCTCAAGTCATTTGTTCACATCGCCTGATGGATTCCGTATAAAAGACTGTATTCCACCTCAACCCATTTGTTCCCGTCGCGTGGTGGGCGTCTACCATACCACTAGGCCTTTTTCACTATTCTGACCCTTTCAACGAACTTTGTCACAAAATGAACTTGACGTGAAAGTATTTCACAATCTGACCCTTTTAGCAACACCACAGCCCGTGGTGTTTCTGCCCAACATAGAAACGCCGAGGTAGCTAGCATTTCTGATCAAAGAAGAAACGCCGTGGTAGCTAGCGTTATGGACCAGGTAAGAAACGCCAAAGGCGCTGGCGTTGCTGCCCATCATTGAAACGCCAATGACCATGGCGTTGCTGCCCTTTTTCATGTGCATGTGGAATGTGGATGAACAGCCTAACTAATAAGGCTAATTAATTATGACCAAAGAGGGCAGCAACGCCATGGTTCCTTGGGTTTCTATGATGGCCAGAAACGCCATCGCCTTCGGCGTTTCTTACCTGGTCCGAAACGCTATCTACCTCGGCGTTTCTTCTTTGATCAGAAACGCTAGCTACCTCGGCGTTTCTATTTTGGGCAGAAACGCCGCGGGCTATGGCGTTGCTAAAAAGGTCAGATTGTGAAACACTTTCACGTCGAGTTCATTTTGTGACAAAGTTCGTTCAAAGGGTCAGAATAATGATTTCGGTCTACGACTACATTCCAATGACATATTGCCGGTTGAATCATAAATTTGGAATTTCTCAGGCACCGGACGAATTGGACGCCCGGCTGGTCATCTTTGGTTGTTCTTCCCTTGCAACATACACAAACACCGTAGACTTACCGCTCCTATAGGTACATACTGTTGCTATCTATTGTAACTTCTGAATTTCAAGTGCTTGATTAATAGCTAATTCTGAACTTTTGTATACTTGATTAATTTCTAAATTTAATTTTGGTGGATTGAATACATAGAATTGCATGACAAATGGGTGTTGAATCAGAAGTTTGGAGTTCCTTAGGTGCTCAGCGACTTGGACACCATGGCAGTCATCTTGGTTGTTTTTTTTTGCGCGGGGAGTCATCTTGGTTGTTCTACCCATGACGCACACTCAGGCGCTACAGATTTACGACTCCTATAGGTACATATTGTTTTCATCCATTGCAAATTTTGAATCTTTGCATGCTTTATTAATATTTCAATTTAATTTTGCTTGATTGAGTACATAGCCTTGCATTTTATTTTCCCCTAAATTATAATTCTTTATATGCTACCCCTCACAAAAAAAATCTTTATATGGTACGAGAAGTCAACACATAGTCACATACGGCCTGCATTTCAACCACCACCTCTTACATACATTTCATGATATGGTACCAGAACACATACTTCGTGCCCTTCACCCCATTTTTTTACAACAATAAACTAATCAAGTACAATAGGTCATATAGATTTCATTTTCGGTTATCCTTAATCTGAATATTCACATTTAAAACCAAGTCTCATCCAGATATATTGCCATCTATTCTCGCGGCAACGCGCGGGGAATTGTCTAGTACTCAACAATAGTTACATACAAAATGTGAAATCCTGTGAAAATCAATTGAAAAATGAAAAAAAAACTTGTTTACCTCCTGGTCATTTCACCGGTCACGTTGGGGACACGGACGGTTGTGGCAAAGGGGGTGGGAGGGGAGGGGAAAGGACCTAGGCGGTTACGTGGGAGCCATTGACGCCATGGAAGGGATAGGCGGCGACAGGGCTGTCACCCTTGTTGCCTTCTTCTTCGTCGCGCGAGCAACGTCCATGGCCGATTGATCTTGCGGGCCCTCTTCCTTGCGATCTTCTTCACCTATGAGGGAGCCTTAGCGGCGATGGAGGGGTCCTTAGGCGCATCCACGCCAGCCACTGCAGCAGTTTGTGGCAGTGAACGGCCTTTGGCTTGTTGCCACCGTCAGCGGGAACCACGTGAGGGATGGTCGTGGGTGCGGTGGGACTAGCGGGGAGGCTGGTGGGGTCGGCGTGGCATCGAAGATGCCCTCCATGTGTTATCGATGGCCCGCGACAGTCGTGGCGGTAGGCGGGTCGGCGGCCGAAACTTTCGCTTAGGGCGGTTGGGGTTCCCCCTGCAGCCCTTTTGGGTTTGGTTCGCTGCTAGTGGTGATGTATATTTGCATCACTTGTAGATTTTTTTTTGACAAAACCTAAAAAAATCTGGGCGTCGTATACGGTTGGAGGCGTTTTTGGGGCCCCAAATATTGATTTTTGGGGCACAACTGCATTTTAGAGTTGCTGTTGGAGATGCTCTAAGCCCTCTTCATCCGTATGGATCTGCCACACCTATCTCAACACAAGGGCCACATTCATGTGTTGGGATACCAAAATATCTAGACCCTACTGGTCCTTATGGAAGGAGATATCAATCCACTTCACCTTGTGGTATATCTGGCGTCCATTGAGCTGCCGGAAGAAGTGTGATAATCCTCGAATGACCTAGCACTGGCGTAGCTTCATAGCGGGCAGCTCGCCACTGGGAGCTATGCAGGCACAAAAACATATTCTCATAGTGATGTGCATGTAAAAGAAAGCATGATTTATGTGACACGGCAAAAATGCATCAGCAAGACGGGAGAAATGCTTGGCACCATAAACTTCCAAATTAAGCATTAGGTGCGGGAACCATTCAAAGGTTGACATTCTTTAATTTTAGACAGGGACACGAATGTAACTGAATTTTCAAAACGTGCCATCAGTTAACGCGTGCTTGATCCACTAGTGAAATATGAATGGTTAATTCGTACTCCCTCCGTTCGGAATTACTTGTCACGGAAATGGATGTATCTAGACGTATTTTAGTTTTAGATACATTCATTTCCGAGACAAGTAATTCCGAACGGAGGGAGTACATGCAATCGTATCCAGTAAACTACCATCGTTGACGATTGCATACTAATGCTTACAAATCTGATTAGGTGATCTGTTTGGTAGACACTGAATTGTGTATTATTCATTAATTTTATGTATTGACGCGGTCGTGCGCCAGCCTAATTAATTGGTTTTGTTAAGTCAGAGAACGGGTGTACGAACTACATGACATGATCTGATACAAGCCTATAATTGTATGTACGTCTTGGTGCTGAAAATATTTTCTGAAGTGCTCCATGGAAAAGTTCTGGCGTGATATCACGTAATATTGACCATAGTGCAGTTGCACAGCAGAGAGGGCGTTTTGGAGCTTGGCCTCCATAGAGGCCGGATTTTTTTGAAAAAAAAAATCAAAGTTCGAACTTCTCAATTTCAAAAAATCTGAAAAATTTGGACAAGTAAACGAGGATGTGATGTGTATGTGTGTAAAATTTCAAAATGAAATAGCTTGAAATGGGAACTGTGCAAAAAAAAATCATGGACTTTTAGGATGAATAGTGCATCTACTAAGAAGCCTCAGATTTGTTTTTTTTTTTTGTATATCACTCCTGTTAACGTATTTCGTCTTGAAAATTTACACACTTTTACATTATGTCTCTAAGTATATGTGTATTTTTCTAAAAGTAAAACGTGAAAATTTGAATTTTGATCAATTCAAATTCGGCCTGTATGGAGGCCGAGCTCCATTGAGCATTTTCGTGCACAGCATCCAGAAGTTGGATGTGGTCAACAAATTGTAACAACTAACAACAACCCAGTTGCCATTAATATTTACCGCCCGTTGTGCAATCCCTCCTAGCTAGTCTAAGAGACAAGAAGAAGAAAATGAACTCCATGATGCAAACCTAAGATACATAAACGACCATGAAACTGTTAAACGCAGTTGACCCCTTCTTATTATTATTTTTATTCTGTGGGGGGGGGGGGGGTATTGCATATGCAAAATAACAAAAAATGCACAGCAAACACAATATTCTTGTCACAAATTATTTGTGCGTAACAAACTTAGCGCCATGTTTTTTTTGTGTAGACCATTTGTTTATTGTTTGCTCCAAACAAGTTCTAACAAAACCTAGGATAATTTCTTGTTACTTGTTGTTACTTGACATATGGTGCCAACTTGCCGATGGTGAAAACAATTCTATATTCTTTACCCATCTTTCTCATGTTTTTTTAGAAAAGGAGGATGACCCCCGGCCTCTGCATCTGGGAGATGCATGCGGCCACTTTATTGATTATTCTCGAGGACCTTACAAAGTATTACAACAATATGCCTGAATCCGCCATCTTGGCAACATATGCCACTACTCCTATCCAAATGATGAAAGCTTGCTAGCTGGGCCACTACCCAGACCACTCATCTAAGCCTAACATCAAAATGATGAAGGGGTGCTAGCTGGGCCACTACCCAGACCACTCACCTAACCCTAACATCAAAAGCCGGAAGCCCCAGCCGAGCCACATACCGGGTCTGGGGTACAAACCGGTTCGACGCACTCGTGTGTCGTCGCCGCCATCTTCCACAGGTCCGTCTTCAGAGCAAATATTGAGGCTTCTATCTTGTTTGGCCACTCAGCCATCGACGTCACCACGACACCAGACAGCTTCGTCCTCCTGCACGAGTCCATCGCCACACATCGGACGCCGAATCTCCACTGTGCCACACCGCCGAAATACGCCGCCATCAATGAGTAGGATGAAGCACCGCTCCGCCGAGTCCGGCAGGGCTGCTGAAGAGCAAGCACCGTGGAAGAAGGACTCTGAGGCTGAGCACATAGGCGGCAGAGCGCCCACGCACCGCCACCAGACGAACTCCGACCACGCCACCAACTGCCGCCAAGCAACCAAAGCATCACATCCACCCCAAGCTCACTACGAACGACACCCCCAAGAGGGTGCGACGCCTGGAGCGCCGCTGTCGCTTGATCCGGCAAGGATTTGGGCTTTCGCCCGGCATATGAGCTGGGTGGAAGGAAGAGGGGAAGGAGGCGACCTGGACGACGCCTACAAGAAGGGTACGGCGCCCTCGGGCGTCGCCGCCATCGTGGCCAGCACTGCTGGCCTCGGATTATTTCTCCGGAGCCACCTCCCACCTCCAGCCGCCAAACAGGTACAACTCCGGCGACAAAGGCCGCCCAAAGCAGGACCATCGGAGGCAGCCCTAGTTGAAGTAGACGGAGGCCTTCAGATCTGGATCGGGCGCCGCCGAGACGCCCGCACCACAGCCGCCACCCGCCGCCGCCTCGCCGCCCCCGCGGCCGAGGAAGAACGGCCAGCACCAACGAGCACTGGTCACCCATCTTCCTCATGTGTTGTTTGGAGATCGTGTAATTAACTGTATCCATACCCCCACCCCCATCTCATTTTTAATTTCCTTTTACCATCATGTAACCTTTTATTTGTAGTAATCACAATGAAGACAGCCAAGCTGCGTTCCATAAAAAAAAGTGTTCAAAACAAAGCTTTGCTGGTTAATAATTTGCGCAAGTGCTTTAACATGTTTAATATCCCTTGGTTCAAGTTAGTCAGGAATTCTTAGTACAACAATGACATTGTTCCTGGAAATCATATGGGAGGTTCTTTTTGTTGTAAGGCTAACCTCAAGCTATTGGATGCTTATAAGTCCATGGAATTCAGCAGATGATAAAATTATTCTGTTGTGGAGAGACCAGTGATTTGATCAGTGCCTCCATTTCAAGTTGCCTCACCTCATCTCCTTTGCCAAGGAGAGAAAGTTCTTCACAAAGAGTCTTTAGAGCACCTTTTCCATTTGCCCTTATGTTTACATGCCTTCTGGTAATTTAATAATTTACCCAAGTGGAAGAATTATGTGCCACCCTCCATGGCCAGGAAAACAAAATCTCCTTGGACACATGGAGCTACTTTTGGGGGAACGAGAAGTTCTCCTCTATAAAAGTACTCCCTCTGTCCGGAAATACTTGTCGTAGAAATGGATACAAATGGATGTATCTAGAACTAAAATACATATAGATACATCCATTCATTGGACAAGTATTTTCGGACGGAGGGAGTAGTATAGAAAGTTATGATTGCTTACCAGCCAACCTCTCCCCACTATAGATTTGGGAAAGTTCATGCCAGGCCAAGCATTAAGTCTTCTTCTTGCCAGTTCTTAATGATAAATTCAATAGAAGAAGTCTGCTGCATAGAAAGAATTTTGTATTGCAAGATTATAGTTGTGCTGCCCTGGCCCGGTGTTGTACTCAAGTGGAGACTCTTCATCATCTTTATTGGATTTACCCTTTTTCTGATAAATTAATTAATGATGAAATTTTGCTTGCCTTCAAAGAGGCAGGAATCAAGCGTTTCCTGACTTGAAGAAGAAATTAGGGGTTCTTTTCTTCACGGAGATAATCATTCTTGCAGCTTGGGTCATCTTGATGTTTGGGAATAACAGAATTTTCAGAACTAAGGTACCTAGTTTAATGAGATATAAGCAAATTTACTTTCATGAGCTTTCAGTGTTGGGTTATAAGATTAAAAAAATTAACATGACAAGTATTTGCCGTGCTTGAACAAAATTGCCGAAATTGTCATCCTCGCGATAACTAAATTTTCCATAAAAATCATTTGATTTGCCATGCTAATTATCTAAGGTACGATTTTGTAGGGAAATCCCTAAAATTGTATCGAGTTTCTAGTTAATCGAACCATCCGACCGAGTACTTACTGTCGACCAATTCACCAAGAAACTCATCATACACCTTCATGACCCAAAATCTTGCTCAATTTTGGATCATGTGCATCATGCATGCGCCAACAACTCATGACGTGCATAACCACGCATAGATCCCCAAGGCGCCTATATAAACATTAGCTCCGGTGCATGCATTTCCACACAGCCCAACTTAGTCAACCAACATGGCTTCTTCCACGCCTTGCCTTGTCCTACTCTTGGGCATGGCTTGCCTTCTGCAGGCATCACTAACGGCGGCCAACCCGCCACCGTGGGAGCTGCCGGAGTCGGAGATGAGGGCCAAGTGGTCCAGGTGGATGACCAAGTACTCGAAGCGCTACTCTGGCCCCGAGGAGAAGGAGAAGAGGTTCCAGATCTTCAAGCAGAACACCAACTCCATCGGCGCTTTCGCCAGCCAGACTACGGTCAATGCCGTTGTCGGCGGATTCGGGCCCCAGACCATCACTACGGTCACCGTCGGCATGAACAGGTTCGGCGACCTAAACCCCAGCGAGGTCGTCGAGCAGTTCACTGGGTCCAACAACACTGGCTTCATCCCAGAAGCTCCCACCTACCTCTCCTATGAGGACTCCCGGAAGTCGTGCTGCGTCGACTGGCGCTCCCATGGCGCCGTCACCGGCGTCAAGTTTCAGGGCTCTTGCTGTAAGCCACGCACGCTATATGTTTTTGGTATACAAATGTTGATCAGTCCATTCTTTTAGCTGAGTATAATGGGCACATGTGATACATGGTGGCAGTGTCATGCTGGGCATTCGCGGCGGTGGCAGCCATCGAGGGCATGAACAAGATCAGGACCGGTGAGCTGGTTTCGCTCTCGGAGCAGCAGCTTGTGGACTGCGACACTGGAAGTAGCGGCTGCAGCGGCGGCCGCTCCGACACCGCGTTGGGCCTCTTGGCATCCCATGGTGGCATCACATCGGAGGAGCGGTACCCGTACAGCGGCTATTCCGGCAGCTGCGACGTGGACAAGCTGCTCTTCGACCACCAGGTTTCACTTTCAGCGAGTTTTCGATGAAATTTACTGAATTTCATTATTTTCACCGGCCAATGAAATATTTACCTTTCGGCCAAAATATTTCAACAATTTCATTAGTACACATAAATTCAAATATTAAATTGAATTCGAGTGAACATTTCGGCCTTTTGGCCGAAACGCAAACCGCGTTTTTGATTGGTGCTGAACTTTTTCTGAAACTGAAAGTGAAAACCTTCCAGGCGTCCGTCACAGGGTTCAAGTCCGTGCCGCCCAATGACGAGCGGCAGCTGGCGCTGGCCGTGGCGCAGCAGCCTGTGACGGTGTACATAGACGCCAGCACGTGGGATTTCCAGTTCTACTCCAGCGGCATCTACAAAGGCCCCTGCTCTGCTGAGGCCGGGAGGGTGAACCATGCAGTCACCATCGTCGGCTACTGCGAGAAGTTCGGTGAGAAGTTTTGGATAGCCAAGAACTCGTGGAGCAACGATCGGGCGACCAGGATACATCTACCTCGCGAAGGGCGCCCATCGCCCACGGGCACCTGTGGCCTCGCCACCTCGCCCTTCTACCCAACAGCTTGACCCACGCCCCACCGCCATGCCTACGCACGTAGGGCTTTTGCGGCAATATTTGCTTATGTTAACTCCATCGTTTGGTGGACAACGGTTAAGAAATAAGAATGGTCGATGGATGTGTGTGTAGTATTATTATTTCCTTATGGTACCGTTGTGATAATGCAAAATTTAATGTTCTCAATAATATGATTGCTCGTTGAGTGTACTCAGTAAAGTACAAACTTTCTTCGATAAATCTGTCACATTTCACCATGACATGATCCCATGTTTGAAATAATCAAACATGGAGCCAGCGTCAGCTCAAGTGGGAAGCAAAAGTTTACTGAAAACTGAATATATGTTATATGAACGGCCTGAATGTCAACTTCTTGATGAACTGAAACCTTCAACGTATGTATATTCAAACTGGATGAAATAATGCTACTAGATAGAGAAAAAAGGTAAGTACATTTTCAACCGAATGACGATGGATCGATCGGTTCCTCCACCTGGTCTATTTCTAGTACTCCTCTCCGCATGCCAGTCATCCTTGCCCAAAGTGAACTCCTCCTCCCCTACCGAAGTTTCTGTGCGACTCCTCCTCCTAATCCTCCTCCAGTGAGTTTGTCGTCCTCCATGACGGATGGTGACTGAGGTGCGCATGCTGTGGATAGCGGATGTACTGGTGCTGACCTTGAGTTGGAGACATATTGCTCCATGCATGGATTCTTCAGTGCAGCTCAAGTCCACGCCACCGAGCTCTAATAGACATCGGGCCCAGCAGAAAATGAGGAGAGAATATATAGCGACTAACACAGATCATATAGGCGGCAAGAGTCTTCCATAATAATAAGCTTTATATGCGATGGTTATAATTCTAATCTGAATACAGTAATCAAGACGCCTAGATGATCCATCAAATCTAGGTTGCCCATCTATAATGACGAGGAAATTCAGCCACCGAGACTAGGTGGAGCATTGATCAGAGACGGCACTGGACTAGGTCGTCTGAGATGGCTGAATGTCTACAAATATTTGGGCGGGCCACAAGATAGACATACCACAACTTACATCTGTCAGATTTGTTGTGGCTAGTTTCCATATGTGGGGATTTTTTAGAGGTTTTAGTAACATTATCGAATTATCCCTTCATAGTTTTGAATATCAATTTGCAAAATGTAATGGCCATGTCGTTGTAAATTTAGCAAAATACTATCACGACGACTTGCCCAAATATACCAGTTATCCAGCTCCATCCAAATGACAACCATGTTGGAATTGATATCAGATTGCTGTGAACCGAAAGAAAATGGGGGAGATAAAGTCTCCTCCCCCAATGATTGTGCTATGATCGGAGGCACCCATAATCGATTTTTGGTTTGGTCCACCTGGCGTCACATATAAAAAGGAGGTAGCTGTACTTGCAAGACAAAAAATCATGTTTATTTTAGTTCTATATAAGGAGGATTACGCTAACAAGCTGTACCTTGTTCCTGAATTCCATATGCTGAACTAGTTGATATGATGGAAGTAGTCTTTTGTCTTGCCAGACATCATTGAGCAATCATTTGGTTATCTTTGACATGGTATGTTGTATTTTTTTCGATAAAGAGCGCTTTTATTAACTCAAAACGTAGCATCAAGCGGATACAAAACATCATGAGTACCACCCGGCCTCTGAATAACTAGGATGCACACAGCTAAACAACAAAAGTATGTCAAAAGAAAAGTAACAAAAAGACAAGTCGACAACAGAGAGTCCTCAGACCGATACTATGCATATGTAAAAAATGAAGGTAGATCGATTCGGAGGTTATGATGTCATCCATGTTGGGAAAAAACCTCCACAGCCGCCTTCTCCAACCGTGTACACACCGCCTTGAACAACGGTTGGTGCTCCGGTCGTTGTATCGTAAACCACATATGAAGCAAGTGCGTACAACGGAAAATAACCTGTGGTATATTGTATGGTCATGGCATGCCAAGCTACTCAACTAAGAAGCAAGAATGATACTATATAATTATCGCATGTATGTATTTGCATAAGCATATTCGTGATAAACACTTCGGATGGTTTGAGGAGCAAAGTATGCCCTAAGATGTGTCGTGTTCGTGTCGTGCCAAGTGGGGATATGGACTATGGAGAAGCACTAAACTCTGACTTAAATGACGGTGCTTGATGAACTACTACTAATTCAGCAGGTACTTGAAACCTCCTCGGCAAGAAACCACTCGTGCCAAAGTATTCAGTCATAGATGCGCCATCCTCGTTGCCTTTGCTGGCATATCGGACGACGGGCAGCAGCGCCTTCTTCCTCGTGTCCACCTCGATCATCCAGATCCGCTCGTCGCCGTCATCGACACCGATGAGGCGCCTCTTCTCGCTCCTCAGCATGAGGCAGACGGAGTCGGGCTCGTCCATGCTGACGACCGGGTACTCCGCCGAGACACGTGGGAGGGGCTGGCTGCCGGGGAGCGCCCAGAGCTCGTCGGAGTAGAACACGCCGTCCGCCGTCCACGCCATGCCGTCGTCCACGTTGAGAGTCCAGGTGGTGACGCTGAACGAGAAGCGGGAGTGATGGCAGTTGCTCCAGGGTTTGACAACGTCACTGCAGCAGCATCGCGGCTCGATGCTGACCAGCTTCACGGCGCCGCCAGCCGTGACGCCGAGGGTCCGGGTTCGCCTGATGGAAACCCCATCGTGGTAGTTTCACGGCCGCACCGCGGCAGCTGCGGCCGGCAGCGGCACGTAACGGTGCACGGGGTTCGCGTCCAATACGTTGCACAGCACCAAGCCGACATAGTAGTCCACCCAGCACAAGAACCTGCCGGCGATGGGGACGACCGCGTCGGAGAGCCACGATTCCGGCACTCCGGCGGCCGGCACCCGCTTGATCTCCCAGTCGAGGTGGTTGACGGGGCCAAGACGCAGCACACAGTGCTCGTGCTCCCCTCTCCACGGGTCGAGCTCGGCCACCACGAGCTCGTCCTCGCCACCGTGGAGGGCGCCCGTTCCCTCCGATGCCATTCGTCGCTGCTGGTGGTTGTCTCTGTCGTATTGCATCGGAAGGTAGCAATGCGGGAGCAGCGACAGCGACGGCGGCCGGGAGGGGCGGCCGGCCCTGTACACGAAGTGCTCAAACGGGCCACAGCTGAAGGGGTCGCTCACATCCCTTGTCCTGAAGAGGATGGCATCTCCGTGGGCCGCGATGAGCTCCGGCAGCTCAAACACCTCGTCACCAGGCAGATCCGTACAACCGACGTAGAGGGTGGAGTTTCCCGGCGGCGCTGCCAGCCGGAAAGAGGCGCGGATGCACTGGCCGGTGGAGGTTCGCGCGTACGCGACGGTGTTAGCCTGGGCACGGAGGGAGTCACGGAGGTGCCCATAGACGTCGAGAATCACCCACCCACGATCGGCGGCGGCGACGGCCGAATTGGAGGGTTTCGTTTCCATCGCCGCTGGGATCGATGGGTTCTCTCGAGATCGGCTTTGGCCTCTTATAAGTTCGCTCTTACTATGTAATTAAGAGCATCTCCTAAAATAGGTTTTAACAATTTTTTGCATCACGAGGGGCCAAAAAGAGCTCTCCAACAGCAGTTCGTGATGTAAAAAAAAACGTCGCGCGTCTTCCCCGCCTCCCTCCCTCCGCCATGCATAGCCCTCCGTCAACCTGAGTTTTTGTTTTTTCTTTCTTCACCCAACAAGACAATTACATTACGTGTTCCACGTCTTCCCTTGGACTGCTGTCGCTTCCACCTCTCATCTCGGCAATTCGCGTGCGTGCGTGCGTGCGTGCGTGCGTGCAACTGCAAACATCCATCTTGCCAAATCTTTCTTGGCCGCCGGCCAGCCAGGATGCCGGGTCGGTCTGCCAGGTGTCCAGGGAGGCGAGGCGGAGACGGCCACGCAGCTGACCGTGGTGCGTCGTGTCGCCGGCGTCGACGACATGCATGCATCAACTCCGTCTGTTGCCTGCACGACCACGAGGATCGTTTCGTCCTGGTAGGCGTGCACGTCAGAGAACATGCCCAGCCGCCTCCCTTCGCCAAATCAAGACCAAGACGGCGGCACCGATCTAGATTGGCAATTTGCTGCGCTGCTCGGCCAGCCAGGTCATCGCCGCCCGGTCATGCATTTCGACATGCATGCTCCGCCTCAATCGCTCCTCCACTTCATGCTCCATCCATCGTGGTCGTGGCCGCCGTCCCACGTGCTTCTGCTCCCCGCCGGCTGGCTGAGGAAGACGATCGGCAGATTCCCATGGCGCCACCCTCCTCGTCATGAGGAAGCCCTCTCTGGGCGCCGACCACCAACTTCGTCCTTGCCGTGTACCTAGCAGGCCACCACCACCGCCATCGACGCCATCAAATCAAACACCACCGCCTGTGGTTGCTGTCTTCCTTCCTCCTCGCCTCCTCCGGATGCATAGATAGCGCGTGTATAGCCGCAAGGCCAGTGAGATCAATGACCGCCCGGGACGGAGAAATGGTGGTGGTTGTGGTCGTCCAGGGAAAGCAGGGACTCGGGTGGGTGGTGAAAGATGCATGGCGGGGATTGTGTCCACACCGCGGCGTCGACAAGACCCTCGACGCCGGCCTTTGTGTTGAGCACGCGGAGGCGGTCATGGTCGAAGCAGGCCTTGGATGATTGGAGCTAGCTCCTACGTGCAGTGTAAGCGAGTGAAGTAGACGTGCTGCTCTACTAACCAGGATTGCAAAAATTAGTAAATCGCACTTAAATTCCAATCGATGCAAAGGCAATCCGGCCGTGGAACTTAGTTGCTCACGTCATGGATCTTTCCATCAGGCACTCGAGTACGTCGTTTGCCGGATACTCGACAAGGGCTTTGCCGAGTGCAATATGGGGGGTGCTCGGCAACATGGAGGTACCCGACGAGCCTTTTCTTCAAATACACGTCTCAGCTACAAAACCGAGATAATATGTATATGGAGAACAATTGGGGGAGACACTTCAAATTCGTGTCGGATCCGAGTACAACATGGAGGACACCACCCGTGTGAGAGTGGAGCCGAGGCAGATTTATTCGTCCAAACACCGCTCCCACACCACACCAATGGCACACCATGACCTACAAAATCAAACCCTAACTATAGAGCAGAGGCACGGTCCCCCTCCTTCCCCGCCACCGAGCATCACGGAGGGAGAGGGGACCAGCCCTGGCCAGTGTAGATCGGAGGCAGAGGATCGCTTCCCTGGTCGCCTTCACGTGGCGGCAGCTAGGTTAGGGGGAAACACCTTATCTTACACATGCATGCGTTGACGAACGCACAACTGCTTTTGTTTCGAATATTCATTCATATACCCATGAAAAAAATGAATATTCATTCACATGTGCATGCATGCATGCAGGTGCAGCTTTTTCGAGGCCCACTCCCTGCTGGCATATTGATCAACTTCAACCACTTACTTTCGTCGCCTGCCAGCGCCGCCATCTTCGAGGACCCGCATGCTGCCGCGCTCGGCTGGCTACAAGCAGTCTGATGACCATGTCCACACAGTTTTTGATTGTGTCTTGTAGTATAGTCACTGGACGGATCAAACTCGGGATAAACTATATTGTTTGACGATAACGGTCAATATAATATTTCCCGGGCTTTGTACGCCCCCTGGCCTCAGCGTACCCTCCCGCATCGCCGCGATCGTATCGTACATGGCCGACTCCGACGTCACCCGAAAGAAGTCCACCGTCTCAACAGTCACCTTTATGTCGCCGACCACTTGCTCGCCTTGACGGTGCCGCGAGGCCGCTTTGGTACGATGGATGCCACGATGATTTCTTTTTTCCTTTTCATTTAATGTGTGGATTATTATGTGCTTTTTTTTCTTTTCTTTGATCCATTCATGGTTTAGTATTAAATTTCAATGGGTGGTGCGTTGATTTTAGAAGCGCATCGGGAATTGATTCATTCATTAATTGGTCCATTTAATTCCCTCAGTCCAATCCAATTAATTTTGCCTTGGGATCGGTCCACCGAATTGACGCATGCATGCATCCGTAGGCGGCTCACATTAAACCATGAAAAAAGCCGTACACACAACTTAATTACATATGTACACAGCTGATATCTGCTTCATGCATGCGTGATTACCTAGCTTATTACTATCCCCTAGAAAAATTAGCTTATTACTATTACCATGCAAGAAAAAAAGTGTACGACTACCTTTTAATTTTGAGATTATAGCTTACTGCTGCATGTACGTGCGTGCGTACATACGTCCACTCCCTCTCTCGATGATGCTACCTAAATGCATCTCTCAATCTTCATTCTCCACAATTCCTACCACCACATGCATCGTGCCTCGCGCGGGCTAACCTACACTGCTCGTCGATGACAGGGAGGCAGCACGCCATATGGAGCATAGACCAGTGAGTAGCCCCAGTCTAGTGAGTTATTCTTCACCGTCGAGCACTTCCAGCCAAGTGAGTCTCAAGGTCGAGCTCAAAGACGGTTCAAGAGTTAAAACGAAATGAGAGGAGAGAGAGAGAGAGGGGGGGATGATGTGACACCTGCTCAGACCGAGGGTCAATCCATGGGACGACTCGATTTGGTTCGTGAGGGTTCAATTTGTGGGAGTCGCGATGGACTAGTGAGCGAGCAAGGACCCTAACAGCAGCCACTCTTGTAGGCCCCAAAGCAACTCAAGTCGCCGCTCCTCGCACCACAACTTGATTTTTGGTGAAAGAAAGTTTTGCATGGCCGGTGCGCCCGGCAGAGTGGCACAAAAAGAAAGGTTATTGGTTTGCAGCATTGTACTGCAGTGTTTTATTCTTATTGGAATTTTCACATTTTAGCTTTTGTTTTCAAGAATTATTTTGTGGAAATATTTTATTTGCAATTTACAGAGGAAGGGAGAAGAGAGACCTTAGTGGACAGTCATCAGATTTTAACCACGAGTTAGTTGCATTGTTGTAGGTTTGAAAAGAAGAAGAGACAACACATTCGGTTGGAACCACGATGAGCCGTATAGTAGTAGCCAGCTAGCCCACTGTTGTTTTAATTACTTTTTTATTACAAGGCATGTGGGCATGACGTACATACCGGCTCGACCTACCATGCGGGTGAAAACGTCTAGAAGGTGAGGCGATCCGTATTGATTTGCGAGACGTGTGATTGACCCATCTCTCAGTCGGTAGAGCATCAATCCATGGGATGTATGGTGTGAATCTGAGCGGATTGCCGGGATGAGTTAGGCCTTGTACAATGGGAGATGCTTAGGGAAGGTGCTAAGAAAAATAAACAAGACTTTTCTTAAGCACCGGTGCTTATTTGTACATGATAAACGCTTAACTAAGCGTCTCTCTTATAGAAATAGGCACCGGTGCTTCAGAAAAACCCGGTTTATTTTACTAAGCATCTCTCTAAACACCTCCCATTGTACAAGGCCTTATAGAGGAGATGGATCCGTGGAGGTGCAATCGACCAATCGAAAACCCAGTGAACTATCTCATGCGGATCAACCGGGACAACCAACCAGCGAATCAGCCCGGACGAACGGGTAGTATTGACAGCATGTACTACGAAACTGACCACACACGCCACGGGCCGTCGGATCCCTAGGGATCGGGCGACTGAGAGGACTCGATTTGTGGGATGCGCGAGCGGGCAATCGAAAAGCATTGATCCATGGGATAATATGCATGTGACTAACCAAGCAAGCATCTAAAGATAAGAACAAACGAGAGGAAAAGAGTGGAACAAAGCATCGAGTTGGTTCCACCGAGCAAACCATTTTTTTCTCGGACGCCGCATGTCGTCGGATGGGTAGGTGTCGAGCGGCTGGGATCGGTTCGGAAGGGTCGGATCCGTGGGTGGCGCGATGGACCAATGAAAATGCATCGATCTATGGAACCGTATTAATTATGAGACTGACCAAGAAAGCAACGAAGGAAAATGATTCATGTGTGATTGACTAGAAATGAGCCGTTGGATTGCTAAGAGTTGGACGGTTGAGATGGACTATAGAGGGATCGATCCGTGTGATCGTTTCTTGGACCAATGGGAAGAAAGCGATCCGTACTTGGGAAAATTAAAGAGGGAGAAGATGAAAAGAACCTCAAAACAAATCTCGCATCCACCTCCTGCTCCGGTTCCCACCCACACCTCCACCTCCACCTCCACCTCCAAATCGCCGCCGCCGCCAACCACCGCATCTCCGGCCACCGGAGTCTCTCCCCTCCCCTCCCCCCATCGCGGCTGCTGGTCGCGGATCGACCTCCCCATCTGGGGCCGACTCCTCCATCCACGGCGACGGGCAGCCTCCCCATCCGGCGGATTCGTCTCCTCCTCCATGGCAGGAGGAGCCCGAAACCCGAGCACCCGCCATGGCGACCTAGCACAAGGAGGCCGCCGTAGGATCCAGGAACCAGCCGGCGCATCCTGCAGCCGCCGGTCCAGCATGAGTGCGGCGGCCTGGCCTCGACGACTCCAAGGTCTGCTCCTCTTCCCCGTCCATGTGAAAGTTTGAGATTTATTCCATTCTCCCCGTCAATTAATCATATCTGCCTTCTTCACGCCGAGGCCATGGCAGGAGGATCCCCAAACCCTAGCACCCACCATGGCGACCTAGCACAAGGAACCGGCCGGCGCATCCTGCAGCCGCCGGTCCAGCATGAGTGCGGCGGCTTGGCCTCGAAGACTCCAGGTCTGGTCTGGTCCGCCTTCCTCTTCCCCGTGCATGTGAAAGTTTGAGATTTGTTCCATTCTTCCCGTCCATGTCTGTCGAGCCTCAAACTCTTTTTTTTTGTCCAGTAACTAAATTGCCCAATTTACAAAGATGACACACTTCAGTTTATCATATCTGCTTTCTTCTTGCAACGTAAGTATAATTATACGACATGGACTGCACATCCCGAATTGAGTCACCGGTAAAATGCGAATTGGATAATATGGTACCGATAAAATTCAACCTGGGCAGAGATTATTTGAAAAATAAATGACACACCTATATACGGTTCTGCTAATTGATTTCAGTGAGTTTGATTGATCTTGTTGTCTCGCAGATTCCTCCATATGCGCCCACCAAAAACATGACCTGTAGGTGGACTTGGATAGAAGCATCACCATCTTTATTGTAGTAGGAACATATAACATAAAAAAACTTTGACCAAATCAACAACCTTTTCTTTTTTACAGTTTACCCGCTAAACATAACAACCATGTTTTAATCAACTAAAATCGTCCATATGGTGAACTCGGATCAGTTTAGACTCCGGATGATTTGTCATCACAAAAGGACTTCAGAACAGCCGCAGTTTTGTAATTTTCAGTTTTAAACCATACATGCACCCCCGTGTTCAAGTATTTCATCATTTCATTAGGGAATAAATATGGGAGGAGGATCTTTTATCTATTTCATCAGTAGAGAAGAAATAAACACTGATGATTGCTTCTATTTTCTTTCTTTGCAGGCACGGATGATGTATGCAGCAGGCGAGGATGATCACTTATGCCGAGGTGGACGAGGACCTGAGCTCTAGCCCGACCGGCGTGGTCCCTGCTGCCTGCTGGTAACGACTCCCTCCTTCCGCCCAATCACTTGCTAGTCTCTCAGTAGGATGCGATTGTTCTAGTAGCTATCATTTACATGGCTGCGTATATATAGATTTGCCCATGGTTCCATGAATTGTGTAATACTAGGAGATATGGGTGAGGAACTGAAAGGATAATATGCTTCCATGAATTGTCCTGCAGATATGTGCCATATGGGAGATCCTTCTCGCCGGACTTGGGGAGGAGGCGATCCCTCGGCGACGGGGTTGAGAGCCGGCGTGGGTTTTGTCAGACCATTTGTCCTAACCAGATGGGTTTGTCGCTCAATATCGGTAAAGCTCTAGCCTTTTCTCGTGAATATATGTGTGCTACAATGAAACTGGCGCTTGGATGCCATGGTTGTGTGTTATCTACTCCCTCCGATCCAATATTAGTGTCGCAGTTCAACTCAAAACTGCGACACTTGTTATGAATTGGAGGGAATAGTACATTGTGAAGCCACTGATTAGCAGTACAAATTGCTGCATTTCATATTTCTATCAGTGTTGTTTTTTTGGACAGGACATTCAGAGGGCTAGACCCTTCCGATGGATATGTATAATTTTCAGTGTATGCAAAACACTAGAACTACTCTTCTGTTATATATTCAATCAGGATGATGCACATTAGTTAGTAAATGTTCCGTACTGAAAGTTCAACTGGGTTCCTGCTTGTGTTTGTCATTAAGGCCTTACATATTGATAGTTCACATTGCTAACTCATGCGGATGATCTACTATTTCATTTTATATTGAGGCAGTGATCTCTAATGAACTGAAAATAGAAAAAATGATGCTCGAATGCACCTTCAGCCAGCTAGCTCACTAGCATAATCAGTGATAACTAAAGTCTGGGGCAACAGTAGATATTCTTTGCATTCCAGCTATCTTTAAGATGCGATGTTACTGTTCTTTATGGTAGGATGCATCCACATAGTTCTGTTACTCTGAACCCTTTTTTTTGTCAGAGATGCCTCTTGCCTCTACCTGCTCCACCATCAAGTCATATTCCTTGGCCACCAAACGTTGCAATTTTTTATGCCAAATTAATGGATGAACGCCTTCCTTGTTATTCTATTGCTAGTATATACACACTAGTAGTACTGCCATTGTATGATGGATGGATGCATACATGCTGTCCTCTGATTTAAAAAATTCATCACTTTACTTTACTTACTAGTATAGTAAAAAAACATGATCGGTTGATAATTATGGGAGGAGAATCATGTATGTATTTCATTACAGAAGAAATAAACACTGCTTCCTTGTATTTGCATCTTTGCAGGCATGTATCATGTATGCAGCAGGCGAGGATGAGGACCTGAGCTCGAGCCTGACCATGATAGCGTACATCACAAGGTCCCTACTGCCCGCCTGTAATTATTCCCTGCAGATAGCACCTCCCTCCGCCAACTCACTTGTTAGTGTCTCGGTAGGATGTGCTTGTTGTAGCAGCCATCATCTACGTGGATTAATATTTATGGATTTGCCCATGGTTTGTTTGAATCCAAAAAGTGGGAACACAATGAAACATCAGCACAATGGATACTAGTGAGCTAGTTGCACATCACAAGTCACTATATTGGTAGCTTGAACAACTTGATCGCTTACAAATAACTACTAGTTTTAGCTATCGCAGTTAAGCATTAATAGTACTCTGCTAGCACCAACAGCACCAAAGCATCCTATTTTCTTCATATTTGGTTGAAGATTTTACTTTGGCTTCAGTAAAGTAAACACACCCATCAATAAAGGGTCGTCGTGCCACCTGATTGGTATTTAATGCGCTTAGCTCTCCTCTCGATCTGGGCAGCCCTAAATTATCAGCTTGTGATGGTTTGCATGGTTAAAACATGCATCTTGTATTCTTGTGTGTATTATACTGTTTGATCAACCTCGGCTTCTTGAGATCCACGAGTGTCCACTAATGGTGTCTTTTTGTTGCCTCTCGGTAGGTTTTGCAGCATCCTCAGGAGGAGAAGTGGTGGGTGTTTTTTGACTTTGAAGTTGGGAAAGCACTTGGGAGGGGCAAGTTTGGGCATGTTTACTTGGCCAGAGAAAAGAGGGTAACTACTATTGCTAATCTCATTGCTATAATTTCAGTCCCTTTTTCGATGCTGTAGGCCGATTAGTTAAGCACCGCAATTTGATTGAAGGAACTTATCAATAGCTTCTCTAGTTAATGGTTCAATAATCAGGGCTCAAATGTATTTGTACTTAGACTAGAGCATAGCATTGAGTGACACTGGTTCTCATATGTGCCTTTGGGTTTAAAAGCAGAAGTGAACCACACAGTCGTCATCTACATGCACATGCTTTTTTCAGCTGAGTCTAGATTCATAATCTTAGTGTATACCATCTGTTCTGCCTACTTTTGACTATGTGAAGTATTAAATTTCTGCTTCATGATGTCAACATTATCCATGTAAAGAAATAACAATGTCAGAATCAGCAGCTTCCAGTTTAAAAGTAATAGAAACAACTAAAATAGCTCTGTTTCAACTGAATTGTTACATTGTTCCTTTCATGTTCTAAAAAAAGATATGAATTACATGGATTATTTGAAGATATTCTGGTCTACGACCATTAACTACAAACACTAATTTTGTGCTTCAATAATGTATCTTCTCCTGTTACTTGAAGAATCACTGTCTCATCATCAGCATCTTTTATTGTTCGAACCTGATGAACTCTAAACTTTTTGCTATGACTTTGTTAATATCTAATAAGTTCTTGTTCTCGCAGATTGATGACAGGTTCAATTTTATCTGATGAGATGATGTGTGCGTGGTTTTGACTTAAAGGTTGTCTTTAACTCTTGGTCCTGAGATGATGCGTTTTTTTGTGATAATTACTTCCTAAAAGCACATCTTTGCTCTCACTAAACAGATTTTGAAGGTAATAAACAGGGGGGAGAGTCCTGAATCACTAAAACAATTTAGTAACATCCATTGAGGTGGTATTAAAATGTACTGTTACTAGTCAACAGAGATCTGGTCTTAAATATTATGCGTTTTTGTAGTTGAATATGTTTCCGATGTATATGCTTGGCTGAGAAAACACGAAATTTATTGTGATGGGTGTTCTTACGGTGACCTGCTACTCGTTTGAGATACATATAGACTACAAGTTATTCTGCATTGTGGATATGGAAAATGATATGTTGTTATATGTTTCCCCGAGACTACATTCATCCATAGTCTTGGATTGGATCTTCTCAAAAGATGTGAGCCTGGGTTGGCCATCTTCAAGAGTAATCCTACTCCTATCTATGGTCTGCTCTTATCTTCAAGGTTATATTACGTTGCACTAACCAACATGGTAGTAATGTCAAGCAGAGTCGAGCACTGACCACTTTGCTCTGCCTGTTGTCTCAATTTCAATTTCGTAGGCTTAGTTCCCTGCTTTGCTTGCTTGACTGAATTTAAATAGATGGATGGATGAGAATGATTGGTGTAGTTGGATTGATGATGTTTACTGTAGTTGTTAGAAAATAGATGGCTGTTGGGGCAGTTGCTTTAACAAATAAAAAATAGTGCATCTTCTTGAGTTTGTACACACCTATTTTGCATGAAGGTAATGTTTTTCTTTGCTTTGTTCTGAAATCTTCTTGTGAACGCAGAAATCCTTACAGGATAAATGATTTGCGAAGCTTACCTACCGGAGATCCCTCGATGATAACGCTGCTAAGTTATTCTGTCTTTGGAGCCTACGGTCTGGATTGCAAACTAAAGATACAGAATGTAAACAACCTTCTACTCGCATGAGGTAATGAAAGTTTTTTACTTGTTGTTTCTTTACCCTGCTAGTTCCACATCTGTTGCTTTTGATTTGACTCTGAGGTTCAGTGCCTTGTTTTGGTAGTATGACTGCTTCTTCAAACCGCTTAAACTTGCTATGTTGTCGAATTCTGAAATTTGGCGCTCTATTAATTTAGACCATTTCTGATCTGATCACTGGAGCAAGTATACTGGCCAAGAAAAAGTTTGGTCATTTATGATCTGATCCACTAGTACTACTGCTGCTATTGTATGATGGATAGATCCATACGTGATGCAAAAAATTCCTTCAGTTTCGTTTACTTACTACAGTAGTGAATTTGCTATGGATCATCCATAGGTGTTGTGATCTATCCCCCCTCCCCTGATAGCAGCACTAGTCCTGAGTGCAGCACGTATATTCTTCCCAAAGGCAAGGACTTTCTTTCTTTAGGGTGGACGTACAAGAGTTAAGTGGTCATAAGATAAGAGCTTGTGGATGAATTAGTCCGACTTGTTCAAAACACGTAAACTTCTATCTTGTTGAATTCTGAAATTTGGTGCTCTCTTAATTTACATTTTTGATCTGATAACTAGAGGAAGTGTATTATTGTCCTAGAGGAAGTTTGGCTATTTCGTATGAAAGCAGCAGTAATCTTTTTTACTCTGTCAAGTAAGTATGGGCTCTTGGTTTCACTATAGCACATTCTTCAAAATTGGCAATTTGCTGGCAGGGATAGCATATCAGAATCATGTGCATAAGAGGAAGCAATGCTCATAATGAATCTGCCATTTTAGGTAGGTAGTTGATGCTTATATCAGAGATTGCATATCAAAATCATGAATCTGCAAAATGTAAATAAACAATGCTCACAGTAGGTAGTTGGATGCCCTAGGCCTTCTGTTTTCTCAAGTTCATAGCCTGGATTCCCTAAGAACAACATGTCTACAGCAAGGCTACTGTTAACTATCCTTGCTGGCTTTGATTTTGCAACTCTGCTGTTTGTTTGACCTCTCATTGGGTCGTCATGTCACACGTGATTAATCCCCAAATTATTTCGTGACCTTGCATACCTGCACATCCTCCGTTAGCTGGCACGAAAACTAAAAGGCAACCTGCACTAGTGATGTCGATTTGCATATATGACGTTGAAAACTGAACTCTGAACTTCTTTCTTTCTGAAAATTGTTAAGAGGAAAATCTGAATTTTGTTGTAGAATACACTTGTGTTTATATGTAAAAGTTATTTGGACGCAATCTTCTTCTGCCTGCCTGCCCCCCGCTAGGAGCACACCTGCACCCTCAGTTCCTTCTTGCAGCTACACCAAGAGAGAATCGCTTGCTTTCATGCTTGTTTCCTGCATGTATGCCCTTATCCGCTTTTCTTGTTCGATGATGGGATTTCGCTGAATCCTTGTGTATGCTATTCATGCTTCTCTTACCCGGATCTCTTGGATTTTGTACAACTAGGACCTCTGAATTCTGAGCTCGTCTTTTGGTGTTAGGGCATTTCAGGTCTGTGTCAATTCTGAAGGCGTCTCGTCCTGGCGGTCGGATTTTCTTGGGGAATTGAAAGCCCAGGGGAAAAATATCGCCCTGTTTTTTACATTTAGGTGACATGGCCTACAAAGCTACTGCCTTTCTTGCTTTATACGTGCACCTTCTCTTGTTTGAGTTCAGGTTTTTTACTCTTGCCTTTGTTGTTGTTCTTTGTCTCTTTTTTTCCCTTATCAAATTGCCAAGCTCTCTGTTTTCCTCTGTATAGGATGTTTCTTTCTTGGCCGATAATGTGGGCTTATCATCTGTAGAGGGTACTTTGTGATTGCTGGCTGAATTATCAATGTTTTTTCTCTCCTTAATTTCCTCGATTCATATGAAGTCAAGCTCTTCAGATTAATTTGGTACCATATCTAATTCTCTATATGTGTTGTGGTTAGGCCATAGTTGTAGTATCATTGGTTCAGTGGCTGTGTGATCAATATTATGCTGGAACTTGAACATATGTCCACGTTCCTAGCTTGATAGTATACTAGTAATTCTCCGCAGATTAATGTCCGTATGACATGCCTTTTCTTCTTCTGCTGATGTGCATGGGTTTATTGCTTTACTTACAAGGAACTCAAATGATGTGGTCATGATTAGTTTGTCATCTCACTAGCTGTGTGTTGTGCATTTTATTGGCGCATATATAACTGAGCTGTATATATATTCTCTCCAGGTGAGGACTTTTTCCACATAATCAAGGATTACTTCATCTATGTTGATCAAGAAGTATAGCAAGGAGATCAGCAAGGACAGCCATGCTCTTGGAAAGCTGAGGAAGGAAGCTGAGGGTGCCAATAGAGCCCTCAGTAACCAGCACCAGGTCTGTATTGAGATCGAGTCCCTTTTCGACGGGACTGATTTCTCAGAGCCACCGACCCATGCCAGGTTAGAGGAGCTCAACAATGATCTGTTCCGCATGACCATGGGACTCGTGAAGAACGCCATGGATGATGCTGGCCTCGAGGAGAGCCAGATCCACAAAGTTGTTTCTTGTCGGTGGCAGCAGCAGGATTCCCAAAGGTCCAGCAGCTCATTAGGGACTACTTCGACTACAAGGGTGTGAACCCCGATGAGGCTGTTGCCTTTGGTGCTGCAGCGTAGGGAAGCATCTTGAGTGGGAGGGTGGTGTCGGAACCAGTGGTATGATGAATCTTTTTACTAGCCTCTTCTCTTTTTCCTATTGGCATGACACATCCTACTTACTGTACTGCTGGTGTGTTGTATTTCAGAGCAAGTTCTGAAGAATAAGTGGCGATTTCTTTTCCATTCTTATTTCTTAATCAAATTGAGTGCACATATACTACTCAGATGGTTTGCATGTTTGTGGGTTTTTGCAATGATGACTATCAAATGGTTTGCTTTTCCATTCATATTTAGCTTGTAAGTAGTGAGCTTGCTGCCTTGGAGTTCTCTCTCTTGGCTCTGCCTCTTTTATTTTGTTAATTAAGAAGGAACTCTAAATTTCTCTGTTGAACATACTTGTGTGTATATGTAGTAATTTATTCGATGCAATCTCCTTCTTCTGCCTCCCTGCACCCCATGAGGAGCACTTGCAGCAACAAAGAATCGCTTGCCTTCTTGCTTGTTTCCTGCATGTATGCCCTTCTCCGCTTTTCTTGTTCGATGATGGGATTTTGCTAAATTGTGCTCTTCTTGGTCATGCTTCTCTTACTCGGATTTCTTGGATTTGTACAAAGTAGAATCTTTGCATTCTGAGCTTATATTTTGGTGTTCTGGTATTTTAGGTGGGTTTAAATTCTAAGGGGGGTCTGGTCCTGGTGGCCAGATTTCTTTGTGGAGCCAAAAGCTCAGGGGAAGAATATGACCATGTTCCTTTTAACCTTTAGGTGGCATGGGCTCACCAAAGCTCACGCCTTTCTTGGTGTATAGGTGCATCTTCTCTTGTTGGAGTACAGTGTATTTAGTCTTCGTTTCTTGCTATTTCTCTCTCACCCTTTTTGCCCGTTCTCAAATAATAATCACTGTGTCCTGGTATAGGAGGAGAGAACTACTCACCAAAGCACACACGCTGGTTAGGAAGCGTCCAAACACAAAGAGTTTAGGTTAACTGGAGTGTCCAAATGCAAGTTGGTTAGAAAAGGTCCCAATACATAGTAGTAGCTTTAGGAAGACACTGGCTTTTCTTTGTAGATTAAATTCACCTATTGAATTTGTGCTTCTCTGATAGAGCTATGTTCTTGTTATGATTCGTAACTAAAAGTGCCCTTGGTTCACTTATCCCTCTATCTGAATTTTCATCTTAGTAGGATGATTTTGGCAATGGGTTAGCTTTACCCATTGTAGTGATGAATCATCCCTGATTGCAAGTGTGCATGAATGAATTTATGAATGGATCATCATCATTGACTTGCTTGAGTTGGTGCCTTTTGTGCTTTTTCTTCTGTTGATGTGCGTGGGTGTATTGCTTTACTTACAAAGAACTCGAATGGTGTGGTCATGATTAGTTTGTCATCTCATTAGCTGTGTGTTGTGCATTTTATTGGCCCATATATAACTGAGTTGTATATATATTTCTCCAGGTGAGGACTTCTCCACATAATCATGGACTACTTCATCTATGTTGATCAAGAAGTACAACAAGGACATCAGCAAGGACAACCATGCCCTTGGAAAGCTGAGGAAGGAAGGAAGGAAGCTATGTTGAGGTCGAGTCCGGCCCTCTTCGATGGGACTAATATCTTGGAGCCAACCCACCTATGCCAGGTTCGAGGAGCTGAACAATGATCTGTTCCGCATAACCATGGGACCTGTGAAGAAGGACATGGATGACGCTGGCGAGGGCGGTGACTAAACCAATGGTACGATGAATATTTTTACTAGCCTCTTCTCTTTTTTCTGCTGGCGTGACGCATCATACTTACTCTACTGCTAGTGTGCTGGATTTTAAACTAAGTTCTGATCAGTGGTGATTTCTTTTTGATTCTTATTGCTTAATCAAATTGAGTGCACATATACTGGAAGAAATTGGATTGCATGTTTGTGGGCTGTTGCAATGATAACTGTCAAATGGTTTGCTCTTCGTCAAAGTTACAGTGCCAGTTAGCTGATTTTTAGTAATGGAAAGTAGCTCAAGTACACTGAATTCCTGGAGGCAAAAAATCATACACGATTTATGGTTGGTTATCTTGATTGCTCCTTACTCTGCAAACTCTGGGAAAAAATATGGCCCTGTTTTTTACCTTTAGGTGACATGGCCTCACCAAAGCTACTGCCTTTCTTTTTGCATAGGTGCATACTTCATTCATGCTAATGAAATCCCACCTCTTTGTTTTATCATAAACAAGTGCTTATTCAAGCTTTATTGTTATTTAGCTTGTAAACAGTGAGCTTGCTGCCTTGGAATTCTCTCCTGGCTCTCCCTCTTTTGCATTGCAAAATCTAGTTTTAAGACAGAATTCCCCGTGAGCTGGTAAGCTAAAAAGCAAGTCCATCTCTTCTTGCAGATTGATCAGGAAGCCACGGTCGTGTCGACAGCGCGCTACTGAAGTGTCTTTGAGGAGTCTCATGTTGGTTGAACAAGGTACACCTGACAATACTTTGTAACTACGCACTCGATAACCCTTCGCTGAAACTCAATTTATCTACACAGTTCTCCTGTTCCGTAAGACCGTGGCTCCGTTGTAACATGTTTTTTCCTGAATGAAAGAAGAATCACTGGTGCAAGTTGGAATTCACTTATCCCTCTAAATTTTCATCTTAGTTGGATGATTCTGGTAATGGGTTAGTTTACACGCTGCATGCATGGATCATCCCTGATTACGACTGTATGAATGGAACATCCTTGACTTGGAGTTGGTGCCTTTTGTGCCTTTTCTTCTTTTGCTGATGCATTACATGGGTGTACTGCTATACTTACAAGGAGCTCAAATGATGTGGTCATGATTAGTTTTGTCATCTCATTAGATGTGTGTTGTGCATTTTATTGGCCCATATATAACTGAGCTGTATATATACCCTCTCCAGGTAGGACTTTGACCACAAAATCATAGATTATTTTGTCCATGTTGCTCAAGAAGTACATTAATAACATCAGCAACTAGCACCAGGTCCGTGTTGTGGACCGAAACTGAGCGTACCAAGAGAGCCCTCAGTAACTAGCACCAGGTCCGTGTTGAGGTCGAGTGCCTCTTCGAGAGGACTGATTTCTCAGATCCGCCGACCCGTGCCTGGTCTGAGGAGCTTAACAATGATCTGCTCAGCAAGACCATGTGGTCGTGAAAAAGGCCATGGATGATACTGGCTTTCAAGAAGAGCCAGATCCACGAGGTTGTTTCTTGTTGGTGGCAGCACTAGTATTCCCAAGGTCCAACAGCTCCCCAGGGACTCCTTTGACGGCAAGGAGTAAAAGAAGGGTGTGAAACCTTGGTGAGGCTGTTGCCTTTGGTGCTGCAGTGCAGTGAAGCATCTTGAGCGTCAAGGGTGGTGACTAAACCGAAGGTATGATGAATCTTTTTACTAGCCTATTCTCTTTTCCTGCTTGTGTGACGCATCCTACTTACCCTACTGCGGGTGTGCTGGATTTAAGACCAAGTTCTGAAGAATCAGCGGCGATTTCTTTCCGATCCTAATTTCTTAATCAAATTGAGTGCACATATACGGGATGATTCACAGGTTCTTAAAATTTTGAGTTCGACCAGGACAGAAGGGACAGAAGGTTTAAACTGGCTGACATATCTGGTGCATATGCGAAGTTAGCGTAAAATTTCACCTTTTTCTAACTTAGAAGTATTCCAATAACTAAACAGGAATAGGTGGGTATGTTTTATGTCTTGCAATACTTGCTAAAATTATATATTGTTTGGGCACCATCTCAGCAAGTTCTTGTCTCTTTTTGTGCTCTGAAATACGATTGAATTTGACCTTGAAACTTTTGCGGAGATTTAGATCATCTTGCCAGTGCTTATGTCGTTGCTTTTGGACTGGGCACTCTCTCGATAGTAGAAACAACAATGTGCATCTTTATATATGTATATATGATACTGTTTCTCTCTCTGTGTGTTCATACTAATGCACATCCCATGAGAATGAATGTGGATTCCATGCTAGAGTTAGAGCAATGGTAATTAAAGAGCTGTTAGTTGATTAATATCAATTTTAGTGAATAGACTGAAACTAATTTGAGCATGCCAGATCTGCAAGTGCATGTAGATTAATATCAATTTTGATGGACTGTGCCTGATGTATGTGCATGATCATTTGTGATTTAGCATGTACTTCCTCTGTCCCATAATGTAAGACGCTTTTTGACACTAGTCTAGTGTCGAAAAGCGTCTTACATTATGGGATGGAGGGAGTAATTCTGTTCTAAACGAGAAAGATGTTCATAGTACAATGTTAAGTTTATGTTTAATCAGCCACTGCTTGTGTTGTTCCTTTTGGACTCGGCGCCCTCCTGAAGATAGAACAAGTGCATCGTGTTTGTATATATAATCCTGTTTCTTGTGGCTGACTTTGAGAGTTGAGAGTGAAGATAGAACTTTCATTGTTTCCTTTCTTGCGACATAGTGAAGTTTTGGATGGGCTGATATAATAATCCTGCTTTATCTCTCTGCCCAGGTAGGGGCCTGAACCCGCAGAAAGAGGTTAGTTTGATTTTGCGGAGGGCGAGAAGACGGGCGGTTGATTGGGACTGGTGGTGTTTTGCACTCGGGCCTAATTGATGGGTTGTTGTTTTGTATTCAAGTGCTGCTGGCTGGCTCTCCTTAGCTTGCGGTGTGACTGAAGAAGGCGACGTCGTGGTGAAGCCTGAGGCCATGATGATGGATGGAGCTGTTGTCGTCGTCGTCAACATAAGCTGGTTTGTCTTGTTCTTTTCCGAATTGTGAACGCTTTGGTTGGAAAACAACATTGGAGTAGTAGTAGTAGCTCTTATTAGAAATCATCCATCCTAGATTTGACATTGATGGTAGAGGAGGAAAGCGTCAAATTCACCTGTTGTGTTTCTCCTCTCAGTTATGCCATAGCTATGCTTTGTCAAATTTCCGTCCTCGTGGGTCAAGAGAATGTATCGTGGGGCTGGCTAGTTTATGATGTATGCCTATAGAGAGCGAGGAATGGTGTATTTTTTTTCGATGGAAAAAGCGATGTGATATCTACCCCTGGTACATCGTCTTCCTTTTGGAACTATATGTACTACCTCTGATATTGTTTGTTTTGCTTGCAGTAGCAGCAACACTTGTAAGTGTGGAGATGAGACGCTGCCAAGACCACTTGGTTTCTGTGACGTGACGGTTCGTCCTTGCTTGCGCAAGTCATGTACTCGTTGTCTTCGTCTCTTATTAGTAGCATCCAAAAGTTAGTTGGTTTTGTTGATGAGTGCAATCATCAACTCCATTAATTCAGCTGCCGAAGAGATGTACCGGGATGGATAGTTAATCAGGTTTCTTTTTTTCTTTTCAGAAGAGAAGATGTATATAGTTCCTATCCACGATGTGTCCATTTAGTTTTCTGTTGTGGAACAAACAAACATAAGTACGATTGTGCTGGTATAATAAAATTTGTGAATTCTCGAGAGCTTGGTTCTCTGTTGATTTGGAGGACCTGTACTGTTGTTATTCTTGTGAAATATAAATAGATTAGTACTCCCTCCGTTCCGACATAATTGTCTTTCTAGCCATCTCAAATGGACTACAACATACGGATGTATGTAGACATGTTTTAGAGTGTAGATTCACTCATTTTGCTCCGTATCTGGTCACTTGTTGAAATATCTAGAAAGACAATTATTTTGGAATGGAGGGAGTATATGCTTGTCATTGATATGGTGAAATGAGAGAAAACAGGTTGCCCATGCCCATGAACCATCAGAGGGTGCTTGAACATTAGAAAGAGAGATGAGGTACAATGGTTACTATATATATGAATGAATTTCAAACAAATTGGCACCGGAATGAAACAACAAACAAAAACAAAAACTGTATCGAGTGAGTGGATGCGGATCGTATCCACCAGAAGCAGAGAATCATCAAAGAAAAGAAAGTTAAAATGTTCACAAGGAGTAGGCCCTCGATTGCCAAGAGTATTCTCGTAAAGAAGGGTAAAGAAGGCGCAGGGCCAAACCTTAGTGATTGCCTTGAAATACGGTGCCATTAACTGCAAGCAGTTATAACTCCTTTCACGATTGGCTGCACGGCGCCCATGGATGATGCCCATCAGCCAGCAAGGAAGGGAGGGACTGAATGGTGCCACGTCATCAATCCGCGCCATGCCTTCCCTTTGGGCATGGACACCATAGAGCTCAGCCTCACCCTTCTAGAGCTTCTTCTCTCCACCATGCCGTCATTATATATACAAGAGGTAGTCAGGTGTCCGCGTGCGGGGTGCGCGTGTGACTTGGACTTGGGGCTTGGGCAAGAGGCGAGAGAGGGCATGCTTTCTTTCTCTGTGAGTCTGCTTCCTCTTGTTTTGTTCTTGCGCAGGAGCATAGACCAAGGCAGTTTGTTCTTGCGCGGTTCCATTTTGAAGGGGCCGGGGGCGATTCCTTTGTTTGTTCTCTCTAATAATGATTTCTCTTGCATTGTTGTCACCTACGATGAGTTTGCTTGCGGGACGGATGTAGATGGGGCCGGTCGGCCACGGCGGAGGCGTGGATACACGGCCGAGTCCTGCCGCTGGCCGGTTGGGTGAAACTAAATCAGGTAAAATCAAATCGCCATGGGAGGAAGATGATTCCCTCTGCCTGGCGTCGGCGTTTTGGCCGGCCGGCGAACATGGTTTGGACGTATGGGAGGCCCCGGCCGGACCGGGAGAGACCCAGAAAATTGGCTTTTGTTGGTTTTTTTTTTGGTTTTGCTTTATATATATAGATTATTAGAGAGAAGAAGCAAGCAAGGAAAGAAGAGATTTATCTTTTTGAGTTGTTGGTTGTTTTTTGAGAGGAAAGAAGCTAGAGATGGAGTTGACGGCGGCGACAGTGGATTTGCTGGGAGAGAAAACGGAGGGAGGGAGGCTTTGTTTTTTCTTTTGCTGGGGAAAAGAAAAAGAAAAAACGAAAACGAAAAGGTGGGCGTGGAGAAGATGACGGGGGCGGGTATTTCCTTCGCTGAATGAGAGAAATAAGGAACGGCCTCTCCGGCGCGTGCGTGCGTGCGTGCGTACAAGTAAATGGATCGCAAGCATCGCGCCTGCGTGTATTTTGGAACGGAGAGAGTATTTCCTATCCTCGTGGACAAGTATCGTCTCATCCTCGCCAACCTGTCACGCTTCGACATCGTCGACTTCAACAAGGACGCCGGCGTCCGTTGCTACCCGCACATCACAGTCGGCCTCCGCAGCCATGGCGACCTCGACATCGACCCGACCCGCACGCCGCACAACTACACATTGCTAGATTTTCGCCTGTACATCCGGGAGGTCTTCTCGCTTCCGCCGGAGAGCCGAGGAACCCCGTACAAGGAGGCCAGTAAGAAGAACGCAGCCAACGACAATGGCACTGTCACGGAGAAACCAAAGCCGCGGCTCTTGCTCATCAATCGCGGCGAGAGCAGGAAGTTCGTCAACCTTCCGGAGGTCTCCGCGGCGGTGCAGGCAGCCGGATTCGAGCTGCTGGTCATGGAGCCGAGCCGTGACATGAGGCTCGAGGAGTTCGCCCGGGCGGTGGACTCGTGCGACGTGCTGATGGGTGTGCACGGGGCGGCGCTCACAAACTTCTTCTTCCTACGCACCAACGCGGTGCTGCTGCAGGTGGTGGGGTTGGGCCTCGAGCGCGAGGCCTTGCATTACTACGGCAATCAGGCCAAGGCGGTGATGGTGCAACACATCCAGTACTTCATCAGCGGTGATGCCTCACATGCCATGTAGGATCGGATATGACGTAAAGTAGGTTCGGATATGACGTAAAGTAGGTTCGGATAGAGAAGCGGGATCCTCTCCAGGAGGCGGGTGCTTGAAGAAAAAAAGCGTGGTCCAGTGACAAAAGCTGAAAAGGTTGAGGTGAAAAGTAGAGATGCATGTGTACTAAAGTTTTTATTTTCTATTTTTTAATGAGGCCCACTAGCAGTAGCTTGCATTGGGGAGAAAAAATTAATATAGATGCCTCAAATTGCTTTTTGTCATGGGACATATGTATCCATATGCCACCATTGTACATGCCCTAAATAGGGTGACACATCAGATTTTTTTGCTTAGGTATGATGATCAAGGTATAGTACAAGGTGGAGCATCGGGCCGGCTCTTAAATATTCAATATTAAAACAGATATAGCCAGAATAGACATACAATTAGTATGTATTGATAAACTTTATATATTTTGAAACATATATAGCTAAATAAGTATGACAAAAAAGTGTGTGCACATGGAGCTGTATAACAAGTACGCACATGATCTCTCTCTAAGGAAGTATTTTCATAATATAATGCATTTTTTTTCAGAAGTCAAAGTTTGACCAAATTGAGAGAGAAACATACCTTACATCTACAATAAAACGAAACTATTATGTATCGTGATATATCTAATACTGTGTATTTTAGATATCTCCAAAAATGTATGACCGTACACATATCTGCTACCTACTAGTACACATGATAAATCAGAATATGACGAGACGCGTACTAGATATTAATATACCTTGAGTAGAATTATTAGGCGTCGACGACACTAGAGGAGGAGAAGTCCTAGCACTTTGTTCAGTACGCTCACCCGGCGTGGACTGCAGAACGACTGGACACACAAAGAAACAAGCATATTACTATGAAGAATTTCGTAAATAAATATAAATGGACATTACAAATATAAAAAGAAGTGTGTGGTCTTGTTTTGAGACTACTTCCTCCGTGTCAAAATAGTTGAAGTTCAAGAATTGTCCCAAGTCGAACATTTTTAAGTTTGACCAAATCTATAGAAAAAATTATAAGGATTCATAATATCAAGTATATATGACATGCAAATATATTTCATAGTGAATATAAAGAAGCAAATGTGGTGTTATAGATGTTTATATAATTTTATATAGACATGGTCAAACTTAATAAAGTTTAACTTGGGACAATCCTAAAACTTCAATTATTTTGGTATGGAGGGAGTAGAAAACACCGTGAGTGAATCTTCTAGCTTCTTTTTTGGCACTGCTAAGCTAAGCGTTAACTTTAGTATAAAGTTGTGCTAAATGAACAAGTCATATAGATCTGATGGTACGTACTAGCTTTTCCACAAAAAATAAACTTTTGTCCTAGATAGGTATGTTGGATTTTTTTTTTCGAATCATGCAGGAGAGCTGCATGCATAATATTAAAAGGAGAGGAAAGGAAACACGACCAGTTCAACAACTACAAATCCAGCAAAGCAAAGCTACAAACAGGCCAAAACGACAAGATAAGACACGAAAGCACAACATGAAGACCACCACTAACAAGCAGCTATCAGACGTCCTAAGCTAGCCATTTCCCATTGCCTAGCATCGACCTTGATTTCATCTATGTCACTTTGCAACAATGTGAAGAGATTGTCAAACACTCTTCCGTTCCTCTCGCGCCAAATGCCCCAAATGACCAAATGCAATAACGAATTTATGGTCTTCCTCTTATATCCTTGAGTTATCGACCTTGCATTCAGCCACCAATCCTTGAGAGGCTGAGTAACCTGGGGCACAATCTCACTCAATCTTGCCCATTTGACGCATCGAGTTCATCTAGTTTTTAGTATGAATCAAATCTTTGGGTATTATGAACTATGTCCGGTTGCTAGTATGAACTGCGCGCCGGTATTCAGGCAACTGAGATAGTAGTAAAAGAAGGTTACCAATGGAATTCGTCGCCAGGAACAGGCCGTACACCATGGTGTAGAGCACGACGCTGACGAAGAAACCAAGCAGGAACCCGAGCACGGCCTGGTGGTGCCGAGCTAGCCATCTCGCCACGCCCGACGACGACGGCACTGCGGCCGTCGGCGAGGATGAGGACCAGTCGCCGGCCATCCCCTGGGCCCTGGCTGTCCTGTCACTTGTCTGTTCCGCTCTACCTTCGAAATCTGTCTGGGTAACGTCTTTTATGCAGGCGCTTAAGCATGCAACGTATTACGTGCCTAGCGATCCATTTGCAAGTGGTTCTAGTATCTATTTTGAGTAAGAGCTACTTAGGGTGAGCCCACATGGATCCACTCGCACCTAGCTTAGCTTCATTCTTACTGCTTCTACTAGCAGCTAGTACTTTGACTTTGATATATTGTTCAGCGTAACGTGCCGGTGGAGATCTCCCGTTCTGCAAGTCTCCGGCTTATCCCATTCCGCAGGTCTCCGTCTTATCAACGACTTGTTCCTTGTCCTCTCTTCAGTAGAACTTTTTTAGTAGTACTGTGTGACAGGGTCGTAGTAACGGGCTATCCGTTCGATGATCGGCGCAATTAATGTTGCCATTAGATGTGATGGGGATTAGTGACACCCGAGGTCAAACCCGAATACACCATTAATGGTGGTGTGAGAACCATGAATTGAACTAACCCTCAAGTTCTGAGACAATGCTGCCACTGGGATGGTCCGGAATGTAGGCTTTCCTTATAGTAGAGATATTTGAGTTGATTGGATAAATGTCATTGCAATTTCTGGCAATTCAAAAAATGCCACTTGAAAAGTATCCAACTTCGAGAAATGCCACTTGAACTTTAACATACTTCTATAGATGCCATTATGACCATTTGAGCTCACACACGCGCGCGCGCGCGCACACACACACATCACATTACATCACATCATAGTTGCGTACAAAATGTGAAATCCTGTGAAAATCAATTGAAAAATGAAAAAAAATCGTTTACCTCCTGGTCATTTCACTGGTCATGTTGGGGACGCGGACGGTTGTGGCGAAGGGGGCGGGAGGGGAGGGGAAAGGACCTAGACGGTTTCGAGGGAGCCATTGACGCCATGGAAGGGATAGGCGGCGACAGGGCCGTCACCCTTGTCGCCTTCTTCTTCGTCGCGTGAGCAGCGTCCATGGCCGATTGATCTTGCGGGCCCTCTTCCTTGCGAGCTTCTACACCTATGGGGGAGCCTTAGCGGCGATGGAGGGGTCCTTAGGCGCATCCTCGCCAGCCACTGCGGCAGTTCGTGGCAGCAAACGGCCTTTGGCTTGTTGCCACCGCCAGCGGGAACCACGGGAGGGATGGTTGTGGGTGCGGTGGGAGTAGCGGAGAGGCTGGTGGTGTCGGTGTGGCATCGAAGATGCCTTCCATGTGTTATCGGTGGCCCGCTACAGTCGTGGTGGTCGTGTTGGGGAACGTAGTAATTTCAAAATTTTCCTACGCACACGCAAGATCATGGTGATGCATAGCAACGATAAGGGAGAGTGTTGTCCACATACCCTCGTAGACTGAAAGCGGAAGCGTTAGCACAATGCGGTTAGTCGTACGTCTTCACGATCCAACCGATCCAAGTACCGAATGTATGGCACCTCCAAGTTCAGCACACATTCAGCTCGATGACATCCCACGAACTCCGATCCAGCAGAGCTTTGCGGGAGAGTTCCGTCAGCACGACGGCGTGATGACGGTGTCGACGATGCTACCGACGCAGGGCTTCGCCTAAGCACCGCTACAATATTACCGAGGTAGAATATGATGGAGGGGGCACCGCACATGGCTAAGAGATCAAGAGATCAATTGTTGTGTCTTGGGGTGCCCCCAGCCCCCGTATATAAAGGAGCAAGGGGGGAGGCGGCCGGCCAAGGAGGAGGGCGCCCCAAGGGGGGAGTCCTACTCTCACCGGGAGTAGGACTCCTCCTTTCCTTGTTGGAGTAGGAGAGAAGGAAAGAGGGGGAGAGGGAGAAGGAAAAGGGGGCTGCACCCCTTGTCCAATTCGGACCAGAGGTGGGGTGCGCGCCTCCTTCCTTTTGGCCTCTCTCCTCTATTCCCGTATGGCCCAATAAGGCCCAATACTTCTCCCCGGCGAATTCCCGTAACTCTCCGGTACTCCGATAAATACCCGAATCACGCGGAACTTTTCCGATGTCCGAATATAGTCGTCCAATATATCGATCTTTACGTATCGACCATTTCGAGACTCCTCGTCATGTTCAAATGAAAAGCATGTAGAGAAATTTGTTAATGGTCTTTTAGATTTAGAAGCAGAGAGGGCTTCTGAAATAATTTGGAACCTCGCATCAGTTAAACCTATGAATGATGATGACATGAACAATTTAGGAATTGTAGCCCTTGAAAACATTTACAATAATCTCTTGCCTAGTGAGGAGGCCGAAGATGAGGAGGGGTCGGAGACTACGGACACTGTAGAGCCTCTAATGATGGAGGGTAATGTCTCGTGTTCTGCCAATCCTACATTCCCGAAGGGTGATGCAGAGAAGCCCAAGTGACCCTGGAAATGGAAAATTTATCCTATTTTGGCAGTTCGTAGAAGTGCTAGGGCTAAGCTCAAGAAAAAAAATTCCATGATGACTTATCAAAGGAATCTTTTGGAATGGCAGAGGTCTAACTGACTTGGCTAAACGTACGTTCTTGGCTGAGACAATTATAGAGAAGCATTTAGATTTTATTGCGCTTTTGGAAACACGACGAGATAACTTTGCCTCATAGTTCCTTGGAACTCTATCCGGAGGAATTGATTTTAATTGGCATGTCTTACCTCCTAGAGGAAGATCTGGTGGGATATTACTAGGGGTTCGGTGTGAAACACTTGAGGTGCTTAACGTGGTTCGGGGAGATTTTGTGGTCAAGTTTCGAGTGAGATCAAAATTGGATGGTTTCCGATGGTCTCTTGTGGCTGTATATGGGACAGCACAACCTGAACTTAAACCAGATTTTTCAGCCGACTTAGTGCGGATCTGTGGAGATGAAACTTTGCCAATCCTAGTCGGTGGGAACTTTAATATAATTCGGAGGAGATATGAAAAGAACAATGACAATGTTGATGGATGTTAGTCTATGATGTTTAACATAATTATCGAGAGTCTTAATTTTAGAGAAACTGAGCTCATCGGTAGACAATTTACATGGGCCAATTTGTAGCCCACTCTGACTTACGAGAAGTTGGATAGGGTACTCGCTAGTGTGGAATGGGAACAATGAAGGAAATATGCCCTAGAGGCAATAATAAAGTTATTATTTATTTCCTTATATCATGATAAATGTTTATTACTCATGCTAGAATTGTATTAACCGGAAACATAATACATGTGTGAATATATAGACAAACATAGTGTCACTAGTATGCCTCTACTTGACTAGCTTGTTAATCAAAGATGGTTGTGTTTCCTAACCATGGACAAAGAGTTTTTATTTGATTAACGGGATCACATCATTAGTTGAATGATCTGATTGACATGACCCATTCCGTTAGCTTAGCACCTGATCGTTTAGTATGTTGCTATTGCTTTCTTCATGACTTATACATGTTCCTATGACTATGAGATTATGCAACTCCCGTTTACCGGAGGAACACTTTGGGTGCTACCGAACGTCACAACGTAACTGGGTGATTATAAAGGAGTACTACAGGTGTCTCCAAAGGTACATGTTGGGTTGGCGTATTCCGAGATTAGTTTTTGTCACTTCGTTTGTCGGAGAGGTATCTCTGGGCCCTCTCGGTAATGCACATCACTTAAGCCTTGCAAGCATTGCAACTAATGAGTTAGTTGCGAGATGATGTATTACGGAACGAGTAAAGAGACTTGCCGGTAACGAGATTGAACTAGGTATTGGATACCGACGATCGAATCTCGGACAAGTAACATACTGATGACAAAGGGAACAACGTATGTTGTTATGCGGTCTGACCGATAAAGATCTTCGTAGAATATGTAGGAACCAATATGGGCATCCAGGTCCCGCTATTGGTTATTGACCGGAGACGTGTCTCGGTCATGTCTACATTGTTCTCGAACCGTAGGGTCCGCACGCTTAAGGTTTCGATGACAGTTATATTATGAGTTTATGAGTTTTGATGTGCCGAAGGAGTTAGGAGTCCTGGATGAGATCGGGGACATGACGAGGAGTCTCGAAATGGTCGAGACGTAAAGATCGATATATTGGACGACTATATTCGGAGTTCGGAAAGGTTCCGAGTGATTCGGGTATTTTTGGAGTACCGGAGAGTTACGGGAATTCGCCGGGGAGAAGTATTGGGCCTTATTGGGCCATACGGGAAAGAGAGAGGGGCTGCCTAGGGCAGGCCGCGCTTCCCATGGCCTAGTCCGAATTGGACTAGGGAGGGCCGCACCCTCCTTCCTTCCCTTCTCTCTTCCCTTCCTTGTCTCCTACTCCTACTACTTGGAAGGACTCCTAGTTGGACTAGGAAAGGGGAATCCTACTCCCGTGGGAGTAGGACTCCCTAGGGCGCCATAGAGAGGGCCGCCCTCCCTCCTCCACTCCTTTATATCACAGGGCAGGGGCACCCCATAGACACACAAGTTGATCTTCGTGATCGTTCCTTAGCCGTGTGCGGTGCCCCCTCCACGATATACACCTCGGTCATATTGTAGCGGTGCTTAGGCGAAGCCCTGCGACGGTTGAACATCAAGATCGTCACCACGCCGTGATGAGCTCGAGGGAAGAGGGGAAGAACAGAGAGGAGAGGGGAAAGGGGGAAGAACAGAGCGAGCTGGACGAAGGGTTTATATATAGGATGACCCAGTCTGACAACATCCTGCCACCACTCTCTTTAGTACCGGTTCGTGGCACGAACTGGTGTTAAAGATTCGCCACGAACCGGTACTACTGAGAGTGGCCGGCCTAGCCGTTGGAAACGGCACTAATGGTCACATTAGTGCCGGCTCAAATACAAACCGGGACTAATGAGCTGCACATTAGACCCTTTTTCTACTAGTGTGTATAACACCATATGCTTTGATCACCTCATCAAAGCATATATTCCAACTCTGAGATGCTTGCATTAGTCCATAGATGGATCGCTGGAGCTTGCACACTTTGTTAGCACCTTTAAGATCGACAAAACCATCTGGTTACACCATATACAACACTTCTTTAAGATATACTTTAAGGAATGCAGTTTTGACATCCATTTGCCAGATTTCATAATCATAAAATGCGGCAATTTCTAACATGACTCGGACAGGCTTAAGCATCGCCACGGGTGATAAAGTCTCATCGTAGTCAACTCCTTGAACTTGTCGAAAACCTTTAGTGACAAGTCGAGCTTTGCAGACAGTAACATTACCATCAGCATCAGTCTTCTTCTTGAAGATCCATTTATTTTCTATGGCTTGCAGGTTATCGGGCAAATCCACCAAAGTCCATACTTTGTTCTTATACATGGATCCTATCTCAGATTTCATGGCCTCAACCCATTTATTGAAATCTGGGCTCATCATAGCTTCTTCATAGTTCGTAGGTTTGTCATGGTATAATAACATAATTTCCAGGACATGATTACCGTATTGCTTGGTGTGGATCGTGCTCTAGTCGACCTACGAAGTTCTGTAGTAACTTGATCTGAAGTTTCATGGTCATCGTCATTAGCTTCCTCTCTAGTTGGTGTAGGCATCAAGGGAACAGTTTTCTGTGATGTACTACTTTCCAATTCGAGAGAAGGTACAATTACCTATCAAGTTCTACTTTCCACCCACTCACTTCTTTCGAGAGATTGTGTAAATATTGTATTATGTTAGCTTGTGTTTACCTTTCCATATTATGCCATTGTGTAAATAAATGCTCATTAAATTACGTCCATGATTTACCATATATTTTGATGAGAAGTGATTTACCTGTTCATGGTATGCGATTGTGTAAATAAATGTTAATCAAATTCTACCCGTAATCTACCTTATGTTTTCATCAAAAGTTTGGTAAGTAAACTAAAGTAGAATTGATCCAAAAGGTTAAATTAAGGTGATTGATTATTATATGGGGAAGGTTAGACGAAGGGGTGACGAGAAGAAGGTGAACGAAACTTTACTTTCTTTTTAAACAGTAGAGACTTTGCAACAACATTGGTATAAAAACCATGGTACTGCTAACAGAAATAGAGGGCATAGACATTGAACTTACTTTCTGGAGAATCAATTCTAATTGGTATTAGAAAACAATTCACCGAAACAAGTTATTTCATATCCACACCCACTCTTTGATTACTTTATTTCTTGTTGGTTGGATAGAGACGATTAGAGCATCGCAACACACAAAGCATATGCCTTATCATGGTATTCTCCCGCTCCCGAACCCAAAATCCGGAGGCATGCCAGCTATCACCTTCTTGACCGAAGGCCTTGCCAGCAGCGCCTCCCACCATGCCTTTACGTGCGGATACGCATCGAGCACACCCGCATGCTCCGTCGCCATGAAATAGCGCATGAAGGAGAAATGGGTGAGGTCGGCGAAGCTGACGAAATCCCCGGCCAAGTACTTGTTGCTTGACAGCCTCGCCTCGTACAACTCCAAGAGCTTCTTCAGCTTCCCGACGCTCTCATCAACGAGGCCCTGGTCGACGTCCCTCCCGACAAACGGGTTGATGATGCAGTTCCACACGATTGGCTTGAGGACGGGCTCAAGCTGGTGGGCATCCACGTCGACCCATACGTCCACCATCGCCGACTCCTCGAGGCTGCCCGCTCCTAGGAGCTCCGGCTTGTGTTTGCGGAGAATATGCCTTGCAATGGCGCGGGATTCTAAAGAAAATAAATTGCGGAGAGAAATCAGTACACCTCGTTTTTTTATCACGCCCACCAAATTGCTTAATAATTCGTAGAAAAACCATATCCTACTGAATCAAAAATAAAATAGAAAACATGAAGGCTTACGGTAAAGCGTCAGATTGCCGTCTTCCAGCACCGGGATCTCACCGAAGGGCTGCAGAATCATTGGAAGGGAACAATAGTGTTGGTGTTTCTTGCTTCCAACAGAAAACTCAAGTAGCAAAGATGAACCAGATATGGAGAAGCTTAGCAGAGCACACGTACGTTTCTGGCGAGGTGCTCCGGCTGCCGGTGGTCGCCGCCGTTGCGGCTCATGGGCACGAGCTCGTACTCGGCGCCGGCCTCCTCCAGGGAGACGAGGACCCGTGCCATCCATGGCGACACCGCCCAGCCGTACACCTTCATGGGCGCCATCCCTATGTCTTCTTCTCCCCCCTCTGTGTTTGCAGTGCACTGCTATGGGTCCATTTATGTACTTCATCATCGAGCACTAGTAGTAGTGTTGTTCATTTAGCACGCCGGCAGTCCATCCAAATCCAAAACAATATTCTAGGTAGTAGGAGTATTGGGTTCCCTGTATGCAGTCAGACTTCAGTTTTTTAGGCGACGCCGATCGTCACTGCTTGCGTGTGCAGCGCAATCCATTGGTAGGTGAGCAAAATTGGTCCATCGTGCCAAGTAAATCTATTCGAGGATGGAGGAAGGCCGAGCTTGGCGGAGTTGGTGCTTTAGACCCTTTTGCGAGAGAGTAGTCTTAGTAGCTAGGGCGTAGGTGTTGAGTGGGTTCGCCCTATGATTTGTTCGCATCTCGTCAGGGCTCTTATACATAATTCGCTGCCTTTTATAAAAATACGGTATGCCATTGGCATATTCTTGAAAAAAAAATCTATTCAAGGCAGCCTACCCGTGAACAAGCCACCAACCAATGCACACTCCAGCCCAGACACTTTTTCTTTTGCAATTATAAAGGAAACTGCCATTTTTATTTGGGCCGGGGATCAGGCGTAGGATTTTTGGGTCGGGCTTAAGCCCATCCCTGGAAAACCTATGTAACTCAAAACCTTTTTTAACAATATGTAATATGTAACTGATGTTTCTAGAAGAAAAAAAAACAAGATGTAACTGACAGGTAATATGAGGTTTCAGGGCTCTTGCTGTAAGCCACGCACGCTATATGTTTTTGGTATACAAATGTTGATCAGTCCATTCTTTTAGCTGAGTATAATGGGCACATGTGATACATGGTGACAGTGTCATGCTGGGCATTCGCGGCGGTGGCGGCCATCGAGGGCATGAACAAGATCAGGACCGGCGAGCTGGTGTCGCTATCGGAGCAGCAGCTTGTGGACTGCGACACCGGAAGCAGCGGCTGCAGTGGTGGCCGCTCCGACACCGCATTGGGCCTCTTGGCGTCCCACGGTGGCATCACATCCGAGGAGAGGTACCCGTACAGCGGCTATTCCGGCAGCTGCGACGTGGACAAGCTGCTCTTCGACCACCAGGTTTCACTTTCAGCGAGATTTCGATGAAATTTACTGAATTTCGTTAATTTTACCGGTCACTGAAATATTGACCTTTCAGCCAAAATATTTCAGAAATTTCATTAGTACACATAAATTCAAATGTTAAATTGAATTCGAGTGAACATTTCGGCCTTTTGGCCGAAACGCAAACCGTGTTTTTGATTGGTGCTGAAATTTTTCTGAAACTGAAAGTGAAAACCTTCCAGGCGTCCGTCACGGGGTTCAAGTCCGTGCCGCCTAACGACGAAAGCGGTAGCTGGCGCTGGCCGTGGCGCAGCAGCTCGTGACGGTGTACATAGACGCCAGCGCGCGTGGGATTTCGATTCTACTCCAGCGGCATCTACAAAGGTCCCCGCTCTGCTGAGGCGGGAGGGTGAACCACGCAGTCACCATCGCGGCTACTGCGAGAAGTTCGGTGAGAAGTTTTGGATAGCCAAGAACTCGTGGAGCAACGATCGGGCGACCAGGATACATCTACCTCGCCAGGACGATATCGCCCACGGGCACCTGTGGCCTCGCCACCTCGCCCTTCTACCCAACAGCTTGACCCACGTCCCACCGCCATGCCTACGCATGTAGGGCTTTTGCGCAATATTTTCTTATGTTAACTGCATCGTTTGGTGGACAACGGTTAAGAAATAAGAATGGTCGATGGATGTGTGTGTAGTATTATTATTTCCTTATGGTACCGTTGTGATAATGCAAAATTTAATGTACTCAGTAATATGATTGCTCATTGAGTGTACTCAGTAAAGTATAAACTTTCTTTGATAAATCTGTCACATTTCACCATGACATGATCCCATGTTTGAAATAATCAAACATGGAGCCAGCGTCAGCTCAAGTGGGAAGCAAAAGTTTACTGAAAACTGAATATATGTTATATGAACGGCCTGAATGTCAACTTCTTGATGAACTGAAACCTTCAACGTATGTATATTCAAACTGGATGAAATAATGCTACTAGATAGAGAAAAAAGGTAAGTACATTTTCAACCGAATGACGATGGATCGATCGGTTCCCTCCACCTGGTCTATTTCTAGTACTCCTCTCCCGCATGCCAGTCATCCTTGCCCAAAGTGAACTCCTCCTCCCCTACCGAAGTTTCTGTTGCGACTCCTCCTCCTAATCCTCCTCCAGTGAGTTTGTCGTCCTCCATGACGGATGGTGACTGAGGTGCGCATGCTGTGGATAGCGGATGTACTCTGGGTGCTGACCTTGAGTTGGAGACATATTGCTCCATGCATGGATTCTTCGCGGTGCAGCTCAAGTCCACGCCACCGAGCTCTAATAGACATCGGGGCCCAGCAGAAAATGAGGGAGAGAATATATAGCGACTAACACAGATCATATAGGCCGGCAAGAGTCTTCCATAATAATAAGCTTTATATGCGATGGTTATAATTCTAATCTGAATACAGTAATCAAGACGTCTAGATGATCCATCAAATCTAGGTTGCCCATCTATAATGACGAGGAAATTCAGCCACCGAGACTAGGTGGAGCATTGATCAGAGACGGCACTGGACTAGGTCGTCTGAGATGGCTGAATGTCTACAAATATTTGGGCGGGCCACAAGATAGACATACCACAACTTACATCTGTCAGATTTGTTGTGGCTAGTTTCCATATGTGGGGATTTTTTAGAGGTTTTAGTAACATTATCGAATTATCCCTTCATAGTTTTGAATATCAATTTGCAAAATGTAATGGCCATGTCGTTGTAAATTTAGCAAAATACTATCACGACGACTTGCCCAAATATACCAGTTATCCAGCTCCATCCAAATGACAACCATGTTGGAATTGATATCAGATTGCTGTGAACCGAAAGAAAATGGGGGAGATAAAGTCTCCTCCCCCAATGATTGTGCTATGATCGGAGGCACCCATAATCGATTTTTGGTTTGGTCCACCTGGCGTCACATATAAAAAGGAGGTAGCTGTACTTGCAAGACAAAAAATCATGTTTATTTTAGTTCTATATAAGGAGGATTACGCTAACAAGCTGTACCTTGTTCCTGAATTCCATATGCTGAACTAGTTGATATGATGGAAGTAGTCTTTTGTCTTGCCAGACATCATTGAGCAATCATTTGGTTATCTTTGACATGGTATGTTGTATTTTTTTCGATAAAGAGCGCTTTTATTAACTCAAAACGTAGCATCAAGCGGATACAAAACATCATGAGTACCACCCGGCCTCTGAATAACTAGGATGCACACAGCTAAACAACAAAAGTATGTCAAAAAGAAAAGTAACAAAAAAGACAAGTCGACAACAGTAGAGTCCTACAGACTGATACTATGCATATGTAAAAAATGAAGGTAGATCGATTCGGAGGTTATGATGTCATCCATGTTGGGAAAAAACCTCCACAGCCGCCTTCTCCAACCGTGTACACACCGCCTTGAACAACGGTTGGTGCTCCGGTCGTTGTATCGTAAACCACATATGAAGCAAGTGCGTACAACGGAAAATAACCTGTGGTATATTGTATGGTCATGGCATGCCAAGCTACTCAACTAAGAAGCAAGAATGATACTATATAATTATCGCATGTATGTATTTGCATAAGCATATTCGTGATAAACACTTCGGATGGTTTGAGGGAGCAAAGTATGCCCTAAGATGTGTCGTGTTCGTGTCGTGCCAAGTGGGGATATGGACTATGGAGAAGCACTAAACTCTGACTTAAATGACGGTGCTTGATGAACTACTACTAATTCAGCAGGTACTTGGAAACCTCCCTCGGCAAGAAACCACTCGTGCCAAAGTATTCAGTCATAGATGCGCCATCCTCGTTGCCTTTGCTGGCATATCGGACGACGGGCAGCAGCGCCTTCTTCCTCGTGTCCACCTCGATCATCCAGATCCGCTCGTCGCCGTCATCGACACCGATGAGGCGCCTCTTCTCGCTCCTCAGCATGAGGCAGACGGAGTCGGGCTCGTCCATGCTGACGACCGGGTACTCCGCCGAGACACGTGGGAGGGGCTGGCTGCCGGGGAGCGCCCAGAGCTCGTCGGAGTAGAACACGCCGTCCGCCGTCCACGCCATGCCGTCGTCCACGTTGAGAGTCCAGGTGGTGACGCTGAACGAGAAGCGGGAGTGATGGCAGTTGCTCCAGGGTTTGACAACGTCACTGCAGCAGCATCGCGGCTCGATGCTGACCAGCTTCACGGCGCCGCCAGCCGTGACGCCGAGGGTCCGGGTTCGCCTGATGGAAACCCCATCGTGGTAGTTTCACGGCCGCACCGCGGCAGCTGCGGCCGGCAGCGGCACGTAACGGTGCACGGGGTTCGCGTCCAATACGTTGCACAGCACCAAGCCGACATAGTAGTCCACCCAGCACAAGAACCTGCCGGCGATGGGGACGACCGCGTCGGAGAGCCACGATTCCGGCACTCCGGCGGCCGGCACCCGCTTGATCTCCCAGTCGAGGTGGTTGACGGGGCCAAGACGCAGCACACAGTGCTCGTGCTCCCCTCTCCACGGGTCGAGCTCGGCCACCACGAGCTCGTCCTCGCCACCGTGGAGGGCGCCCGTTCCCTCCGATGCCATTCGTCGCTGCTGGTGGTTGTCTCTGTCGTATTGCATCGGAAGGTAGCAATGCGGGAGCAGCGACAGCGACGGCGGCCGGGAGGGGCGGCCGGCCCTGTACACGAAGTGCTCAAACGGGCCACAGCTGAAGGGGTCGCTCACATCCCTTGTCCTGAAGAGGATGGCATCTCCGTGGGCCGCGATGAGCTCCGGCAGCTCAAACACCTCGTCACCAGGCAGATCCGTACAACCGACGTAGAGGGTGGAGTTTCCCGGCGGCGCTGCCAGCCGGAAAGAGGCGCGGATGCACTGGCCGGTGGAGGTTCGCGCGTACGCGACGGTGTTAGCCTGGGCACGGAGGGAGTCACGGAGGTGCCCATAGACGTCGAGAATCACCCACCCACGATCGGCGGCGGCGACGGCCGAATTGGAGGGTTTCGTTTCCATCGCCGCTGGGATCGATGGGTTCTCTCGAGATCGGCTTTGGCCTCTTATAAGTTCGCTCTTACTATGTAATTAAGAGCATCTCCTAAAATAGGTTTTAACAATTTTTTGCATCACGAGGGGCCAAAAAGAGCTCTCCAACAGCAGTTCGTGATGTAAAAAAAAACGTCGCGCGTCTTCCCGCCTCCCTCCCTCCGCCATGCATAGCCCTCCGTCAACCTGAGTTTTGGTTTTTTCTTTCTTCACCCAACAAGACAATTACATTACGTGTTCCACGTCTTCCCTTGGACTGCTGTCGCTTCCACCTCTCATCTCGGCAATTCGCGTGCGTGCGTGCGTGCGTGCGTGCGTGCAACTGCAAACATCCATCTTGCCAAATCTTTCTTGGCCGCCGGCCAGCCAGGATGCCGGGTCGGTCTGCCAGGTGTCCAGGGAGGCGAGGCGGAGACGGCCACGCAGCTGACCGTGGTGCGTCGTGTCGCCGGCGTCGACGACATGCATGCATCAACTCCGTCTGTTGCCTGCACGACCACGAGGATCGTTTCGTCCTGGTAGGCGTGCACGTCAGAGAACATGCCCAGCCGCCTCCCTTCGCCAAATCAAGACCAAGACGGCGGCACCGATCTAGATTGGCAATTTGCCTGCGCTGCTCCGGCCAGGCCAGGTCATCGCCGCCCGGTCATGCATTTCGACATGCATGCTCCGCCTCAATCGCTCCTCCACTTCATGCTCCATCCATCGTGGTCGTGGCCGCCGTCCTACGTGCTCTGCTCCCCCGCCGCGGGCTGAGGAAGACGATCGAAGCAGATTCCCATGGCGCTCACCCCTCCTCGTCATGAGGAAGCCCTCTCTGCTGGCGCTGACCACCAACTTCGTCCTTGCCGTGTACCTAGCAGGCCACCACCACCGCCACTGACGCCATCAAATCAAACACCACCGCCCGTGGTTGCTGTCTTCCTTCCTCCTCGCCTCCTCCGGGATGCATAGATAGCCGCGTGTATAGCCGCAAGGCCAGTGAGATCAATGACCGCCCGGGACGGAGAAATGGTGGTGGTTGTGGTCGTCCAGGGAAAGCAGGGACTCGGGTGGGTGGTGAAAGATGCATGGCGGGGATTGTGTCCACACCGCGGCGTCGACAAGACCCTCGACGCCGGCCTTTGTGTTGAGCACGCGGAGGCGGTCATGGTCGAAGCAGGCCTTGGATGATTGGAGCTAGCTCCTACGTGCAGTGTAAGCGAGTGAAGTAGACGTGCTGCTCTACTAACCAGGATTGCAAAAATTAGTAAATCGCACTTAAATTCCAATCGATGCAAAGGCAATCCGGCCGTGGAACTTAGTTGCTCACGTCATGGATCTTTCCATCAGGCACTCGAGTACGTCGTTTGCCGGATACTCGACAAGGGCTTTGCCGAGTGCAATATGGGGGGTGCTCGGCAACATGGAGGTACCCGACGAGCCTTTTCTTCAAATACACGTCTCAGCTACAAAACCGAGATAATATGTATATGGAGAACAATTGGGGGAGACACTTCTGAAATTCGGTGTCGGATCCGAGTACAACATGGAGGACACCACCCGTGTGAGAGTGGAGCTGAGGCAGATTTATTCGTCCAAACACCGCTCCCACACCACACCAATGGCACACCATGACCTACAAAATCAAACCCTAACTATAGAGCAGAGGAACGGGTCCCCCCCCCCCCTCCTTCCTGCCACCGGAGCATCAGTCGGAGGGAGAGGGGACCAGCCCTGGCCAGTGTAGATCGGAGGCAGAGGATCGCTTCCCTGGTCGCCTTCACGTGGCGGCAGCTAGGTTAGGGGGAAACACCTTATCTTACACATGCATGCGTTGACGAACGCACAACTGCTTTTGTTTCGAATATTCATTCATATACCCATGAAAAAAATGAATATTCATTCACATGTGCATGCATGCATGCAGGTGCAGCTTTTTCGAGGCCCACTCCCTGTTGGCATATTGATCAACTTCAACCACTTACTTTCGTCTGCCTGCCAGCGCCGCCATCTTCGAGGGACCCCGCATGCCTGCCGCGTCGGCTGGCTACAAGCAGGTACAGTGACCATGTCCACACAGTTTTTGATTGTGTCTTGTAGTATAGTCACTGGACGGATCAAACTCGGGATAAACTATATTGTTTGACGATAACGGTCAATATAATATTTCCCGGGCTTTGTACGCCCAGCCTCAGCGTACCCTCCCGCATCGCCGCGATCGTATCGTACATGGCCGACTCCGACGTCACCTGAAAGAAGTCCACCGTCTCAACAGTCACCTTTATGTCGCCGACCACTTGCTCGCCTTGACGGTGCCGCGAGGCCGCTTTGGTACGATGGATGCCACGATGATTTCTTTTTTCCTTTTCATTTAATGTGTGGATTATTATGTGCTTTTTTTTCTTTTCTTTGATCCATTCATGGTTTAGTATTAAATTTCAATGGGTGGTGCGTTGATTTTAGAAGCGCATCGGGAATTGATTCATTCATTAATTGGTCCATTTAATTCCCTCAGTCCAATCCAATTAATTTTGCCTTGGGATCGGTCCACCGAATTGACGCATGCATGCATCCGTAGGCGGCTCACATTAAACCATGAAAAAAGCCGTACACACAACTTAATTACATATGTACACAGCTGATATCTGCTTCATGCATGCGTGATTACCTAGCTTATTACTATCCCCTAGAAAAATTAGCTTATTACTATTACCATGCAAGAAAAAAAAGTGTACGACTACCTTTTAATTTTGAGATTATAGCTTACTGCTGCATGTACGTACGTACGTACATACGTCCACTCCCTCTCTCGATGATGCTACCTAAATGCATCTCTCAATCTTCATTCTCCACAATTCCTACCACCACATGCATCGTGCCTCGCGCGGGCTAACCTACACTGCTCGTCGATGACAGGGAGGCAGCACGCCATATGGAGCATAGACCAGTGAGTAGCCCCAGTCTAGTGAGTTATTCTTCACCGTCGAGCACTTCCAGCCAAGTGAGTCTCAAGGTCGAGCTCAAAGACGGTTCAAGAGTTAAAACGAAATGAGAGGGAGAGAGAGAGAGGGGGACAGATGTGACACCCTGTTCAGACTGAGGGTCAATCCATGGGACGACTCGATTTGGTTCGTGAGGGGTTCAATTTGTGGGAGTCGCGATGGACTAGTGAGCGAGCAGTGACCCCTAACAGCAGTCACTCTTGTAGGCCCCGGCAAGCAACTCGAAGTCGCCGCTCCTCGCACCACAACTTGATTTTTGGTGAAAGAAAGTTTTGCATGGCCGGTGCGCCCGGCAGAGTGGCACAAAAAGAAAGGTTATTGGTTTGCAGCATTGTACTGCAGTGTTTTATTCTTATTGGAATTTTCACATTTTAGCTTTTGTTTTCAAGAATTATTTTGTGGAAATATTTTATTTGCAATTTACAGAGGAAGGGAGAAGAGAGACCTTAGTGGACAGTCATCAGATTTTAACCACGAGTTAGTTGCATTGTTGTAGGTTTGAAAAGAAGAAGAGACAACACATTCGGTTGGAACCACGATGAGCCGTATAGTAGTAGCCAGCTAGCCCACTGTTGTTTTAATTACTTTTTTATTACAAGGCATGTGGGCATGACGTACATACCGGCTCGACCTACCATGCGGGTGAAAACGTCTAGAAGGTGAGGCGATCCGTATTGATTTGCGAGACGTGTGATTGACCCATCTCTCAGTCGGTAGAGCATCAATCCATGGGATGTATGGTGTGAATCTGAGCGGATTGCCGGGATGAGTTAGGCCTTGTACAATGGGAGATGCTTAGGGAAGGTGCTAAGAAAAATAAACAAGACTTTTCTTAAGCACCGGTGCTTATTTGTACATGATAAACGCTTAACTAAGCGTCTCTCTTATAGAAATAGGCACCGGTGCTTCAGAAAAACCCGGTTTATTTTACTAAGCATCTCTCTAAACACCTCCCATTGTACAAGGCCTTATAGAGGAGATGGATCCGTGGAGGTGCAATCGACCAATCGAAAACCCAGTGAACTATCTCATGCGGATCAACCGGGACAACCAACCAGCGAATTAGCCAGGACGAACGGGTAGTATTGACAGCATGTACTACGAAACTGACCACACACGCCACGGGCCGTCGGATCCCTAGGGATCGGGCGACTGAGAGGACTCGATTTGTGGGATGCGCGAGCGGGCAATCGAAAAGCATTGATCCATGGGATAATATGCATGTGACTAACCAAGCAAGCATCTAAAGAGAAGAACGAACGAGAGGAAAAGAGTGGAACAAACCATCGAGCTCGTTCCACTGAGCAAACCATTTTTTTTTCTCGAACATCGCAGGCCGATGGGTAGGTGTCGAGCGGCTGTCATCGGTTCGAAAAGGTAGGATCCGTGGGAGGCGCGGTGGACCAATGGAAACGAATCGATCTATGGAACCGTATTAATGGTGAGATTGACCAAGAAAGTAACAAAGGAAAATGATCCACGTGTGATTGACTAGAAACGAGCCGTTGGATTGCTAAGAATTGGACGGTTGAGATGGACTATAGAGGGATCGATCCGTGTGATCGTTTCTTGGACCAATGGGAAGAAAGCGATCCGTACGTGGGAAAATTAAAGAGGGAGAAGATGAAAAGAACCTCAAAACAAATCTCGCATCCACCTCCTGCTCCGTTTCCCACCCCCACCTCCACCTCTAAATCGCCGCCGCCGCCGCCGACCACCAGCACATCTCCGGCCACCAGATTCTCTCCCCTCCCCTCCCCTCCATCGCGGCTGCTGGTCGCGGATCGACCTCTCCATCCGAGGCCGACTCCTCCATCCACGGCGACGGGTGGCCTCCCCATCCGGCGGATTCGTCTCCTCCTCCATGGCAGGAGGAGCCCGAAACCCAAGCACCCGCCATGGCGACCTAGCACCAGGAGGCCGCCGTAGGATCCAGGAACCGGCCGGTCCAGCATGAGTGCGGCGGCTTGGCCTCGACGACTCTAAGGTCTGGTCCTGTTCCCCGTCCATGTGAAAGTTTGAGATTTGTTCCATTCTCCCCGTCCATGTGTGTTGAGCCTCAAACCTTTTTTGGGTCCAATTTACAGACATGAGTCACCTGAATTAATCATATCTGCCTTCTTCTTGCAACATCCCGCCCCGAATCGAATCACTGGTAAAATTCGAATCAGATAATATGGTGTGATAAAATTCAACCTGGGCAGAAATTGTTAGAAAAATAAATGACAAACCTATATATGGTTCTGCTAATTAATTTCAGTGAGTTTGATTGATCTCGTTGTCTTGCAGATTCCTCCATATGCCGGCCCACCAAAAACATGACCCTTAGGTGGACTTGGATACAAGCATCACCATCTTTATTGTAGTAGGAACATATAACATAAAAAAACTTTGACCAAATCAACAACATTTTCTTTTTTACAGTTTACCCGCTAAACATAACAGCCATGTTTTAATCAACTAAAATCGTCCATATGGTGAACTCGGATCAGTTTAGACTCCGGATGATTTGTCATCACAAAATGACTTAAGAACAGCTGCAGTTTTGTAATTTTTCAGTTTTAATGTGTTCAAGGATTTCATCATTAGGGAATAAATATGGGAGGAGGGTCTTGTATCTATTTCATCAGTAGAGAAGAAATAAACACTGATGATTGCTTGTATTTTCTTTCTTTGCAGGCACGGATGATGTATGCAGCAGGCGAGGATGATGACGATGCCGAGGAGGACGAGCTCTAAGCCGACCGGCGTGGTCCCTGCTGCCTGCCGATAACGACCCCCTGTAGGTAGCACCTCCCTCTGCCCACTCACTTGCTAGTCTCTCTCAGTAGGATGCGATTGTTCTAGTAGCTAGCATTTACATGGCTGTGCATATATGGATTTGCCCATGGTTCCATGAATTGTGTAATACCAGGAGATATGGGTGAGGAACTAAAAGGATAATATGCTTCCATGAATTGTCCTGCAGATATGCGCCATATGGGAGATCCTTCTCGCCGGACTTCAGGAGGAGGCGGTCCCTTGGCGACGGGGTTGAGAGCTGGCGTGGGTTTTGTCAGACCAGTCGTCCTACCCGGATGGGATTGTCGCTCAATATTGGTAAAGCTCTCGCCTTTTCTCATGCATATATGTGGGCTACAATGAAACTGGCGCTCGGATGCCATGGTCCTTAGGCGTGTGTTTTCTACTCCCTCTGATACTTATTATGAATCGGAGGGAGTAGTACATTGTGAAGCCACTAATTAGCAGTACAAAATGCTGCATTTTCATATTTCCATCAGTGCTCAGAACATTCAGAGCTAGAACCTTCCGATGGATATGTATAATTTTCAGTGTATGCAAAACACTAGTACTACTCTTCTGTTATATATTCAATCAGGATGATGCACATTAATTAGTAAATGTTCCATACTGAAAGTTCACCTAGGTTCCTGCTTGTGTTTGTCATTAAGGCATTGCATATTGATAGTTCACATTGCTAACTCATGCGCATGATCTACTATTTCATTTTATATTGAGGCAGTGGTCTCTAATGAACTGAAAATAGAAAAAATGATGCTCGAATGAACCTTCAGCCAGCTAGCTCACTAGCATAATCAGTGATAACTAAAGTCTGGGGGCAACAGTAGATATTCTTTGCATTCTAGCTATCTTTAAGATGCGATGTTACTCTTCTTTATGGTAGGATGCATCAACATAGTTCTGTTACTCTGAACCCTTTTTTTTGTCAGAGATGTCTCTTGCCTCTACCTGCTCCACCATCAAGTCATATTCCTTTGCCACCAAACGCTGCAATTTTTTATGCCAAATTAATGGATGAACGCCTTCCTTGTTCTTCTATTACTAGTATATACACACTAGTAGTACTGCCATTGTATGATGGATGGATGCATACATTCATCACTTTACTTTACTTTACTTTACTTACTAGTATAGTAAAAAAACATGATCGATTGATAATTATTGAAGGAGAATCATGTATGTATTTCATTACAGAAGAAATGAACACTGCTTCCTTGTATTTGCATCTTTGCAGGCATGTATCATGTATGCAGCAGGTGAGTATGAGGACCTGAGCTCGAGCCTGACCATGATGGCGCACATCACAAGGTCCCTACTGCCCGCCGGTAATTACTCCCTGCAGATAGCACCTCCCTCCACCCACTCGTTAGTGTCTCGGTAGGATGTGCTTGTTGTAGCAGCCATCATTTACGTGGATTAATATTTATGGATTTGCCCATGGTTTGTTTGAATCCAAAAAGAGGGAACACAATGAAACATCAGCACAATGGATACTAGTGAGCTATTTGCACATCACAAGTCACTATATTGGTAGCTTGAACAACTTGATTGCTTACAACTAGCTACTAGTTTTAGCTATCGCAGTTAAGCATTACTAGTACTCTGCTAGCACCAACAGCACCAAAGCATCCTATTTTCTTCATATTTCGTTGAAGATTTTATTTTGGCTTCAGTAAAGTAAACACACCCATCAATAAAGGGTCGTCGTGCCACCTGATTGGTATTTAATGCGCTTAGCTCTCCTCTCGATCTGGGTAGCCCTAAATTATCAGCTTCTTGTGATGGTTTGCATGGTTAAAACATGCATCTTGTGTGTATTATACTGTTTGATCAACCTCGGCTTCTTGAGATCCACGAGTGTCCACTAATGGTGTCTCTTTGTTGCCTCTCTGTAGGTTTCGCAGCATCCTCAGGAGGAGAAGTGGTGGGTGTTTTTTGACTTTGAAGTTGGGAAAGCACTTGGGAGGGGCAAGTTCGGGCATGTTTACTTGGCCAGAGAAAAGAGGGTAACTACTGTTGCTAATCTCATTGCTATAATTTCAGTCCCTTTTTCGATGCTGTAGGCCGATTAGTTAAGCACCGCAATTTGATTGAAGGAACTTATCAATAGCTATTCTAGTTAATGGTTCAATAATCAGGGCTCAAATGTATTTGTTCTTAGACTAGAGCATGGCATTGAGTGACACTGGTTCTCATAGGTGCCTTTGGGTTTAAAAGCAGAAGTGAACCACACAGTCGTCATCTACATGCACATGCTTTTTTCAGCTGAGTCTAGATTCATAATCTTAGTGTATACCATCTGTTCTGCCTACTTTTGACTATGTGAAGCATTAATTTTCTGCTTCATGATGTCAACATTATCCATGTAAAGAAATAACAATGTCAGAATCAGCAGCTTCCAGTTTAAAAGTAATAGAAACAACTAAAATAGCTCTGTTTCAACTGAATTGTTACATTGTTCCTTTCATGTTCTAAAAAAAGATATGAATTGCATGGATTATTTGAAGATATTCTGGTCTACGACCATTAACTGCAAACACTAATTTTATGCTTCAATAATGTATCTTCTCCTGTTACTTGAAGAATCACTGTCTCATCATCAGCATCTTTTATTGTTCAAACCTGATGAACTCTAAACTTTTTGCTATGAATTTGTTAATATCTAATAAGTTCTTGTTCTCGCAGATTGATGACAGGTTCAATTTTATCTCATGAGATGATGCGTGCGTGGTTTTGACTTAAAGGTTGTCTTTAACTCTTGTTCTTGAGATGATGCGTTTTTGTGATAATTACTTCCTAAAAGCACATCTTTGCTCTCATTAAACAGATTTTGAAGGTAATAAACAGGGGGGAGAGTCACCACCTGAATCACTAAAACAATTTAGTAACATCCATTGAGGTGCTATTAAAATGTACTGTTACTAGTCAACAGAGATCTGATCTTAAATATTATGCACTTTATTGTCTTGAATATTATGCGTTTTTGTTGTTGAATATGTTTCCGATGTATATGCTTGGCTTTGAAAACACGAAATTTATTGTGATTGGTGTTCTTACGGTGACCTGCTACTCGTTTGACATACATATAGACTACAAGTTATTCAGCATTGTGGATATGGAAAATGATATGTTGTTATATGTTTTCCCGAGACTACATTCATCCATAGTCTTGGATTGGATCTTCTCAAAAGATGTGAGCCTGGGTTGGCCATCTTCAAGAGTAATCCTGCTCCTATCTATGGTCTGCTCTTATCTTCAAGGTTATATTACGTTGCACTAACCAACATGGTAGTAATGTCAAGCAGTTGAGCGCTGACCACTTTGCTCTGCTTGTTGTCTTAGATTTCAATTTTGTAGGCTTAGTTCCCTGCTTTGCTTGCTTGACTGAATTTAAATAGATGGCTGGATGAGAATGATTGGTGTAGTTGGATTGATGATGTTTACTGTAGTTGTTAGAAAATAGATGGCTGTTGGGCAGTTGCTTTAACAAATAAAAAATAGTGCATCTTTTTGAGTTTGTACACACCTATTTTGCATGAAGGTAATGTTTTTCTTCGCTTTGTTCTGAAATCTTCTTGTGAACGTAGAAATTCTTACAGGATAAATGATTTGCGAAGCTTACCTACCGGATATCCCTCGATGATAACGCTGCTAAGTTATTCTGTCTTTGGAGCCTAGGGTCTGGATTGCAAACTAAAGATACAGACTGTAAACAACCTTCTGCTCGCATGAGGTAATGAAAGTCTTTTGCTTGTTGTTTCTTTACCCTGCTAGTTCCACATCTGTTGCTTTTGATTTGACTCTGAGGTTCAGTGCCTTGTTCTGGTAGTCTGACTGCTTCTTCAAGCTGCTTAAACTTGCTATGTTGTCGAATTCTGAAATTTGGTGCTCTATTAATTTAGACCATTTCTGATCTGATCACTGGAGCAAGTATACTGGCCAAGAAAAAGTTTGGTCATTTATGAACTGATCCACTAGTACTGCTGCTATTGTATGATGGATAGATCCATACATGATGCAAAAAATTCCTTCAGTTTCGTTTAATTACTACAGTAGTGAATTTGCTATGGATCATCCATAGGTGTTGTGATCTATCCCCCCCCCTCCCCTTATAGCAGCACTAGTCCTGAGTGCAGCATGTATATTCTTCCCAAAGGCAAAGACTTTCTTTCTTTAGGGTGGACGTACAAGAGTTGAGTGGTCATAAGATAAGAGCATGTGGATGGATTAGTCCGACTTGTTCAAAACACGTAAACTTCTATCTTGTTGAATTCTGAAATCTGGTGCTCTCTTAATTTACATTTCTGATCTAATAACTAGAGGAAGTGTATTATTGGCCTAGAGGAAGTTTGGCTATTTCATATGAAAGCAGCAGTAATCTTTTTTACTCTGTCAAGTAAGCATGGGCTCTTGGTTTCAGTATAGCACATTCTTCAAAATTGGCAATTTGCCGGCAGGGATTGCATATCAGAATCATGTGCATAAGAGGAAGCAATGCTCACAATGAATCTGCCATTTTGGCTAGGTAGTTGATGCTTATATCAGAGATTGCATATCAAAATCACGAATCTGCAAAATGTAAATAAACAATGCTCATAGTAGGTAGTTGGATGCCCTAGGCCTTCTGTTTTCTCAAGTTTATAGCATGGATTCCCTAAGAACAACATGTCTACATCAACTCTACTGTTAACTATCCTTGGTGGCTTTGATTTTGCAACTCTGCTATTTGTTTGACCTCTCATTGGGTCGTCATGTCACACGTGATTAATCCCCAAATTATTTCGTGACCTTGCATACCTGCACATCCTCCATTAGCTAAAAACCAAAAGGCAACCTGCACTAGTGATGTTGATTTGCATATATGACGTTGAAAACTGAACTTTGAACTTCTTTCTTTCTGAAAATTATTAAGAGGGAAATCTGAATTTTGCTATAGAATACACTTGTGTTTATATGTAAAAGTTATTTGGACGCAATCTTCTTCTGCCTGCCTGCCCCCCGCTAGGAGCACACCTGCACCCTCAGTTCCTTCTTGCAGCTACAGCAAGAGAGAATCGCTTGCTTTCATGCTTGTTTCCAGCATGTATGCCCTTCTCCGCTTTTCTTGTTCGATGATGGGATTTCGCTGAATCCTTGTGTATGTTGTTCATGCTTCTCTTACCAGGATCTCTTGGATTTTGTACAACTAGGACCTCTGAATTCTGAGCTCGTCTTTTGGTGTTAGGGCATTTCAGGTCTGTGTCAATTCTGAAGGCGTCTCGTCCTGGCGGTCGGATTTTCTTGGGGAATTGAAAGCCCAGGGGGAAAATATCGCCCTGTTTTTTACATTTAGGTGACAAGGCCTACAAAGCAATTGCCTTTCTTGCCGTATACATGCACCTTCTCTTGTTTGAGTTCAGGTTTCTTACTCTTGCCTTTGTTGCTGTTCTTTGTCTCTTTTTTCCCTTATCAAATTGCCAAGCTCTCTGTTTTCCTCTGTATAGGATGTTTCTTTCTTGGCCTATAATGTGGGCTTATCATCTGTAGAAGGGACTTTCTGATTGCTGGCTGAATTGTCAATGTTTTTTCTCTCCTTAATTTCCTCGATTCATATGAAGTCAAGCTCTTCAGATTAATTTGGTACCATATCTAATTCTCTGTATGTGTTGTGGTTAGGCCATAGTTGTAGTATCATTGGTTCAGTAGCTGTGTGATCAATATTATGCTGGAAATTGAACATTTGTCCACATTCCTAGCTTGATAGTATACTAGTAATTCTCCGCTGATTAATGTCTCTATGACATGCCTTTTCTTCTTCTGTTGATGTGCATGGGTTTATTGCTTTACTTACAAGGAACTCAAATGATGTGGTCATGATTAGTTTGTCATCTCACTAGCTGTGTGTGTTGTGCATTTTATTGGCGCATATATAACTGAGCTGTATATATATTCTCTCCAGGTGAGGACTTTTTCCACATAATCATGGATTACTTCATCTATGTTGATCAAGAAGTACATCAAGGAGATCAGCAAGGACAACCATGCTCTTGGAAAGCTGAGGAAGGAAGCTGAGGGTGCCAATAGAGCCCTCAGTAACCAGCACCAGGTCTGTATTGAGATCAAGTCCCTCTTCGACGAGACTGATTTCTCAGAGCCACCTCCCATGCCAGGTTAGAGGAGCTCAACAATGATCTGTTCCGCATGACCACGGGACTCGTGAAGAACGCCATGGATGACGCTGGCCTCGAGGAGAGCCAGATCCACAAAGTTGTTTCTTGTCGGTGGCAGCACCAGGATTCCCAAAGGTCCAGCAGCTCATCAGGGACTACTTCGACGACAAGGGTGTGAACCCTGATGAGGCTGTTGCCTTTGGTGCTGCAGCGCAGGGAAGCATCTTGAGTGGGAGGGTGGTGTCGGAACCAGTGGTATGATGAATCTTTTTACTAGCCTCTTCTCTTTTTCCTACTGGCATGACACATCCTACTTACTGTACTGCTGGTGTGCTGTATTTCAGAGCAAGTTCTGAAGAATAAGTGGCGATTTCTTTTCCATTCTTATTTCTTAATCAAATTGAGTGCACATATACTACTCAGATGGTTTGCATGTTTGTGGGTTGTTGCAATAATGACTATCAAATGGTTTGCTTTTCCATTCATATTTATCTTCTAAGTTGTGAGCTTGCTTCCTTGGAGTTCTCTCTCCTGGCTCTGCCTCTTTTGTTTTGTTAATTATAAGAAGGAACTCTAAATTTCTCTGTTGAACATACTTGTGTTTACATGTAGTAATTTATTCGATGCAATCTCCTTCTTCTGCCTCCCTGCCCCCATGAGGAGCACTTGCAGCAACAGAGAATCGCTTGCCTTCTTGCTTGTTCCTGCATGTATGCCCTTCTCCGCTTTTCTTGTTCGATGATGGAATTTTGCTGAATTGTGCTCTTCTTGTTCATGCTTCTCTTACTCGGATTTATTGGATTTGTACAAAGTAGAATCTTTGAATTCTGAGCTTATATTTTGGTGTTCTGGTATTTTAGGTGGGTTTAAATTCTAAGGGGGGTCTTGTCCTGGTGGCCAGATTTCTTTGTGGAGCCAAAAGCTCAGGGGAAGAATATGACCCTGTTCCTTTTAACCTTTAGGTGGCATGGGCTCACCAAAGCTCACGCCTTTCTTGGTGTATAGGTGCATCTTCTCTTGTTGGAGTTCGGTGTATTTAGTCTTCGTTTCTTGTTATTTCTCTCTCACCCTTTTTGCCCGTTCTAAAATAATAATCACTGTGTCCTGGTATAGGAGGAGAGGACTACTCACCAAAGCACACACGTTGGTTAGGAAGCGTCCAAACACAAAGAGTTTAGGTTAACTGGAGTGTCCAAACGCAAGTTGGTTAGAAAAGGTCCCAATACATAGTAGTAGCTTTAGGAAGACACTGGCTTTTCTTTGTAGATTAAATTCACCATTTGAATTTCTGCTTCTCTGATAGAGCTATGTTCTTGTTATGATTCGTAACTAAAAGTGCCCTTGGTACACTTATCCCTCTATTTGAATTTTCATCTTAGTAGGATGATTTTGGTAATGGGTTAGCTTTACCCATTGTAGTGATGAATCATCCCTGATTGCAAGTGTGCACGAATGAATTTATGAATGGATCATCATCCTTGACTTGCTTGAGTTGGTGCCTTTTGTGCTTTTTCTTCTGTTGATGTGCGTGGGTGTATTGCTTTACTTACAAAGAACTCAAATGGTGTGGTCATGATTAGTTTGTCATCTCATTAGCTGTGTGTTGTGCATTTTATTGGCCCATATATAACTGAGCTGTATATATATTTCTCCAGGTGAGGACTTCTCCACATAATTATGGGCTATTTCATGTATGTTGATCAAGAAGTATAACAAGGACATCAGCAAGGACAACCATGCCCTTGGATAACTCAGGAAGGAAGGAAGGAAGCTATGTTGAGGTTGAGTCCCTCTTCGATGGGACTGATATCTTGGAGCCAACCGACCCATGCCAGGTTCGAGGAGCTGAACAATGATCTATTCCGCATAACCATGGGACCTGTGAAGAAGGCCATGGATGACGCTGGCGAGGGCGGTGACTAAACCAATGGTACGATGAATATTTCTACTAGCCTCTTCTCTTTTTTCTGCTGGCGTGACGCATCGTACTTACTCTACTGCTGGTGTGCTGGATTTTAAACCAAGTTCTGATCAGTGGTGATTTCTTTTTGATTCTTATTGCTTAATCAAATTGAGTGCACATATACTAGAAGAAATTGGATTGCATGTTTGTGGGCTGTTGCAATGATAACTGTCAATTGGTTTGCTCTTCCTCAAAGTTACAGTGCCAGTTAGCTGATTTTTAGTAATGGAAAGTAGCTCAAGTATACTGAATTCCCGGAGGCAAAAAATCATACACTATTTATGGTTGGTTATCTTGATTGCTCCTTACTCTGCAAACTCTGGGAAAAAATATGGCCCTGTTCTTTACCTTTAGGTGACATGGCCTCACCAAAGCTACTGCCTTTCTTTTTGCATAGGTGCATACTTCATTCATGCTAATGAAATCCCACCTCTTTGTTTTATCATAAACAAGTGCTTATTCAAGCTTTATTGTTATTTAGCTTGTAAATAGTGAGCTTGCTACCTTGGAGTTCTCTCCTGGCTCTCCCTCTTTTGCGTTGCAAAACCTAGTTTTCAGACAGAATTCCCCGTGAGCTGGTAAGCTAAAAAGCAAGTCCATCTCTTCTTGCAGATTGATCGGGAAGCCACGGTCGTGTCGACAGCGCGCTAGTGAAGTGTCTTTGAGGAGTCTCATGTTGGTTGAACAAGGTACACCTGACAATACTCAGTAACTACGCACTCGACTGAAACTCAACTTATCTACACAGTTCTCCTGTTCCGTAAGACCGTGGCTCTGTTGTAACATGTTTTTTCCTGAATGAAAGAAGAATCACTGGTGCAAGTTGGAATTCACTTATCCCTCTGAATTTTCATCTTAGTTGGATGATTCTGGTAATGGGTTAGCTTTACGTGCTGCATGCATGGATCATCCCTGATTACGAGTGTATGAATGGAACATCCTTGACTTCCTCGAGTTGGTGCCTTTTGTGCCTTTTGTGTCTTCTCTTCTTTTGCTGATGCATTACATGGGTGTACTGCTATACTTACAAGGAGCTCAAATGATGTGGTCATGATTAGTTTTGTCATCTCATTAGATGTGTGTTGTATATATATAACTGAGTTGTATATATATTCTCTCTAGGTGAGGACTTTTCCACATAATCATGGATTGCTTCATCTATGTTGATGAAGAAGTACATGAAGGACGTCAGCAAGGACAACCATGCTCTTGGAAAGCCGAGGAAGGAAGCTGAGTGTGCCAATAATGCCCTCAGTAACCAGCACCGGGTCTGTGTTGAGATCAAGTCTTCGACGGGACTGATATCTCGGAGCCACCGATCCATGCCAGGTTCGAGGAGCTGAACAATGATCTGTTCCACATGACCATGGGACCTGTGAAGAAGGCCATGGATGACGCTGGCCTCGAGGAGAGACATATGCAAAAAGTTGTTTCTTGTTGGTGGCAGCACCAAGATTCCCAAAGGTCCAATAGCTCCTTAGGGACTACTTCGATGACAAGGAGCCAAACAAGGGTGTAAACCCTGACGAGGCTGTTGCCTTTGATGCTACAATGCAGGGAAGCATCTTGAGTGGCGAGGGCGGTGATGAAACCAATGGTATGATGACTATTTTTACTAGCCTCTTCTCTTTTTCTTGCTGGCGTGGCGCATCCTACTTAGCCTACTACTGGTGTGCTGGATTTCAGACCAATTTCTGAAGAATTAGTGGCGATATTTCCTTTTGATTCTTGTTGCTTAATTAAATTGAGTGCATATATACTAGTAGGAATTGGATTGCATGTTTGTGGGTTGTTGCAATGATAACTATCAAATGGTTTGCTCTTCCTCAAAGTTACAGTGCCAATTAGCTGATTTTTAGTGCCCTTTTAATCACTAGCATGTTTCTTCAGCACTAGCATGCCTGCCTGTTTGTGAATTTGTCTCAGGGGTGGAATGCACTAACACTGAGTTATGACGAGGACATTAGAAAGGCCCGAGAGTCAACATAGCATGTTCTTACAGAAATAATCATTTTATCCCAAAAATACATGAGAGAAAACATGCGTAGATGGATAGCTGAGCAAGTGCTTACAATGTCATTTCGACAGTAATGGAAAATAACTCGAAGCACACTGAATTCCTGGAGGAAAAAATCATACACGATTTATGGTTGGTTATCTTGATTGCTCCTTACTCTGCAAAACTCGGGGAAATAGGGCCCTGTTTTTACCTTTAGGTGGCATGGCCTCACCAAAGCTACTGCTTTTCTTTCGGCATAAGTGCATACTTCATTCATGCTTATGAAATCCCACCTCTTTGTTTTATCAAAACCAAGTGCTTATTCAAGCTTTATTGTTATTTAGCTTGTAAACAGTGAGCTTGCTGCCCTGGAGTTCTCTCCTGGCTCTCCCTCTTTTGCGTCGCAAAATCTAGTTTTTAAACAGAATTCCCTGCGAGCTAGTAAGCTAAAAAGCAAGTCCATCTCTTCTTGCAGATTGATCGGGAAGCCACAGTCGTGTCGGCCGCGTGCTAGTGAATTGTCTTCGAGGAGTCTCATGTTGGTTGAACAAGGTACTCCTAACAATACTCAGTAACTACACAGTCGATAACCGTTCGCTGAAACTCAATTTATCTACACTGTTTTCCTGTTCTGTAAGACCGTGGCTTTCCTCAGTAACATGCTTTATCCTGAATGAAAGAAGAAGAATAGACTGGTGCAAGTTGGAATTCACAAGCATATATTCCTGTTATCCAACTACTTGTCCATATATTCGCTCGTCTGCTAGTTTTTATGCAAAGTAGCTCTTGTTGCACTATATTAGCATTTGTAGAGGACTAAAACAGTGTCTTACTATGCTTTTTATGAGAGAATCTTGTGAAATCCGGAACTTCCGTAGCTAGCTATGGGTTTTGGGATTGCAGTCTAAAGTGGGTTTAAATTCTAAAGGGGTCTTGTCCTAGTGGTCAGATTTTCTTGGGGAACTAAAAGCTCAGGAGAAAATATGGCCCTGTTTTCTGACCTTTAGGTGACATGGTCTCATCAAAGCTCCTGCCTTTCTGGATGTATAGGTGCATCTTCTTGACTTCAATCTTTTTCTCTGAATTATGCGTTCTTTTCTCTTTATGCCCCTTCTTGAATTGCCAAGCTCGCAGTTTTCCTCTGTGTAGGATGTTTCTTTTTTGGCCAATAATCTGAGTTTATCTTCTGTAAGGGGGACTTTGTGATTGCTGGCTGAATTGTAGAAGTTTTTTTTCCTTAATTTTTTCATTTCATGTGGAGTCTGGTTCTTCAGAAACTCTATTTCCCATGTCTCTTTCCTTTTTGTAGTGGTTATTATGCCGGCTCATTACATTACGGATACTTTCTGCCTGTGAAACCAAACATGGAACCAACAAGTTATAACCAATTACTCCTGTAGCTTGTAAACAGCGAGCTTGCTGCATGTGAAAACTCATTATATGTTTCAAATGCTGATTTTTCCCTAGTTATTGCAAAATCAATGGTAGATTATGCATAACTAGTCTAGCTTACCTGGGTTAAAGTTGGAATCATTGTTCCGTTTTCCTGTAGCATGGCTATGTGTTAATTAATCTCAAATATTGTTATGCTATAATTTGTGTTGTGTCATTTATGAAAGACCTGACTGTTGTTTTAATATTACAGTAGAGCAAAGTTAAAAGAAAATATAACCTGGCGGTTTGCAAGCTGAGGGAACTTGATACGCTCAACGGCCACGTGGAGTTCGTTGTCAAGCTGAAGGGGCTCGATTTCAAGACCATCCCGCAGTCCATACACGGTGTGATGATCTGGGCTCGCATGACGGCCTCCTCGGCTACAACTACTTAGGTGAGTCCCTGGTTTCTCCTTCCTCCTTTGTTTGCTCTGGGAAATAGATTTCGAGACTGCTCTACTCTGGCCGTCGACTATAGTGCTTCTGGTATGGTGGTGGTCAGTGGCTGTTGTTGTTACTATTTTTCATGTTCAGGCTTAGTGATATGATCTATGTAAATGAACATGGCTTAGGTTTGTGGATGGTTAGCCTCTGACTAACAGGATGCCATGGTTATCATCTTGGTTCATAGCAGAATTTGGGAGTTGCTACTGTGTTACCTAGGCTTGCTACCTAGTCTTGGATGTCTTAACAGTGCTATTATGCTCATGTTTTCAGGATATATATGCTATGTATAGTGCACTGGAGAGATATATTCTATGCTACTGATAGGGATCAATCTGGGGTAGGACGATAGCATCATGTGTGGTCTTTTGTTGTGTTAGATTGTAGGCATAGATATGTTGTGGGTGTTTATGCGATTCCTAGAGTGCTATAGTTGATACCTCCGGAAGCATAGTTTTCATTTGTATTTACATATATATTTGATACTCTTAGATGAACACTAAAAACACCTGCTCTTAGATTCGGTAATGGCTCAATTACTAACCCACCGTGGTTTAAGTTCAAGTTTGTGTCAAAGCAATCTCTAGCTCATCGTAATGGGCGCCAGCATGGCTCTTCAATGGTGTGGTCTAGAAGGATGAGAAGCACGGTGTCCATAACAATGGTCGACACCGCCCCCTACCCACTGCCCAAGTCCAAGCCTGGCTAGCCAGACGCCTTGCCTTCTTCAGAATCCCGGACTAGGAGAGGAGGGGCGACCACTGTTTACTTAGCCTAGCTCAACTCCACCGGGCTGCTTGCTATGCAGGTGAGGACCTACCCTCCATTTCTAGGCTCGACCATATCTTATTCTCTTTGCACAATTTGTGGAGCATGGCGTGTGCGACGGACGATTGTGCTGTATTAATCAATGGTATGCTTCAATTCTGCAGGTTTGGTGCAGAATTGGGCGCTGGGGTTCAAGTTTACCGTTGGGTGAGCTGGTGCCATGGCAGGCTACTTTGTCGTTGGGATTCATCTTCCAACGATTGTAGTCGTGGCAAGGTTATGCCCCGCTTCCTGCCATGTGCGGTGTTGATGCAAAGGCGGTGGCTTGCCCAACACTGCCTCCCTGCATGTGCTACTCCGGGAATCTTGTCAGATGTTGTGAGGTGAGCATTCTCCTTCCCCAATTTTGTGTGTGCAGCTGAATATTGGGTGGAGCTAATTACAAAATGACTACTCCCTCTATTCCATAATACTTGTCTTGGTTTTATTTCAAATTTGAACTAAAACCACGATGAGTATTATGGAATGGAGGGAGTCGCTAACTGGCTTACTGCCATGTATGGAAATTCACATTTGCTTTTGTTTATGCTATATGTGTATTGCTAAATTGTTGGGTGGTAAAACTGGCAAGGGAACTTCAACATTCCTGTTAGTGTGTTGTATTAACACGCACAACATATTTTTGTTCCAGCACTAAGTAGTCATCCTGCTTATATTAGCCTACAAATCCCAGAAAGTCTTCTTTTAGACTTGACAATGTTGTGAAGTTCCACAGAGGATCAGCCTATAAACTGAGAAATGGAAAATATAAAACGCCAACCTTTCAATGGACTGTACCTCTCTATGAGGTTTGTTGATGACAAGGAGTTTTTGGAAGAACTAGTTCCACCAAGCAGTGTAGAGAATTTGTTTTACCTATTATGATATTCTGGCAGCATGGAAAGCAGTATTTGCACTACCCCTCTGTCCAAGTGCTTTCATTCTCAGATTTGCCCTTGTTGCATTGAAGTTGGGCAGCTGTTGAACATGTACATTCTCTTGTATGGTCTCATTTTTAAATCCCGTACACCATTGATATGGGGATTTGCCTGATTACTTCCGTTTTAGGATAAATTTATATCACGTCCCAATTAAAAGGAGATGTCATTATTCTGTAGAGTCTATGCAATGCTTGAAACAGCCACATGTTTGTCCTTGGTTCACTTATCCCTCTCTGAACTTTCATCTTAGTAGGATGATTTTGGTATTGGGTTAGCTTTACACGTTGCATGAATGGATCACCCCTTATTGCGAGTGTATGAATGGATCATCCTTGAATTGCTTGAGTTGGTGCCTTTTGTGCCTTTTTTCTTCTTGTGCTGATGCATTACATGGGTGTACTGCTTTACTTACAAGGAGCTCAAATGATCTGGTCATGATTAGTTTTGTCATCTCATTAGATGTGTGTTGTGCATACTTTATTTGTCTGTATAATGGAGCTGTATATATATTCTCTCCAGGTGAGGACTTTGACCACCGAATCATGGATTATTTTATCCAGGTTGATCAAGAAGAAGTTTAGTAAGAACATCAGCAATGACAACCAACGAGCTCCACTAGGACCTGACTGCCAGCCGACACCTGGGCCATGTTATTCTTGTACTGCTAGGTGAGATCACTATCCCAGCTCTATGCGGTGGTGACGGTCAACGAGCTAATGATTGCGGTGTTAGTTATGTGGTCATGTTGTATGTGGTGGTGGTCTTCTGTCCACCACAATCTTGTGATTGGGATGATCCTGTCATTGAAATTGGTCCCTTTGCTGCCAAGGCCCTAGTGCTATTTGTATATGCTATTTGATAGGGATTGATAATTGTGTTGGATGTTGGCATGCTACTGTCTAGGTTGTAGAACTTGACATGAAAGGAATAAACATTTATTGCTCTTGCTCTAGGATCTGGTAATGGTCCATGTCTAGGTTAGAGTTATTTTTCTCACCTGTCTTTTGCATAATCATTATGATTGATTTGTCTGTGCTTGAGGGAATAGGTCATCACAGCCATAGAGGCAACCTTTTAGTTGTGGATTTTACTATGTATGCCTAGCATGTGCCCATTAGGTATGTTGTTAGCTGTATTAACCAACATTTTGGTGAAATATTGTAAAAAATGATACTCCCACCGTCCGAAAATACTTGTCGGAGGAATGGACGCATCTAGATGTATTTTAGTGTTAGATACATCTATTTTTTGTCATTTCTATGACAAGTATTTCTAGACGGAGGGAGTAGATTAGAATTTCATGCCAGGCTGTTGAAATGATTGTATGGTATGCATATTGCATTCCCATACATTGAACAAATACTACAATTTTGAGCACGAGGGTAATCAGTTACTCAAGTACTCCTTCTGTCCCATAAATTTGACGTGGTTTTAGTTCAAATTTAAACTAAAGCAATGACAAGAATTATGGGACGGAGGGAGTACTAGCTAGTTTGCAGCCTTGCAATAAAGAATTTCTTGTTTGTGAAGACTGTGAGCAGAGTCCGGACATAGCCCCCTCGTTTTGTGTTTTATCGAAAACCGGGTGTACCTATTACTTTGCAAGAGCTCTCAGAGATGTTGAAGCAAGGGGCATCACTCCGAGTAATAGGAATATAATGTATGTATGTGCCAATGTGTGCAGGTGCCTTCTCCTCAAAGTTGCAACTTTTAACCAAACCATGCTTTCTCCTGAAAGTTACAACTTCTAACCATGCTTGACCTTTCTCTTGTATGTCGGCTTGTGATTATTTAGCATGGAGTCATATGGTGTTGACTCTGCGATTGCTGTTCATGGGCGAATTCTGTTGAGGCTGAAAATCGACACTCAACCTACACCTTAGTGAATTATGTAAACGACTTGTTAAATACCCTCCGTCCCAAACTAAGTGTCTTTGATTTAGTACAACATAGTGGTTTTCTGTCTTTACATGTTTATATATATTCCGTCTTGATGAAACAATTTTTGGCCCTGTATATATGTGTAAACAAAAGAAGAAAAGAAAGATCTTGAAGTGTTCTTGTTATTGCATGGCCTCGTACAGTGGAATTAATATTTCTTTCTCTTTACCCAGGGAGTTGCCTGGCTTCATGGCGAGGATGGCGGCGCAGTCTATGCTTGAGATGATGGAAGGTAGGTTAGCTGCTGGACATCTGATCCTCTGAAGGGCGAGAAGGCATGTCGATTTTCCTTTACATTTCCAGTATGTGTAATCTGATCTTGTTGCTTTGGTCCTCTATTGATGCTTGCAAATTTGGCTTGTGGTAGAACAGTGTAGTCTGGCATTGTCTTGTCTGACTTGGTTCTTTCTTTGGATATGTTATAGGGGAGAGCATATCTATCTAAAGAAAAGAAAAGCCTGGAAGTTGTGGTTGTTAGCGGCCAGGCCACCGAGGGAACTTGACACGCTCAAGTGGCTATCTGGGTTGTGCCCAGAAGCTGGCTGTTAGATTCATCGGCTTCTCAGCTAGTTTGTTGTGGTGTTGAAATAGCTTCTTGTTTTTAGAATTGTGGTGAAGAGCTAAGCTTAACTTCATGTGGTTGATTTTTGTTGGTGTGGAACATGTTGTCTTGGCAGGATGATTTTGAACGAATTGGTTGCTTTACAAAGGAATGAATTCAATTCGAGTGCATGAGCAAATCAGTTTCTGGATTCCCAACAGACCCTTGTTGATTTGGATCATGCTTTTTCTGTTTTGGCTGAAAAGAGTCCATTGCAACTGTGTCGGAGTGCTAGTCGTCCTTCTGGGTTTTCTGCTCCCTGCACTAGTACTTTTGTGCTTGTGAAATACTCCCTCCGTCACTAAATAAGTGTTGTGGTATTAGTTCACTTATTTTGGATCTTGAACTTATTCTGGACTATGAATGAGAAGTCCCTTGTTCTGTATGCTGTTTTCCGGACCATAATACATAATGAGAAGTCACTTATTTTACCCTCTTTCTTTTGTAATCCTTTACTGGGAGTGAATTTTCTTTTGGTTTAGAACATTTTGCTTTCATGATAAAGCAGGGGCCTGAAGATTTATCTCTTGTAATCAGCCGCATGTTAGAAAGAAAGATTGGATTGTCTGCTTTCTGATTCCCAAGAGAGGACTGTGTGCGGCAAAATAAGTTGATCTTTCTGATTTATCTCTTGTAATCAGCCGCATGATAGTACAATGTTAAGTTTTATGTTGAATCAGCCACTGCTTGTGTTGTTGCCTTTGGACTCGGCGCCCTCCTGATTGTCGAAAAAACAAGTGCATTGTGTATATATATATAATCCTGTTTCTTGTGGTTGACTTTGAGAGTGAAGATAGAACTTTCATTGTTTTCTTTGTTGTGACGTAGTGAAGTTTTGGATGGGCTGATATAATAATCCTGCTTTCTCTTTGCCCAGGTGAACCCGCAGCAACAGGAAAGTTTGATCAAGACCATCTAGCAGTCCATATGCGGTGCGACGGTGTGGGCTCCGATGACAAAGTGTCCTCTTTTTGGTTAACTGGAGAGCTTGCGAAGGAGCTGGACGTTGTAGGGTCATGGGATCCCGGTGAGAGTGGCAACACCACCTACATGGGCACGGTTTCCCTCCACTCTCCCGGCAACCTCGGCAAGCAGCCGGTCTACCAGTAGCTCGTGGAGAAGTACATCGAGGACATTAGCTAGGACAACCATGCTCTTGGATTGATGAGGACAAAAGCTGAGCATGCCAAGAGAGACCTCAGTAACCATCACCAGGTCCATGTTGAGATGGAGTCCCTCTTCGATGGGTCTGATTTCTCGGAGCCATCAACCCTTGCCTAGTTCGCGGAGCCGAACAATGATCTATTTCGCATGCCCATCGGTCCCATAAAGAAGGCCATGGATGACGCTGGCCTCGAGATGAGACATATCCACGAGGTTGTTTCTTTTCGGTGGCAGCATCAGGATTCCCAAGGTCCAGCGGCTCCTCAGGGACTACTTTGACGGCAAGGAGCCAGGCAAGGGTGTGAACCCTGATGAGGCTGTTGCCTCTGGTGCTGCGATGCTGGGAAGCAGCTTGAGCGGTGAGGGCGATGAATTTTTTTACTAGGCTCTTTTCTGTTCCTGCTGGCGTGGCACTCCTACTTCTGAAGAATCAGTGGCGATTTCTTTTTGATTCTAATTGCTTAATCGAATTGAGTGCAGATATACTGAAAGGAACCGCGTTGCATGTTTGTGGGCTTTTGCGATGATAATTAACAAATACTCCCTCCGTCCCATAATGTAAGATGTTTTTGCAAGCTATTTTAGCTTGCAAGAACGTCTTATATTATGGGACGGAGGGAGGAGTTGTTTGATCTTGCTCAAAGTTACAATGCCAATTAGCTTATTTTTTTAGTGCCCCTTTTTTATCACCTGGCATGCTAGACCATTCCTTGTTTGCTCTTGTTGCACTATCGGTTATAATTTTGCAGAGGATTAAAACAGTGATGTACTATGCATTTTATGATAGAATCTTGTGAAATCCGCAACTTCCGTAGCTAGCCATGGGGTTTGAGATTTTAGCAGTCTAACTCGTTTTATCAGAACTATTTTCATGTTCATTTTAATATTTGCAGAGTATTAAAACAGTGATGTACTATGCATTGTCTTGTCTTGTGTTGATAGAAAAACCTGACTTGGTTCTTTCTTTCAATATATTACAAGGGGGGGGGGGGGGCATATCTGTCCAAAGAGAAGAAAAACCTGGAAGTTGTGGTTGTTAGCGGCCAGGCCAGTGAAGGAACTTGACATGCTCAAGTGGCTATCTGGGTTGTTGTGCCCAGAAGCTGGCAGTTAGATTCATCGGCTTTTCAGTTACTCCCTCCGTTCGGAATTACTCGTCCAAAAAATGAATGTATCTAGATGTATTTTAGTTGTAGATACATCCATTCTTTTGACAAGTAATTCCAAACAGAGGGAGTAGTTTGTTGTGGTGTTGAAATAGCAAGAGCTAAGCTAGCTTCCTGTTGTTGATTTTTGTTGTTGTGGAAGATGTTGTCTCGGCAGGATGATTTTGTATGGGTTGGATGCTTTACAAAGGAATGAACTCGATTTAAGTGCATGAATGAACGAGTTTCTGGATTCCCAAGTTGTCGGTATTTTTTGGATGATGCTTTTCTGTTTTGGCTGAAACGAGCCCATTGCACGTGTCGGCGTGCTAGTGGTCGCCCTGTGTTTTATGGTCTTTTTACCGTCATTTTTTATTATTTTACTCCTTCTGCCCCGAAATAAGCGTTTCAATTTTGTACTAGCTTTGTTTGGGACAGAGGGACTAGTAGTTTTGTACGCATACATATAGATAGATAGATAGAGAGATGATCCAAAGGAGAGAGCTTGAACTGTTCCTGGAGTATGAATGAGAAGTCCCTTGTCCTGTACGTTGTTTTGTGGATCATGATGGAATCCGAAGGTTATGTGTTTGTTGACCCAAATGCAATGTTGTGGAATTCTTGAACGAGAGCAATATGCTATAGAGTGGATTAACCCTGATTTGGATCATGCTCATCAATCGCGGCGCGGCTCTTGCTCATCAATCGCGGCGAGAGCAGGAAGTTCGTCAACCTTTCGGAGGTCTCCGCGGCGGTGCAGGCAGACGGGTTCGAGCTGCTGGTCATGGAGCCGAGCCGTGACATGAGGATGGAGGAGTTCACCCGGGTTGTGGATTTACCCTTTCTACCTATGTATCGTTCTGCATGTTAAATGTGCTGGATCACATTATAAATAAATAAAACTAGGATTTCTTCCATGAAACAAAGCATAATATATACGTCTTTGTTTGTTTATTTATTGAATCATGATTTCTCTCACACTAGCATAAGCATCACCTATTAAATTAAGTTGATTCCCATGCATTTTCCCTTCCTTTATGTTTTGTTTTCTCCTTTCTCATCCACTTTCCTCACCATCCATCATATTTTTCCGTATCTCTTTTGACCTACGAAGTACGAACTGGGTGGGTCGAGTATATGCTGGTAAAGCAAGAAGTAAAGCGTCGAGAGAAGCGTTGAGTAGTGCTTCTGCCGCCGAATTGCCAGGCTTTGGAGGCAAATAAATTGGTCAAACTTCGTGGCATGGAGAAGAGCAGCTAGTTTGCTTTCACACCCGCCCGCTTAGGTGGGACGCATTTTGATTAATGCCAGCCGTCCCATTCATGCATGCATGGGTGATTAATTAAGAGGAGGAGGCGCATCACCATGCGAATTGACGCTCCGTCTTCCATTCCGTGGTTAATAGTAGCTGTTGCATGTGCCTATGGATGGCGCCCATCAGTCATGGAGGAAGAGAGGCAGTAAATGGCGCCGCCTCATCGATCCGTGGCACGGCCTTCTCTTATTTTGGTCATGGACCCCTCCACTATGCCGTCATCTCTATCTCTTCATTATATATACAAGAGATAGGCAGCCGTCCGCGTGCGGGGTGCGTGTGCGACTTGGACTTGGGAGAAGGGTGCATGTCTTTTTATCCAATTTAATGACAATTATTTTGGGACGGAGGAACAAGGCCTACAGGCAGAGGTGGCATCACTTAACTTGGGAGAAGGAGGCCCCACCCTGAAAATCAGGGAGGGAAGGATGAATTAGGAGGCAACACATCTGTCTGTAAGACTGTTAGGGTATATAGTCTGTAAGTGGGGCATTTTCGTAGCTGAATACTAGTAGCACCGAGCCTGTAGCATACAGATCTAGCCCGTATGATGCTTCCTCAACTACTCAACTGTTCTTCCAAGATGCATCTCTTGTTCACTATCCTCATCGCCATAAGTATCGCTTCATCTTCACAAGTGGTGCATGCCCATGGCGGCGGATGCATCCCAGCCGAGAGGGCCACCTTGATATCCTTCCACAAGGGCATCACAAATGAGGGCGATCATGCCCTCGCTTCATGGCAGGGACATGATTGCTGCCGGTGGAGGGGCATCAGCTGCAACAACCAGACATGCCATGTCATCAAGCTTCGCCTTCACAATACAATTCCGTACACTTTCAAAGGTCCATGCAATAATGCTAATTCATTGTTTGGCGACATAAGTCCCTCTTTACTTTCCTTGAAGCATCTAGAGCACCTGGATCTTAGCATGAACTGTTTGCTAGGCCCAACTAATGATATTCCTCAGTTCTTGGCTCCATGGAGAACTTGAGATATCTTGACCTCTCTGGCATTCCATTTACCGGTAGAGTTCCTTCTCAGCTTGGTTACTTGTCTAAGTTGCAACATCTTGACCTTGCCCAGGTTGGGTTTTTTTCGGAGATGTATTCAACGGATATCATCTGGTTAACAAAGCTACCATTGCTGCAGTACCTTAGCATGAGCAAAATAAATCTCTCAGTGATAGCCGATTGGCCTCGTACCTTGAATATGATTCCATCTCTAAGGGTTATCAATCTTGTTCAATGTTCACTTGATACTGCAAGCCAATCGCTTCCCTACCTTAACCTCACGAAACTTGAGAAGCTTGATTTGTCAAGGAATCAGTTAGGCCACTCAATTGCATCAAGTTGGTTTTGGAAGGTGACAACCCTCAAATACCTAAGTCTTGGTTGGAACCAGTTATTTGGGAAATTTCCGGACGCACTAGGAAACATGACATCACTCAAGGTACTTGATTTGTCATTCAACCATCTGAATTGGACTGAAAACCTTATGACTGTTCTTGAAAATCTTTGCTGTTTGGAAATACTCGACCTCTCTCAAAATTCTATGAATGGGGATATAGTGGAGTTGATGGAGGGGTTACCACGATGCGCATGGGGAAAATTGTTGGAGCTGCATTTCCAACAAAACCAATTGATGGGGACCCTGCCAAATTTTATAGGCCAATTCAGCAGCTTGAGCATACTTGACCTGTCCACCAACAACCTTGTCGGATTCTTACCACTAGGGCTCTGGAATTTGGCGCATTTAACTGACCTTGATATTAGCTTCAATCAACTCAATGGGAATGTACCAACTGAAATTGGTGCCCTTACTGCTCTGATTTCTTTGGACATAGGCAACAACAACTTGACCGGAAATATACCAGCCGAGCTTGGAAAATTGAAGCATTTGGATAAACTTTCTCTCAGAGGGAACAAAATTACTGGACCAATACCACCAGAGGTTATGCATTCAGCTATCTTAAACTTCCTAGACCTCTCCAATAATCTACTCAATGGAAGTGTACCCACTGAATTAGGTTCTCTCAAGATTCTGGATTATCTGGACCTAAGCAACAATAACCTTACTGGTCTGATCACAGAAGAACACTTTGCAAACCTAAAAAGTTTAAACTCTATAGACTTGTCTTTCAATAACTTGAAGATTGTAGTGGATTCAGATTGGCGTTCTCTGTTTAGGCTACAAAATGCAGATTTTGAATCTTGCCAAATCGGTCCTAACTTTCCAGCTTGGCTTCAGCAGCTGCGGGGGATCACTAAACTTGACATTTCGAGCACCGGTTTGGAGGGCAAGTTTCCTGATTGGTTTTGGTATACATTTTCACAGACATTACATCTCGAGATCTCTAACAACCAAATAAGTGGCAGCTTGCCAGCGCACCTGGATGGTATTGCTTTGGAAACTCTTTCTCTAACGTCAAACCGGCTCACCGGGTCAATACCTTCGTTGCTGGCAAATATCACTGCGTTAGACATCTCCAACAATAACTTTTCAGGAATAATACCATCAAATTTTGAAGCCTCTCAACGTGAACTATTGATTGTCTACTCAAATCGAATTGTTGGGTTCATTCCAGAATCTATTTGCAAATTGCAACAACTGTTTTATCTGGATTTGTCAAACAATTTTTTGGAGGGTGAAATTCCTCACTGTTTTGACATCCAAAAACTACAGTGTCTTGTGCTCAGTAACAACAGTTTATCAGGAAAATTCCCTGCATTTTTGCAGAATAACACAAATATGGAGTTCTTAGATCTTGCATGGAACAAGTTATCTGGAAGATTGCCTACATGGATTGGAGATCTGAGGAATTTAGGTTTTGTACTCCTGAGCCACAATGCATTTTCTGATAATATTCCAGTCGACATAACAACGCTCAAGTATCTTCAATACTTGGATCTATCAAGCAATAATTTTTCTGGTGCAGTACCTTGGCATCTGTCGAACTTAACATTTATGACAAAGGTAAATATGGATTTCGCGGAAATGTATGGAGTCATGGGATACAATCTGATCGTGATGGAACCTGGTCTATTCGGAGATATATTTTCAGTGGTTACAAAAGGACAACAACTTGTGTATGGTAAAACACTTGCAGATTTTGTAAGCATTGATTTATCAAGCAACTCCTTAACTGGTGAAATCCCTGGAGACATCACTTCCCTTGTTGCACTGATGAATTTGAATTTATCATCGAACAAATTGAGTGGACAAATTCCAAACATGATTGGGGCCATGAAGTCACTAGTATCTGTTGACCTCTCCAGGAACATGCTCTCTGGTGAAATCCCATCAAGCTTGTCAAGTCTGGCATCATTGGAGGCCTTGAACCTGTCGTACAACAATTTGTTTGGAAGGATACCATCTGGCCGCCAACTTGACACCCTCAATTCAGACAACCCGTCAGTTATGTACATCGGCAACAGTGGACTTTGTGAGCCTCCTCTCCACAACAATTGTTCAGGAAATGGTACTTCTATCCATGGTGATCTCGGAAGCAGCAAGCAAGAGTTTGGTCCACTGACCTTTCATTTTGGTCTTGTGCTGGGACTTGTGGCGGGGCTCTGGATAGTGTTTTGTGCACTGTTGTTCCAGAGGACATGGAGAATTGCTTTCTTCCGGTTCTTTGACGAGGCGTATGATCAAGTCTATGTACTTGTGGTTGTGAAGTGGGCAAGGTTTGCAAAGAACACAACTGCAGAATAAGCATTATTGTTCTGAAGGAGCCAGTGTGTGTGCTGCAACCCATATAATGAGAGCTCTGGACTGTTAACCTTTTTTTTGGAACGAAGACGCTAGACTGTTAACCTGGGTGAGGAATATCTGGAGCAGCATCTCATGTCCCTTGTTTATGCCTATAAACAAAGATGAAGATTTAGTTCTTCTGATACATTTATGACGTAATTATTGTGGTACATGCAAGACTTTTGTGTTGTTAAATTATCTCCTATACATGTAAGATTTTACTATTCTTCTGAACTGTAATCATGGATGTCTTTTGCTGAATACTCTGAACTTCTTTCTGCGATCACGGTGAGTTAATTAGTTTCTTTGTTGTTGCACAATGGGTTTGTGAGCTGCACTAAATCAATCGTGAAGTTCTTGCAAAACTTTAGTTTGTAATCTTGTACTCTGTGCTATCGCAAAAATAATAATAATAATAATAATAATAATAATAATAATAATAATAATAATAATAATAATGATAATAACAAAAATCTTGTACTCTGTGATGTACCACTCCCTTACGTTCTGAAGAGCGCAATGCACATGATAAATTTTAAAACTTCATTTGGTTGCCCCCTCATGTACTGCCTGGAGCATTCAGACTTCTGATACTATGTCTGAAATTTTCTGCTTGTTCATGCTGCTTGGATGGAATTATTTTCTCAAACCGTCTGTAGAAACAAACTTATGCGTTGATCGGTTTCAGTCGATTGGGTTCCTCTGATAATCAAGTGCGTGTACAGTTCCTCTGAATTTTTGCCGCACTGAATTTCCCTGATAAACTAGTAGCTACTGCTTGGTACAAAGTATTTATTTAACTTTCCGAAAAAGAATAGTACTCTTCACTGTAATTTCTCATTCGTCTCTGCACGAACCCATCGTGGCTCCAAGATGTTGTATATAAATGCAATTCGTTGGTTACGAATTCACAATCATGAAACAATTCCTATGCGATGTCCTGTCAGACAGACAGAGCAGAGTACATTACTTGTAAATGCTGGTTTGTTGTCAGCATCAGGGCTGGCCGTACGTGGTGATGGAGATTCAGATCGAACAGTTCATCTTTCATTTCCTGGCCTCGCAGAGTTCAACCCCACATCCCCTTTGGCACCCATGCGGGGCGATGGCTTTTGCACCGAAGTGCCTGAGCACCTTGCAAAAGCAGAGTGTTGAGAAGGTCTGAAATTTGGAAGGCAATGTTTGTTCGTTTCCCTGCTGCTGCTGCCCCCTGCATTTGGGAGTGTTGGTCTGCCACTTAACTGCAAGATTTTCCCTTGGTTCGCAGTGTAGTACAGGCTCTGGACTTCGGATAGAAGTTCTCCAAGATCAAACTTTGTTGCACGACGCAGATTCCTGCAAAACTTTAGTATTTTTCACTGAAAAAGAAACGCGCTATAGCATGTAGAGAATTGTCTTGCTAAATTGATCAGTATACAATGTCTCGCTAATAGCATGCTATAGTGCGATATAGCGAGGCGAAAAGATGGCTCCTCTTCCCTCCTTTCCCTCTCTCCGCCTCCTCCCGCTCCTCGTCTCCTCTCGCCTCGATCCCGCCGTTGGCTGGGCTCCTCTCCTTCTGCGCCTCTCCTCGCCCGTCGACCCTCGCCGCCGCTGGGGTGGATCTCCTCGCTTCGTTTGCGCAGCGGCCCGCTCGGTGGTCTCGCCTGGCTTGTTGGCATGTTCTGGATCTCGTTTCTGGGCGTTGGGGGATGCGGAGGATTCGGCCTCCGATTCGGAGGAGTGTGCTTCGTCCGCTGTGGCGGCGGCGGTGCCGGCCGTCCCTGCGTCGGGCCGTGCCCGGAAATTTGCCCCGGGTGGCCGGGGTCGGCCGGTGGCGGAGCCTTTTGGGTCATCGAGGTGGTTGTGTGTCGGTCGGCGCCGGCGCAAGGCGGGCAGGTGCCTAGCCCCTTCCCCCGATCGTGGCCTCCTCGGTCCTTCTCCCTCCTATGCTGTGGCGGATCCGAGCGCCTTGGGTCTCCGGCGGATGGGGCTACTAGCCGGCGGGTGCGGGGGAGGCTGTCGGCCTAACCCTAGATCGGGCGTGTCCTGTGTTGGGGGTGGGCCCCCGTGGTCAGTTGGGCTTGGTGGCTCCTTGTCCGGATCGGGATGGGCCGCCTGGGCCTCCGGCTCTGTCTTCTGTTGATGCTTTCCCCCCACTTCCTTCTGTGGCCCCGGGCCAGTTGGTTGTGGCCACTGCCCCACGTGTCTCCGCTTCCCCGGCCCACTATCCCGCTCCGGCCCAGGTTGGCCTGGCCAGCCTTGGCTACTTATGGGTGCATCGCGGCTCCTTCCCTCCCCTCCTAGGGTTTCCGGCCTCCGCCGCTGATATTCGCAGAGCGCGCCGCCCTATTCGTCTTTTCTCCAGATCCAACTCCATCCCTCCTCCTCTCCGCCTCTCCTTCGTGTAAGTGCTCGCCATGGACAAGTCCAGGGGGTCTTCCTCCGAGGCCCTCTCGGGTTGCAAGCGTGCTCGTGAAGATTCGTCGGGCAACGGTGTCGATCTGGCGTATGAAGCGGAGCTGCGGTCTAAGCTGGAGGCCGAGCGGGTTGCGCGCGAGGTTTCGCGTGAGCGCGAGGCTTGGGCGGCTGGGCCGGAGTGGTTCCAGCACAATGAGCAGGAGCGCGAGGCTGCTAGATCTGGGTCGGCGCTGCCTAGATCTGGTGGTGCGGAAGCGTCGGGGCCGGATCCGTGGGAAGCTACTGCAGCTTCGGCTGGTGGTGGCTCTTCCTCGTCGGCGCCGCGACGGCTCCGGCCAGGGGTCCGTTCCCCCGCCTCGACCGCCTCCTCGCTCATTCGCGGCAGGTGCTGCCTCCCGCTCGGGTCCGCGTTTCGGCCTGGCTCTTCTTCTTCGATGCTCGGTGGTCGCCGTGCTCCCTCTTCTGCTACCGGCGCCCCATCTGATGGCCTTGGAGATGGCATCCTGCCCCCGCCTCCGCCTCCCCCTCCCCGCCAGCACCTCGCTGTGTCAGGCCCCTCTCCGTCTCTGTCCTTCTTCGCCTGTCATCGCCCGGGCCACTTCCAATCCAAATGCACCAATCCTCCCTTCTGCCTCATCTGTCGCTCGGATGGTCACCTGACAGTGGATTGCCGCAACGTTCCAAAAGTCCTTCCTTCATACAGTTTGGGATGGGCTTGCCAGGCTGTTCTTCCTTCGCTTTGGACTCTGATGTTCCTGTGGTGATGGCTGCGCCGTCTCTCTCTAACGCGGCCATCATTACTGTTTGTGGCCAGAAGATTTCCCCGCAGACTCTCTTGGATGGCCTGAAGATTTGGGACGAGGAGGGTTGGGACTGGCAGGTGCGCCAGCTTTCAGAGTTCGAGTTTACAGTGGTCTTTCCCTCCAAGGAATGTCTAAGGATGATCTCCTCGTGCACTAGTTTCACTCTTCCTCTAAACCAATTGGTGGTGTCAGTCAAAGCGGCGACCTGTGGTGCGAAGGCGGTTGGCCCTCTGTCCAAGATCTGGGTGTTAGTTGATGACGTGCTGATTGGCTTACGCTCTGTTGAGTTCATGATGGCGTTTGGGAATCTAATTGGCAAGCCCATTGAAGTTGATGCGGAGTCTTTGGGCAAGGTTGGTCCGGTTCGGCTCAATGTGTGGTGTATTGATCCTGTCTGTGTTCATGGTGCTGTGGATGTGTTCCCATCTCCCGAAGGTGTGCGCTTACGAGTCCGGGTCGAGGGTGCTGATGTCCATGTTCCTCCTTTGCCCCCTCCTCCCAAGGCGTCTGATCAGGATGACAAGCAAGGTGATGGCTCGGCTGGTGGGCAGTACCCGAGTGGGGGCTCGGATCTTCGGTTTACTCAGTCTGAATGGGATAAATTGGAACCTCACGATCAGGAGTTGCTCAAGGACAACGCCCTAGCTGCTAACCCTCAAAAGGATGATCTAGCTCCCCGTGAGACTGCTGCTAGCAAGTGTACACCCTTCTCTGGTGTTTGCTCCAACATGCCTGCTCGTCCTCAGTCTCCCTCTTTCTCTAGGATCGAGGATCTTCCTGCATCCCCCCCGCGATCCACCGAGCTCACTACTAAGAAGAAGAAGAAGTTGTCGGTTCGGAAATTCTCTGCAAAAAGCAGGGCTTCCTCTGGCTCCAAACAATCTATGGCAGGTCTGGCTCATCGTCTGGATAAGGATCTGGGGTCTGCTTCTGGATCTGGCCCGGGTCCGACGTCGCCTGTGCGGTGCTCCCCGTCGCTGCGTTCTCCGGCGTCCACGGCACGCAAGGGCCGGCGCGTGCATGACTCTGGTGTTTTGGTGGCGGTGAGGGCCGAGAGGCGTGCTGTGGCCAGGGATCTTCCGCCTTCAGGTTCGTCTGTCCATCCCCTCCCCCTGCTTCCCCTATTCGCCTTGTTTTACCTGCATTTTCGGATGATCATTTGCTTCATATTATGTCTGATGTCGGGGTGACTGTTGAACCGGGGCTGGGCTCTCCTTCCCGTCTTCTTTCTGCCATCAGGGCTAATGAGGTTTCCCAGGCTGCTATTGCCAAGGCCATGGAGGTCGTGGCTGCTGCCGGGCCTGTTGGGGCCCAGGGTCCGCTTGGGGAGGATGGAGCGACAAATGGTTGTGCCAGTCGCCTCCACCTCCTTCCAAAGTGAAGAAGGGCATTCCAAGTGCTCTAAGCCTTGTCTGGCCCCGTGCGGATCGAGCCTCCGTATTAAACACCTTTCCTATAGATGAAAGCTCTATTTTGGAATGTTAGAGGTTTCGGTATTAGGGGCGTCGAGACCAGATTCATGACTTGGTTTGTGGAGAGCATATTGACATTTTAGGGCTGGTTGAAACGTTTAAGGAATCCTTCTTCTCTCCTAAATTGTCTGCGGTGGTAGCATGGACAGTTTCGACTGGCACTTTCTCTCTGCCTCGGGCCATTCTGGGGGCATCTTGATAGGGTTGAGACGCGATGTGTTTGATTTTATTACCTTTGATCATGGCATCTTTTGGGCTAGTTGTGTGGTTAATCATCGCCAGCTTAACAAGCTATGGGAATTTATGGTGGTATATGGCCCCGTGGATCACTCCCTTTCCCCTTTGTTTCTGGATGAGCTTTCTATTAAGGTTGAATCCAGTAATATTCCCCTTCTAATTGGTGGTGATTTCAACTTGTTACGTTCCCTGGCTGATAAAAATAGCCCTAATTTCTCTTGGACCCTTGCCAATGCTTTTAATGAGTTCATCAGTAATTGGGTGCTCCGTGAGCTCCCTAGGGTGTGGGCGCGGTTCACCTGGTCTAACCATCAGTCCTCTCCTGTTCTGTCGGTATTAGACCAGGTCTTCGTATGTGCTAGGTGGGACTTGATTTTCCCTCGTGCGGTGCTGAAAGCCAGGATTGCGGTTGGCTTTGATCATGTCCCCCTTGTCATGGATGCGGGCATGCTTTCTTCTGTGTCTGCTTCTCGCTTCCAATTTGATGCTTCCTGGCTTGTAGTGGACAGATTACGTGAGATGATGGCTTCCAAGATTGCTAATCTTCTTAGCGTCCCCCGTCGCTCCTTTGGCCCATGGATGACTGGCATAAGGTGTCTTATGAGCTTCTTAAATTCTTAAGGGGTTGGTCTCGTAACGGGTCCGCCGATCAGCGTAGGGACAAAGAAGCCCTTGAATCTCAACTCCGAGACCTGGACCTCTCTGCGGATCGTTCTGGGCTCTCTGCTTCTCAATGGGCTGCTCGCTATTCCCTGGAAGATGCTTTGATGTTGTTGCATCAGCAGTCGGAAATCTACTGGCGTCAACACGGCACCCTTAACTGGACCTTGAAGGGTGATGCTATGACGGCTCAATTCTTTGCTATCGCCAATGGTAGACGCTGGAGATGTTTCATTGACAGTCTAATTATTGATGGGGTTAGGACCTCAGACCACTCTCTCATCTTGAATCACATTGTCGGGTTCTACTCCAACCTCCTCGGCTCCAAGCCGGATACAGGGCTTGCCTTCTCTTCTGACTTCTGGGACGCGGGGAGTAAGGTTTCGTCTGAAGAGAACATGGGATTAATGGTTCCTCTTTCTGACGAGGAGATTTGGCAGGTGATTAGTTCGGCTAATCCGAACGCTGCCTCTAGGCCTGATGGTTTCTCGATCCCCTTCTTTAAGAAATTTTGGCCGCGGTTGCGGGCCCTCGTGTGTAAGATCATTCAAGGTTTTTGGTTGGGGACAGTGGATATTTCTCATCTTAATTATGCTGTCATTTATCTCATTCCTAAGGTCAAAGGAGCTGACCTGATCTCGCAGTATAGGCCTATTGCCCTCATTAATAATTTCGCCAAATTTCCGGACAAAGGGCTCGCCACACGCCTCTCTCCCATTGCCCATCGTACCATCAGTCCGTTTCAATCGGCCTTTATTAAAGGTCGTTTCATCTTGGATGGGGTTCTTTGCTTCCATGAAATTGTGCATGACCTTAAGATTTGTAAGTCTAAAGTGGTGATTCTTAAACTCGATTTTGAGAAGGCTTACGATTCGGTGAGCTGGCCTTTTTTGCATAGGTTTTTGCTAGCTAAAGGGTTTGAGGGGCCTTTTGTTCATAGAATCATGTAGCTGGTCTCGGGAGGCCATACCGCCATTTCTGTTAATGGTCAGGTTAGTAAGTTTTTTGCCAATGGTAGGGGCCTGCGGCAAGGTAGTCCCGCCTCGCGCATTCTGTTTAACTTCGTAGCGGATGCCTTATCCCGTTTGCTGTCCAGGGCAGCTGATCATGGGCACATATCTCTGGTTAGTTCTAATCTTCTCCCCAAGGGAATGACCCACCTTCAGTATGAGGATGACACGATCATTATGGTTGAGCTGAATGATGCTTGCCTCGCCCATCTCAAGTTTATTCTTCTCTGCTTCGAAGCGATGTCTGGTCTTAAGATCAACTTTGCCAAGAGTGAAGTTTTTGTTACTGGTGTGGACAAGCCTGAAGCTGTGCGAGTGGCACATCTTCTTAACTGTAAGCTAGGAGCATTCCCTTTCAAATATTTGGGCCTTCCCATATCCCCGGACGTGCTTCATGCGAAAGAATTTGCCCCGGTGGTTACCAAGGTGGGCAACAGGGTCCATCCTTGGCGTGGCTGGTATAATTCCAATGTGGGCAAAGTGGCTTTGATTAATGCTTGCCTGTCCTCCCTCCCCTTGTTCCTAATGGGCTTCTACCTTCTATCTGGTGGGACACATGCTGGTTTTGATAAGCACCGTGGGGCGTTCTACTGGAATGCTGCCGATAACCGTCATAAATACCATTTTGCTAAATGGAAGCTGATGTGTAGGCCCAAAAATCTTGGGGGGTTAGGGATTATTAATACTTCCATCATGAATCAATGCTTGCTGATCAAATGGTGGTGGAGGATTATGAGTGCGGAGGATCAACCCCTCTGGCTGTCTATTCTTAAGGCTAAATATTTCCATTCCTCGAGCCCGATGTTTGCTAACTCGCATGGGGGTTCTTAGTTTTTGAAGTCCCTGGTCAAAGTTAGGCCTGTGTTCTAGTCCTTCGTTAAGTTTGTAGTCGGGGATGTCTCCTCTATTAGGTTTTGGCTTGACTGGTGATGTGAAGACTCACCACTCTCGGTGACCTTCCCCACTCTTTTCTCTTATTGCTCTGATCCGGCTATTTCTATTGCGAAGCTGGCTGCCCATGGGTGGAACCTGGCCTTTCGTCGATCCTTGTCGCCTGTAGAGTTTGAAGACTGGCAACGCCTTACTGCCTTCTTCCCCACGCTCTCGATGAACAGCGATTCGGTGATTTGGCCGCTCTCTGCCTCTGGTCGCTTCTCTGTTAAGTCGCTTTATGCTAAGCTTGTTGGTGGCACTCCTACTAACCGTTTCTCCCAGATTTGGAAGGCCCGAATTCCTCCTAAGATTAAGATTTTCTTATGGCAAGCCTTTAGAGGCCGGTTGCCTTCGGCTGATCAGATTCGCAAGAGAAATGGGCCGGGCTCCCAATTCAGTGCTTTGTGTGGTGCATTGGAGGATACAGAGCATATTTTTTCCATTGTGTCTTGGCTAAGCTCGTTTGGAGCTGTGTGAGAGATTGGCTTCTTGTTTCTTGGGCCCCTGCCTCCTTTGCCGAGCTGCGCGGCTTGGCAAGTAACATGTCTGGCGTTTCCAAACGTATCTTTTGGGTTGGTTTGAGGGCTCTATGCTGGTCCCTTTGGATGACTAGGAACAAATTTACTATTGAACATGTGTTTCCGGCTAAACCTGCTGATTGCTTATTTAAATCGTGTGCTCTCTTGCAGCAGTGGAAATCATTGACTAAGGTCGATGACCAGGAAGCGCTCTCTATGCTAATCTCCAAAGTCCGGGCTTCGGCCTCTCAGTTATGCAGACAAGAGCAGGGGGCTTAGTTTTCTTTTGGGATCGGCAGACTATTTGCATTTGAGCTGTTTCTTTTCCGTCCTGCGTGTCGTGTATGTTGGGGAACGTTGCAGAAAATTAAAAAATTTCCTACGGTTTCACCAAGATCCATCTATGAGTTCATCTAAGCAACGAGTCATGGGAGAGAGTTTGCATCTACATACCACTTGTAGATCGCGTGCGGAAGCTTGCAAGGTGATGATGTAGTCGTACTCGACGTGATTCGAATCACCGATGACCAAGTGCTGAACGGACAGCACCTCCGCGTTCAACACACGTACGGGAAGAGTGACGTCTCCTCCGTCTTGATCCAGCAAGGAGGAAGGAGAGGTTGAGGAAGACAGCTCCACCGGCAGCACGACGGCGTGGTGATGGTGGAGAAGCAAGATACTCAAGCAGGGCTTCACGAGCACACAACGGAGGAGGAGAGGTGTTGGGAGGGAGGGCTGCGCCTTGGCTTGTGGTGCGGCTGCCTCCCTCACCCCTCTATTTATAGGGGAAGGGAGAAGGGGCGGACCCTCTAGATCCCATCTAGAGGGGGGCACCAAGGGAGGGGACTTGCCCCCCAAGCAGGGCGCCCCTCTGGGGTTCCCCTCAACCCTAGGCGCAAGGGCCCGGGAGGGGTGCGCCAAGCCCACCAGGGCTGGCCAACTCCCCACGCAGCCCAGCGGCCCCCAGAGGGGTGGCCCCTCCCGTGGACCCGAGCCCTTCCGGTGGCCCCAGACAATACCAGTATGCCCCGAAACTTTCCAAAGTCCTTTAACAACTTCCCATATATAAATCTTTACCTCCGGACCCTTCCGAACTCCTCGTGACGTCCGGGATCTCATCCGGACTCAACAACATTCGGTAGTCACGTACTAGTCTTCCTAATATCCCTAGCGCCACCGAACCTTAAGTGTGTAGACCCTACGGGTTCGGAGACACGCAGACATGACCGAGACGACTCTCGGGCAATAACCAACAGCGGGTCCGATACCCATGTTGGCTCCCACATGCTCCTCGATGATTTCATCGGTTGAACCACGATGTCGAGGATTCGATCAAACCTCAGATGCAATTCCCTTTGTCAATCGGTACGTTACTTGCCCGAGACTCGATCGTCGGTATCCCAATACCTTGTTCACCTCATTACCGCAAGTCACTTTACTCGCATCAGTAATGCATGATCCTGTGCCAACACCTTGGTCACCTTGAGCTCATTATGATGATGCATTACCGAGTGGGCCCAGAGATACCTCTCCGTCATACGGAGTGACAAATCCCGCCTCGATCCGTGTCAACCCAACAGATACTTTCGGAGATACCTGTAATGCACCTTTATAGTCACCCGCCACGTTGTGACGTTTGATACACCCAAGGCACTCCTACGGTATCCGGGAGTTACACGATCTCATGGTCGAAGGAAGAGATACTTGACATTGGCAAAGCTCTAGCAAACGAACTACACGATCTTTTATGCTATGCTTAGGATTGGGTCTTGTCCATCACATCATTCTCCTAATGATGTGATCCCGTTATCAACGACATCCAATGTCCATAGTCAGGAAAACATGACTATCTGTTGATCATAACGAGCTAGTCAACTAGAGGCTCACCAGGGACATTTGAGGTCTAAGTGTTCACACGTGTATTACGATTTCCGGATAATACAGTTGTAGCATGAACACAAGACAATTATCATGAACATTGAAATATAATAATACTTTTATTATTGCCTCTAGGGCATATTTCCAACAGTCTCCCACTTGCACTAGAGTCACCAATCTAGTTACATTGTGATGAATCGAACACCCATAGAGTTCTGGTGTTGATCATGTTTTGCACGCGAGAGAGGTTTAGTCAACGGATCTGCGACATTCAGATCCGTGTGCACTTTGCAAATCTCTATGTCTCCATCTTGAACATTTTCACGGATGGAGTTGAAACGACGCTTGATGTGCCTGGTCTTCTTGTGAAACCTGGGCTCCTTGGCAAGGGCAATAGCTCCAGTGTTGTCACAGAAGAGTTTTATCGGCCCCGACGCATTGAGTATGACTCCTAGGTCGGTGATGAACTCCTTCACCCAAATCGCTTCATGCGATGCCTCCGAGGCTGCCATGTACTCCGCTTCACACGTAGATCCCGCCACGACGCTTCGCTTGCACCGCACCAGCCATCGCTCCACCATTCAACATATACATGTATCCGGTTTGTGACTTAGAGTCATCTAGATCTGAGTCGAAGCTAGCGTCGGCGTAACCCTTTACTGACGAGCTCTTCGTCTCCTCCATAAACGAGAAACATGTCCTTTGTCCTTTCGGTACTTCAGAATATTCTTGACCGCTGTCCAGTGTTCCTTGCCGGGATTACTTTGGTATCTTGCAACCAAACTTACGGCAAGGTTTACATCGGGTCTAGTACACAGCATGGCATACATAATAGATCCTATGGCTGAAGCATAGGGGATGACACTCATCTCTTCTTTATCTTTTGCCGTGGTCGGTGACTGAGCCGAACTCAATCTCACACCTTGTAACATAGGCAAGAACCCCTTCTTGGACTGATCCATTTTGAACCTCTTCAAAATCTTATCAAGGTATGTGCTTTGTGAAAGACCTATGAGGCATCTCGATCTATCTCTATAGATTTTGATGCCTAATATATAAGCAGCTTCTCCAAGGTCCTTCATTGAAAAACACTTGTTCAAGTAGGCCTTAATGCTGTCCAGAAATTTCGTATCATTTCCCATCAAGAGTATGTCATCTACATATAATATGAGAAATGCTACAGAGCTCCCACTCACTTTCTTGTAAACGCAGGCTTCTCCATAAGTCTCATAAACCCAAACGCTTTGATCATCTCATCAAAGCGAATGTTCCAACTCCGAGATGCTTGCACCAGTCCATAAATGAATCGCCGGAGCTTGCATACTTTGTTAGCGCTTCGAGGATCGACAAAACCTTCCGCTGCATCATATACATCTCTTCCTTAAGATGTCCGTTAAGGAATGCCGTTTTGACGTCCATCGCCATATCTCATAATCATAGTATGCGGCAATTGCTAACATGATTCGGACGGACTTTAGCTTCGCTACGGAGAGAATGTCTCGTCAGAGTCAATCCCTTGAACTTGTCGATAACCCTTAGCGACAAGTCGAGCTTTATAGATGGTAACATTACCATCCGCGTCCGCCTTCTTCTTAAAAATCCATTTGTTTTCTATCGCTCGCCGATCATCGGGCAAGTCTGTCAAAGTCCATACTTTGTTTTCATACATGGATTCTATCTCGGATTTCATGGCTTCAAGCCATTTGTTGGAATCCGGGCCCGCCATCGCTTCTTCGTAGTTCAAGGTTCACCGTTGTCTAACAACATGATTTCCGTGACAGGGTTGCCGTACCACTCACTGTGCGGAACGTGTCCTTGTGGACCTATGAAGTTCAAGAGTAACTTGATCCAAGTACCTTGATCATCATCATTGTTTTCCTCTTCACCGGTGTGGGCATCACAGAACGGTTTCTGCGCTGCACCACTTTCCCGCTCGAGAGGTAGTACTTCATCGAGTTCTACTTTCCTCCCACTTACTTCTTTCGAGAGAAACTCTTTTCCGAAAGCATCCGTTCTTGGCAACAAAGATCTTGCCTTCGGATCTTAAGTAGAAGGTATACCCGACAGTTTCCTTAGGGTATCCTATGAATACGCATTTTTCCGACTTGGGTTCGAGCTTTTCAGGTTGAAGTTTCTTGACATAAGCATCGCATCCCCAAACTTTAAGAAATGACAACTTAGATTTCTTCCCAAACCATAATTCATACGGTGTCGTCTCAACGGATTTAGACGGTGCCCTATTTAAAGTGAATGTAACTGTCTCTAGAGCGTATCCCCAAAATGATAACGGTAAATCGGTAAGAGACATCATAGACCGCACCATATCCAATAGAGTGCGATTACGACGTTCGGACACACCGTTTCGCTGAGGTGTTCTAGGCGGCGTGAGTTGTGAAACGATTCCACATTTCCTTAAGTGTGTACCAAAATCGTGACTTAAGTATTCTCCTCCACGATCTGATCGTAGGAACTTTATCTTTCGGTCACGTTGATTCTCCACCTCACTCTGAAATTCCTTGAACTTTTCAAAAGTCTCAGACTTGTGTTGCATTAAGTAGACATACCCATATCTACTCAAGTCATCAGTGAGAGTGAGAACATAACGATATCCTCCGCGAGCCTCAACGCTCATTGGACCGCACACATCGGTATGTATGATTTCCAACAAGTTGGTTGCTCGCTCCATTGTTCCGGAGAACGGAGTCTTGGTCATTTTGCCTAAGAGGCATGGTTCGCATGTGTCAAACGATTCATAATCAAGAGACTCTAAAAGTCCATCAGCATGGAGCTTCTTCATGCGCTTGACACCAATGTGACCAAGGCGGCATGCCACAAGTATGTGGGACTATCGTTATCAACTTTACATCTTTTGGCATCCACACTATGAACATGTGTAACATTACGCCGAGATTCATTAAGAATAAACCATTGACCATCGGAGCATGACCATAAAACATATCTCTCATATAAATCGAACAACCATTATTCTCAGACTTAAATGAGTAGCCATCTCGTATTAAACGAGATCCGGATACAATGTTCATGCTCAAACTTGGCACTAAATAACAATTATTGAGGTTCAAAACTAATCCCGTAGGTAAATGTAGAGGCAGCGTGTCGACGGCGATCACATCGACTCGAACCATTCCCGACGCCAAGATCGTCACCTCGTCCTTCGCCAGTCTCCGTTTATTCCGCAGCTCCTGCTGTGAGTTACAAATATGAGCAACGACACGGTATCGAATACCCGTGAGTTACTACGAGTCTTGGTAAGGTACACATCAATTACATGTATATCAAATATACCTTTGGTGTTGCCGGCCTTCTTATCCGCTAAGTATTTGGGGCAGTTCCGCTTCCAAAGGACCCTTCCCTTGCAATAAAAGCACTCGGTCTCGTGCTTGGGTCCATTCTTTGACTTCTTCCCGCAATCGGCTTACGGGCGCGCGGCAACATCTTTGCCGTCCTTCTTGAAGTTCTTCTTACCTTTGCCCTTCTTGAACTTAGTGGTCTTATTGACCATCAACACTTGATGTTCTTTCTTGATTTCAGCCTCTGCTGACTTCACGTTGAGAACACATCAGAATGGTCTTTACCATCCCCGCATGTTGTAGTTCATCACAAAGCTCTTGTAGCTTGGTGGGAGCGATCGGAGGATTCTGTCAATGACCGCCTCATCCGGAGGTTAATGTTCACCGGGTCATACGGTTGTGCAACCTGACATCTTCGGATGTGCTCACCGACGTAACTGTTTTCCTCCATCTTACAACTATAGAACTTGTCGGAGACATCATATCTCTCGACCGGGCATGAGCTTGGAAAACTAGTTTCAGCTCTTGAACACTCATATGCTCCGTGATGCTCAAAAAGCTTTTGGAGCCCCGGTTCTAAGTCTGTAAAGCATGCCGCACCGAACGAGGGAGTAATCATCAAGACGAGCTTGCCAAGCGCTCATAACGCCTTGGTTCTCTCGACGGAGCGTCACCTAGCGGTCCTTCTAGGACATATTGCTTCTGGCAGCTATGAGGATGAGCCTCGGGTTCCGGACCCGATCCGTATAGTTGCTGCCATCATCTTTCAGCTTGGTTTTCTAGGAACGCGAAGTTCATGTTGACATTAGCGTTGGCCATTGATCTACAAGACATATTTGCAAAGGTTTTAGACTAAGTTCATGATAATAAAGTTCTAATCAAATTATGAACTCCCACTTAGATTAGACATCCCTCTAGTCATCTAAGTGTTTACACGATCCGAGTCGACTAGCCCGTGTCCGATCATCACGTGAGACGGACTATTCATCGTCGGTGAACATCTTCATGTTGATCGTATCTTCCATACGACTCGTGTTCGACCTTTCGGTCTCCGTGTTCGAGGCCATGTCCGCACATGCTAGGCTCGTCAAGTTAACCCTAAGTGTTTTCGCTGTAAAACTGTCTTACACCCGTTGTATGTGAACGTAAGAATCCATCACACCCGATCATCACGTGGTGCTTAGAAGCGACGAAACCTGTAGCAACGGTGCACGCTAGGGAGAACACTTCTTGAAATTTTGTAAGGATCACCTTATTTACTACCGTTGTCCTAAGTAAACAAGATGCATAAACATAATAAACATCACATGCAATTATATAGTTGTGACATGATATGGCCAATATCATAAAGCTCCATTGATCTCCATCTTCGGGCTCCATGATCATCTTGTCACCGGCTTGACACCATGATCTCCATCATCATGATCTCCATCATCGTGTCTTCATGAAGTTGTCACGCCAACGACTACTTCTACTTCTATGACTAACGCGTTTAGCAATAAAGTAAAGTAGTTTACATGGCGTTCTTCAATGACACGCAGGTCATACAAAAATAAAGACAACTCCTATGGCTCCTGCCGGTTGTCATACTCATCGACATGCAAGTCGTGAATCCTATTACAAGAACATGATCTCATACATCACAATTCATCATTCATCACAACTTCTGGCCATATCACATCACATGATCAATCGCTGCAAAAACAAGTTAGACGTCCTCTAATTGTTGTTGCATCTTTTACGTGGCTGCGATTGGGTTCTAGCAAGAACGTTTTCTTACCTACGAATCACCACAACGTGATTTTGTCAACTTCTATTTACCCTTCATAAGGGCCCTGTTCATCGAATCCGCTCCAACTAAAGTGGGAGAGACAGACACCCGCCAGCCACCTTATGCAACTAGTGCATGTCAATCGGTGGAACCGATCTCACGTAAGCGTACGTGTAAGGTTGGTCCGGGCCGCTTCATCCCACAATGCCGTTGAAGCAAGAAAAGACTAGTAGAGGCAGGTAAGTTGACAAGATCCACGCCCACAACAAATTGTGTTCTACTCGTGCATTAGAGAACTACGCATAGACCTAGCTCATGATGCCACTGTTGGGGAACGTTGCAGAAAATTAAAATTTTTCCTACGGTTTCACCAAGATCCATCTATGAGTTCATCTAAGCAACGAGTCATGGGAGAGAGTTTGCATCTACATACCACTTGTAGATCGCGTGTGGAAGCTTGCAAGGTGATGATGTAGTCGTACTCGACGTGATTCGAATCACCGATGACCAAGTGCTGAACGGACAGCACCTCCGCGTTCAACACACGTACGGTACGAGTGACGTCTCCTCCGTCTTGATCCAGCAAGGAGGAAGGAGAGGTTGAGGAAGACAGCTCCACCGGCAGCACGACGGCGTGGTGATGGTGGAGAAGCAAGATCTCGGCGTGGCTTCGCCGAGCACACAACGGAGGAGGAGAGGTGTTGGGAGGGAGGCTGCGCCTTGGCTTGTGGTGCGGCTGCCTTCCCCTCACCCCTCTATTTATAGGGGGAAGGGAGAAGGGGGCCGGCCCTCTAGATCCCATCTAGAGGGGGCGACGGCAGGGAGGGGGACTTGCCCCCAAGCAGGGCGCCTCTAGGTTCCCCTCAACCCTAGGCGCAAGGGCCCAGGGGAGGGGGTGCGCCAAGCCCACCAGGGCTGGCCAACTCCCCACGCAGCCCAAGCGGCCCCCCAGGAGGGGTGGCCCCTCCCGGTGGACCCCCGGAGCCCTTCCGGTGGCCCCGGTACAATACCGGTATGCCCCCGAAACTTTCCGGTGTCCTTTTAACAACTTCCCATATATAAATCTTTACCTCCGGACTCTTTCGGAACTCCTCGTGACGTCCGGGATCTCATCCGGACTCAACAACATTCGTAGTCACGCACTAGTCTTCCTAATAACCCTAAGCGCCACCGAATCTTATGTGTAGACCCTACGGGTTCGGAGACACGCAGACATGACCGAGATGACTCTCGGGCAATAACCAACAGCGGGTCCAGATACCCATGTTGGCTCCCACATGCTCCTCGATGATTTCATCGGTTGAACCACGATGTCGAGGATTCGATCAAACCTCGTATGCAATTCCTTTGTCAATCGGTGCGTTACTTGCCCGAGACTCGATCGTCGGTATCCCAATACCTTGTTCAGTCTCGTTACGGCAAGTCACTTTACTCGCATAATGCATGATCCTGTGGCCAACACCTTGGTCACCTTGAGCTCATTATGATGATGCATTACCGAGTGGGCCCGAGATACCTCTCCATCATACGGAGTGACAAATCCAGCCTCAATCCGTGTCAACCCAGCAGATACTTTCGGAGATACCGTAATGCACCTTTATAGTCACCCGATTACGCCAGACGCTTTGATACACCCAAGGCACTCCTACGGTATCCGGGAGTTACACGATCTCATGGTCGAAGGAAGAGATACTTGACATTGGCAAAGCTCTAGCAAACGAACTACACGATCTTTTATGCTATGCTTAGGATTGGGTCTTGTCCATCACATCATTCTCCTAATGATGTGATCCCGTTATCAACGACATCCAATGTCCATAGTCAGGAAAACATGACTATCTGTTGATCATAACGAGCTAGTCAACTAGAGGCTCACCAGGGACATTTGTGGTCTAAGTGTTCACACGTGTATTACGATTTCCGGATAATACAGTTGTAGCATGAACACAAGACAATTATCATGAACATTGAAATATAATAATACTTTTATTATTGCCTCTAGGGCATATTTCCAATAGTGTACTGGCGAGGAAGCCATGTACCTGACTGTCTTCTCTTTCGTTTGACCCGTGGTTGGGGTCTGGCTGCTGTGTGGTACGATCTGTTATGTGGTGCTACTTGCCTTATGGCTTTATTTATAAAGTCGGGCGTATGCCTTTTCCTAAAAAAAGTACGATATAGCACTCTAATATCACATTTTCAAGGGCCACGCTATTTTGTATAGCGCGCTAGTTTTCTCATTGTCTTTTTTTTTTACATTTTGCGCTGCGCAAAACATCAGTATATAACTCTGCAAACTTTCTGAAGAGCACAACTTTTATGGAAACACATTTAGATCTTCAGTAATGCACTCTGTTTTTTATAGTAACTTCGTTTAGTCTTTGGCCCTGTTTGGATACTCTTAACTTAACCAGAGGTTAGAGTTGGTTCCTAACTCATGACTAACCCTGAACTAACTTTAGCCAAAGAGGTGTTTGGATGACAGGGTTAGATTGATAATAAATGCACTTTCTCAATCATTTGAAGGGAGGGGGGGGGGGTAGAGAGATAATGAAATTTTTAGTGGGCCTCAGGAGAACTAGCTCTAATCAGCACCTCTTAGGTGGGATAGTTTTTTTAGATGGGTTAGATGCAACTAACTCAAACTAGACCTCGTGTTTGTGTACTTTAGGCAATTTGAGCCCACCCTAGCTCAAACTAACTCTAACCCTTGGATCCAAATAGGGCCTTTACATGGGTTGTATTGTTCTCCCCTCCCATCACGTGCTGCTTTTTTAATTGGTTGTTGGAGCACTCAGATTTCTTGTGCCAGTTCCAAAGTATTCTGCTTGCTCATGGTTCTTGGAAAATTATTTCCCGCTTAACCATTTGTAGAATCCAATGTATGCGTCCATTGGTTTCAGTCAAACGGATTTTTCTCCGGGAATGAAGTGCTTGCAACTAAATTATTGATACTATGTGTACCTTTCAGTTTCTAAATAATACTACTCCTTCCATCCGAAATTAAATGACCCCAAACAGATATATCTAGACTTTTTTAGTGCTATTAGATACTCCCTCCGTCCCATAATGTAAAACGTTTTTGACTCTAGAATCAATAAACGTCTTACATTATGGGACGGAGGGAGTACATCTATATGAGCATCAAGTACTTTCGGACGGAGAAAATACCACAAGAAATACTAGTTACGGTCTTTTGCATGCTAGTACTATCTCGGTTTATTGATCCCCTTAACATTTTGTCTACTTTTTGACGTTAGATTTAACTCTTTTTCTGACGAATTTTGTGGTAGTATACTCAAAATTTGACACAAAATACAAATAGAGACAATAAATTAGTGCTCGGTATATACTCGTCCTGAAAGTTCAATAACATATATCGAGTGGATTATGCCAATCCTCCCTCTCTATCCCTTCTGACAGGGACCAATAAACCAGGACGGAGGTAGATCTCCATCAAATAAGTATACTTTCTTTTTTCTGGAATACCCAAGATAAGTGTACTCTCACATGAGAAATCCAAGCCAATGCATGAATCCTCTTACATTTCTTCAGCCAACGACTGCAGAATTCAAATTCATTTGCCCTTGGTCATCACAAGTCAAAGTAATGCAAACCGACCCGACGTCCGAGGTGTCGTCCCAGATCCTTCTACACCAGTCCGCACCCACCTCTGCATATGGTCGGCACGGCCAGCGATGGACTCGGGGTTCTCATGCCCCCCATTAATGGCGTGTTTGGCGGGTTGACCACCTCGGGTCGGGTCCCATCACTTGTCTAATTGCAATTAACTGCGCCAGCTGATCGTCGAACAGGGAGCCGTTTGCCATACGTACTACTAGTACTATTCGTGTACTATTCTAATCCAATCCGCTGACTTGCAAGAGTAAGGACGAAGCTAGGTGCGAGTGGATCCATGCGGGCTCACCGCCCAACCCTTCCTAGTCAAACCAGGCACATGGAGATCACTAGGACGCTGCTTAGGCGCCCGCAAACAAACAGCCTGCTGCGTGTATATAAACACATACATATGCGCCACAGGCAGAGGTTACCCAACACACACAGTTAGAAACTAGTTTGAGCAGAAGGAGAGAAAAGAAGAGTTTACACAGCACACAGATTTAGAATGTAGTTAGAGCAGAGGGGGAGAAGAAGAGGCTACCCAGGGCACAGATTTAGCATGTAGTTAGAGCAGAAGGAGAGAAGAAGAGTTTACCCAGGGCACAGATTTAGAATGTAGTTAGAGCAGAGGGAGAGAAGAAGAGGTTACCCAGGCGCACAGATTTAGAATGTAGTTAGAGCAGAGGGAGAGAAGAAGAGGCTACTAAACACAAATTTAGAATGTAGTTACACCAGAGGGAGAGAAGAAGAGGTTACTCAACTCATAGATTTAGAATGTAGTTGGACCAGAGGGAGAGAAGAGATCAAGAGACGGAAGGAGAAGGGCGACCGTCGGCCGGTCAGGGCGGCGACCGGATGGCTGCCAACTCGTTCTCGGCGCCGGCGCAGGCGGTGAAGGGCGTGGCGAAAACGTTGGCTCACCGCCGCCAGGCCGTGGTTGGGTTCCTGTTCGCTCTCATCGTCATCCTCGTGCTCCACACCACCGTGGTGTTTGGCCCGTCCTGGTCCACGAATGACATTGGTTAGTACTCCCTCCGTTCACAAATATAAGATGTTTTAGATATTTCATTATAGACTACATACAGACTTAAATGAGTGAACGGAGACATTAAAATGCATGTATATACATCCAAATTAGAAAATAGTTAGAACATCTTAGAATAGTGAACGAAGGGGGTACTTAGTAGTGGTAATCTTCTTCTGTTGTCAGTTATCTAAGATCTTTTGTAGTGGGATAGGGTAGGTATATGATGCAACCACTTCTGTTTGAGGTTCGATCTCGAAAGTGTTGTTCTAATCCCGAGCTCATGTGAGCTCGAGTGAACACTAAAAAAAATCAAAGAAAAAAAATCTGATTTTATTGTGTGAAAAATTGACAAATGTTTTAATATAGCTTGCAAAATTTCATCCTGCAATGACGTGGAAGACGTGGCAAAAAAAATTGATGCTCCAAAATGTTTTTGAACATAACATTTTGGAGCCTCAATTTTTCTTTTGCCATATTTTCCACAAATATCACCTGGTGACGAAATTTTGCAAGCTATCAAAACATTTTTCAATGTTTCACACAAAAAAAATCAGATTTTTTTTATTTTTTTCCTTTTTATTTTATTTTACTGTTCACTCAATCTCACATGAGCCTGAGACCGGAACAGCCGCCTCCGGTCCAACCTCCACTTTCATCTCCATGTTTATTTCCTTTAGTACTGGCATGTCTTGGTTTTTCCCAACTAATATATTTCTCTTTCTGTCCATTATTTTGACACAAGTTATTTATGTGCTGCGGACCAGTGTTCGCGTGATGTGTTGTTCTGCAGTGTTTCTTATAGAATCCGCCCCCGATCCATACTTACCTAGTATTCCCTCTAAGTGATCTTATATTTCTTTACGAAGGGAGTTCTAACTGAAAGTTAACGCTGGGCAGTACTGTCAAACAAGCTACAAGATTCGCTCACGGAGTTTTTCTAGTCTCAAAACGGGATCACATATATTTTCTAAAATTTGCGAGTCGTTTATTTATATACATGATTTACTTTAGAATAATATATGCTTGCTTCTTCGTATTTGTGTAGTCGTTCTGCAGTCCACATCGGGCGAGCAAATTGCCAGGACCTCTTCTCCTCCGGCGTTGTTGGCACCTAATAATTCTATTCAAGGTATATCAATTACTACTGCGCGTCGGGTCATATTGTTATATAGCATAGGTATCAGGGTAGTAGATATGTGTATGAAAGTAATGAAATTATGAATACGATTATACCAAATTCATAGTAGTGGATACATATACCAAATCCTAGGTATATTTTTTGTTGATTGGCATACTAACATTGACAACTGCAGTACATGACATAGATAACGGGCAGAAGGACGACGCAGCCAAGAACGATGGGGAAAGAAGGGACCAGTTAGGCCAAACAGTAAAAAATGATGCTAATGACAAGATGCAGGAAGAGCTCATTCGTCAAGAACTCGATGGAGACGTCAAACATGGTAGGTTGCGCTTAGCTTGCTTCTGTTCGAATGTCATTTCATTCATCATCTGAATCGGCCGCGTGCGTGCAGGTGCTCCGGGGAAGCCCATCTGCGACCTCTCTGACCCTAGGTACGACATCTGCGACATCACCGGAGACGCCCGTGCCATCGGCGCCAACCGTACCGTCCTCTATGTCCCGCCTGTGGAGCAGCGCGGCACCGACGGCCCGGAATGGGCCATCAAGGACCAGTCCCGCAAGAACCTGGGGGACATCAAGGAGGTGAATGTCAAGACTCTGAGTGCCGCGCAGTCCCTGGTGGCGCCAGAGTGCACCTCAAGGCACGCTGTCCCGGCCGTCGTGTTTGCCCTGAACGGCATCATCGGCAACCCATGGCACGACTTGAGCGACGTCCTGATCCCGCTCTTCATCACCACCCGCGCCTACGACGGCGAGGTCCAGTTCCTTGTCACCGAGCTCCAGCCGTGGTTCGTGGACAAGTATCGTCTCATCCTCACCAACCTGTCACGCTACGACATAGTCGACTTCAACAAGGACGCCGGCGTCCGTTGCTACCCGCACATCATAGTCGGCCTCCGCAGCCATGGTGACCTCGACATCGACCCAACCCGCACGCCGCACAACTACACGTTGCTAGATTTTCGCCTGTACATCCGGGAGGTCTTCTCGCTTCCGCCGGAGAGCCGAGGAACCCCGTACAAGGAGGCCAGTAAGAAGAACGCAGCCAACGACAATGGCACTGTCACGGAGAAACCAAAGCCGCGGCTCTTGCTCATCAATCGCGGCGAGAGCAGGAAGTTCGTCAACCTTCCGGAGGTCTCCGCGGCAGTGCAGGCAGCCGGGTTCGAGCTGCTGGTCATGGAGCCGAGCCGTGACATGAGGCTCGAGGAGTTCGCCCGGGCGGTGGACTCGTGCGACGTGCTGATGGGTGTGCACGGGGCGGCGCTCACAAACTTCTTCTTCCTACGCACCAACGCGGTGCTGCTGCAGGTGGTGGGGTTGGGCCTCGAGCGCGAGGCCTTGCATTACTACGGCAATCAGGCCAAGGCGGTGATGGTGCAACACATCCAGTACTTCATCAGCGCCGAGGAGAGCACGCTCTACGAAAAGTACGGCAAGGACCACCCGGCGGTGAGTGACCCGGACTCGGTACACAAGGAGGGCTGGCAAGGTGCAAAGCGGTACTTCTGGGCGGAGCAGGACATCAGACTGAATGTCACCAGATTTGCTCCCACGCTGCATCAGCTGCTTCAAACACTCCGGGAATAGGGAAACTAGATACGTGATACTACTACCTCTATTCCTAAATGTAAGATATTTTGGCAGTTTGAATTTAAGCTGCCAAAACGTTTTAGGGTGTAGGTTACAAGAAGCATGCTTAGGCACACCATGGGAGCAGAGAGAGCTTGCTTCTTTCTTGTTGTTTCAATCATCAGATCAATAGACATGAATTAAGCACAAGCGAGGTCAGAACTAATGCACGGCGTCCAAATCGATCAACCGGAAAACAAGACTTAAGCACGTGCATGACATCGGCATGACCTCATTAACTACTCTTATATATATATATTCCTTTTTTGAGAATGACAAATAAGTCAAATTTGAGCTGCAAGTGCATGAAATGTTTTGCAAAATTGGGTTAACTATTTTTATTTATGGTCTTTATTCTATGTTTAGAACTTATCTAAGAAAAGGAAATGAAGTTCAAACATCTACATGTCAGTTACTTCATCTGTTGAGCTTCAAATTTTTTTGTACACTCAAGATGCACCATTACATGACGAATGCAAAATTTTGATTTTTTTTGGGGTATGTTTGCTATATTTAAGTCATTAACTACATTTCTAGGCATTTAGTGCATATAATTCAAATTTGAACTACAAATGCACGATTTGTGTCGTTGTTGCAAAGTTTGGTTACAAAAACCTATTTGTGTTCTTTAGTCAATGTTGGGTGTCAAAAGATTTGATCCACCTCTGGTGAAAAAGACAAATTTTCACCGATTCAGTAGGAAGCGGGTCAAATTTGAACTACAACTGCCTCATAGTTTACTCTTTGTTTTTTCAAAAATCATTTCTACGTGCATAAGTATCTATTTAATCAAACAAACACCAAATTTTTTTCAAGATTCAACCACTAGCTAGGAACGGTCATTCCCGCCGTTGTGACCGCATTTTAGAACGGGCATTAAAAATTCAAAAAAATTAATAATTTGAAAACCTTCGCATTCTGTCATTATATGTGACCAAGTTATCAGGAAAAATAATAAACTTGTAATACGGCAATTGTTTTAAAAAAAGTGTTCTTAGAAATGAGCTATCATGTGTGAAGATTCATGACTTTCAAGCCAAATGATCAATCTTATGGCTACATTCATGGCATAGTTTGTTTAAATGATCTCATATTATGCACAAGGGTGCATCTTGAAATAGCAAACAGTGTTGCCTAAAGGAGTTTTCATTTTCTTTGGACAAAAAAAATTCAAGTTTCCATTTTTCGAGTGCCCAAAATGAGTTTTTTTTTGTGAAGGACTTACCATATATTTGTTGCAAAATTGGACCAAATCAATTTTATAAATTATTAGGCCATATTTAATGCAAAATTGACAAAATAGTTGGGTGTCAAAAGTTTTTATACACCGCTGGTGAAAAAGACAAATTTCCACCGATTCAGTAGGAAATGGGTTAAACTTGAACTGCAGATGCCTCATAGTTTGCTCTTTATTTTTTCCAAAAATCTTCTGTAGGTACATAAGTACCATTTAATCAGAAATACATGGTTTGGTGGCGATACATCAAGGTTTGGATGGTGGCCGAAGGCACCAACTCCAGAGCGCGTAAACTCGCATGCCCGCTGCGTGGTCACCGCGTGACCGTGCCGTTGCCATGCGTTCTGGGCGGCCTAGGCATGACTAGTGGGTTGGGCACTCCCTAGGTAGGTGCTAGGAAGAAAATGACAATAGAAGAATCTCACGAGGAGATCGAACTACGCTCAAACATGAATTAGCAGCCAAGTGTTTGATTAGCGGTAAGGGAAATGCACATGGTCAATGGGTGTGAGTTTTGGCTGAGGATGATCATCTACTAAGATGACTGTCTTCACAAATTTTCAGCTCAAATGGAGGAGCCCAGGTGGTACTTGCTTTGCAAAGTACCACACTGGACAGAAATATGAATATTGAAGCTGGGCTCAAAGTAATGAATGGATTGAGCTGAAATTTGGTGGAGGATGTTTATTTGGGCATAGGAAAGCATTTTAGAAAATTGATACCATTTGGACATGTCAAAGTGGTACTTCTTTCAGAATGCTCTTCTCTGGACAGAAACTTGGGTAAATTAGTGAGAGAAATTGGATAAACGAAATGAGCTAAAATTTGGTGTAGGTAAGTTACACAGGTATGGTCATGCCCTAGTAAATTTTCAGAAATAATGAAGCAATATAGAATATAGTTGCTTCACAAACTGAAAATATGACAAGAATAAAAGATTGGATGATGAGCTCACATGGTTTGTTTGATAGAGCTCATATTTTGTGGATAGTAATTATTTGAGCTATGGAAGATCTGGAAAAATATAAGATCATTTGCATAAGCTTAGCTAGTACATAGTTCACAAAGCTTCTCTCTGGACAAAAACTTTGGAAATTTGCTGAGGAAGATTTACTAGGAAAATGGAGTTGAATATTATTATGCGGCAATGATTTGGGTATGTAAGAGTGCCCAAATTTTTTTAGGGTAATAGGAGGGGTCTAGATAGCACTTGCTTTGCAATGTGCCAATCTGGCCATAAAATAGAAATTGAACCTGGGCTCACATAGATGACTTGATTGAGCTGCAACTTGGAGGAGGGTTATAATTTGGGTATATGAAGTCACTGTATAAATTTCATGCCATTTGGATATATAAAAATGGTACTTCCTTCACTATGCTCTCTAGTATATAGAAAATTGGAAAAAAATATTGGGGGAAAATGGTTAAATTAAATGAGCTAAAATTTGAACAGAATAGGAAAATGAATATTGTTGAATTGTTTTTGAACTAGGAAAGGAAGGTATTTGAATATTTGACGAAGATATAATCCAAAGAATTTATGAGAATTTTGGGAATAACAGAAATATAGGTTGCTTCGCAACCTAGGGAAAAAATTGACACATGGACATGACGCATAGGCAAAACTAATGACGTGACGCCTAGTCATCACAACCCACCACAATTTACAAGGTTATGACCATCTATATTGGTCGTGGACAACTAGAAATAAGGCAGGGGACGAGTGTGGTCTGCTTTACGACCATTTTGTCTAAGGAAATTACGACCTTTCTGACCAAAATGGTCGTTATGGTTGAGGGTTTGGAGCCCTCCAAACAGCTTACAACCAATTGGTCTCAAATTGTCGTAGAGTTACGACCATTTCTTCCAGGTTCACTGACAGAAGGTCACAAGTTGACATATTTCTTTTAGTGCTTCCATAAATTGTCGGAGGGGGAAGAAGGAAGTGGTACTTCCTACTTCTCCTTTTTCCCTTCCCCTCTTTCCTTCTCCTCTTTGTCCGACCCATATGTGTGGCGCAGCAGCCCCTTGTGGCTGGTGTGTTTCCCCTCTTGGCCCATAAGGCCCATATCTTTTGCCGGGAGTACCCGGAACCCCTTCCGATGATCCGATATGTACCTGGTACCCCCTGGAACACTTCTGGTGTCTGAATACCATCGTCCTATTTATCAATCTTTACCTGTAGACCATTTTGAGACTCCTCGTCATGTCTGTGATCTCATCCGGGACTCTGAACAACATTCGGTCACCAAATCACATAACTCATATAATACTATATCGTCATTGAACGTTAAGTGTGCGGATCCTATGGGTTCGAGAACTATGTAGACATGACCGAGACACCTCTCCGTTCAATAACCAATAGCGGAACCTGGATGCTCATATTGGCTTCCACATATTCTATGAAGATCTTTATCAGTCGAACCGTTATGACAACATACGTTATTCCCTTTATCCATCGGTATGGAGATTCAATCGTCGGTATCTTCATACCTAGTTCATGTCGTTACCGGCAAGTCTAATTACTCATTCTGTAATACATCATCCTGCAACTAACTCTTTAGTCACTTTGCTTGCAAGGCTTCTTATGATGTGTATTACCGAGAGGGCCCGGAGATACCTCTCCGATACTCGGAGTGACAAATCCTAATCTCGATCCATGCCAACCCAACAAACACCTTCGGAGATACCTGTAGAGCATCATTATAATCACCCAGTTACGTTGTGACGTTTGATAGCACAAGGCATTCCTCTGGTCTCCGGGAGTTGCATAATCTCATAGTCCAAGGAATATGTATTTGACATGAAGAAAGCAATAGCAATAAACTAAACGATCAATATGCTATGCTAACGGATGGGTCTTGTCTGTCATATCATTCTCCTAATGATGTGAGCCCATTCATCAAATGACAACACATGTCTATGGTTAGGAAACTTAACCATCTTTGATTAACGAGCTAGTCTAGTAGAGGCTTACTAGGGACATAGTGTTTTGTCTATGTATCCACACATGTATCAAGTTTCCAGTTAATACAATTCTAGCATGAAAATAAACATTTATCATGATATAAGGAAATATAAAATAACAACTTTATTATTGCATCTAGGGCATATTTCCTTCAGTCCCCACCTGGTGGCCCCGTAGACTTCAACCCTGATACTATAAAATCACATTTTTGAAGAAAAAAAGGAAGAAAGAATTATCGTGTTTCACGAGACGGAGCCGCTGCCACCTCCTGTTCTTCATTGGGAGGCCAGATCTGAAGTCCGTTTGGGGCTCCCGAGAGGGGGATCTTCGATCTTCGTCATCACCAACCCTTCTTCATCGCCAATTTCATGATGCTCCCCACCGGGAGTGAGTAATTCCTGCATAGGCTCGCTGGTCGGTGAGGAGTTGTAGGGAGGAAAAAGGAGCGGAAACGGACGGAACTGAGTGCTACTTCATTTGTTTTCAGATATTTTTGCAGAAGCAGAAACGAATACAGAAACCCCAGAAATGAATACAGAAATAGATACTACTGGAAACAGATACGGAGCGTATACAAAGCAGACACGAAAAAAAATGGGCGTTGACCGGAACTTAAAAGCCCCTTGAATCATGTAGAAATACACACGAAAACAAACCAATTTAATGAATTGTTAACATGGCTACAAAATAATATCATTACGTTAGCAACTTAGCATAGTATTGTAGTAGTCCTGTACAATTGCATAGAGGGTCAAGTTGAGTACATGTGTAGTAGTAGAATCTGGGCCTCAAAAGATCCATTCTACTCATTGTTTCATTGTGTGTTGTTTGGTGTGGTTGGGCTAAAAAGCATCCATAGGTCTATAGTCAAAAACGGAAATTCCATATTCACGGAAACGGAAAGTTCCATTTCCATGTCTGTTCCACTGGAAAACACCGTTCCATTTTTTCCATTTCTGCATAAAAAATTACATTTCAACTTTCGTTTTGCAAATTTCCGTTTGTGTTTCCATTTTTCCTTCGGAAAAACAAAAAGTTTCCACTCCATTTTCAGCCCTAAGGAGTTGGATGAGATTCATCATGTAATCGAGTTTGATTTGTTACGGCTTGATCCCTAGTATACATTTCTGCATATGTTTTGAGATTGATGTTGCTATGACTTTGCTATGCATGTTTAATGCTTGTCACTTTCGGCCTGGGTGACATGATTTCAGATCTGAACTGTTTATGTTATCATCATTATATCTATGCTCTAGATCCGATCTTGCAAGTTATGGTCACCTACTATGTGTTATGATCCGCAAACCCCGGAGTGACAGAAGTCCGAATACTTCCCGGTGATGACCGTAGTTTGAGGAGTTCATGTATTCACTACGTGTTAATGCTTTGTTTCGGTTCTTTATTAAAAGGAGGCCTTAATATCCCTTAGTTTCCAAGTGAACCCCGCTGCCACGGGAGGGTAGGACAAAAGATGTCATGCAAGTTTTTCCGTAAGCACGTATGACTATTTACGGAATACATGCCTACATTATATTTATGAGCTAGAGCTAGTGCTGTCTCGCCCTAGGTTATGACTGTCATATGATGAGTATCATCCAACGAATTCACCTATCCAATGCCTACGAATTTATCTTATATTATTTCTGCTAAGTTATTACTGCTACTGTCACTATTGCACTTGCAACAAAATTATTGCTATCACAGCTACTGTTACTATTGTTGTTGCTACTACTATCAAAACTATCATACTCCTTTGCTACTGATCACTTTGCTGCAGATAATTAATCTCCAGGTGTGGTTGAATTGACAACTCAGCTGCTAATACTTGCAAATATTCTTTGGCTCCCTTGTGTCGAATCTATAAATTTGGGTTGAATACTCTACCCTCAAAAATTGTTGCGATCCCCTATACTTGTGGGTTATCACGCCTCCACTAGACCGGCCACACTCCTCCTTCCACTCCTTGTGAATAAGCGACATATTATACATGCTTTTTATGGAGAACACTCCACTCTTTCAATAGTGCCAAACAATAAAATCACCCTCACTCAAAGATTGAATAAGCCCCTTTAAAATCTCATCAGCATCATGGGGGTGAAACAAGTGAGTGATTAAATTCACATCCCACCCCCTTGACCCGCTCATGAATAACTTCGACGTCCATTTGATCCCGGTTTATTCATTTTTCCCGAGATTTATTGTCCAGAAATCCTAGGCAACCAGTTATCTCTCCAAATATTTATACTAAACCATAAAAATTTCTCCAGATAACCCCCTTTTAAGTCCTAGCAAATTTTGATACTGGGAGTTGCAAACTGAACTCGGCCAGTCGTTCTACGGTGTAAAGTTTTTTTTTGAATGGTCACCCGGGAGGGGGGGGGGGGATTTCACTTGAATACATTCAATCAAATTTTCCTAGAAGCCTCGCAGCTCCGTACAAGATAGGTTCAAATGAACCAGAGTACACGGGGAAATCAAGAGAAGAGAAACAATCGAAAACACACACACACACGCACACCCATACCCATAGACGCACACACACACGCACACATCCAACAGAACCACCTGAAGACCCGCCAAGGAAATGACACACAGGGAGAAGAAGGCCTTTTGACGAGCCGAAGTTGGACGCACCACCACCACCGACCACCATCATAGATGTCATTAGCACAGCCAGCAAGGAGGAGGACCTCAACTTACATTTTCATCTGACCAAGCAAGGGTGTAAAGTGTGTTTCCCTCAAAATATATGGTATGTAAACCATTAGTAAAGTCCATCTTCTCATACTATATGTTTTGCATATATTTTTCAGAGTGCTTTATTTCGGAAGCTTGAAGCATATTACACCGGACAACAGAATTCCATTAGGCACAAGTCGCTGTCTTGAAAATGAGCAAATTTATTATTTTAACCTTCTTGTAATCTACTACTAGTCCTTCCTATCCTCTATTCACCGAGCATTCGAAGCAGCTGGTGTAGAGTCAGAGAAAATCTGGCGACGTTGAGTATGATGTCATGCTCGTTCCACAAGTACTTCCTTAACAACTGCCACCCTTGCTTACGTAGTGCCTCTGGGTCACGTACCGCCAGGTGGTCTTTGCCATACTTCTCATACAACATGCTCTCCTCGACGGTGATGCTCTCCTTGATGTCCTGCAACATCATGTCCTTGGCATGCACGCCGAAGTAACTCATGGACTCCCTCTTTAAGCCCCATGGCACCACCTGTAGCCTAACCGCGTTGGTGTGGAGGAAGAAGAAGCTTGTGAGCACGGGCCCGTGCGCACCCGTCAGCACGTCGCATGAGTCGACCTGCCGAGAGAAATCTTCGAGCCTCATGTCACGGAGCGGCTCCACGACCAGCACCTTGAACCCGGCGGCTTGCATCGCCACGGAGATCTCTGGAAGGTTGACGAACTTCCTGATCCCGACACGATTGATGAGCATGAGGCATGGTTTTTGTTCCTGGAAAGTAATTGCAAACATCTCTAGGTTCTAGGACTCTCGACCCGAACATGAAGATTATTGCTATTTTAATTTTGAATTGCAAATGAAATCAAAAAACACGAAACTTGGCATAGTGCCCTCATATGGGATCAATATGTTGTGGTACCAAATTTATAAAGTTTCTCAATAGTTGTTGCATAGATTGCTTGAAGAACGTACCATCTTTTAGAAAGAATTTATGTTTCAATAGGGAACATGTTATGGTTGAAGGCAAAGTGGTGGTTTCTTCATCGCTTGAGATCGAAATTGTGTCTACTCAATATACATCATTACCAGGTTGTTTGATTGGGCTATGAGCTGTGGAAAAGCTATTGTGGGCTGTGAGCTGTGGGACAACTGATGTGATGGAAAAGCTGTTGTGGTTGTGTTGCCGTTTGGTAAACTGGTTGTCTGAGCTATGGCTTTCGAGTAAAATGTCAGTGTTAGAAGGAAGAGAGTGATTTGGTGGAATAGTTTGATGTATTGCTTGAGCCTCGTGGGCATGTATTTAGGACTACAATGGTCTACTTGGACGGCCTGTCGTCTCACCTCATGTAGTCGCACCTCAGACGGTCTGTCGTCTCATGCTTGTAATATTCCTCCTTATAGTGATTGCGCCTTCGTGCATCCGTGGTTTTCTCCATAAGGGTTTCCACGTAAAATCCGTGTCTCTTGTGTCTCATTTTATCTCGTTATTATCTAACAATTGGTATCAGAGCCAAGTTTTAGATACGAGATTTGAGACATGAGATTAGGGTTGCGTCTGGTTCGCCGCCGCCACAAGTCACCGAGACCGACAGGTTTTCTGCCGCTGATCTGATTCCTAATCGAAGCAGTCGTCAGTGTCCAGATTAGTTGAGATTGATCGGTGCAAGCTTCAAGTCCCGAGGCAGCTTAGAGCATTACTAGTGGAGCCCTCAAACCCTCAAACCCCTAAAAATAACTGCTTTTTTACAGCTTTCGTTGAAAAAAGCCGTAGGCTAGAATCCCTTAACCCTCAAACCCTCAAATTTTTTTAAAGGTCCAACCCTCAAACCCTCTCCCAACCTTCAAAAGTAAGGGTTGGGGAGCAAAACCTACCCCAACCCTCATTTGGCGGTTATCCTCGCGCGGGAGGGAAAAATCGTCCCAACTCCCGCGCCCACGCCCGCGACCGTTGCTGCTAGTCGCCCCCGTCGACCTCCCACGCGCCCGCGCCCGCCCGCCCTAGCCGGGCCTCTCCTCCACCTCCTCCCGGCTACGGTCGCAGTCGCCTCTCCATAGGATTTTCTTGGAGTCCATTTGTTGGTTTCAAGGAGAGTTTGTGATGACCACGGTGCTATTAAGGAATTATCCAAAGACCGGTCATGTGAGTGTTGAGCTTATTGCAAGCATGTCTTGAAGAATAAGATTGTTCAATCATTCATGTCCACCTTCAAGACATCATCCAAATGAAGAGAGTTGGAAAGATTCAACACACAAAGCGCACAAGATGTACCGAGGGATCAAGTGATCCCATGGTATGGTAAGCATTGTCCATTACGCTATGTGTGCTAACCCATGGTCTTCGTGAGAGTTCTTTGTGGGGTTAGGTTGCGGTGTGCAAGTTCAAGTGATGCATCACGAAGAGATCAAGTGTTTGAAGCTTGCCATCCATTGTGGTGACAATGGACTTGTAAAGATGAGCGGAAGAGTGGCTCACCCATAGTGGAGTATGGGGGAGCAATCAACTAGTCTTCATCGAGCCAACGGAATGAAGAAAGGTGGTCCATCTTGAGGAGGAGTAGATCGTCATCATCTAGCTCAAGTGGACTTTGTGCAAGGCAGAGGTTTGCCCTTGATAGGTTTTCTATTTTACCGGTCTCATGGTGGTAGTTGGGAGACTGGGTTTTAGGATCGATTGCCGTACTATCAAGGGGGCTCTCGATGAGTTGCTTGATCGTATTGTTCGTAGAGAGCTCAAACCATTGCATCCTTGCATCATCTTTATTGGTTCTTGTTTGGTTCTTCTCCTTGTGATATTTGGAGCTTTTGGTCATTTTCATGACAAGCTCGAGTTCATCGAAAACGGAGTTCACATGCATCTTCTATGATGTTTTCGATGTTGGAGGTTCTGCCGGTTCTTCTCTGTTGGAGGTTTCTCTCCTCTCTTGTTACGCATACCTCCCCTACCTCTTCTTACTATAACCAACAAGCTTGAGTTTGCTCAATTCGGAACTCATTTGGTAAACTGGTTGTCTGAGCTATGGCTTTCGAGTAAAATGTCAGTGTTAGAAGGAAGAGAGTGATTTGGTGGAATAGTTTGATGTATTGCTTGAGCCTCGTGGGCATGTATTTAGGACTACAATGGTCTACTTGGACGGCCTGTCGTCTCACCTCATGTAGTCGCACCTCAGACGGTCTGTCGTCTCATGCTTGTAATATTCCTCCTTATAGTGATTGCGCCTTCGTGCATCCGTGGTTTTCTCCCGCAAGGGTTTCCACGTAAAAATCCGTGTCTCTTGTGTCTCATTTTATCTCGTTATTATCTAACAATTGGTATCAGAGCCAAGTTTTAGATACGAGATTTGAGACATGAGATTAGGGTTGCGTCTGGTTCGCCGCCGCCACAAGTCACCGAGACCGACAGGTTTTCTGCCGCTGATCTGATTCCTAATCGAAGCAGTCATCAGTGTCCAGATTAGTTGAGATTGATCGGTGCAAGCTTCAAGTCCCGAGGCAGCTTAGAGCATTACTAGTGGAGCCCTCAAACCCTCAAACCCCTAAAAATAACTGCTTTTTTACAGCTTTCGTTGAAAAAAGCCGTAGGCTAGAATCCCTTAACCCTCAAACCCTCAAATTTTTTTAAAGGTCCAACCCTCAAACCCTCTCCCAACCTTCAAAAGTAAGGGTTGGGGAGCAAAACCTACCCCAACCCTCATTTGGCGGTTATCCTCGCGCGGGAGGGAAAAATCGTCCCAAATCCCGCGCCCACGCCCGCGACCGTCGCTGCTAGTCGCCCCCGTCGACCTCCCGCGCGCCCGCGCCCGCCCCGCCCCTAGCCGCCGGCCTCTCCTCCACCTCCTCCCGGCTACGGTCGCAGTCGCCTCTCCATAGGATTTTCTTGGAGTCCATTTGTTGGTTTCAAGGAGAGTTTGTGATGACCACGGTGCTATTAAGGAATTATCCAAAGACCGGTCATGTGAGTGTTGAGCTTATTGCAAGCATGTCTTGAAGAATAAGATTGTTCAATCATTCATGTCCACCTTCAAGACATCATCCAAATGAAGAGAGTTGGAAATATTCAACACACAAAGCGCACAAGATGTACCGAGGGATCAAGTGATCCCATGGTATGGTAAGCATTGTCCATTACGCTATGTGTGCTAACCCATGGTCTTCGTGAGAGTTCTTTGTGGGGTTAGGTTGTGGTGTGCAAGTTCAAGTGATGCATCACGAAGAGATCAAGTGTTTGAAGCTTGCCATCCATTGTGGTGACAATGGACTTGTAAAGATGAGCGGAAGAGTGGCTCACCCATAGTGGAGTATGGGGGAGCAATCAACTAGTCTTCATCGAGCCAACGGAATGAAGAAAGGTGGTCCATCTTGAGGAGGAGTAGATCGTCATCATCTAGCTCAAGTGGACTTTGTGCAAGGCAGAGGTTAGCCCTTGATAGGTTTTCTATTTTACCGGTCTCATGGTGGTAGTTGGGAGACTGGGTTTTAGGATCGATTGCCGTACTATCAAGGGGGCTCTCGATGAGTTGCTTGATCGTATTGTTCGTAGAGAGCTCAAACCATTGCATCCTTGCATCATCTTTATTGGTTCTTGTTTGGTTCTTCTCCTTGTGATATTTGGAGCTTTTGGTCATTTTCATGACAAGCTCGAGTTCATCGAAAACGGAGTTCACATGCATCTTCTATGATGTTTTCCATGTTGGAGGTTCTGCCGGTTCTTCTCTGTTGGAGGTTTCTCTCCTCTCTTGTTACGCATACCTCCCCTACCTCTTCTTACTATAACCAACAAGCTTGAGTTTGCTCAATTCGGAACTCATTTGCAGAAGTTATGGAAGTTCTGGTTTTATTGTTTCCCTCTGTTGTCTTCTCTGCAAAATGAAGGATTCCTAGTGTTGCTGATCTGGGGCATGCGGTAGTACTGCTCTCCGGAGCTGTAGTACCGCAGGCCCTTGCGGTAGTACCGCAGTCCCCTGCGGTAGTACTGCAGGTGCTCACGGTAGTACCGCTCTATGGGCGCGGTAGTACTGTGGGCTCTGGCCAGGCTTAGCAGCATGAGCGGAAGTAGGGGCGGATGTAATTTTTTACATCCGCGCCCTATGTTGTAGTACCGCTCTTCGTGTGCGGTAGTACCTTGCTGGAGTTTTGCGCAGGTCCTCCCTCGGTGAAAGTAGGTACGGAAGTAATTTTTTACTTCCGTGCTTTCTTTGCACCTAGTGTTACCTGCCTTACGGTAGTACCGTAGGGGCGCGCGGTAGTACCGCTCCGGCGGTTCTACCGCTCGTTGCCCTGTGCAACAGGCCTTCATCTGGCCAGTGCTGCACATGCGGTAGTACCGCAACCTGTAGCGGTAGTACCGCAGCCGACCGCGGTAGTACCGCAGCTCCGTGCGGTAGTACCGCGTCGTGCGGGCTGAGTGAGGGGATAACGGTTGGATTTTATCCCCACCTATAAAAGGGGGTCTTCTTCCCCATTGAGACCTTATCCTTTGAGCTTGTGTTCTTCCCCCATTGTTGACCTTCTCCGAGCTTGCTAACTCTCAATCCCTCCATGGATTCTTGCTAGTTTTTGAGGGAAAAGAGAGAGGAGATCTAGATCCACGTTTCCACCAATCACTTTCTCCTCTAAGTGAGGGGAACCCCTTGGATCTAGATCTTGGAGTTCTTCGTGTTCTTCTTTCGTTCTTCCTCTCATTTTCCTCCCTAGCATTAGTTGCTTTGGTGGGATTTAGGAGAGACGGACATGGGCACTCCGTGTGCCCTTGCCATTGCATTTGGTGCATCGGTTTGAGTTCTCCACGCGATACGTGGAAGTTACAAGTTGAGAAGCTTATTACTCTTGGGTGCTTGGTGCCCTTGAGCTTGTTCCTCTTGGGTGCTTGGGCGCCCTAGACGGTTGGTGGTGTTCAGAGCTCAATCATTGTGGTGTAAAGCTCCGGGCAAGCGTCGGGGTCTCCAATTAGTTTGTGGAGATCGCCCCGAGAAATTTGACGGGTTCCGATGACCGCCCCCAAGGGTTGCCAAAGTGTACGGGTTCGGTGACCGCCCTCAAGGGTCCCTTAGTGGAATCACGGCATCTTGCATTGTGCGAGGGCGTGAGGAGATTACGGTGGCCCTAGCGGCTTCTTGGGGAGCATTGTGCGTCCACACCGCTCCAAACGGAGATTAGCATCTGCAAGGGTGTGAACTTCGGGATACATCGTCGTCTCCGCGTGCCTCGGTTATCTCTTACCCGAGCCCTTTACTTATGCACTTTACTTTGTGATAGCCATATTGTTTCTTGTCATATATCTTGCTATCACTTAGTTGTTTACCTTGCTTAGCATAAGTTGTTGGTGCACATAGGTGAGCCTAGTTGTTTTAGGTTTTGTGCTTGACAAATTAACCGCTAGGCTTATCCGCATTTGTTCAAGCCTAAATCGTAGTTATTTTAAAACGCCTATTCATCTCCCCTCTAGGCGACATCCACGATCTTTCAATTGTAATACTCCTCCTTATAGTGATTGCGCCTTCATGCGTTCGTGGTTTTCTCCCGCAAGGGTTTCCACGTAAAAATCCGTGTCTCTTGTGTCTCGTTTTATCTCGTTATTATCTAACAAGGCAGGAACAAATCCTAGTTTATCTCATATTTCCTAATAATCAATATACTCAACAATCAGGAATGCCCCTAAGATGCTGAGATGATGTTTATGTATTGATATAATGATAATAATTTGTTATAGACATGTTTCACTAATTTTTGAGCAATCATACGTATGTTGGAGGTAATTAAAATGTGATAATTGTGAACGAATGAAACTACAAATATAAAATTAGTTCTTCATACATTACCAAGAGAATTAAATTGTTCATACATTACTAAGAGAATTAAATTGTTCATACATCACCGGCCACATATCTATACCAAAAGACACCACTTAATTTCCCACATCTATACCAAAAGACGTTACTTGTTCATGCATCATCAGTCACATATCTATACCAAAAGACATCACTTGTTGTCCCATAAGATAGTTACCCTTCTCTCGCGGCAAACAATGAGTCAGCAATGTTATCATGAACATCGTTCATGTTTACCGCGTCAAGTAAAGATGAGGCGCTATCGCCTTGTAGTGGTACAGTCTGTTGCACCGCATGTGCCATGTAGTCCTCATCTGCGTCACACTTATCGAACTCTTTGTCACGTAACTCGGTGTCCCGAATATAGTTGTGAAGCGCCATACAAGCAACAATAATTTTCTTTTGTCTTCTAGGCTTGAATTTTGGCACCTTCTTCAAGATGCGCCACTTTTCCTTGAACCCCCTTTTTGATCCTAACCGATTTTGATGTTGCAAGTTGCAAATTGAACTTGGACATTATTTCTAGGGTGTAAAGTGTGTTTCCCTCAAAATATACAGTCCGTAAATCATTACTAAAGTCCAGCTTCTCATACTATATCTTTTGCCGAGTGCTTTTTTTCGGAACCTTGAAGCATATTACATCATACGCACAAGTTATTGTTTTGAAAATGAGCAAATGTGTTGTTTCAACCTTCTTCTAATCTACTAGTAGTATTTCCTATCCTCTATTCACCGAGCGTTCGAAGCAGCTGGTGTAGAGTGGGAGTAAATCTGGTGACGTTAAGCCTGATGTCCTGCTCGTCCCACAAGTACTTCCTTAACAACTGCCACCCCTGCTTACGTAGTGCCTCTGGGTCACGTACCGCCAGGTGGTCTTTGCCATACTTCTCATACAGCGTGCTCTCCTCGACGGTGATGCTGTACTCGATGTCCTGCAACATCATGTCCTTGGCATGCACGCCGAAGTAACTCATGGCCTCCCTCTCTAAGCCCCATGGTACCACCTGTAGCATGACCGCGTTGGTGCGGAGGAAGAAGAAGCTTGTGAGCGCGGCCCCATGCACTCCCATCAGCACGTCGCACGAGTCCACCTGCCGAGAGAAATCCTCGAGCCTCATGTCACGGAGCGGCTCCACGACCAGCACCTCGAATCCGGCGGCCTGCATCGCCGCGGAGATCTCTGGAAGGTTGACGAACTTCCTGATCCCGGCGCGGTTGATGAGCATGAGGCGAGGCTTTTGTTCCTCCGTGCTAGTGCCACCGTTTTTGTTCTTCTTGTTAGCCTCCATGTACGGGATTCCTTGGTCTTCTGGCGGTAGTGAGAAGACGTCTCGGATGTACATGCGGAAGTCCAGCATTGTGTAGTTGTGTGGCGTGCGGGCCGGGTCGATGCTGAGGTCGCCGTGGCTGCGTAGGCCGACTACGATGTGTGGGTAGCACCGTACACCAGTGTCCTTGTTGAAGTCGATGATGTCGTAGCGTGACAGGTTGGTGAGGATGAGGCGGTACTTGTCCACAAACCACGGCCGGAGATCGGTGACGAGGAACTGGATCTCGCCATCATAGGCGCGAGTGGTGATGAAGAGCGGGATCAGAACGTCGCTGAAGTCGTGCCATGGGTTGGACGTGAGCCCGTTCATGGCGAACACGATGGCTGGGACAGCGTGCTGGGAGGTGCACTCCGGCGCCACCAGCGACTGGGCGGCGCTCAGGGTCTTGACATTCACCTTGTCGATGTATCCAAGGTCCTTGCGAGACTGGTCTCTGATGGCCCATTCCAGGCCGTCAGGGCCGCGCTCATCAGCAGGCGGGACATGGAACACGGTACAGTTGGCGCCGATGGCACGGGCGTCCCCAGAGATCTCGCAGATGGCATACCTAGGGTCCGACAGGTCGCAGATGGGCTTGCCTGGAGCACCTAATTCAGAAGATGAATGAAATGAAATGACATATAAAGGGAAGTAAGTTTCTTGCGGAAGCAAGCTAACCATGTTTGACGTTGCTTCTATTATTCCCATCACCCTCTTGATCGAGTTCTTGCCGAATGAGCACTTCGTCCAACTTGCCACCAGCATCATTTACTGTTTGAACCAGGATAATCGCAAGAGATTAGAGCATACTAGCAAAAGTAATAATTATGTCAACATAGGATAAAGAAAGTAATTATGCCAACATAAACTATAGATGCACCCTCAAAAAAAGAGAAAAAAAGGCAGATGAATTACCAGTTTTGTTATTCATGTCGGTCCCATCTACTAAGTTTTTGTCTTCGATACATTCTTTCCCCATCGTCTTGTTGGTTACCTCATCCTTCTGCCCATTTTCTATGTCATGCACTGCTGCTGTCAATATGTTAGTATACATCAATCCACAACAGAATTACTTGGCCTTAGGGCATTCCAGTCCATTACTAGTATATCTAACGTTTTATATATATACCTTCGCAAAAAACTTTCAGGTAGTTACGACCAATGCCTACACAAGATCAATGTTAAACGGTATATCTTTTCAGTAAAAAAGGTGGGGCATGTAGGAGTGATTTTGCATGTAGGTCGTAATCCCTTAATTTGTTTTACTATTGACCTTATTCTATGGCTGATTGACATGCATCGCATGCCGGTAGTAATGTATTGCTGCTGGTGGTAATGTATTGACCTTATTCTATGTTGTAGATATCATGATTAAGGTATATTACAAGGTGCAGCGGGGTTTGCTCTTAAATATTCAATCTTAAAATATATATAGCCAAAATAAACATACAATTAGTATGCACTAATAAACTGTATATATTTTGAAACATATATAGCTAGATTAGTGTAATAAAAAGTGTGTGCACATGGAACTGTGTAACAAGGACACACATCATCTCTTTCTAAGGAAGTATTTTCATAATAAAATGCATTTTTTTTCAGAAGTCAATTTTTGACCAAATTTATAGAGAAACATACCTACATCTACAAAATTGTGAAACTATGTAGCATAATAGATGCAATGATATATATTTTAGTTTAACCGTACTCTCTCTCTAAAAATGTATGGTCGTACACATATCTGTCACCTACTAGTACATATGCTAAATCAGAATATAGCGACACACGTACTAGTAATTAATATACCTTCAGTAGGATGACTAGGCGGCGAAAACACTAGAGGAGGAGCAGTCCTGGCACTTTGTTCGGTACGCTCGCCCGGCCTGGGCTGTAGAATGACTGAACATACAAAGAAACAAGCATATTACTATGAAGAATTTCGTAAATAAATAGATGTTACAAATCTAAAAGGAAGTGGATGGTCTCGTTTTGAGAGTACTTCCTCCGTTTCGAAACAATAGAAGTTCAAGAATTGTCCTAAGTGAAACTTTTTAAAGTTTGACCAAATCTATAAAAAATATTGTAAAGATTCATAATATCAAGTATATATAGCATGGAAATATATTTCATAATAATGAAGCAAATTTTGGTGTTATAAATATTTATATATTTTTATATAGACATGGTCTACTTAATGAAGTTTGACTTAAGATAATCATAGAACTTCAATTATTTTGCACTGGAGGGAGTAGCAAACACTATGAATGAATCTTCTAGCTTGTTTTAGGGTACTGCTCAGCGGCAACTTTAGTACGAGCTTTTCCACGAAAAAGAAACTTTTGTCCTCAATAGGTAGTTGGATTTGGAGCTAGCGGATTGCATGGGAACTGAAAAGTATGTGGTGCATTCTTAGTGAACTTAAAATTGTTTTTTTAAAATTCATGAATATTTGGTTGAAATTCATCAACATATTTTGAATATGCAGACTTTTTAAAAGATCATGAACATTATTTTATTTCCTAGACATATATTTTCAATCATGAACATTTTTTTACTACGCTGACATTTTTTGAATCCATGGACATTTTATGGTTTCCCCTACATTTTTTCAAATCATGAACACTTTTTTGAATTCATGCACATTTTATGATTCTTGGACAATATCTTTTTCAGAATTCGTAATACTTTAGAAATTTGGAGCCTTTTGAAAGTCCCTAATTATTTTGAAAAAGAAAAATGAAGCCAAAAAGAAAAAAAGAAAAAAAAGGGGTGTCCCGCCCCACACATGGACAGGCTCAAGAGGGGGCACGTGGGAGCAGGGAGTGCACTTGGGGAAGCGCTCTTTGCCAAATATGCGCTCCCGCCATCACGTAATATTTATCGCAAACACTACAACTATTTCACATATTTCACAGTCAATGTGTGTTGTGGGAGAGGGGACGCGTCTGCGGACGTTAGAGGACCGGATCAGGTAGGTCTGGCTGTGGATGGTCTTAGGCTCCGTGAGTGTGTGACTTTTGGGGGCATCACCCTAGCCAAACGCAGTGCAGCCTGTGCTGATGGGTTGGCAAGTGTGTGATATTTTCGTGTGGCTCCGGAAATCCGAGCACAAATAGCACAGCTACTTTTAGTAATTCAAAGTATAATTAGCATTATATGTACATATAAACTGCTCCTCGGACTTAACCAGGAACATGCAATAAAGCATGTACGTCGCCAACAAAATGCTGTCAGTCATAGGCTACGGCAGATGGGTAGATCAGGTCCCAGAACTGTTGTATGGCTCATGAAAGGACCCGATGAGATAAAGGAGTTGTCCTCCTTAGACTGTAATAATGCGGCCGGTTAATTAATGGAAGTTTTTTTCACCGCAAAGAAGAAAAAAACACTCCTCTAGTACGTTATGACTAATATCGTGCATCCATCTCGAAGCACACATTAGCATCTTAACCAACAAACACTATTCTTTTTAATAATTATCAAATCTAGATGCTCTTTGGGTGTCTTTTTTCTAAAAGAAAAGTGGTACTCTTACACGTACGTACGCTCTTGTACGACTGAGAACCGCGCGCAGGAATTTAGATAACTGAGATAGTAGTAGAAGAAGGTTACCACTACCAAGTAGGAGTATTACACTAACAGAGGGTATTGGTGAACCGGAGCAGGCCGGAGACCGTGGTGTAGAGCACGACGCTGACGAAGAAACCGAGCAGGAAGCCGACCACGGCCTGGTGGTGCCGAGCCAGCCTTCTCGCCACGCCCGACGACGACGGCACTGCGGCCGTCGACGACGATGAGGACCAGTCGCCAGCCATGCCCTGGTACGTACCTTCTAAATCTGTCTGTGTAAGCAGGCTCGCCTTATGCGACGGGTCATGCCTTTATGCAGGCGCTTAAGCATGCAACGTATTACGTGCCTAGCGATCCATTTGCAAGTGGTTATTCTTAGCTTCATTCTTACTACTTCTACTAGCAGCTACTTTGACTTTGATATATTGTTCAGCGTAACGTGCCGGTGGAGATCTCCCGTTCTGCAAGTCTCCGGCTTATCCCATTCCGCTGGTCTCCGTCGTATCAACGACTTGTTCCTTGTCCTCTCTTGAGACTATCCACAATGGTGGTAACATCACACATCTTTTTAGGCAAAATAGATAATGTGGTGAGTAATTAATGAGGAAAGAAAGGCATGTGGTAACATATCTAGTTAGAGCATGGTTAATAACATAGCCTGCTGTTGGCTATATGTCAATGCCATGTCACTTAAAGTCTACGTAAAAGCCCATTAGTATAATAAATTGGCTCTAAACCAGCTACTAGTATTTAAAGCTCGCATGTGGAGGAAGGGAAAGAGATACACGTGATTGGTGGAAAGGAGGTCACACACCTGCATGCAGGTTTCTTTTCTTGTTTCCTGTGTTGGAGCCGGCGATTGATGAAGCGCCAGCTTCTTTCTCTTTCTTGCCTTCTCTCTCCTCCAGCTGTGATTTTGATGATGTGGAGTGGCTTATAGCCAGCTGACTGGACCCTATTATACTTGCTCTTACTGTAACATCACACATACCAAGACAAAATGAGTCTACAATCTAATAAATGAAGTGTTGCATGATACCACATAATGTTACTTCCCTTTATAGAGGTAGTAACATGGACTAGTAACATATTCATGTTATTAGTCTAAGTTACTATCCATTGTGACTAATCTGAGTAGAACACTTTTAGTAGTACCGTGTGACAGGGTCGTAGTAACGGGCTATCCGTTCAATGATGGGCGCAATTAATGTTGCCATTAGATGTGATGGGGATTAGTGACACCCGAGGTCAACCCGAATACACCATTAATGGGGGTGTGAGAACCATGAATTGAACTAGCCCCTGGTTCCGAGACAATGCTACCACTGGGATAAGAATGAAAATGGAGTGGAAAGTTTTCCTTTTTCCGGAGAAAAAATGGAAACGGGGAGAAAATATGAAAACGAAAAAAAAAATTGCAAAACGAAAATGAAAATGGAAACAAAAATGAAACGGTGTTTTCCGGTGGAACAGACGTGGAAAGGAAACTTTCCGTTCTGTTGAATATGGAATTTCCGTTTCTACTATAGGCCTATGGTTGCTTTGTAGCCCAACTATCAAGCAACACAAAATGACACAATGAACCGAATGAGCAGAATGGATCATTTGAGTACCAAATTCTACTAACGCACGTACTCAACTAGACTCTATATGGAATTGTCCAGTATTGCTACAATACTACCCTACTCCCTCCGTCCGGGTTTATTAGGCCTAAAGACAAATTCTTTTAGACCAAGACACATAGTAATTTGCTCACATTAGTTCTTTCATTCCACTCCCAATGCACTCTCTCACATGCATGCAAACAATGAAAAGGCACGCATGAAGTGTATTAATTTTCCAGTCATGGCACCAACAACAATGGTTTTCAATGTAACCAATGAAATGGTTGCATGCATGCACCTTTTCAAAGCTGGACCTTATAAAAAGGGGACATGTTTGTGATGCTGAGAGGCCTAATAAACCCGGACGGAGGGAGTAAGTTGTTAACACAACCATATTATTTTTTAGCCATGTTAACAATTCATTAAATTTGTTTGCTTTTTGTGTGTATCTATTCATGATTCAAGGAGGTTTTAAGTTCCGGTCAACAAACACTTATGTTTCCGTGTCCGCTATGTTCCGGCCCGTGTCCGTTCTCGGTAGTATGTGTTTTTATGTTCATTTGCGGGTTTTTTGTATTCGTTTCCGCTTCTGCAAGAAAATATGAAAACAAATGTGATAGCACCCAGTTCTGTCTGTTTCCGCTCCGTTTTCATCCCTACACTGGGATGGTCTGGAATGTAGGCTTTCCTTAGGCTAGTCATAGTGAAGAGTAACTTAGGTCACTCCCAAGGCTCCACCTTGTACAGGTGCTAAGGCTGCCATGTAGGCAAAAAAAGATGATGTTTCAAGGTAATTAAAATGAGAGAGATGGGTGTGGTGACCCCAGGAAGAAACAACGTCAAGCGCGAGAACCTAGGCAAAACACTTAAATGAAAGAAACCCACCAATGCATGGATAACTTTAGTTGCTGAATCATTAAATGAAGGATGCTTAGCTACAACAAGTTAAGCACCTTTGCATTGAAGACTTTAGTTGCTAAACTCTTTAATGTGCTTAGCATCTCATCTTAGCACCGATGCATTGGAAGTGGCCTTAGACCTCTCCCAATGCATTGATGCTAAAGTGGGGTGCTAAGTGCATTAAAATGCTTAGCAACTAATGTCCCCAATGCATTGGTGCTTAGATTTTGTAGCTAAGCCTCCTCTATTTAATTGTTTAATATTAAAACTCCTTCATGTATTGGTTGGTAGTCTTTTTGTCTAGGTTCACGTGCTTAGCATTGGTTCTTATTGGGGTTACCACAATGCTCTCTCTCCTCTTTGATTGTTGTGCCACATCATTTTTCTGCCTATGTGGCACCCTTAGCACCTGTACACCGTGGAGCACTGGGAAGGGCCTTAGGCCCCTCTCAATACTCCACCTTGTACAGGTGCTAAGCCTTCCACGTAGGCAAAAAAGTCTAATGTGGCAAGTTATTTAAGAGGAGAGAGATGAGTGTGGTGATCCCAGGAAAAAACAATGCTAAGCACGTGAACCTAGGCAAAACATTTAAAAGAAGGAAGCCCACCTATACATGAAGAGCTTTGGAGCAACTCCAACAGACGCCCTACGTATAGCATTTTTTAACAGCGCCAAAATAGCGTTTTCGCGTGCTGGATGACCGAGTATCTCCAGCAGATGCCCAAAAATATACTGTCGAGCTAGCAATAGTAGCATCTCCAACAGGCGCCCAAAATTAACCACGCGCGCCTATACCTAGCTTGCCGCCATGGTCATTGCTACGTCTCGAGCTTGCGTTGGATTTCCCTGAAGAGGAAGGGGTGATGCAGCACAGTAGCGTAAGTATTTTCCTCAGTTTTTGAGAACCAAGGTATCAATCCAGTAGGAGGTCACGCGCAAGTACCTCGTACCTGCACAAAACAATAGCAACTCGCAACCAACGCTTAGGGGTTGTCAATCCCTTCACGGTTACTTACGAGAGTGAGATCTGATAGAGATAATATTTTTGGTATTTTTGATAGATAGATGCAAAGTAAAAAGTAAAGGCAAAGTAAAAAACAAAGCAAGTAAATAAAGTGATATAGATTGATATGATGAGAATAGACCCGGGGGCCATAGGTTTCACTAGTGGCTTCTCTCAAGAGAATAAGTATTCTATGGTGGGTGAACAAATTACTGTTGAGCAATTGACAGAACTGAGCATAGTTATGAGTATATCTAGGCAATGATCATGTATATAGGCATCACGTCTGTGACAAGTAGATCGAAACGATTCTGCATCTACTACTATTACTCCACTCATCGATCGTTATCCAGCATGCATCTAGAGTATTAAGTTAAAAACAGAGTAACGCTTTAAGCAAGATGACATGATGTAGAGGGACAAATTCATGCAATATGATAAAAACCCCATCTTGTTATCCTCGATGGCAACAATACAATACGTGACTTGCAACTCTTTCTGTCACTGAGTAAGGACACCGCAAGATTGAACCCAAAGCCATGCACTTCTCCCATTATAAGAACTACCAATCTAGTTGGCCAAACCAAACGGATAATTCGAAGAGACTTGCAAAGATAACTCAATCATACATAAAAGAATTCAGAGAAGAATCAAATATTTTCCATAGATAATACTGGAATAGAAAAGAATTCATCGGTCTCAATAAACACACCGCAAAAATAAGATTACATCGAATAGATCTCCACAAGAGAGGGGGAGAACATTGTATTGAGATCCAAAAAGAGAGAAGAAGCCATCTAGCTACTAGCTATGGACCCGAAGGTCTGAAGTAAACTACTCACACTTCATCGGAGGGGCTATGGTGATGATGTAGAAGCCTTCCGTGGTGGATGCCCTCTCCGGTGGAGCTCCGGAACAGGCCCCAAGATGGGATCTCGTGGATACAGAAGGTTGTGGCGGTGGAATTAGGTTTTTGGCTCCGTTCTGATCATACGGGGATACGTAGGTATATATAGGAGGAAGGAGTACGTCGGTGGAGCTCTGAGGGGCCCATGAGGTAGGGGGTGCGCCCAGGGGGGAGGGCGCGCCCTCCACCCTCGTGACCGCCTCGTGGCTTTCTTGACGGAGGGTCCAAGTCTCATGGGTCTTATCTGATGAGTAAATCACGTTCCCGAAGGTTTCATTCCGTTTGGACTCCGTTTGATATTCTGTTTCTTCGAAACACTGAAAAAAGCAAAAAAATAGCAATTCTGGGCTGGGACTCCAGTTAATAGGTTAGTCCCAAAAATAATATAAAAGTGGAAAATAAAGCCCATTATAGTCCAAAACAGTAGATAAAGTAGCATGGAGCAATCAAAAATTATAGATACGTTGGAGACGTATCAAGCATCCCCAAGCTTAATTCCTGATCGTCCTCGAGTAGGTAAATGATAAAAAAAAAGAATTTTTGATGCGAAGTGATACTTTGGCATAATTTCAATGTAAGTCTTCTTAATCATGGTATGAATATTCAGATCCGAAAAATTCAAGACAAAAGTTCATATTGACACAAAAATAATAATACTTCAAGCATACTAATCAAAGCAATCATGTCTTCTCAAAATAACATGGCAAAAGAAAGTTCATCCCTACAAAATCATATAGTTAGGCTATGCTTCATTTTCGTCACACAAAGATGTTCCCAACTTCTATAACACCGATGACAAGCCAAGTAATTGTTTCATACTTAAATAATCTCAAACTTTTTCAACCTTCACGCAATACATGAGCGTGAGCCATGGATATAGCACTATGGCTGGAATAGAATATGATGATGGGGATTGCCTGAAGAAGACAAAAAAGGAGAAAGTCTCACATCAACGAGGCTAATCAATGAGCTATGGAGATGCCCATCGATTGATGTTAATGCAAGGAGTAGGGATTGCCATGCAACGAATGCACTAGAGCTATGAATGCTCAACAAAAGAAAACTAGTGGGTGTGCATCCGACTTGCTTGCTCATGAAGACCTAGGGCATTTTGAGGAAGCCCATCGTAGGAATATACAAGCCAAGTTTAATAATGAAAAATTCCCACTGGTATAAACAAGGCAACTTATGAGACTCACTATATGAAAAATATGGTGCTACTTTGAAGCACAAGTGTGGAAAAAGAGATAGTAGCATTGCCCTTTTTATTTTTTTATTTTTTTTATTTTTATATTTTCTTTTTTGGGCCTTTCTTTTTTTTGGGCCTTTCCTTTTTTTGGGCCTTTCTCTTTTTTTTATTTGGGCAATGCTCTAATAATGATGATCATCACACTTTCATTACAACATAAGGATTACAACTCGAAACTAGAACAAGATATGACTCTATATGAATGCCTCCGGCGGTGTACCGGGATGGTGCAATGAATCAAGAGTGACATGTATGAAAAATAATGCATGGTGGCTTTGCCACAAATACGATGTCAACTACAAGATCATGCAATGGCAATATGATAAAAGTAATGCATGTCACGATGATGATGGTGGAAGTTGCATGGCAATATATCTCGGAATGGCTATGGAAATGCCATGATAGGTAGGTATGGTGGCTGTTTTGAGGAAGATATAAGGAGGTTTATGTATGATAGAGCGTATCGTATCACGGGGTTTGGATGCACCGGCGAAGTTTGCATCAACTCTCAAAGTAAGAAAGGGCAATGCACGGTACCGAAGAGGCTAGCAAAGGCGGAAAGGTGAGAGTGCGTATAATCCATGGACTCAACATTAGTCAAAAGAACTCACATACTTATTGCAAAAATTTAGAAGTCATAAAAAATCAAGTACTACGCGCATGCTCATAGGGGGATAGATTGGTAGGAAAAGACCATCGCTCGTCCCCGACCGCCACTCATAAGGATGCACAAGCCAGGTACACTTCATGTTTCAAATTTGTTACACAACTTTAACCATACGTGCATGCTACGAGACTTGCTAACTTCAACACTAGTATTTCTTAAATTCATAATCACCCAACTAGCACGACTATGATATTATCACCTCCATATCTCAAAACAATTATCAAGCATCAAACTTATCTTAGTATTCAACGCACTCAAAAGAAAGTTTCACATATCTTTAATACCAAGTATAATAACATTAAGAAAATTACCATGCTATTAAAGACTCTCAAAATGATCTAAGTGAAGCATGAGAGATCAAGTTTCTTTAAAACAAATCCACCACCGTGCTCTAAAAGATCTAAGTGAAGCACTAGAGCAAAAAATTATCACGCTCTAAAGGTATAAGTGAAGCACATAGAGTATTCTAACAAATTCCAAATCATGTATGGCTCTCTCAAAAGGTGTGTACAGCAAGGATGATTGTGGTAAACTAACAAGCAAAGACACAAATAATACAAGACGCTCCAAGCAAAACACATATCATGTTGGTGAATAAAAATATAGCTCGAAGTAAATTACCGATGGAAGTGGACGAAAGAGGGGATGCCTTCCAGGGCATCCCCAAGCTTTGACTTTTTGGTGTCCTTTGATTATCTTGGGGGTGCCATGGGCATCACCAAGCTTAGGCTCTTGCCACTCCTTGTTCCATTATCCATCAAAAGAATTCACCCAAAACTTGAAAACTTCACAACACAAAACTCAACAGAAATCTCGTGAGCTCCGTTAGAGAAAGAAAACAAAAGACTACTTCAAGGTACTGTAATGAACTCATTATTTATTTATATTGGTGTTAAACCTACTGTATTCCAACTTCTCTATGGTTTATAAACTAATTTACTAGCCATAGATTTATCAAAATAAGCAAACAACACACGAAAAACAGAATCTGTCAAAAACAGAACAGTCTGTAGTAATCTGTAACTAACGCAAACTTATGGAACTCTAAAAATTCTACAAAAATAGGAAGTCCTGGAAAATTTGTTTATTGATCATCAGCAAAACGAATCAACGCAAAAACACGTTCCTGTGATTTATCATAACTAAACTCGTGCGCGCAAAGTTTCTGTTTTTCGGCAGAATCAAATCAACTATCATCGTAGGTTATCCTATAGGTCTTACTTGGCACAAACACTAATTAAAACATAAAACCACATCCAAACAGAAGGTAGATGGATTATTTATTCCTAAACAGAACCAAAAACAAAAAACACAAAATAAAATTGGGTTGCCTCCCAACAAGCGCTATCGTTTAACGCCCCTAGCTAGGCATAAAAGTAAGGATAGATCTAGGTAGTGCCATCTTTGGTAGGCAATCCATAAGTGGCTCTCATGATAGATTCATATGGTAATTTTATTTTCTTTCTAGGAAAGTGTTCCATGTCCTTCTTTAAGGGAAATTGGAATCTAATACTCCCTTCCTTCATATCAATAATTGCACCAATTGTTCTAAGGAAAGGTCTACCAAGAATAATAGGACATGAAGGATTACAATCTATATCAAGAACGATAAAATCTACGGGCACATAATTCCTATTTGCAACAATAAGAACATCATTAATTCTTCCCATAGGCTTTTTAATAGCGGAATCCGCAAGATGCAAGTTTAGAGAGCAATCATCAAAATCACGGAAATCTAGCAAATCACATAAAGTTTTGGGAATAGTAGAGACACTAGCACCCAAATCACATAAAGCATGAAACTTAAAGTCTTTATTTTTAATTTTAATAGTAGGTTCCCACTCATCATGGAGTTTTCTAGGGATAGAAACTTTCATCTCAAGTTTTTCTTCATAAGATTGCATCAAAGCATCAACAATGTGTTCGGTAAAGGCCTTATTTTGACTATAAGCATGAGGAGATTCTAGCACGGATTACAACAAGGAAATACAACCAATCAAAGAGCAATTTTCATAACTAAATTCCTTGAGATCCAAAATAGTAGGTTTAGCAACATCACGGTTTCTATTTATTTTAATCCTACTTTCATCAATTTCATCATCAAGATCTAGAAACTCAGAATTCTTAGAACGCCTTCTAGGTAAGGGAAGATCATATTCAGATTCATCAAGATTCATATTGCAAAACAAAGATTTAATGGGGGACACATCAATAACTTTTAGATCTTCATCTTGATTTTCATAGGGATTAGAATAACATGCTTTAATAAAGGCATCTTTGGAAGCACACATCCTAGCGGTTCTTTCTTTGCACTCGTCAATGGAAATTCTCATAGCTTTGAGAGACTCATTGATATCATGCTTAGGAGGAATAGATCTAAGCTTTAAAGAATCAATCTCAAGAGAAATTCTATCAACGTTCCTAGCCAAATCATCAACTTTAAGCAATTTCTCTTCAAGCAAAGCCTTAAAATTCTTTTGTCAATTCATAAACTATTTAACACTACTCTCAAAATCATAGTGCATCTTATTAAAATTTCCATAAGAGTGGTTGTAGGAATTTCCATAATTATTAGAAGGATTACTAGGATAAGGCCTAGGATTAAAATTCCCTCTATAAGCATTGTTTCCAAACTATTCCTACCAACAAAATTCACATCCATAGATTCATTATTGTTCTTAAGCAAAGTAGATAAAGGCATATCATTACGATCAAGAGGAGTATTTTTAGGAGCAAATATCTTCATAAGTTCATCCATCTTTTCACTCAAAATATTGATTTCTTCTATAGCATGCACTTTTTTACTAGAAGATCTTTCGGTATGCCATTGAGAATAATTAGCCATAATATTATCAAGCAATTTTGTAGCATCTCCTAGCGTAATTTCCATAAACGTGCCTCCCGCGGCCAAATCTAGAAGATTTCTAGAAGCAAAATTCAATCCGGCATAAAATTTTTGTATGATCATCCATAAATTCAAACCATGAGTAGGGTAATTGCGAAGCATTAATTTCATTCTTTCCCAAGATTGGGAAACATTCTCATGATCAAGTTGTTTAAAATTCATGATGTCGTTCCTAAGAGTGATAATCTTAGCGGGAGGAAAATACTTTAGATGAGCAGCGGCATCTTCACTAGGAAGGCCGGCGAATTGATCTTTCATAACAAGATTCAGCAAAGCGGTATTGATTTCACAAGACTCATCATTATTAAGAGGAGCAATCGGAGTACTAAGGAAATCATTATTATTGAGATTCGAGAAATCACACAATTTGGTATTATCTTGCGCCATGGCAACAAGTAATCCGACACACAAGCAAACAAAAGGACGGGAAAAAGGCAACGGAAAGAGAGGAGGAGATTGGGAAAGAGAGGGCGAATAAAACGGCAAGGGTGAAGTGGGGGAGAGGAAAACGAGAGGCAAATGGCAAATAATGTAATGCGAGAGATAGGGATTGCGATGGGTACTTGGTATGTTGACTTTTGCGTAAGCCTCCCCGGCAATGGCGCCAGAAATCCTTCTTGCTACGTCTCGAGCTTGTGTTGGTTTTCCCTGAAGAGGAAGGGGTGATGCAGCACAGTAGCGTAAGTATTTCCCTTAGTTTTTGAGAACCAAGGTATCAATCCAGTAGGAGGTCACACGCAAGTACCTCGTACTTGCACAAAACGATAGCAAATCGCAACCAACGCTTAGGGGTTGTCAATCCCTTCACGGTTACTTACGAGAGTGAGATTTGATAGAGATAATATTTTTGGGATTTTTGATAGATAGATGCAAAGTAAAAAGTAAAGGCAAAGTAAAAACAAAGTAAGTAAATAAAGTGATATAGATTGATATGATGAGAATAGACCCGGGGGCCATAGGTTTCACTAGTGGCTTCTCTCAAGAGCATAAGTATTCTACGGTGGGTGAACAAATTACTGTTGAGCAATTGACAGAACTGAGCATAGTTATGAGTATATCTAGGCAATGATCATGTATATAGGCATCACGTCCGTGACAAGTAGATCGAAACGATTCTGCATCTACTACTATTACTCCACTCATCGACCCCTATCCAACATGCATCTAGAGTATTAAGTTAAAAACAGAGTAACACTTTAAGCAAGATGACATGATGTAGAGGGATTAATTCATGCAATATGATAAAAACCCCATCTTGTTATCCTCGATGGCAACAATACAATATGTGCCTTGCAACTCTTTACATCCTTCGAGTAAGGACACCGCAAGATTGAACCCAAAGCCATGCACTTCTCCCATTGCAAGAACTACCAATCTAGTTGGCCAAACCAAACGGATAATTCGAAGAGACTTGCAAAGATAACTCAATCATACATAAAAGAATTCAGAGAAGAATCAAATATTTTCCATAGATAATACTGGATCATAAACCCACAATTCATCGATCTCAACAAACACACCGCAAAAAGAAGATTACATCGAATAGATCTCCACAAGAGAGGGGGAGAACATTGTATTGAGATCCAAAAAGAGAGAAGAAGCCATCTAGCTACTAGCTATGGACCCGAAGGTCTAAAGTAAACTACTCACACTTCATCGGAGGGGCTATGGTGATGATGTAGAAGCCCTCCGTGGTGGATGCCCTCTCCGGCGGAGCTCCGGAACAGGCCCCAAGATGGGATCTCGTGGATACAGAAGGTTGCGACGGTGGAATTAGGTTTTTGGCTCCGTTCTGATCATACGGGGATATGTAGGTATATATAGGAGGAAGGAGTACGTCGGTGGAGCTCCGAGGGGCCCATGAGGTAGGGGGGCGCGCCCAGGGGGGAGGGCGCGCCCTCCACCCTCGTGACCGCCTCGTGGCTTTCTTGACGGAGAGGGTCCAAGTCTCATGGGTCTTATCTGATGAGTAAATCACGTTCCCGAAGGTTTCATTCCGTTTGGACTCCGTTTGATATTCTGTTTCTTCGAAACACTAAAAAAGGCAAAAAATAGCAATTCTAGGCTGGGACTCCGGTTAATAGGTTAGTCCCAAAAATAATATAAAAGTGGAAAATAAAGCCCATTATAGTCTAAAACAGTAGATAAAGTAGCATGGAGTAATCAAAAATTATAGATACGTGGGAGACAACACTTTTAGTATGGGTGCCATCGTTGCTAAACGGCTAGCCCTGAATCATACAAAAGGCCCAATATTTGGAGGTATCTATGTTGCACATCTTGCTAAACATTTTCAGATACCTATTAGGCATCATGAGGAGGATGAGATAAAATTTCCTCCTCACATCTTAGATTAAAAGAGCAAGGTAGCACACAAGTTTATTGTTGACAACGAGGAAAAGATGCTCTTGTATAAACTTAGATTTAATAAGAAACACATTGAGATTATTATTTTGCCTGCGCCTCTATTGTTTGATTTGCTTGCAGAAAAACGTCTTGTCACGCCGGAAGCGGTGAACAACCATCTAGCTCAAGCTTTTACTCCAGAACCTGAACCTGAGCCGGAACCTGAGCTGGACCCTTATCGTGCATCATCTGTCCAGTGGGATCCGAAGATGACTAGCCAGTGGTATCCTGATTACACCTCCCATTATACCGGGGAGAGTAGTGGCGGTCCTTGGTATTAGACCAACTTAGGCCAAAAGCCTAAGCTTGGGGGAGTACGTATTACTCACCGACTCTACATTCATGTTCACACACTAGTCGTCGGTGCTCATACTCTTTCATTGTATTATCCATGCTAGTTTAAATTCCTTTTTCTAGTTTTCTTCTTGTGTGTTCGATAAACCTTATAAGAAAAACCAAAACAAAAATAGTTAGTTTAATTTCCATGCTTGTAGTAGAAATTAAAATGAAAACCCAAAAAGATTTCTACTTCTTCCTTTACTTGTTGGGAGCTTTCCCGTGTAAATAGTTTTATTTTTCTTTTGTTTCTTTTGGGGGTCGAGAAGACTATATTGAAAATGTTTAGTGGCTCTTATATGCATGATTGTTTATTTAACTTAGAGCCCATATTGCCTTGTCTTCTCTCTTGAGTTGAATGCTTGCAGATTCCAGCTTAGTCCAATGCACGTGCACTCTTATTATTATACACATCGTTCGGTCGTGCGAGTGAAAGGCAATAATGACGATATATGATGGACTTATTGGGATGAGAAAAGCTGGTATGAACTCGACCTCTCTTGTTTTTGTAAATATGATGAGTTCATCGTTTCTGAGTCAGCTATTATGAAGTAAACATATTTGCAATGACATTTAGAGATTATAGTTACTTGTGCCATGCTTGATTAGCTATGAGTTATAATGGTTTACCTTGCGTGCCAACATGATATTAGAATGATTATGATGTGGTATGATGGGATGGTATCCTCCTTTGAATGAATTGAGTGACTCGACTTGGCAAATGTTCACGCATGTAGTTGAATCAAATCAACATAGCCTTCACGATATTTATGTTCATGGTAGATTATATCCTACTCATGCTTGTACTCGGTGTGAATTAATGTTAATGCATGTTTACGACTATTGTTGCTCTCTCAGTTGGTCGCTTCCCAGTCTTTTGCTAGCCTTCACCTGTACTAAGCGGGAATACTGCTTGTGCATCCAAACTCCTTAAACCCCAAAGTTGTTCCATATGAGTCCACTATACCTTCCTATATGCGGTATTTACCTGCCGTTCCAAGTAAATTTGTACGTGCCAAACTCTAAACCTTCAAATGAAATTCTGTTTTGTATGCTCGAGCAGCTCATGTTTCAACTAGGGCTGCCTATATCTTCCATGCTAGGTGGGTTATTCTCAAGAGGAGTGGACTCCGCTCCTCATTCACGAGAAAGGGCTGGTAACCGGGATACCCAGTCCCATGATCTAAAAAGATCAAAGCAAATCAAAATAATTAAACAAAACTCCCCCAGGGCTGTTGTATGTTGGAGGCACTCGTTGTTTCGAGCAAGCCATGGATTGATGCTTGTTGGTGGTTGGGGGAGTATAAACCTTTACCATTCTGTTTGGGAACTGCCTATAATGCATGTAGTATGGAAGATACAGCCATCTCATAGTTGTTGCGTTGACAGCAAAAGTATGCCGCTCAAAATGTTATTCAATCTCTATTTTAAAATCGAGCTCTGGCACCTCTACAAATCCCTGCTTCCCTCTGCGAAGGTCCTATCTATTTACTTTTATGTTGAGTCATCACCCTTCTTATTAAAAGCACCCGCTGGAGAGCACACTGTCATTTGCATTCATTATTATTGGTTTATATTGGGTATGACTTGACTGGATCTCTTTTACCATGAATTACAATGTTTAGTCAGTCCTTGATCTTTAAAGGTGCTCTGCATTTATGTTTTGCGGTCTCAGAAAGGGCTAGCGAGATACCATTTTGTTATATCATGTTATGATTATTTTGAGAAAGTGTTGTCATCCGGGTTTTATTATTATCGTTCGCTAGCTGATTATGTTATTGATATGAGTAATTATGAGACCTATGTGTTATTGTGAGTATGGTTAGTTCATAATATTTGCTGAAACTTGAATGCTGGCTTTTCATGTTACAACAACAAGAGCATACAGAGTTTGTAAAAGTTTTTCTTTATCACTTTCAGTTTATCAACTGAATTGCTTGAGGACAAGCAAAGGTTTAAGCTTGGGGGAGTTGATACGTCTCCAACGTATCTACTTTTCCAAACACTTTTGCCCTTGTTTTGGACTCTAACTTGCATGATTTGAATGAAACTAACCCGGACTGACGTTGTTTTCAGCAGAACTACCATGATGTTGTTTTATGTGTAGAAAAGAAAAGTTCTCGGAATGTCCTGGAAATCCACGGAGGCACTTTTTGGAATTAATAAGAATTTTTGGCGAAAGAATTAATGCCAGGGGGCCCACAGCTTGTCCACGAGACAGGGGGCACCCCCCTAGGGCGCGGCCTCCTATCTCGTGGGCCTCCTGGACCTCCACCGACGTCAACTCCAACTCCATATATTCACGTTCGGGGAGAAAAAAAATCAGAGAGAAAGTTTCATCGCGTTTTATGACACAGAGCCGCTGCCAAGCCCTAATCTTTCTCGGGAGGGCTGATCTGGAGTCCGTTTGGGGCTCCGGAGAGGGGGATTCGTCGACGTCGTCATCATCAATCATCCTCCATCACCAATTTCATGATGCTCACCGCTGTGCGTGAGTAATTCCATCGTAGGCTTGCTGGACGGTGATGGGTTGGATGAGATTTACCATGTAATCAAGTTAGTTTTGTTAGGGTTTGATCCCTAGTATCCACTATGTTCTGAGATTGATGTTGCTATGACTTTGCTATGCTTAATGCTTGTCACTAGGGCCCGAGTGCCATGATTTCAGATCTGAACCTATTATGTTTTCATGAATATATGTGTGTTCTTGATCCTATCTTGCAAGTCTATAGTCACCTATTATGTGTTATGATCCGACAACCCCGAAGTGACAACAATCGGGACACTTCTCGGTGATGACCGTAGTTTGAGGAGTTCATGTATTCACTATGTGCTAATGCTTTGTTCCGGTTCTCTATTAAAAGAAGGCCTAAATATCCCTTAGTTTCCGTAAGGACCCCACTGCAACGGGAGGGCAGGACAAAAGATGTCATGCAAGTTCTTTTCCATAAGCACGTATGACTATTTACGGAATACATGCCTACATTACATTGATGAATTGGAGCTAGTTCTATATCACCCTATGTTATAACTATTGCATGAGGAATCGCATCCGGCATAATTATCCATCACTGATCCATTGCCTACGAGCTTTTCATATATTGTTCTTCGCTTATTTACTTTTCCGTTGCTATTGTTACAACTACTACAAAAACCCAAAAACATTTATCTTTACTTTTGCTACCGTTACCTTTATTATCAAACCACTTTTGCTACTAAACACTTTGCTGCAGATACTAAGTTATCCAGGTGTGGTTGAATTGACAACTCAACTGCTAATCCTCAAGAATATTCTTTGGCTCCCCTTGTGTCGAATCAATAAATTTGGGTTGAATACTCTACCCTCGAAAGCTGTTGCGATCCCCTATACTTGTGGGTTATCACCGTTGTTCAGGTCGCTACAGCTCTCGTCGTCGCCAGAACAACACGGGCCGTCGTCGTGCTTGTAGAAGTGTAGCAGCCATGAAAATCTCACCTCGTAGCTTCCATCAATGGTGGCAGCAAATTGCGCCGCCCCTTGAAGTTTTTCTACCCCCAGATGTAGCTTTTCTCCCGTTGTCGCCCCAGTACTTGCCTGACCATAAAAAGGTGAAGCTCGACTCGTTCTAGCAAAAAGATATGCCAACGCTCGAATGGTTGAAGCTTTTTTCACCACAGCTGTTGAAGCTTTTTCAACTGCCGGTTGCAACTTTTACCATCGGTGAAGATTCCTTCCCGAAGCCAGTTGAAGCTTTCTCACCGCCGGTTGAAGCTTTTTCTGTGCTGCGCTGGTTGAAGCTTTGTTTCATGGCTCAAGCTTTTCCATGGAGGTTGAAGGTTTTCCGCCATGCCCGTTGAAGCTTTTCTCGCCAACCCTTGTAACTTCTCCTAGGCCGGTTGAAGCTTTTTCCATGTCCGGTTGAAGCATCGGCGCCCGTCGTATGCCAATTGCAGCATCGCCGTGCAGTGGTTGTATCATTGCCGCAAGCCACTTCCAGCACTGTAGGGCGCCGGTTGTAGCACTCCAGGATCGTCGCTTGCAGCGCTTGTGACCTCGGGCAGCTGTTGGTTGTAGCATCTATGGCTATTGGTTGTAGCAACCATGGTTGCCGGTTCCAGCATCACCGGTCCCGGTCCAGCACCATGGGCCGCTCCCAGTTGTAGCAGACGCCGGGATATGTTTGCAGCTTCCCACTGTAGGCCTTGACGCTCGTCTCATCCCCATGGCGCGTCGCTGGTTCCACCATGGCGGCCTGAGCTTGCAGCACATCATGCGCAGGAGAGAGAAGAAGAAAACGAGAGGAAGAAGAGAACGAGAGGAGAGAGATGCGATCGATCACGAGAGAAAAAAAGGGAACAATTCGTGGTGGGCCCAGATGATTAGAACTTACACGAGGCGCGCGTGGGCGCAGGATGTGGGTGATCGAACGCACAGCGCGCGTCCGGCCGAAGACTTGGCCGGATTGCAGGCTGTAAACGTTTCCCATACTATTAACCATGCTCTTACAGAGATATTTGGTTTAATTGGATAAATTTCACTACAATTTCTGGAAATTCAAAAAATGCCCTTGGAAAATATCCAACTTCGAGAAATGCCACTTAGACTTTCACATACTTCAATACATGCCACTATGACCATTTGAGCTCACGTTATGCCACATGCATGTCATGTACTTCCTCCATACCGGTGCATTAGGCACATTACGAATCAAATAATCCCAAAACTCTTAGGAGCGGTATGTTAACTACCCGCCTCATTCCTTGATGCTTGCCAAGAAAAAGAAGACAACCAATAGGAAACGTGGTGCATATATGCATTCAATGACTTAAGGCTACTTAGCACAACATGCAGTGGTCAGTTCTCTGCATGCAATTAATTAGGACCTTCATCCTGTTTTATTAGTCCCCTTAATATTTTGTACCAAATTTTGACTATTGATTTAATTATGAAAATAATAAGGCATGCCAAAATTATATCGTTGGATTCGTATTTAAAAATAATTTTCAATGATATGATTTTGGTCATGCATTAACATTTTATTAGTAAAATTTAAGGTCAAATTTTGGCATACAATGCGAAGGGGACCAATAAACTAGGACGGAGGTAGTAGCAAATAAGCATCAACTTCTCCTGTTTTTTCTCCACCTTGGTCATGGTGCACAACATAAGATGACAAATGCACTGGTACAGAGGGGTATTCATTTTGTATTTTACTATGGATAAGAATGCCCCTGCCTAATCTCCTCAAAAGGAAAAAAATAAATTCACAGGCCCTCTCCTTCCTCCATTCACGACTATTCTGTTCCGCCGCCACGGGGAGCAGAAGGCTCACTGGTAAAGCCGTCTCCTACCCCCTCTCCGCTGTCCTGTTGCATAGCCATGGGGAGCATCAGCGTGTTCCCCCCCCCCCTTCCTCCCTTCACCGTCGTTCTGTTGTGCCACAAAGGGGAGTAGCAGGTGCGCCGCTAGCGGGAACCACGGGAGGGATGGTCGTGGGTGCGGTGGGAGTAGCGGGGAGGCTGGTGGCATCAAAGATGTCTTCCATGTCGTATCGGTGGCCCGCGACAGTCGTGCCGGTAGGCGGGTCGGCGGCCGAAACTTTTCTTTAGGGCGGTTGGGTTCCCCCTGCAACCCTTTTGGTTTGGGTTCGCTGCTAGTGGTGATGTATATTTGCATCACTTGTAGATTTTTTTTTGACAAAACCTAAAAAAATCTGGGTGCCATATACGGTTGGAGGCATTTTTTGGCCCCCAAATATTGATTTTTGGGGCACAACTGCATTTTAGGGTTGCTGTTGGAGATGCTCTAAGCCCTCTTCATCCGTATGGATCTGCCACACCTATCTCAACACAAGGGCCACATTCATGCGTTGGGACACCAAAATATCTAGACCCTACTGGTCCTTATGGAAGGAGATATCGATCCACTTCACCTTGTGGTATATCTGGCGTCCATTGAGCTGCCAGAAGAAGTGTGATAATCCTCGAATGACCTAGCACTGGCGTAGCTTCATAGCGGGCAGCTCGCCACTGGGAGCTATGCAGGCACAAAAACATATTCTCGTAGTGACGTGCATGTAAAAGAAAGCACGATTTATGTGACACGGCAAAAATGCATCAGCAACACGGGAGAAATGCTTTGCACCATAAACTTCCAAATTAAGCATTAGGCGCAGGAACCATTCAAAGGTTGACATTCTTTAATTTTAGACAGGGACATGAATGTAACTGAATTTTCAAAACGTGCCATCAGTTAACGCGTGCTTGATCCACTAGTGAAATATGAATGGTTAATTCGTACATGCAATCGTATACGTGGTTGTTTTGTGGTAGGTTTACTAGCTACTCCAGTAAACTACCATCGTTGACGATTGCATAGTAACGCTTACAAATCTGATTAGGTGATCTGTTTGGTAGACACTGAATTGTGTATTATTCATTAATTTTATGTATTGACGCGGTCGTGTGTCAGTTTAATTAATTGGTTTCGTTAAGTCAGAGAACAAGGTACGAACTACATGACATGATCTGATACAAGCCTACAAGTGTATGTACGTCTTGGTGCTGAAAATATTTTCTTAAGTGCTCCATGGAAAAGTTCTGGCGTGATATCACGTAATATTGACCGTAGTGCAGCTGCACAGCAGAGAGGGCGTTTTGGAGCTTGGCCTCCATAGAGGCCGGATTTTTTTGAAAAAAAAAATCAAAGTTCGAACTTCTCAGTTTCAAAAAATCTGAAAAATTTGGACAAGTAAACAAGGATGTAATGTGTATGTGTGTAAAATTTCAAAATGAAATAGCTTGAAATGGGAACTGTGCAAAAAAAAAATCATGGACTTTTAGGATGAATAGTGCATCTACTAAAAAGCCTCAGATTTGTTTTTTTTTTTTTGTATATCACTCATGTTAACGTATTTCGTCTTGAAAATTTACTCACTTTTACATTATGTCTCTAAGTATATGTGTATTTTTCTAAAAGTAAAACATGAAATTTTGAATTTTGATCAATTCAAATTCAGCCTGCATGGAGGCCCGAGCTCCATTGAGCATTTTCGTGCACAGCGTCCAGAAGTTGGATGTGGTCAACAAATTGTAACAACTAACAAGAACCCACTTGCCATTCATATTTACCGCCCGTTGTGCAATCCATCCTAGCTAGTCTAAGAGACAAGAAGAAGAAAATGAACTCCATGATGCAAACCTAAGAGACATATAAACGACCATGAAACTGTTTTATGCAGTTGACCCCTTATTATTACTACTATTATTATCATTCTGTGGGGAGGGGGGTATTGCATATGCAAAATAACAAAAAATGCACAGCAAACACAATATTCTTGTCACAAATTATTTGTGCGTAACAAACTTAGTGCCATGTTTCTTTTTTTGTAGACAATTGTTTATTGTTTGCTCCAAACAAGTTCTAACAAAACCTAGGATAATTTCTTGTTACTTGTTACTTGACATATGGTGCCAACTTGCCGATGGTGAAAACAATTCTATATTCTTTACCCATCTTCCTCATGTGTTGTTTGGAGATCGTGTAATTAACTGTATCCATACCCCCACCCCATCTCATTTTTAATTTCCTTTTACCATCATGTAACCTTTTATTTCTAGTAATCACAATGAAGGCAGTCAAGCTGTGTTCCATCAAAAAAAGTGTTCAAAATAAAGCTTTGCTGGTTAAGAATTTGCGCAAGTGCTTTAACACATGTTTGATATCCCTTGGTTCAAGTTAGTCAGGAATTCTTAGTACAACAATGACATTGTTCCTGGAAATCATATGGGAGGATCGTTGTAAGGCTAACCTCAAGCTATTGGATGCTTATAAGTCCATGGAATTCAGCAGATGGTAAAAGTATTCTGTTGTGGATAGACCAGTGATTTGATGAGTGCCTCCATTTCAAGTTGCCTCACCTCATCTCCTTTGCCAAGGAGAGAAAGTTCTTCACAAAGAGTCTTTAGAGCACCTTTTCCATTTGCCCTTATGTTTACATGCCTTCTGGTAATTAAATAACAGTTTTGCTAGAACTCATCTAGATGAGATATAATTTGGTCTCATTCACCTTTTATAGCCATTGGATGTGATGCTATAAGATGCGTGTGTGCTGACGTGGGTTGTATTTATTCTTATTTTCAAAGTGAATGAGACCAAATTATATCTCATCTAGATGAGTTCTAGGTACTTCCATTAAATAATTTACCCAAGTGGAAGAAATATGTGCCACCCTCCATGGCCAGGAAAACAAAATCTCCATAGAAAGTTATGATTGCTTACCATCCAACCTCTCCCCACTATAGATTTGGGAAACCATCTATACGCAAGAAATAATCAGCTGATCTTCTGACTTCTCCCGACTCCTCCCATGTCGCCCCTACGCGGCGACCGGGGGGAACCCTAGCGCCGTCGCATCCTCGTCTCTCCCCCGACCTCTCCTCCTCGCCGCCGCCGGGCAAAGCCCGGTCGGCGGCGGCGGGATCTCTTCTCCCACGGCTAGCTGGATCTGGCGCGGGCGGATTACGGCGGTGGTTGGCGGCGCGCTGGAGGCAGGGCGCGCCGGCGCGGGCTTGGGGGCGATGGCAGTTTCCCCTTGTGTGCGTGGGAGTCCGCTCGGGGTGCGCGGTGGCGGCACTCGGCAAGCGGTGGCGGGCGCTGGCTCTCGGCGGCGCCCGGTGTGTCTGGGGCGGGTCCTGTCTTGCGCGTCAGCAGCTCGATCTCGACCGGACGGCACGGGGGATGGCGGCGGCCCGGGGTGGCCGGCGATCTGGATGTTGTGGTGTCGGCGGCTCGCTAATCTGCCGGTGCTCCAGGGTTCTGGCTGGTGGTGCTGGTGGTGACGGCGGCCCGTGCATGAGAGTTGGATCCCTTCGAACTGATCTGGGTGAGAACTTGCCTTCGGCGTCTGCTAAGACCGGCGGTGGCGGCGCTATCTGCGTCGTTCCCATCTTGAAGGCATTGCCGTGGAGAAGTTGAAGGCCACTCTCTGCTACCTCTGGGGGAAACCCTAGATCGGATGATCAGATGACGGCGGCGCTCTGGTGTCCGTCCTCCCTTGGGGGCGTCATTCTTGGAGGTACACACGTGGTCCAGGGACCAGAGGACGGTTTCTTTGGTGGAGCGGTGCTTCATCCTACACAGTGATGGCGACGGATCTTGACGGCGTGGCGCAGTGCAGATTCGGAGTTCGCTGTGGGAGGATGGACTCGCGCAAGAGGACGACGCTGTCGGGCGTCGTGGTGGCGTCGATGGCAGAGAGACCTGACATGGTACATGCAACAGTACAACACTGAAGATGGATTGGTGGCAGGTGGCTGCGGCGGCCTCATAACCGACAGGCGTCCTGGTTGAGGAGTGCGCCGAAATAGTAGGTGCTCCATACCCGGCAGTCGTCCTGGTTGGGACCTCAGGTCTTAGATGTCTAGGTTTGGCTGCGATGTCTGTTTGGTATTAGGCCCAGACTATCTGCGTCCCTTCATCAATTGGATAGGTGTAGCGACAGTTGTTGCTTAGACGATGGCTTTAGTCTTACTGTTGTATGGCTTTGTAAGGTCTTGTGAGAATAATTAATAAAGTGGTCGTATGCATCGCCCAGATGCAGAGGCCGGGGGTCATCCTCCTTTTCAAAGAAAAAACTATAGATTTGGGAAAGTTCATGCCAGGGCAAGCATTAAGTCATCTTCTTGCCAGTTCTTAATGATAAATTCAATAGAAGAAATCTGCTGCATAGAGAGAATTTTGTATTGCAAGATTATAGTTGTGCTGCCCTGGCCCGGTGTTGTACTCAAGTGGAGACTCTTCATCATCTTTATTGGATTTACCCTTTTTCTGATAAATTAATTAATAATGAAATTTTGCTTGCCTTCGAAGAGGCAGGAATCAAGCGTTTCCTGACTTGAAGAAGAAATTAGGGGTTCTTTTCTTCACGGAGACAATCATTCTTGCAGCTTGGGTCATCTTGATGTTTGGGAATAACAGAATTTTCAGAACTAAGGTACCTAGTTTAATGAGATAGAAGCAAATTTACTTTCATGAGCTTCCAGTGTTGGGTTATAAGATTCAAAAAATAAACATGGCAAGGATTTGCCGTGCTTGAATATAATTGCCGAAATTGCCATCCTCGCGATAACTAAATTTTCCATAAAAATCATTTGATTTGCCATGCTAATTGTGGTGAAATCCCTAAAATTGAATCGAGTTTCTAGTTAATCGAACCATCCGACCGAGTACTTACTGTCAACCAATTCACCAAGAAACTCATCATACACCTTCATGACCCAAAATCTTGCTCAATTTTGGATCATGTGCATCATGCATGCGCCAACAACTCATGACGTGCATAACCACGCATAGATCCCCAAGGCGCCTATATAAACATTAGCTCCGGTGCATGCATTTCCACACAGCCCAACTTAGTCAACCAACATGGCTTCTTCCATGCCTTGCCTTGTCCTACTCTTGGGCATGGCCTGCCTTCTGCAGGCATCACTAACGGCGGCCGACCCGCCACCGTGGGAGCTGCCGGAGTCGGAGATGAGGGCCAAGTGGTCCAGGTGGATGACCAAGTACTCGAAGCGCTACTCTGGCCCCGAGGAGAAGGAGAAGAGGTTCCAGATCTTCAAGCAGAACACCAACTCCATCGGTGCTTTCGCCAGCCAGACCACGGTCAATGCCGTTGTCGGCGGATTCGGGCCCCAGACCATCACCACGGTCACCGTCGGCATGAACAGGTTTGGCGACCTCAACCCCAGCGAGGTCGTCGAGCAGTTCACTGGGTCCAACAACACTGGCTTCATCCCAGAAGCTCCCACCTACCTCTCCTATGAGGACTCCCGGAAGTCGTGCTGCGTCGACTGGCGCTCCCATGGCGCCGTCACCGGCGTCAAGTTTCAGGGCTCTTGCTGTAAGCCACGCACGCTATATGTTTTTGGTATACAAATGTTGATCAGTCCATTCTTTTAGCTGAGTATAATGGGCACATGTGATACATGGTGGCAGTGTCATGCTGGGCATTCGCGGCGGTGGCAGCCATCGAGGGCATGAACAAGATCAGGACCGGTGAGCTGGTTTCGCTCTCGGAGCAGCAGCTTGTGGACTGCGACACTGGAAGTAGCGGCTGCAGCGGCGGCCGCTCCGACACCGCGTTGGGCCTCTTGGCATCCCATGGTGGCATCACATCGGAGGAGCGGTACCCGTACAGCGGCTATTCCGGCAGCTGCGACGTGGACAAGCTGCTCTTCGACCACCAGGTTTCACTTTCAGCGAGTTTTCGATGAAATTTACTGAATTTCATTAATTTCACCGGCCAATGAAATATTTACCTTTCGGCCAAAATATTTCAACAATTTCATTAGTACACATAAATTCAAATATTAAATTGAATCCAAGTGAACATTTCGGCCTTTTGGCCGAAACGCAAACCGTGTTTTTGATTGGTGCTGAAATTTTTCTGAAACTGAAAGTGAAAACCTTCCAGGCGTCCGTCACGGGGTTCAAGTCCGTGCCGCCCAACGACGAGCGGCAGCTGGCGCTGGCCGTGGCGCAGCAGCCTGTGACGGTGTACATAGACGCCAGCGCGTGGGATTTCCAGTTCTACTCCAGCGGCATCTACAAAGGCCCTGCTCTGCTGAGGCCGGGAGGGTGAACCACGCAGTCACCATCGTCGGCTACTGCGAGAAGTTCGGTGAGAAGTTTTGGATAGCCAAGAACTCGTGGAGCAACGACTGGGGCGACCAGGGATACATCTACCTCGCCAAGGACGTATACTGGCCCACGGGCACCTGTGGCCTCGCCACCTCGCCCTTCTACCCAACAGCTTGACCCACGTCCCACCGCCATGCCTACGCATGTAGGGCTTTTGCGCAATATTTGCTTATGTTAACTGCATCGTTTGGTGGACAGCGGTTAAGAAATAAGAATGGTCGATGGATGTGTGTGTAGTGTTATTATTTCCTTATGGTACCGTTGTGATAATGCAAAATTTAATGTACTCAATAATATGATTGCTCGTTGAGTGTACTCAGTAAAGTATAAACTTTCTTCGATAAATCTGTCACATTTCACCATGACATGATCCCATGTTTGAAATAATCAAACATGGAGCCAGCGTCAGCTCAAGTGGGAAGCAAAAGTTTACTGAAAACTGAATATATGTTATATGAACGGCCTGAATGTCAACTTCTTGATGAACTGAAACCTTCAACGTATGTATATTCAAACTGGATGAAATAATGCTACTAGATAGAGAAAAAAGGGAAGTGCATTTTCAACCGAATGACGATGGATTGATCGGTTCCCTCCACCTGGTCTATTTCTAGTACTCCTCTCCCGCATGCCAGTCATCCTTGCCCAAAGTGAACTCCTCCTCCCCTACCGAAGTTTGTGTTGCGACTCCTCCTCCTAATCCTCATCCAGTGAGTTTGTCGTCCTCCATGACGGATGGTGACTGAGGTGCGCATGTTGTGGATAGCGGATGTACTCTGGGTGCTGACCTTGAGTTGGAGACATATTGCTCCATGCATGGATTCTTCGCGGTGGAGCTCAAGTCCACGCCACCGAGCTCTAATAGATGTCGTGGCCCAGCAGAAAATGAGGGAGAGAATATATAGCGACTAACACAGATCATATAGGCCGGCAAGAGTCTTCATGGATAATAAGCTTTATATGCGATGGTTATAATTCTAATCTGAATACTGTAATTGAGACGGCTAGATGATCCATCAAATCTAGGTTGCCCATCTATGATGATGAGGAAATTCAGCCACCGAGAATAGGTGGAGCATTAATCAGAGACGGCTCAGTCGACTAGGCCGCCTGAGATGGCTGAATGTCTACAAATATTTGGGCGGGCCACAAGATAGACATACCACAACTTACATCTATCTGATTTGTTGTGGCTAGTTTCCATATGTGGAGATTTTTTAGACGTTTTAGTAACATTATCGAATTTTCCCTTCATAGTTTTGAATATCAATTTGCAAAACGTAATGGCCATGTTGTTGTAGATTTAGCAAAATACTATCACGAGGACTTCCCCATATATAACCAGTTATCCAGCTCCATCTAAATGACAACCATGTTGGAATTGATATCAGATTATTGTGAACCAAGAGAAAATAGGGGAGATCAATGATTGTGCTCTGATCGGAAGCACCCATAATCAATTTTTGGTTTGGTCCACCCAGCTTCACATATAAAAAGGAGGTCAAGCTGTACTTGCAAGACAAAAAATCATGTTTATTTTAGTTCTATATAAGGAGGATTACGCTAACAAGCTGTACCTTGTGCATGAATTCCATATGCATGCTGAACTAGTTGATATTTATGGAAGTAGTCTTTTGTCTTGCCAGACATCATTGAGCAATCATTTGGTTATCTTTGACATGGTATGTTGTATGGTCATGGCATGCCAAGCTACTCAACTAAGAAGCAAGGATGATACTACTATATAATTATTGCATGTATGTATTTGCATAAGCATATTCGTGATAAACACTTCGGATGGTTTGAGGGAGCAAAGTATGCCCTAAGACGTGTCGTGTTCGTGTCGTGCCAAGTGGGGATATGGACTATGGAGAAGCACTAAACTCTGACTTAAATGACGGTGCTTGATGAACTTAGTACTAATTCAGCAAGTACTTGGAGATCTCACTGGGCAAGAAACCTCTCGTGCCAAAGTAATCGGTCATAGATGCGCCATCCTCGTTGCCTTTGCTGGCATACCGGACGACGGATCGCAACGCCTTCTTTCTTGTGTCCACCTCGATCATCCAGATCCTCTTGTCACCATCGTCGACGCCGATGTGGCGCCGCTCGTCGCTCCTCAGCATGAGGCAGACGGAGTCGGGCTCGTCCATGCTGACGACCGGGTACTCCGCCGAGACGCGTGGGAGGGGCTGGCTGCCGGGCACTAGTGCAGAACCGGACTTTAGTGCCGATTCGTGATGGCCTTTAGTGCCGGTTGGCGAACCGGCACTAAAGAGTGGGGACTAAAGCCCTCCCCCCCCCCCTTTAGTACCGGTTCGTCACGAATCGGCGCTAAAGTGCAAACACGTGGCACGAGCCAGGCCCGGGTGCGTGTAGGACATTAGTACCGGTTGGTAACACCAACCGGTACTAAATGTTTGGGTGTTTTTTTTTTAATTTTTGCTTTAATTTTATGTTTTCAATTTGGCTTTATTTTCCATTTAATTCTTTTTTTGTTTGCTGGTATTTCACGATACTACAAATTGTACACGTTATGCATATATATAAATAGATTTTCTCGTACGTAGAACCGCATATATATATATCATCCAATGTCTCACAGCCAACACCATTAACTATTCACACATACACATGTATATACATATACAATTTCTCCTACATGTTGCCTTGGTGCCTTCGGAGCACGATGACAAGTGGTTCATGGGGCGTAGCGGTAATAGTATTCTCCTTTGGGATCTATGACCTGGTCGAGCAAAAATCCGGCTATTTCCTCTTGAAGTGCTTGTATGCGGTCCGATGGTAGGAGTTTATCCCGCACCGACCTGAACTGTAAGAAGGAGATCAATATGCATGTGTGTTAGTTTTTTTTTTTTTGCGAACTCAAGCCTTGTATTACTCAATCACAATATCATTACAATCCTCGGCAGTAATCTCCAGTAATTCAGAAGGACCCGACCCTAATCAAGTCATAGTCCTCTTATTTAGACGCCTAAAGGAAGCTAGCAAGTCGCTCGCTTTATTTCGTGAACGAGCGACATGAGTAATACAAGTTTGATGAAGACTTACTAAATCTCTAATCTCATTAACTAAAGACGAGTAGATCGAACGATCGATATCACCACAAGTGATCATAGACACAGCGACAGCGGAGTCCAGCTCCACTTGTATCGGCATCGTTGTTCTCTGGACCGCAGATGATAGTCCCTCCCAACAAGCATAAAGCTCAGCCTCCAGTGCATCTCGGCAAACCCGTAGCGCCCTGCATGCGGAGAAGATGATACTCCCATGCTCATCTCTCAAGATCATGCCTACCCCAGCATCATCACCTGACACAAATGCTCCATCCGTGTTCAATTTCGTCCATCCATGCATCGGTTTTTCCCACCCATGCACCTTAGCCATGACCAACTGAGAAGCAACGTCGATCATCATGCTCATTTTTCCTTTTACTGACTCCACATTTATATCATTCTTGATTGCCACTAGAGAATCAAGATAACTCTGTAAAAACCTGACCGATACTTCCATCAGCGGCAGGGCCGGCCCTGTGTTTCGGGAGGCCCTAGGCGAACTCGACAACATGGGCCCCTATGTCCTAAGTCCTAAGACAATATATATGTATGCGTGTGTTATATACATAACTTATTATAAAAAATAACTTTCAATCACACATCTTTAGTTTTAAGTATGAGTATAATAATTCAAATGATTCGGCGGAGCAGGCTTATGGTGCACCACCTCGTTGCGAACGAACCAGCTTCTCCAAAGCTCAAGAAGAATCATACACCTCTCCATGTCACTCATAGTTGCAAGAACTTGCAGTAACCACTCCCTACCGCAGTTAACTAGTGACTGTAGCCGCGGTAGCTTCCAGACCTTGGCCATTCTCAGGTAAAGATCCTTCCCGAGCTGGCAACGCACGAACGGATGGAAGTTATCCTTCGTGTCTAGCCCACACACCGGACAAACACTTGTAGTTTCCAAGCCAATTTTATGCTTATTCTTCCACGTTGGCAGCCCGTCAGTAGCTACCCTCCAAGCAAAATTTGCCACCGAAGGAGGAACCCCACAACTCCAGATGAATTTCCAACAGCTTCTCGCACCGGATGGTGACGAACTAGAGGATACAGTTACGGCTCTGTGTAACTCATCGAACGCCAAATGATAAGCACTCTTCACAGAAAACATACCCAACTTGTCCGGCCCCCATGCAAGAACATCCTCGCCGCGCCTAGGTGACACCCTGATCTTCAGAATCTTTGTCACATCTGCTTGCATGAAAAAACGATTCAGAGTATGAACTTTCCAAGACCCGTTTTCATTCAAAAGATCAGACACATATCGAATGCGACAGACACCCTGCCTCGAGATTGGTTTATATGAGAAAGGCCTCGGTATCCAATTATCACGCCACACCCGAATGCTTTTCCCGTCACCAACTCTCCAAATCTATAATGTGTGTTAGTTGTGTGACTAGATATCGATAATGGTGTGAATAGTATTCTGACAAAAACGTACCCAGTCCTGTCTATCAGATCTGCTCCTTTCGCACGTCATCATGCGAAAGTTCTCACAAACGTAGAATGCACACAGATTATTCCCCGACGCCTGCCTCAGGGCCTTTACGAGAATGGAATTGAATCAGATAATGATTAATCAAGCATGATAATTAATTAATGATATTGAAACAAGAATTAAAGAGATGGTAGCTAGCTAGTACTACTTAATTACTTACCTTGGGTCGATGCCAAAACAACTTTTTTGGCCACGTGCCTGGAGTCACCTTGATGAACTTTGCCCATGCCCTGCCCGCCGGCAAAGAAAATTAATAAAGGGGTTATTAAATAGTTCATATCAGGAACTAATAGTTAATACTGATTGAAATTACCTGTTGACTATCCCCTTCACGATGGTGTAGTCTTTATCTTCTTTAGTTAGTGAGTCCAGTAATTCAACTTTTCCTTCCTCAACTTTAATGTCTAACAAGACCCAGTGCCAACTGCATACGCACACGTTTGCATGTCTTAATTAAGCGGGCATGTGCATAAAATTAGTCAACTACCGTAAACCGTATATACTTAATTATTAACATCTAGCTAGCTAGTAAGCAAAAACAGAATTTGTAGTACAAGATAGTGTGACTCACGGAAAGTTGTAAGGAAGTAGTATATCTTCATTGGTATTGAGGCACTTCAAGAACTCTAGCATGCTTTCCTCTACAGCAGCTTGACAATGTTCAATCTCCCATATTTCCTGATTAATGGTATTTGGGTCAATGAACCCAACACCATAGCGTCCAGCTTTTTCCATTTCATACATCTTCATCCTGCATATAATACCACAGAAAAAGAATATAATGAGGATAATTACATGTAATGATTGATTAAAATTATCACTACATAACTAGCTTGAGACTTAAATTACGAAAGAAATCACTTACGCACAATAGCAACCGATTTATAGACTTGTCGAGTCGTCTTGATTAAATAACTGAAATAGTTCTTGATACTCAATGGCCAGGGCTTTCTCATGGTAATAATGCTCATGCTTGACATTCACCATGAGGGAGTCTCGATTGGAAATCTTGGTAATGTTTATGTACCATTGATGCAATTGATACATTCTCGTTGGGAGGTCCTTGACCTTGTCTGGATGGACCAAATGTTTGCCCCGGACATATTGCCATGCTATTTCTGATTCTTTAAGCGTAGGCATGGGCTCGATTTTGAGGAGTTGTCCAACAGAGATATTGAGCATTTGAGCCTGCATTATATGATCCTCTGTTATTACCACATCGCCATGCTGAGGAACGCTAACGGTTTGCCCACAATAATATTTGGCGCGCGTACTACTCCTCTCATGTGTTGTTGGCACAACAAGCAGGGGGTCGCTTGCGCCTCCTGTTCTCCCAACTGGGGAACAGTTTTCCCGCATTTTTTGCCAGCTGCTTGTTGGCTCGAGCTTGAGCTCGCTTCCTTCTGTAGTCGTGCTCAATGTGCCTTCCTGATTTGGCGCTCATAGTCCGAGTCAACAGGCTTGGGAGCTGGTTCTCTAGCCATTCAAATAAAGTGGTCAATTACTTTCTCAGGCACTTTCTCCTTTGGTGGCGGTGCCGGTTTCGGTCCAAAATGGGCGTCCACTTGGGCTTGCACTATGGCTGCGTTTTGCTCCTTAATCATGTCGTAAGGCCTCTGAGGAAGAGGAGCGAGGCTTGGACCATATTTATATCGCTTGCCTTCGCCTGTACTTCCTGAACTACCTCGACTCGTACCGCTACGCACCAAAGCTGCGGGATGTCTCTTCTGCGATTGCTGAGATGACGGAGACGGCTGACATGGAGTTGGACCAGGAGAAGTGGCCTGACGATGTGCCGGACTTGAAGCAGGAGGTGTGGCCTGACACGATGCCGGACTTGAAACCGGAGAAGTGGCATGACGTTGTGCCGGGCTTGAAACCGGAGGAGTCAGCTCATGCGTTCAGGGACTTGGAGGAGGTGGCGGACTTCGAGGAGGAGTCGTCTCACGCGTTCGTGGACTTGGAGGGGCGGGAGTCTGCTGACTTGGTGGCGGACTTCGAGGAGGAGTCGGCAGACGACGCGGTGTCGGTAGACTTCTAAAGATGATGTAATTCTTTCTCCATAGGATGATACGATGTATGGCCTCTCCCAGTGTGCGCTTGTCTTCACCTCCAGGAATGTCAAGCGTTAGCCCCGAATATGGGTCCACCACTTCATCAACCATGATACGAGCATAGCCCTCTGGAATCGGGATGCAATGGTAGGTTGCTTCGGGGGTAACTTGAAAAGCAACACCGTCCGCCACCTTCATGGATATGTTCTTCATTTTGGAGTGTAGCTCGCAGTTAGTGTTCTCTATGATCTCATCCACAGGGTATGTATCCAGCAGTGTGTCGCCCGGGGCAGAACCAACGCTGCTTCTCGGCATGGATGGGACGGTGCTATCCAATGCTGGACATCATCTGCTTGCTGCTGCCGCTGCTGAGACCCCCTTTCCTGGCTAAGTGAGTCGATCTGATGTTGCTCCTGCTGGAATTTGAGTGCCAGATCCGCGTGCCTTGCTTCTAGGCCTTGAAGGCGTTCTGCGTCCTGCTTCCTCTGCTCCTCCTCCAACTTCCTTTTTTTCTCCTCCTCCATCTTCCTTCTTGCACGACTCCTGTAGTCCTCGTTCCATTCTGAAAACCCCTCATACCAGGGAATAACGCCCATGCCTCGTGTTCTTCCCGAGTGTTCATGATTTCCCAGGGCGCGCGTAAGCTCGTCGTTCTCTCTGTTGGGCGTGAACACCCCCCTTCGAGCTTCATCTATTGCGTCAATTATCTTTTGTTCGGCTCCTTTTAGACTTGCCTTCCGCGAAACTTCGCCTGTCTTCGGGTCCAACGCTCCCCCATGCGCATAGAACCAAGTTCTGCACCTGGGGGGCTAGTGCCGGGTAATCGGAGTGACCCCTGCAGCCACCATCTCTTGCTCAGACTTATCCCACTTAGGCAATCCCACCGCGTAGCCACCTGGACCCAGCCTATGGAACTGCGTCTTTCTTGCGGCATTTGCCTTGTTTTTCATCGACCGTTCCTTAGATATTTCTGAATCATTGAAGGTCACGAAATCGTCCCAGTGCTCTCTTTGCTTCTCCAGTGTTCCCTTGAAATCTGGAGTCTTCCTTTCATTAGCGAGGTAGTTGGCCCATACAGTTTTCTTGTGGGTGTTGAATGCAATTGCCATCTTCTTAAGAGCAGCGACCTTGACTTTCTCCACATCTGCTTCAGTGAAATGATCTGGTAGGGTGAAATGTTCCATCAAAGATTTCACAAGGTCTTTTTTGGCTCTGTCGTCGACCCAAGTAACACCTGGATGTTTAGTCTTTGGCTCTTTCCATTCTTGAATGGAGATCGGGAGTTTGTCCTTCACAAGAACTCCCCACTGACGAGTCCACTTGTCCGCAACATTCTTAGGCGTGAGGGGTTCGCCACTAAGTTGGGTGGATTCGATTTGGTACTTTACACTATCCTTCAACAATCTGCCGGGGCCTCGCTTTGTCTTGCTGTCTGTAGAAGCAGATTTGCTCGATCCGGAGGGCTGAAAGAAGAAAGGTCGATTCGTTAATATATCTTCAATAAAAGAAACATGTGATGATCACCATGATGCATGCTTATATAAATATACCTCACTGGTAGTCTTTGTTATTTGAAGCTCAGCATTGTCCGTGTCATCACAAACATTGTATGTGTCATAATCATAATCATAGTTCATGACTTCATCAGCCCGGTCGTCGAGATCGAATATCTTTTCATCACCCTCTCCGGTATTGTTCAGATATTGGGAGCCGTCAGCTGCTTCATTCAGATCATCTAGCCTGTGAGGGCTGCATATGATGTCTAATATTTATATAACTAAAAAACAGAAAAATTGCTAACATTTCTATAAATATTTCTATAACTAAAAAATAGAAAACATTTATAACATTTCTATAAAACTAACATTTCTAATATTTATATAACTAAAAAACAAAATAATTTCTAACATTTTTATAACTAAAAAACAGAAAAAATTTATAACAAACAAACTAATGTGTGTGTGTGTGTGTGTGTGTGTGTGTGTGTGTGTGTGTCGTGTGTGTGTGTGTGTATGAGTGGACATGGCGGCCGGGGCGAGCTCATCGGCGAGGCGACGACGGGGCGGCGACGACGGGCGACGGACGGGCGGCGGCACGACGGGCGACGGACGGGCGGCGACGACGGGCGAGGCGACGGGACGGAGCGGCGGCGACGACGGGGCGGGCGCAGCGACGACGACGAAGGGGACGGGACGGCAGGCGGCGACGCCGACGGGCGGCGACGAGGCGGGACGGCCGGGTTAGCGACGAGGGCGGGGCGGCGATCGATCGGGGCGGGCGGCGCGACGGAGGAGGAAATAGAGGGAAGAACATAGGGAAACTGAATTTTTTTCAAGTGTTATATATAGGATGGACCTTTAGTACCGGTTGGAGCAACCAACCGGTACTAAAGGTCTGTTTTGGACAGGCCAAGCGGCGGGAAGCGCACCCCTTTAGTACCGGGTCGTGGCACCAACCGGTACTAAAGGGGGGGGTCTTTAGTACCGGTTGGAGCCACGACCCGGTACTAAAGGGGGTGCGCTGGCTTCAGGCGGTGCGCAAGTTTAGTTCCACCTCGCTAGTCGAGGGGCTACCGCACTGGTTTATAAGCCCCAGTGCGGTAGCTCTCTCGAGCTCCTCTCCTAACCGGGCCTACTGGGCCTACCTCTCCTCTTCGCCCAGTGGGCCTACTGGGCCTTTGCGGGCCTGCATCCTGGCCCAACAAAAGGTTGTGTTGCTAGTGGTATGCAGGCCGCTTTGGCCCAGTAGGCGGGCTTTTTTTTTAAATTTTTCGCTTTATTTATTTTTGTTTTATTTATTTTTGAGTTGTTTTTTTGCTGTATTTAGAGTTTCTTTGTGAATATTTTTGCTTTAGGTACAAAAAATTACAAACTTTATGTTAGTGTCGTAGTTTTCAAATTTGAATAGTTTAAATTTTGAATTATTTGAAATTTGTGTGAATCACTAGTTTGTGAATAACTTAACTTTGAAAAAAGTTTTTTCAGTGATTCTTTTTTCTTATGTTTAATATTAGTGTGTTTTATCATTATATTCAATTTGGTAATGCTTAGGTTATTCAAAAAATGAAATGCCTTTGTACCAGTTCAGTTTTCGTCGGAAACCCTGATACTTCGAAAGAGATTGTCCATTTTGTACACGAAGTGCATCCAGTTTTTGTCGTAACCCTCTCTACTTTCTTGCACATGCTATTTGTATGAAATTATGATACCATGCCAACTTTCAACCTTTTCTGAGTTCATTTGAAATGCTTTTCAATTTCAGGGTCATTTAGCTGGAAAAATCAGTAAATGCATGAAAAAAATTTGTTTGCACATAAAATTTCTTCGCGTTTCAAATGCCAAAACACATAACTACACTAAATATTACAGACATTCCCTCCTGGGTGTGAAACACAGAAGAAAGTGATGATAGTGAAGCCGATCACATCCCAGATCTTTCGGTGTGAAACTTTTTCTTCACGTGTGTCCCTTTGCACCGTAACCATGGAAAATCTTCATCATTTAACAGGATGCTCGTGTCAATATTCACTGTGAATGGAGCAATTTCATCAAACTTTTCATAATCTTCTGACATGTCTGTCTTGTCATCCACTCCCACGATGTTTCTTTTTCCTGAAAGAACTATGTGGCGCTTTGGCTCGTCGTATGATCCATTCGCTTCCTAATCTTTTCTTTTTCTCGGCCTGGAAGACATGTCTTTCACATAAAAAACGTGCGCCACATCAATGGCTAGGACGAATGGTTCGTCTGCATACGCAAGATTGTTGAGATCCACTGTTGTCATTCCGTACTGCGGGTCTTCCGTTACCCCGCCTCGTGTCATATTGACCCATTTGCACCGAAACAAAGGGACCTTCAAATCACCTGATCCATAGTTAAGTTCCCATATGTCCTCTATGTAACCATAATATGTTTCCTTTCCCGTGTTGGTTGTTGCATCAATCGGACACCACTGTTTTGGTTGGTGCTCTTCTTATCTTGGGAGATCGTGTAAAATGTATTCCCATTTATCTAGTACCCTTTCAAAGTCATTATATTCGAAGATGGTAACTGGGACAGCGAATACAGGTCATTTTGAATATCGCCATCATTCAGGGCACGTTTCTGCAACCAACCGGCAAAAGTCCTCGTTTGTTCGCGTGTAATCCAGTCGTCAGACTTCTCCGGGTGTTTGGATTGTAGAAAATTCTTGTGTTCCTCCATATACGGAGACACCAAGACGGAATTCTGTAGAACTGTGTAGTGTGCTTCAGTGAGAGAATGCCCGTCCATACATATTATGTGATGCCCTCCTAGCGTGACTTTTCCTTCCAGTCTGCCCTTATGCCGCGATTCAGGAACACCAATCGGCTTAAGGTCAGGAATGAAGTCAATACAAAACTCAATGACCTCCTCATTTTCATGGCCCTTCGAGATGCTTCCTTCTAGCCTAGCACGGTTATGAACATATTTCTTCAAGACTCCCATGAACCTTTCAAAGGGGAACATATTGTGTAGAAATACAGGACCCAAAATGTTAATCTCTTTGCAAAGGTGAACTAGGACGTGCGTCATGATGTTGAAGAAGGATGGTGGGAACACCAACTCGAAACTGACAAGACATTGCACCAAATCATTCTGTAACCTTGGTATGATTTCTGGATCGATTACCTTCTGAGAGATTGCATTGAGGAATGCACATAGCTTCACAATGGCTAATCGAACGTTTTTCGGTAGAAGCCCCCTCAATGCAACTGGAAGGAGTTGTGTCATAATCACATGGCAGTCATGAGACTTTAGGTTCTGGAACTTTTTCTCTGCCATATTTATTATTCCCTTTATATTCGACGAGAAGCGAGACGGTACCTTCATGCTGAGCAGGCATTCGAAGAAGATTTCCTTCTCTTCTTTGGTAAGAGCATAGCTGGCCTGACCCTGATGTATGCCGTCTTTTCCGTGCATACGTTGTTGGTCCTCCTGTGCCTCTGGTGTATCTTTTGTCTTCCCATACACGCCCAAAAAGCCAAGCAGGGTCACGCAAAGATTCTTCGTCACGTGCATCACGTCGATTACGGAGCGGACCTCTAGGTCTTTCCAATATGGCAGGTCCCAAAATATAGATTTCTTCTTCCACATGGGTGCGCGTCCGTCAGCGTCCTTCGGAACAGGTTTTCTGCCAGGACCCTTTCCAAAGATTACCTCCAAATCCTTTACCATATCATGTACATCAGCACCAGTATGGTGGCGAGGCTTCGTCCGGTGATCCGCCTCACCTTTGAAATGCTTGCCTTTCTTTCTTACGGGATGCCTTGTCGGAAGAAATCGATGATGTCCCAGGTACACATTTTTCCTACAACTATCCAAATATATACTGTCGGTATCATCCAAATAGTGTGTGCATCCGCGGTATCCCTTGTTTGTCTGTCCTGAAAGGTTACTGAGAGCAGGCCAATCATTGATGGTCACGAACAGCAACGCCTTTAGGTCAAATTCTTCCTGTCCGTGCTCATCCCACGCACGTACACCTGTTCCATTCCACAGCTGTAATAGTTCTTCAACTAATGGCCTTAGGTACACATCAATGTCGTTGCCGGGTTGCTTAGGGCCTTGGATGAGCACTGGCATCATAATGAACTTCCGCTTCATGCACAACCAAGGAGGAAGGTTATACAAACATAGAGTCACAGGCCACGTGCTATGGTTGTTGCTCTGCTCCCCAAAAGGATTAATGCCATCTGCGCTTAGACCAAACCATACGTTCCTTGGGTCACCTGCAAACTCCTCCTAGTACTTTCTCTCAATTTGTCTCCACTGCGAACCGTCAGCGGGTACTCTCAACTTTCCGTCTTTCTTACGATCTTCTGCGTGCCACCGCATCGCCTTCGCATGCTCTTTGTTTTGGAACAAACGTTTCAACCGTGGTGTTATAGGAGCATACCACATCACCTTGGCAGGAATCTTCTTCCTGGGGCGCTCGCCCTCGACATCACCAGGGTCATCGCGACTGATCTTATAACGCAATGCACCGCATACCGGGCAAGCGTTCAAATCCTCGTACTCACCGCGGTAGAGGATGCAGTCATTAGGGCATGCATGTATCTTTTGCACCTCTAACCCTAGAGTGCAGACAACCTTCTTTGCTTCATACGTACTCTCGGGCAATTCGTTGTCCTTTGGAAGCATATTCTTTATCATTACCAGAACTTTCCAAATCCTTGTCGGATACACCATTCTCTGCCTTCCATTGCAGCAATTCAAGTGTGGTGCCCAACTTTTTTTGTCAACCGCGAATTGGGTACAACAATTTCTTGTGATCCTCTAACATGCGCTGCAACTTCTTCCTCTCCGGATCACTTATGCGATTTCTCTTTGCATCGGCAATGGCCCGACCTAGATCATCGGCGGGCTCATCGATGCCTCTTCTTCACTTCTTCCGCATTGCCGGCTCAGCTTCTTCCCCATTGTTGTATCATCGTATTCAGGGAACCCATGGCCGGGATAGCCGTTGTCGTCCTCTTCTTCTTCATTGTCTTCCATCATAACCCCTATTTCTCCGTGCTTGGTCCAAACATTATAGTGGGGCATGAAACCGGACTTAAATAGGTGGATGTGAATGGTTTTTTCTGTAGAGTAACTGTGACCATTCTTACAACCAGCACATGGACAAGGCATAAAACCATCCGCCCGCTTGTTTGCCTCAGCGGCCCGCAGAAAAGTATGCACGCCGTTAATGAACTCGGGAGAGCATCGGTCATCATACATCCATTGTCGACTCATCTTCATTACACAACACCAAATAGACCAAATTAATACAAGTTCATACATAAAGTTCATACATAAAGTTCATATACAGCACTTAACTAAATGCAACATACAAATAACTCTCTAGCTAAAGAATTTAAATGCAACAACAAATGCGATGAAGATCGCAACTAAGGTAACAATTGATCCAACAGCATAATGATACCAAGCCACACTATCAATGGCATATTTTCTAATCTTTCTAATCTTCAACCTCATTTTCTCCATCTTGATCTTGTGATCATCGACGACATCGGCAACATGCAACTCCAATTCCATCTTCTCCCCCTCAATTCTTTTCAATTTTTCTTTCAAATACTAGTTTTCTCTTTCAACTAAATTTAACCTCTCGACAATAGGGTCGGTTGGAATTTCCGGTTCACATACCTCCTAGATAAAAATATCTATGTCAACTTGATGGGCATAATTTGTCATAAACACAAAATGCAACAACTAGTTTTAAAAGAGAATATACCACATCCAAATCATAACAAGGACGAGGGCCGACAGGGACGGATATCAAAACCATGGCACTATGTATAACAAACAACACACGGGTAAGATAATTATATGAGTAACTGCATATCCAAATCACACAAACATCAATTTGGTAATGTAAAACATTCATGAACAAGAGCCTCACCACAAGATGGTGCCGGCGACGGGACGACGCGGGCGATCGACAGTGGTTACGACGGAGATTTAGAAGGCACTAAGTAAACCACACCTACATATGCAAACTAAGTGTTATTTTTGACCTCAAATTGCATATAAATCAAATACTAGCAAATATAATTCCTCCCAAATTAATCACTATACAAAGCATTGCAAGAGCTAATCTAGCAATGAGAGCTGAAAGGACAAAGTTGCTAACCTTTGTGATCATTTGAATGGATGGGGGCCTTCAACTCTTGAAAAAATTTGGGCAAAATTTGTGAGGAGCTCGAGGGGAAAGGGGAAGAACAGAGGAGAAGTGAGGGGAAAGGGGAAGAACAGAGTGGCTCGGGTGGACGAAGGGTTTATGTACGTCGACCTTAAGTACCGGTTCGTGCCACGAACCGGTACTAAAGGTGCTGGACGGGCCCCAGATTGACAACACCCTGCCACCACCCTCTTTAGTACCGGTTCGTGGTACAAACCGGTACTAAACGTTCGCCACGAACCGGTACTAATGAGGACGGCCGGCTAGCCGTTGAAACCGGCACTAATGGACACATTAGTGCCGGCTCGAAACCAAACCGGCACAAATGTGTCTCATATTAGGTCTGTTTTCTACTAGTGGGGGAGCGCCCAGAGCTCGTCGGAGTAGAGCACGCCGTCCTCCGTCCACGCCATGCCATCGTCCATGTTGAGGGTCCAGGTGGTGTCGCTGAACGAGAAGCAGGAGCGATGGCAGTTGCTCCAAGGTTTGACAACGTCACCGCAGCAGCAACGCGGCTCGATGCTGACCAGCTTCACGACGCCGCCAGCCGTGACGCCGAGGGTCCGGGTTCGCCTGATGGAAACCCCATCGTGGTAGTTTCACGACTGCACCGGGCAGCTGCGGCGGCAGCGCACGTAACGGTGCACGGGTTCGCGTCAACACATTGCACAGCACCAAGCCGACATAGTAGTCCACCCAGCACAAGAACCTGCCGGCGATGGGGACGACCGCTTCGGAGAGCCACGATCCCGGCACTCCGGTGGCCGGCACCCGCTTGATCTCCCACTCGAGGTGGTTAACGGGGCCAAGACGCAGCACACAGAGCTCGTGCTCCCCTCTCCACAGGTCGAGCTCGGCCACCACGAGCTCGTCCTCGCCACCGTGGAGGACGCCCGTTCCCTTCGATGCCATTCATCGCTGCTGGTTGTGTCTGTCGTATTGCATTGGAAGGTAGCAATGCGGGAGCAGCAACAGCGACGGCGGCCGCCGGCTCTATACATGAAGTGCTCAAACGGGCCACAGCTGTACGGGTCGCTCACATCCCTCATCCTGAAGAGGAAGGCATCTCCATAGGCCGCGATGCGCTCCGGCAGCTCAAACACCTCGTGACCAGGCAGATCCGTACAACCGACGTAAAGGGTGGAGTTTCCCGGCGGCGCTGCCAGCCGGAAAGAGGCGTGGTGTAACACACCACAATGAAGGGGATCGGCAGAGAGGGGGAGAGAGAACAGAGAGACTTGGAGAGGAAGAAGAGAAGCTTCGTTTCAGAGGAATGATTGGGGATGACTATTACAGCTTGTCACATCACATGCCTCAACCACAGCCGGCTGGTGCCTTTTTAAACTCTCCTCTCGCCTCTCCTCTCTTCCTCGCTCTCACACTTACAAGTGGGAGACGTGGAAGACTGGGTGCACCAGACTGGACGCAGGCAGGTCGAGCTTGTACGCCATGAGCCCGATCTTCTCGACGATGGTGTACGGCCCGAAGAACTTGAAGGCAAGCTTGGCGCAGGGACGGCTAACAACGGACTGCTGCACGTACGGTTGGAGCTTCAGAAGCACTTGCTCTCCCACCTGAAACTGGCGCTCTGTGTGATTGCGGTCGGCCTGCTTCTTGAAGCACTGCTGGGCACGCTCTAGCTGGGCGCGAATGTGCGCGGTGTGCGCCGCCCAGTCCACGTCGTCGTTGGCCGTGGCCTCGCCAGGCCATGCCGTAGTCGCCCCCAAGTTGGCTTCCTTGCCGTACAATGCCTTGAATGGAGTGCAGTTGAGCGACGAGTGGAAGGTGGAGTTGTACCAGAATTCCGCCATGGGCAGCCAGCGACGCCACTTGCCGGGAGTGTCGTGCACCGTGCATCGGAGGTACATCTCCATGCACTGGTTCACGCGCTCGCTCTGGCCGTCCGTCTGGGGGTGGTAGGCTGTGGAGTAGAGGAGTTTCGTGCTTGCGCCGGCCAACAGCTCCCGCCACAGAGTGCTTGTGAACACCTTGTCCCTGTCAGAGACGATCGAAGCCGGCACGCCGTGAAGCTTGACCACATTGTCCCAGAACGCGCGCGCCACCTGCGATGCGTGGAAGGGGTGGTGTAGCGGAATGAAGTGGGCGAATTTGGTGAAGCGATCGACCACGACCATGATTGTGTCGAATCCTTCGGACGGTGGCAATCCCTCGACGAAGTCCATGGTGAGATCTTCCCAGGGCGCCGTCGGAACAGGCAGAGGCGCCAACAGTCCGGTCGGCTTGGAGAGCTTGTGTTTGGCTTGCTGGCAGGTGGCGCATTGCTGCATGAACGCCTCTGTGTCACGCTTGAGGCCGCGCCACTCGAAGTGCTTCCGCACCCGCTGGTACGTGGCAGTAGCGCTAGAGTGGCCGCCGACCGCGCTATTGTGAAGCGCAGCAATGAGCTTGGTGCGGAGCGCGGCGTTGGCTCCAATCCAGAGCCGGCCGCCTCGACGAATGACGCCGTGGTGCAGCTCGTAGCCGTCGTCGTCAGGGCTGGTGATGGCGAGCTTCTGCAGGCGATCTTGAGCGTCCGGATCGGTGGAGTAGGAGTTGAGCACCTCCTGGATCCATGCCGGCTGGCAGGCAGAGAGCGCGGCCAGGTCCAGCTGCTTGCCCACATGGGACAAGGCATCCGCGGCACCGTTGTCCAAGTCGCGCTTGTACTGGAAATGGAATTGCAGCCCGACCAGCTTCGCCATGGCCTTGGGCTGCAGCTCCGTCTCCAGATGCTGTTCACCCAGATTGCATAGGGATTTGTGGTCCGTGAGAATGTCGAATGGACCACGCTGCAGGTATGGGCGCCATTTGTCGACGGCCATCATCACCGCTAGAAACTCCTTCTTGTAAGTCGAGAGTTGTTGATTGCGCACTCCCAGCGCCTTGCTGAAGTAAGCCACCGGGTGGCCGTCCTACACGAGCACTGTGCCCACTCCGGTGTCGCACGCGTCGGTAGTTGGGGAGGGCGAGTACTGGCGTGGTGACCATCGCCGTCTTGAGTCTGTTGAACGCCACTTGAGCTTGTTTCTGTCCAGGAGAACCCTTTCTTGGTGAGCAGTTGTGTCAATGGCTTGGCGATTATGCCGTAATGCGGCACAAAATTCCTGTAGTAGCCGGTGAGGCCAAGAAACACGCGCAGTTCTGTGGTGTTCGTCGGCGTCGGCCACTGTTCCATGGCCCTCGTCTTCTCCTTGTCCGTAGACACCCCTCCTTGGAGATCATGTGGCCGAGGTAATCGATGTGATCGGCGGTGAACGTGCATTTTGACTCCTTGACATAGAGCTGGTGCGCGCGAAGGAGCTCGAAGACGATGCGCAAGTGCTCCAGATGTTCCTCCATGGTCTCGTTGAAAACAAGGATGTCGTCCAGAAAGATGATCACAAACTTGCGCACGTACTTACCGAAAATGGCGTTCATCAGGCATTGAAACGTGGCCGGCGCGTTCGTGAGGCCGAACGGCATGACCCTGAACTGAAAGTGGCCGTGGTGCATTTTGAACGCTATCTTGTACTTGTCCTGCTCGCGCATCCGGATCTGGTGGTAGCCCTTGCGCAAGTCCAACTTGGAGAAGACCGCAGCGCCGGCCAATTCGTCGAGCAGCTCGTCGATGATGGGCAGAGGGAACCTGTTTTTGATGGTAGTGTCGTTGAGGCGACGGTAGCCGATGCAGAACCGCCAAGTTCCGTCCTTCTTCTTGACCAAGAGGACCGGAGCGGTGTATGGGCTCACGCTGTGTGTGATCACGCCGGCGTCCAGCATTTCCCGTACCTGGCGCTCGATCTCATCCTTCTGGAGCGGCGAGTAACGGTATGGCCGCGTGTTCACCGGAGTCGCACCTTCGACCAGAGTGACGGCGTGATCGTACTGGCGGTGTGGAGGAAGCCCTTGTGGTGCCGCGAACACGTTGGAGAACTCCTCCAGGAGATCAGCCAGCGGCATCTGGCTGGCGCACTTCCGTCGTGGTGGTGGCGCGTGCCCGGACGAATCCACCATGGCCATCGCCCACACATCATTTCCCGCGATCATCTTGCGCAACTCTTTGGGGTTGATGGCTTTGAGAGTTGTTGCCGCCTTGGTCGGCACGCCCCGGAGCGTGACCTCATCGTCGTCGTGGGTGAACTTCACCCATTTGTCTTGCCAGTGACATGTCATGGGGTTGTGCTGGGCTAGCCAGTCCATCCCCAGGATGCCGTCGTAGGCGCCAATGTCCAACTCCCGCATCGGTGTTGTGAAGGTGTGCCCCTGCAACCACCACCTGAGCTCTGGCACAATACGGTTGCACGAGAGGCGATCACCATTGGCAACCCGCACATCCACCCGCGACATTTCTTCCGTCTTCAGCCCGAGGCGATCGACGAATGATTTGTTGACGAAGCTGTGCGAACTGCCCGAATCGAGGAGGAGCAACATGACATGGTTGCCAACCAACACCCACAGACGGATCGTGGTTGCCGAGTCCGTGCCGTCCTGGGCGTGCGAGGAGAGCAGGCAGCACTCTGGTGCGTCCCCAGCAGGAGCGAGTGGTGGTGCTACCGGTCCAGGATCATCGAGCAATTGCAGTGCATGGATGGCGTCGTCGGAGAGGACCTCACCGTGGTCCCCGATGCTGATCGTGAGCAGCTGGGCAGGCTGAGCGCACCGGTGCTCCCGCGAATAACGATCGCCGCACTTGAAGCACAGGTTATTGGCGCGACGGTAGTCGCGCAGCTGCCGCTCGCGTGCGTAGTCGTCAGTGGGCGCGCGGTTGGGCGCGGCCGCCCGTGGCTGAGGTTGCATCGTCGCCGGTGGAGGTCGCCCTACTAGCGTGATGCGTGGGCGCGCGCGCGTCGTGCCCAGTTCCTCCTCCTGGATGCACGCCAGCACGGATGCCCTGGTGATGCTCGAGGGCGCCTGGAGTCGAACGGGGGCGCGCAGTTCGTCCTTCAGGCCCAGGATGAACTGGGTGACGAAGAATTTGGTGTTGATGGCCGGGTCGAGTGCGAGCAAGTGATACATCTGTTCATCGAACGCCGCGCGGTATTCGGCGACGGTGGCGGTCTGCCGGAGCTGCAACAACTTGTGCATGACCACCTCAAATTCATCGGCATCGAACTCCTCCAGTACCGCTGCTGTGAACGAATCCCAAGTAAGACCGCGGTGTGTTTGACGAAATGCTTGCAGCCAGTGCGCGGCCTGTCCTTCAAGGTACAGGGCCGCCGTGGTCACCCACTTGTGCGGCTCGACCTTGTAGAGCTCTAAGTACGCCAGGCATCGATCCAGCCAGAGGTACGGCACGGCGCCATCGAAACGAGGAAAATCATGCTTCGGTAGCTTGTGGTAGTCGTTGAAGGAAATATGCCCTAGAGGCAATAATAAAGTTATTATTTATTTCCTCATATCATGATAAATGTTTATTATTCATGCTAGAATTGTATTAACCGGAAACATAATACATGTGTGAATATATAGACAAACAGAGTGTCACTAGTATGCCTCTACTTGACTAGCTTGTTAATCAAAGATGGTTATGTTTCCTAACCATGAACAAGGAGTTGTTATTTGATTAACAAGGTCACATCATTAGTTGAATGATCTGATTGACATGACCCATTCCGTTACCTTAGCACACGATCGTTTAGTATGTTGCTATTGCTTCCTTCATGACTTATACATGTTCCTATGACTATGAGATTATGCAACTCCGTTTACGGAGGAACACTTTGTGTGCTACCAAACATCACAACGAATCGGGTGATTATAAAGGTGCTCTACAGGTGTCTCCGAAGGTACTTGTTGAGTTGGTGTATTTCGAGATTAGGATTTGTCACTCCGAATGTCGGAGAGGTATCTCTGGGCCCTCTCGGTAATACACATCACTTAAGCCTTGCAAGCATTTCAACTAATGAGTTAGTTGTGAGATGATGTATTACGGAACGAGTAAAGAGACTTGCCGGTAACGAGATTGAACTAGGTATTGGATACCGACGATCGAATCTCGGGCAAGTAACATACCGATGACAAAGGGAACAACGTATGTTGTTGTGCGGTTTGACCGATAAAGATCTTCGTAGAATATGTAGGAACTAATATGGGCATCCAGGTCCCGCTATTGGTTATTGACCAGGAGACATGTCTCGGTCATGTCTACATTGTTCTCGAACCGTAGGGTCCGCACGCTTAAGGTTTCATGACGATTATATTATGAGTTTATGTATTTTGATGTACCGAAGTTTGTTCGGAGTCCCGGATATGATCACGGACATGACGAGGAGTCTCGAAATGGTCGAGACATAAAGATTGATATATTGGACGGATATATTTGGACACCGGAAAGGTTCCGGAGAAGTTTGGAGCTCCGGAGGTTACCGAACCCCCTGAGGTATATGGGCCTTATTGGGCCCATGTAGGAGGAAGGAGAAGGAGCAAGGGAGGCGCGCCCCAAGCCCAATCCGACTGGGGGGGGCCGCCCCCTTCCTTTCTCCTTCCACCTCTTCCTATTACTACTACTAGTACTACTTCCTAATACTAGTACTCTTTCCTTCCCCTCCAAATAAGATAAGGAAAGAGAGGAAACCTACTTGGAGTAGGTTTCCCCTCCTCATGGTGCGCCCCTAGGGCTGGCCACCTCCTCCCTCCCTCCTTTATATACGGGGTAAGGGGCACCCTAGGACACACAAGTTGATCATTGATCGTTCCTTAGCCGTGTGCGGTGCCCCCTCCACGATATTACACCTCAATCATATTGTAGCGGTGCTTAGGCGAAGCCTGCGACAGAGAACATCAAGATCGCCACCACGCCGTCGTCTTGACGGAACTCCCCTCGAGCCTCTACTGGATTGGAGATCGAGGGTGCGTCATCGAGCTGTCGCGTGTCAAGAACTCGGAGGTGCCGAGTAACGGTGCTTGGATCGGTTGGACCGGGAGGACGTACGACTACTTCCTCTACGTTGCGTCAACGCTTCCGCTTCGGTCTACGAGGGTACGTAGACAACACTCTCCCCTCTCGTTGCTATGCATCACCATGATCTTGCGTGTGCGTAGGAAATTTTTTGAAATTACTACGTTTCCCAACAGTGGCATCCGAGCGAGGTTTTTATGGTTTGATGTTATATGCACGAGTAGTGGGCGATATAAGTCATACTGCTTACCAGCATGTCATACTTTGGTTCGGCGGTATTGTTGGATGAAGCGGCCCGGACCGACATTACGCGTAAGCTTACGCGAGACTGGTTTTACCGCCATGCTTTGCACACAGGTGACTAGTGGGTGTCAGTTTCTCCAACTTTAGTTGAACCGAGTGTGGCTACGCCCGGTCCTTGCGAAGGTTAAAACAGCACCAACTTGACAAACTATCGTTGTGGTTTTGATGCGTAGGTGAGATTGGTTCTTGCTTAAGCCCGTAGCAGCCACGTAAAACTTGCAACAACAAAGTAGAGGACGTCTAACTTGTTTTTGCAGGGCATGTTGTGATGTGATATGGCCAAGACATGATGCTATATTTTATTGTATGAGATGATCATGTTTTGTAACCGGTTATCGGCAATCGGCAGGAGCCATATGGTTGTCGCTTTATTGTATGAAATGCAACGCCTGTAATTGCTTTACTTTATCACTAAGCGGTAGCGATAGTCATAGAAGCAATAGATGGCGTAAACGACAACGATGCTACGATGGAGATCAAGGTGTCGCGCCGGTGACGATGGTGATCATGATGGTGCTTCGGAGATGGAGATCACAAGCACAAGAAGATGATGGCCATATCATATCACTTATATTGATTGCATGTGATGTTTATCCTTTATGCATCTTATCTTGCTTTGATTGACGGTAGCATTTTAAGATGATCTCTCACTAAAAAATTATCAAGTAGTGTTCTCCCTGAGTATGCACCGTTGCCAAAGTTCGTCGTGCCCATACACCACGTGATGATCGAGTGTGATAAGCTCTACGCCCATCTACAACGGGTGCAAGCCAGTTTTGCACACGCAGAATACTCAGGTTAAACTTGACGAGCCTAGCATATGTAGATATGGCCTCGGAACACGGAGACCGAAAGGTCGAGCGTGAATCATATAGTAGATATGATCAACATAAGATGTTCACCATTGAAAACTACTCCATCTCACGTGATGATCGGTTATGGTTTAGTTGATTTGGATCACGTGATCACTTAGATGACTAGAGAGATGTCTGTCTAAGTGGGAGTTCTTAAGTAATATGATTAATTGAACTAAAATTTATCATGAACTTAGTACCGATAGTATCTTGCTTGTCTATGTTGTTTGTAGATAGATGGCCCGTCTTTGTTGTTCCGTTGAATTTTAATGCGTTCCTTGAGAAAGCTAAGTTGAAAGATGATGGTAGCAACTACACGGATTGGTCCGTAATTTGAGGATTATCCTCATTGCTGCCTGACGTAAAATTACGCCCCGAAGCACCGCTGGGTGCCAACCTCTTCTTGATGTAACCGACGACGTTAAGAACGTCTGGTAGAGCAAAGCTGATGACTACTCGATAGTTCACATGGCTTAGAATCGGGACTTCAACGACGTATTGAGCGTCATGGAGCATATGAGATGTTTCGGAGTTGAAGTTGATATTCCGTAAGAATGCCCGGATTGAGAGATATGAAGTCTCCAATAAGTTCTATAGCTGCAAGATGGAGGAGAATAGTTACGTCGGTGAGCACATACTCAAGATGTCCAGGTATTGTAATCACTTGATTCAACCGGGAGTTACTCTTCCGGATGATAGCGTCATTGATGAATTCTCCAATCACTTCCACCAAGCTACAAGAGCTTCGTGATGAACTATAATATGCAAGGGATGGATAAGACGATTCCCGAGCTCTTCGCAATGCTAAAGGATGGGGAGGTAGAAATCAAGAAGGAGCATCAAGTGTTGATGGTTAACAAGACCACTAGTTTCAAGAAAAAGGGCAAAGGGAAGAAGAAGGGGAACTTCAAGAAGAACAGCAAACAAGTTGCTGCTCAAGAGAAGAAACCCAAGTCTGGACCTAAGCCTGACAATCGAGTGCTTCTCTTGCAAGCGATCGTCCTTTGAAGCGGAACTGCCCCAAGTATTTGGCGGATAAGAAGGATGGCAAAGTGAACAAAGGTATATGTGATATACATGTTATTGATGTGTACCTTACTAGAGCTCGCAGAGCACTGGTATTTGATCTTGGTTACATTGCTAATATTTGCAACTCAAAGCAGGACTACGGATTAAGAGAACACCGGCAAAGGACGAGGTGACGATCGCGCGGGGAAATGGTTCCAAAGTGTGATCGCGATCGGCACGCTACCTCTACATCTACCTTCGGGATTAGTATTAGACCTAAATAATTGTTATTTGGTGCCGCGTTGAGCATGAACATTATATCTGGATCTTGTTTGATGCGAGACGGTTATTCATTTAAATCGAGAGAATAATGGTTGTTCTATTTATATGAGTAATATCTTTTATGGTCATGCACCCTGAAGAGTGGTCTATTTTGATGAATCTCGATAGTAGTGATACACATATTCATAGTGTTGAAGCCAAAAGATGCAAAGTTGATAATGATAGTGCAACTTATTTGTGGCACCGCATTTGGGTCATATCGGTATAAAGCGCATGAAGAAACTCCATCTTGATGGACTTTTGGAACCACTTGATTATGAATCACTTGGTACTTGCGAACCGTGCCTCATGGGCAAGATGACCAAAACGCCGTTCTCGGTACTATGGAGAGAGCAATGATTTGTTGGAAATCATACATACGAGATGTATGTGGTCCAATGAATGTTGAGGCTCGTGGCGGATATCGTTATTTTCTCACCTTCACAGATGATTTAAGCGGATATGGGTATATCTACTTAAAGAAGCATAAGTCTGAAACATTTGAAAAGTTCAAAGAATTTCAGAGTGAAGTTGAAAATCATCGTAACAAGAAAATAAAGTTTCTACGATCGATCGTGGAGGAGAATATTTGAGTTCTGAGTTTGGTTTACACTTAAAACAATGTGGAATAGTTTCACAACTCACGCCACCGGAACACCACAGCGTAATGGGGTGTCCGAGCGTCAGAATCGTACTTTACTTGATATGGTGCGTCTATGATGTCTCTTACCGATTTACCGCTATCGTTTTGGGGTTATGCTTTAGAGACGGCCGCATTCACGTTAAATAGGGCACCATCAAAATCCGTTGAGACGACGCCTTATGAACTGTGGTTTGGCAAGAAACCAAAGTTGTCGTTTCTCAAAGTTTGGGGCTGCGATGCTTATGTGAAGAAACTTCAACCAGATAAGCTCGAACCCAAATCGAAGAAATGTGTCTTCATAGGATACCCAAAGGAGACAGTTGGGTACACCTTCTATCACAGATCCGAAGGCAAGACATTCGTTGCTAAGAATGGATCCTTTCTAGAGAAGGAGTTTCTCTCGAAAGAAGTGAGTGGGAGGAAAGTAGAACTTGATGAGGTAATCTGACGTACTCCTTGTTGGAAAATAATACATCACAGAATCGGTTTCTGTGGCGTCAAAACCAACTAGTGAGGAAGTTGATGATAATGATCATAGAACTTGAGATCAAGTTAATACGAACCACATAGGTCGAGCAGAGTAAGATCCGCACTGAGTGGTACGGTAATCCTATTCGGAAGTCATGCTACTAGATCATGATGAACCTCGAACTATGAAGAAGCGATGGTGAGCCCAGATTCCACAAAATGGCTTGAAGCCATGAAATCGAGATGGGATCCATGTATGAGAACAAAGTATGGACTTTGGTTGACTTGCCCGATGGCGGCAAGCAATTGAGAATAAATGGATCTTCAAGAAGAAGACCGATCTTGACGGTAATGTTACTGTCTACAAAGCTCGACTTGTTGCAAAAGGTTTTCAACAAGTTCAAGGGGTTGACTACGATGAGACCTTCTCACCCGTAGCGATGCTTAAGTCTGTCCGAATCATGTTAGCAATTGCCGCATTTTATGATTATGAAATTTGGCAAATGGATGTAAAACTGCATTCTGAATGGATTTACGGAAGAAGAGTTGTATATGATGCAACCGAAGGTTTTATCAATCCAAAGGAGCTAACAAAGTGTGCAAGCTCCAACGTTCCATTTATGGACTGGTGCAAGCCTCTCGGAGTTGGAATAAACGTTTTGATAGTGTGATCAAAGCATTTGGTTTTATACAGACTTTTGGAGAAGCCTGTATTTACAAGAAAGTGAGTGGGAGCTCAGAGCATTTCTAATATTATATGTGGATGACATATTATTGATTGGAAATGATATAGAATTCTGGATAGCATAAAGGGATACTTGAATAAAAGTTTTCAATGAAAGACCTCGGTAAAGCTGCTTACATATTGGGCATTAAGATCTATAGAGATAGATCAAGGCGCTTAATTGGACTTTCACAAAGCACATACCTTGACAAAGTTTTGAAGAAGTTCAAAATGGATCAAGCAAAGAAAGGGTTCTTGCTGTATTGCAAGGTGTGAAGTTGAGTAAGACTCAAAGCCCGACCAACTGCAGAAGATAGAGAGAAATGAAAAATGTTCCTATGCTTCAGCCATAGGCTCTATCATGTATGCAATGCTTGTGTACCAGACTGATGTGTGCCTTGCTATAAGTCTAGCAGGAGGTACCAAAGTAATCCAGAGTGGATCATTTGGACAGCGTCAAGAACATCTGAAATACGAAAAGGACTAAGGATATGTTTCTCGTATATGGAGGTGACAAAGAGCTCATCGTAAATGGTTACGTTGATGCAAGCTTTGACACCGATCCGACGATTCTAAATCGCAAACCGGATACATGTTTACATTAAGCGGTGGAGCTGTCGGTTGGTGCAGTTCAAAGCAAAGCGTCGTGGCGGGATCTACATGTGAAGCGGAATACATAGCTGCTTCGAAGCAGCCAATGAAGGAGTCTGGATGAAGGAGTTCATATCCGATCTAGGTGTCATACCTAGTGCATCGGGTCCAATGAAAATCTTTTGTGACAATCTTTGAGCGATTGCCTTAGCGAAGGAATCCAGATTTCACAAGAGAACCAAGCACATCAAGAGACGCTTCAATTCCATCCGGGATCTAGACCGGTGGGAGACATAGAGATTTGCAAGATACATACGGATCTGAATGTTGCGACCCGTTGACTAAGCCTCTTCCACGAGCAAAACATGATCAACACCAAGACTCCATGGGTGTTAGAATCATTCTTGTGTAATCTAGATTATTGACTCTAGTGCAAGTGGGAGATGAAGGAAATATGCCCTAGAGGCAATAATAAAGTTATTATTTATTTCCTCATATCATGATAAATGTTTATTATTCATGCTAGAATTGTATTAACCGGAAACATAATACATGTGTGAATATATAGACAAGCAGTGTCACTAGTATGCCTCTACTTGACTAGCTTGTTAATCAAAGATTTATGTTTCCTAACCATGAACAAGGAGTTGTTATTTGATTAACAAGGTCACATCATTAGTTGAATGATCGATTGACATGACCCATTCCGTTAGCTTAGCACACGATCGTTTAGTATGTTGCTATTGCTTCCTTCATGACTTATACATGTTCCTATGACTATGAGATTATGCAACTCCGTTTACGGAGGAACACTTTGTGTGCTACCAAACGTCCTGGCGAATCGGGTGATTATAAAGGTGCTCTCAGGTGTCTCTGAAGGTACTTGTTGAGTTGGCGTATTTCGAGATTAGGATTTGTCACTCCGAATGTCGGAGAGGTATCTCTGGGCCCTCTCGGTAATACACATCACTTAAGCCTTGCAAGCATTTCAACTAATGAGTTAGTTGTGAGATGATGCATTACGGAACGAGTAAAGAGACTTGCCGGTAACGAGATTGAACTAGGTATTGGATACCGACGATCGAATCTCGGGCAAGTAACATACCGATGACAAAGGGAACAACGTATGTTGTTGTGCGGTTTGGCCGATAAAGATCTTCGTAGAATATGTAGGAACTAATATGGGCATCCAGGTCCCGCTATTGGTTATTGACCGGAGACATGTCTCGGTCATGTCTACATTGTTCTCGAACCGTAGGGTCCGCACGCTTAAGGTTTCGATGACGATTATATTATGAGTTTATGTATTTTGATGTACCGAAGAAGTTCAGAGTCCCGGATATGATCACGGACATGACGAGGAGTCTCGAAATGGTCGAGACATAAAGATTGATATATTGGACGGATATATTTGGACACCGGAAAGGTTCCGGAGAAGTTTGGAGCTCCGGAGGTTACGGAACCCCGGGAGGTATATGGGCCTTATTGGGCCCATGTAGGAGAAAGGAGAAGGAGCAAGGGAGGCGCCCCCAAGCCCAATCCGAATTGGGGGCGGGCCGCCCCCTTTCCTTTCTCCTTCCCCTCTTCCTATTACTACTACTAGTACTACTTCCTAATACTAGTACTCTTTCCTTCCCTCCAAATAAGATAAGGAAAGAGGAAACCTACTTGGAGTAGGTTTCCCCCTCCTCATGGCGCGCCCCTAGGGCCGGCCACCTCCTCCCTCCCTCCTTTATATACGGGGTAAGGGGCACCCTAGGACACACAAGTTGATCATTGATCGTTCCTTAGCCGTGTGCGGTGCCCCTCCACGATATTACACCTCGATCATATTGTAGCGGTGCTTAGGCGAAGCCCTCTGACGACAGAGAACATCAAGATCGTCACCACGCCGTCGTCTTGACGGAACTCCCCTCGAGCCTCTCTTGGATTGGAGATCGAGGTGCGTCATCGAGCTGTCTGCGTGTCAAGAACTCGGAGGTGCCGGAGTAACGGTGCTTGGATCGGTTGGACCGGGAGGACGTATGACTACTTCCTCTACGTTGCGTCAACGCTTCCGCTTCGGTCTACAAGGGTACGTAGACAACACTCTCCCCTCTCGTTGCTATGCATCACCATGATCTTGCGTGTGCGTAGGAAATTTTTTGAAATGACTACGTTTCCCAACAGTCGTTGCCATGGTAGACTGATGTACGAGATGGAATGGCGGCGGAAGCGACGAATCCGCCCTGAGGCGCCACGGGAATCAGCGGGGGACGGTGATCGCCCAGGCACGCGTTGTTGGGCGCCGCGCGGCCTGGTTCGTTCGCCACATGTGGCGAGTGTGGAGGCGGCGGGGGCGGTGGTGGTGGTTGTGGCGGCGCGGCAGGCTGGTGGAGCACGGTGGTGACCGAACCCGACGGCGATGCAGAGCCCTCCACCGACGCAGAACCAATAGATTGACACATATTGCTCATTCAGTGGTACAACTGAGCCAGACAACGTTCATGCCAGGGCGACACATACTTGAAGGGGTGGTCGTTTTGCATGAAACGCTACATGAAATCCATTCAAAGAAGCTAGATGGGGTTATCTTCAAAGTGGATTTTGAGAAGGCATATGATAAAGTTAAGTGGCCTTTCCTTCAACAGGCAATCGCATGAAAGGATTTAGTGAGGCTTGGCGGAACCAAGTGGGTTCTCAAGTCCAGAACGGTAGTGTCGGAATCAAGGTTAACGATGATATCGGTCATTACTTTCAGACACACAAGGGTTTGAGACAAGGAGATTCCATGTCTCCTCTCTTGTTTAATATAGTGGCCGATATGTTGGCCATTCTTATTGGCAGAGCCAAGCAACATGGTCAAGTGGAGGGGTTAGTTCCTCATCTGGTCGATGGAGGAGTATCCATCTTGCAGTACGCTGACGATACTATCTTATTCATGGAACATGACATCGCTAAAGCACACAATATGAAACTTATATTATGTCTCTTCGAACAATTTTCTGGTTTAAAGATACACTTTCACAAAAGTGAGTTGTTCTGCTTTGGGAAGGCCAAAGACGAGCAAGACACCTATAGACAACTGTTCGGGTGTGAATTAGGTTCTTTACAATTTAGTTATTTGGGCATACGGATTCACCGCCATAAGTTATCTAATAAAGAATGGAAGTGTATCGAAGATCGAATTGAGAAAAGGTTGAGATGCTGGAAGGGCAAGCTTATGTCTTATGGAGGTCGGCTGGTGCTGATTAATTCGGTACTGACTAGTATGCCGATGTTCCTACTATCGTTCTTGAAATTCGAAGGGTCTGAAGCGACTTGATTTCTTCAGATCTCGGTTCTTCTGGCAGTCAGATGAGGCCAAGAGGAAATACCGACTCGCGCGATGGGATATCCTTTGCCGACCAAAAGACCGGGGGGTCTCGGTATTGAGAACTTAGAAATCAAGAATAAATGCCTTATGAGCAAATGGCTCTACAGGTTAGAGATAGAACTGCAGAGCATGTGGGCATAGATTTTATGCAATAAATATCTGCAGTCGAAAACGCTCGCCCAGGTTACCATGAGACCAACTAACTCGCGATTCTGGAAAGGGCTTATGAGAACGAAGGACTTGTTCTTTCGTAGGGTCAACTTCTTGGTTGGCAATGGGATGTCAACAAGATTTTGGAAGGATATATGGTTAGAAGAGACACCCCTGGCCGTATAATACCCCACCCTTTATAACGTTGTGCAACATAAGGAGGATTACGTAGGCACAGTTTTCCAAACGATTTCCTTTAATATTCAGTTCATACGTGCGCGCGTTAGTTGGTGAGCGATGGACTGCTTGGATGCACTTGGTTCGGAGATTGATAGATGTTCAACTCTCCGACCAGCCGGATTCGACGCAATGGAAATTAGCTAAAAATGGGGTTTTTACGGTGAAATCTTTCTATATGGACTTGATTAATTCTGGCCCAATCTCAAGATCATTGCATATTTGGAATATGAAGGTTTCCTTGCGTATTAAAATTTTCATGCGGTTTGTCCACAAGCAAGTAATACTCATCAAGGACAACCTAATCAAGAGGCGATGGGTGCGTAGTTCACGTTGTTGTTTTTGTGATCATGATGAAACAATACAACATTTATTCATTGAATGCCCACTCGCCAAATTGCTTTGGAGAGCGATTCATATAGCCCTCAACATTAATCCTCCAGTTGACATTGAGTCGTTGTTTGGAACGTGGTTAGATGGGGTTGAACATAGTACTGCGACTCGTATTCGGATTGGAATATGTGCGCTTCTGTGGGCTATATGGAACTGTAGGAATGATTTGATTTTTAACAGACAATACACTTTAACTCTCTTGCAGGTCATCTTCAGAGCTACCGCATGGATCCGTACGTGGTCCTTACTCACTCCTATTTACTCCAGGGAGCTTTTGGTTACTGGGTGCAACCAGTGGGAGATGGTAGCACGGGCTATATTCAACCGGTTCGGATGGCGATCGCATAACAGGATAGGAGTCTAGGAAGCTTATCCTCCATATTGTCGTACCGGTTGTGATTGTCAGCATGTGTTTTCCTTTTATTCATTTGCTTCGCTCCACTTGTGGGCTGTAATACTTTTATGAATTTGTGGTACTTCATGGATTTTTTAATAAGATGGCTGCAAGCATCATTATGATGCGGGGTACGCCTCCATTTCCAAAAAAACAACTGACGGATTGTCAACGTTGAGGATGTCAAGTTGTTGGCTAGAGGGTATCTTTCCACAAAAATTATGGTAGGACAGGTTCAAGGCCTCCAAAGATGTAAGACTTGATAAGCTCGATGGGATTTCACCGGAGAGGTTATTTTGGGATAGGTCGAGAGATACCAACGACTGCACAATGCCAATCATGTCTGGGATTTGTCCACTCAATTTTTTTGATGGAAAATTCAAATTATACAAGTGTTCCCCGTAGGAATTTCACCAGTCAAGGAGTTACTGGATAAATCAATGCTTACAAAATATACAAGTGTTCTACCATATACAAGTTGTTGTCCTTTTGTAACTACTGATAATATTTCTCTGAGGCGACTAGCTCCCATCTCGATCGATGCCTTGGAACAAATGTCAATTCCAATGCCTCCAATATGTCCATTAGTCATATACATTAATTCCTTTGTACTTTTGGTATAGATGTGAGGTTCAATAGATGCCAAGGTATTGCACCAGAGAAATTGTTGGATGAAAGATCCAAGTATTGAAGATACATAAGCTATAAGGCTTGCTATGTTGACTGGAATATTATCAAAAAAATTGCAGTGTGGTCCAAATTACAAACATAATTTCCCTAGATCTCCTATCGATGTATGCAATCTTTCAGTCAACTTGTTCCATGCAAGATCCAAGAACTCCAAATCTTTGTTATTCTGCAAAAATGTTGGGAATTTTCCTGATATACTATTGTTATCCGACAGAACAAAATGTACCTTTTGCATGTCAAAACATTGAAGAATTCCACCCACCAAAGCAGTGTTCGACAAATCCAAATTTAATAAGTGTTACAATTTGCAAATAGATTTTGGAATGCACCCACCAATTCGATTTGAATAGATAAGCAACATTTGAAGCACGGGAGTGTAGAATTTGAAGGTATTACTCCTAAAAATTTATTGTCGAACATGTTCATATTTCTCACCAAAGAAGGCATTGATCCGGTGAGCCGGTTTGAACTTAGGTAGAGTCTTTTAAAAGCCATGCCACCCATATGTGCTGGCATTTATTTGGTTGTTAGAGATGTTGAGACTAGCTGTCCGTGAAAATGTATTTTTTTTTTGAAAGAAAGACTGTAAGGAAACCACTTACAGTATAATTGGTGCAACAAACCCAAATTGCAAGTACCATGCCTTGAACTTGGGTGGGTGGGAAGGCATCAGTCCCTTCCCACCACTAGGCTATGCCTTAGTCTGCTCCGTGAAAATGTATTACCAAAACGAACCAGGAAACTTGTCCTCTAAACCAGTGCTTTAATGTCAAGTTCGGTGATTCCCTGTAGCTGCTAAAGCCAAGCTAGAAAGAGAGGACCTATTTGGCAAGATGCAAAATTTTCAGACTGTAGCGACGTAAAGGGAGAGCGCCAATCTGAATCAACTACAATCTTCAAATTATTGGAAGACAAGTTGATGAATTTTTTTTTTTAGGTTCGAAACATGTTCTTTCATAATCACACCGCTAGGGTTGTTGTTGTTTAGTTGCAGGAAAGCTAGATTCTTCAGAGAACCTAATTCCGTGGGTAAACTTCCATTGAAGTGATTACTGGAGAGCCTGAGGATGGTTAAGCTAGTTGAATGCATAACCTTTGGTGGTATGGATCCAATTTGTTTTGTTTGTCCGTGAGAGAAAGGGTAGCCAAATGCTTCAGTTTTCCAAGCTCAGCCGGTATAGTTCCGGTCAAGTTCTTGCCGCTTATGTCCAAATAAGTCAGAGCGGTAAGGGCACCAATTTCAGTTGTTAGGGCATGTACAGTGGTTGATAAGACAATGTTATCTTAAGACTTACATGTAATTTAGAGATGCAATAAACAAATGTCTACAATGGGTTATCTCTTAGCCTTATCCTTAATAACTAGCATTTTCTGAAAACGTGGTGAGACATATTGTGCTAAGAGGCCATCTCTTAAATAATACTCCCTCCGTCCGGAAATACTTGTCGAAGGAATGCATAAAAATGGATGTACCTAGAACTAAAATATGTCTACATACATCCATTCCTCCGACAAATATTTCCGAACGGAAGGAGTAGAAGACAAGCCTTTTCTTATTATTTTTCTCTCCTCCACCTCAGCATTTATTCTATGTGGCACTCCTAAAATAGCACCATTGTACATGCCCTTACATTCTCATTGAGCTGATTCTCGCTGAGATCTAGAATGGTTAAACACACCAAATTCATAAACCCTGGCTGGTATCCCCAGGGGGTGTGTGTGTGTGTGTGTGTGTGTGTGTGTCTCCATGTTTGTGGCTTTATTTATAAAAGCGGGCGGAAGCCTTTTTGGGATAAATCCAACAAGATTGTTTATGTGCATGTCAAGCATGCTCAAGGTACTGAATTCCCCTATAAAATTTGGCATGGTCCCGATGAAATGCAGCTCCAGCAACTTTTCATGTGTGCATTGCAGCAACCCCTCCATCAACACTATATCTTCATTCATAACATTTGCAGAGAGGTCGTAGATTTGCAAATAGCGAAGGGTTTTAATAAGATTTTGAAGGCTTCCAGTTTTATTCAGATTGTTGCTTGACAAAAGTACGGCGATTGCGTTCCTTCCAAAGGTTCCATGCCACATATGGTGCCGTTCTCACCTGCTCCCGTGTATCCTGTATCCTACCAGAGACTTAGGCCACCAATCCGAGAAGGAAGTGGTACTCGAGGCAAAGTTGGATGCCTTGTCGTCGGTTCTGGAGAAGCTATGCCAAATCTCCTTCGCAAAAGAATCGTGAGATGGGCTGCCGTCTCGGCAACTTGGGACCAGAGTGAGGCCAGTCCCTTGCTAGCAGCCTATCCGCCAATTTTTTGCCAAATTTACTTGCTGCTTGACAATTATATATATATAAGTAACCAACAACCTGAAGCACAGCCTCACAAAAAGCTAAAATGACAAATCATATAAATCGAGACATGAAAACCCTATAAAATCTTATAAACTGAGACATGAACTCTTATGTCCACGGCTCAGCAATGGAAAGTAATCTTGTGAACATCATATGCTAAAACACTTAACCAGTTACGAGTCCTAGAAGCCTCTTGTCTAACACGACAACTATGGGTCATGAAGATTTCCTTTTGCCTTTAGACAATCTGGCTCTTCCTCGATCTCTACCGAAGCTACAGATAGATGCCACTGCACGCGCTGACCAACATAATATTCAAAACAAGCATCTCCCCAGGAACAATCATGCTGACGCTGAAATACCATTATAAGAAACTCAGTGGCACAATCAACCAAAAGCTTAATAATAGGACTATTAAAAAGTAGAGTAATATAATGTGCATGCTGTATCGAAGATAAAGCTCATATTGTTCCTGGCCATATTCCGTAGAAACTTTCTAATCATGTGTTAAAAAGGTGTTTGGAGCTCAATAATTCAAAGTAATATATAGATAAAAGAAATTCAGGACTTACACAGGATGACGTTGCTTTCCATCCTTTTTTGGCAGCCTCTAGGAATAAAGAACAAACGCACAATAATGCAAAAAGAGACGGCGTGCACTTGAGCAGAAAACTCCCACTAGCTTCTATACCGGGGAGACGGAGAGCAGGAACTCTGGCATCAACCTTTGCAGCAGTATGCCGCAGAAGGGGCAACGAGGAACAGCAGGTGCTGAATAAAGTGACGATTCATCATCTGGATCTGCAGCATCCAGCAAGGGAGATGTCTTCATGGTGAAATAGGTCTCAGGCACAAGCTTATCAACCATTCCTCCACAACATACACAGTACCAGGTTGGTTCCAGAACAGAGCATAAGCGCATCGATGCTGCACATCTTGACAGCTTGTGCCTTTCCGTGGGAACAATAGCAGGATCGACACTTCCACACAAGGCTATGTCAGGTGACTCCAAGTGAACCGGTGCGGAGCAATAGGCACAGGTTTCTTTAGCCGAGTATTCACACACAGAGTTGATCCTGCAACAGAAAAAACTATTTGAAGCAGATATACTGAATTCCCAATTTTACAGCTCAATGAACTGACAAAACGTTAGGTCCTTGAAGTAATGGAATCAGCTTATAGAGTAGATGAACAATAAATCTAGCAAAAACTGAATACCTGCTTCCAAGACGTTTAATTGTCGAACTGAGAGACCTGAGCTGATTATGCACTCCTCCACTGTTCATAGACACCCAAGAACGCATCTGGGCAACACCAACAGGAAACCACATGTTTTCAGCACATGCACCCTTGCGAAAATATGACATTCGATTCAAGGCAGCAGCAAAAGTGAAAGCCACAAGTCTCTCTCGTAGCTCTCTTTCACTGCTCAATAGAAGACTGCTCCACAAATCAGTTGACGTGCTATTACCATTTTCTCCAGCAGGATCACGGAGCATTACTTTCCTACAAATGATATTCAGCAGGTGTAGCTTCCGCGAGCTGACATTGGACATCATGTCCTTTCTACACTGACACAGTGTATCGATAGAAACACATTGTTGATCGTCTGAAAACAAATCTGAGACCCATTTATGCATTAGTGTCTCCAGAAATGCTGGTGCGGATTTCATGAGCACTTGTAAAGCAGCTATGACATCCCATAAGACAAGTCCGGTTTCACATTTTTCATAATTCTTCAATGACCAAAGAATGTTGGAACCCCACCATAAGAAGTTAGTCTCGGATGAGTTTGCAGATTGTTTGTTGGAGATATAAATGTCCTTGTTTAGTGGAATGCCAAGGAACTGACCACCAATCCAAATGAACTCAACCACTGCCTTTTGTGTCCTGTTGTTTTTGTTCACCAAAATGTTACCATGATGAATTGATGGACTTTTATCTCAAAGCAGTCAATACATGAAGATTTCTATTACAAGACTCCAGTACTTCCTATACTAAGCTCATAAATAATACCTGGCTTGATACATCTGGTCTAGCATATTTGGATCCAAGCTGCGGACCTGAAAGAGACAATATCTGTCAATTGGTGTAGCTTATGTACACAAGCTCAAGTGCAAAAGTCGCAGTTGAGCAACATATTTCAGATTTAAGGAACAACCTACAGCATACCACAGCAATCATTACTTCTCCAGGTGCAAGTGTGAGACCAAAGCATTGATGAGATACTACTGAGAGCTGCATGAACATTTGAGATACCAGTTAAGTATGATACAAGCTCACACATTCAGGAAAAAGGCGAAGGTCAACAAGGAGTCAAGGAGTCTCAGTCTTACATCTATTGATTCTTTTAGCTCTGGGAAATTTGTGTGCACGGGAACTTCTTCAAGTTGATTTTTTTCAAAGATCCAACAGCGTGCAGAATTATCCTGATAAAGATGGAAAATTTGCAGAATCCGCATGAAAACAAAGTTTAGCATGACACAAAATAATACTCCCTCCATTCGGAATTACTTGTCACAAAAATGAATGTATCTACAACCAAAATACATCTAGATACATTCATTTCTTGGACGAGTAATTCCGAACAGAGGGAGTACTGTGTAGTATAATACAATTCAGGTGCAAGAAAAGAACATGGACATGGGAGTTATTATTAGAAGCACCTTTGTGAAAAACTAAAGTAACTCCATCAAATACAGAAGGCATCAAAAGGAACTCGTAAATTTTTAGCAGTTACAAGTTTGCAACAAAGCTTGGATAACAGTACCAAAAAGGTATTGGGATAAGCACGGTAGTACTAGTACATAGCCAACAGTACTAATACAACATATGTCAAGGGACCAAGACAGCGGTCATTGATAAATTATCCATAACTAGGTCAGGTGGTTAACTAGCCTTTTAGCTTGGGATAACTTTCAACATAGATCCGGCACTCCGTTTACCTTCTCACTCATGTCCTCAAAGTTTCAGTTACTTGAACTAAACATGCCAGAGAAATGATTATGTTGGCATTGGACAGTAATACACCCAGAGAAATACCGACATTACGACACAACATGCCATAGCAACATGTCATATGATGGCATTGACATGGGGCGTTCACATGGTATTGGTTGCCAGTTGACATCAGTATCCATCTCACAATATAAGTAATGATTATGTTGTTAATTCTAGCATATTTGGAGCGTTTCAGTAACTTTAACAACCAAATCAGCACATACTACCCATACTACCATAGTAACAAAATTTGTTAGGACTTCAGATAGTAGTATTGCCACTCCCCGGGGGGAGCTAAGGGACTGGCTAAGGTAACCTACTAGGAGCCAAGGGTAGCAGAGGACACAATTTCATGATTTTTTTTACCCTACCACAATCAGAAGGAATAATTACAGAGATGCGACAAGTTAATGCACCTGACTGCAGCTGTATAAACAGTGGTCATCTAAACCCCATGATAAACCTGTCACCTATGGTAATGTTGACAATTAGTTGAATTTTATTGGAGAGAAAAGACATTCAATTACAATGAAATTTTACCACTCGATCATGTGCATGACATTCACTGTTATTCTCAACTTTGTTGTTGCACAGGTCCAATATCCATGTTTCCAGTGATCCAGATACTCTTCCAACTGCCAAATTAACCTCACGTCGAGGCTGAGCTGGTGTGGACAATGAAATTGATGAGACAGGAGCTGATGAATTAGTGGTCACCTGAAGAGAGGAACATTTCAGAATTGAGTATATAATTAGAGCAGCCACAACAATAAAGCTAAAGACAAGCATGCCTATATCCATTGGATGTTGCATCAATTAGTGTCGAATATCCACCTATATGCATCAAAATATAAACACAGGTACAAGATGTTGCTTAATATGTACCTCTGCAACTAACGAAAATGACACTTCTTTCGCATCTGTACATTGATTCAATCCTTCGATATCACCTGACCATATCTTCACACTGAAAAAAGTTCATGGAAAATCATTGATTGCGCAGGTTCTATGCTGCTGATCTAGCATCCAGGACTTCTTGCGAAATAGCACGAAACATCTTATTTAATTAATTAAACATAGTTATCCTTTTCCACATGTCATGAATCAAGCTCAATGAAACCATTTAAAGACAAACGATAAGGTTGCAACATTTACAAAGAATAAGTATAAATGTGCTTACCTTCCATCTGAGCATCCAGTTGCTAAAAGCAATGAAGACTTTGAAGATCTTGAACATGAAACTTCCCAGCTCATGGCACAAACCGATGAATTATGAGCTTGAAGAACCCCAACGAATATTGGATCTGTGGTAACAGTGCAAACATCTATTGTGTAGTGCTCAGGCTTATATATTTTCCACCATGAAACATTCCCAGACTCTGAGCCAACAGCAAGAATGCACCAATGAGAAATGGTGTTGTGTGATGGCAAAACTGGTGACCATGCAACTACAAGAGAAGACAAAAGGGCATTGCGACGTGAATATTGTTTTGCTGTGATCAGAGGAAGAAGTTTGTTTTCTCCATTGCAAGAGAATGCTTCTTTGGTATTTCGTGAGCCAGTTTGCGCAATTACGACAGCCATTTCATGCACATGCATGTCAATCTGGAATCACAATTGGGCCAAAGTTAAATCCAGAATCCAGAATCAGATAAAAGAAAAAATAAGAAGAATTGACAAAATGACACACTTTTCCTATGCCTTTGCTCTAGAAGCACACCTTTCATTGTCCTTGCCAGAATGCATATTTGGATGACAGTTAGACAAAATGACAGTGTTTCTCTTTTTCATTCTGAGGTCACAAGTCAGAGTTTTTAGGACGAAAATGTTCCTGGTATTTTTGCTGTAGCCTGCTCCCATTTCGATCTAAAAAAGACCGATCGATCGATTAGGGCCAGTACGTGCAACCTCGAGAGAAGACCAGAGAGGCGTCACGCTGCTGGGCTTTACCCCGGCATCACTCATCTCATGAACAGCAAACGATACAATTCATTCCATTGCCAAAATGTTGTTGAAATCCAAAAGACAACAGGCAGGAAGCAGCTGCTACGCTCGCTGCTACAGATAGAGGAGCAACAGCCAAACACCAACAGCCTACAAGTACCTCCAGTGAGTAGAGCAAGCAGCGCCTGGCTGGGGCCAGTTGCACCACCAATGCACAAGTTGGCAGAACCTACAAGTCACCGCCGTCCTCAGCACACACAGAAACAGATGGCTGGGAGAGGCAACCTCAGCACGCCCCTCGCCTGTCGGCCGCTCCCGGTCCACCACAGCACCCAAGCCTCGCCTGCTCCGGGGCAGCCACCGCATGGCCTAGTTCCAGGTACCACCGGCCGAGACAGACAGAGGAGGGACGGCGGCAAGCTAGAGGGAGGGACGCAGCGAGGCAGCGGCGAGGAGCGGAACAAGGTGAGGGGCGGCCCGGGAAAGGCGAGGAGAGGAGTCGGTCGATTTTGATCAATCTGATTGCTTCTAAAACCGGTTCTGATCGATTTGACCAGGAGATGCACAGGGAGTTAGACCAGAGGGCATATTCATCCAACAAAGTCTGACATGTGGCCCTAAAACACAAAAAAGAGAAGAAGAAAAACGCAAACTGTGTCATTTTGTCTATTTGTCACCAAATATGTGTCATTTTGGCAAAGACAATGGAACATGTGCCTTTGAAGCAAAGTCAAAGAAAAACTGTCAGTTTGTCAAATTTCTCAAATAAATCGAGTTAAACTGAACATAAGTCTAGATATCAACATGTAAAAACTACCTTTTTCACAGGTATCTTCGTTGATGTAGGGCATGGATTCAGAGAGAAGTCTGCAGCCTTTGAAGTATCATCTCCATCATCATCATCATAAACATAGCCTTCAACTCTACAATCAGTCAAAATCCACTTCAAATAAATTCAGGCACAAAATTATTTTGAATGGTTGTTCAGGCACAATATAAGAATGCTAGAAGGCCACCAACAAATGTTGGCATTTCAAATGAAAAAATAAAATAAATCAGTTAAAGACCAAAACATATACTAGTAGAAATGTGGCATGATGGGTTTGAAAGTTGAAACCGAACACCCCTATGTACCTTATTTATGTGTGGTACATGAGGCTGATATATCAACAGTTGGCACTAGCTAAAATGAATAGTTTTTTAGCAATGCTGTGCACCCTTAGCTTGGCTTACCTTATTTCTCAGATTAACTATCAATACTGCAACAGAAAAAACGTGCATAGCTTTCCCATTGCAGTGTAGATTTATAACCACACAAGGTGACATACATTTCTTTATATAATGAGCCAGCTTTAGGTGCTTTGTAAACATGGCCAAAACTTTGAATGCTCCTTCTCAATTCTACCAAAAGAGATGTCAATGCTTATTGCTGAAGCTCGACATAGCTAAAGCCTTAGATACTGTGGGGTGGTCATTCCTTTTCGAGCTCCATCGATACAAGGGCTTTGCAAACCCGTGGTGCTCTGTTACTGCAATCTACTAACTTCTTATGATTGGATGCCAACATTGCTCACCGAGCATTGGACTTCACTCACAGAGAAAATGCCAAATGCAATAAATGTATAATCTGTCTCCCAGAAAACAAGTGTTGAAAGTGTGAGGCCCAAAGCAAACTTCTAAACCCATATTTCTCTAGAGTCACGGTTAATATGATCTAGAACTGTACTGGCATGCAAATCTTTTCACACAAACTACTTTCCCGTCACCGAGCCACCAAGGCATGTGAATCAATCTTATCATTTTTCTTGAACTAACCCCTTTGGATTATCTTGTTATTTCAAAACTTGGTTATGTTTTTCAGTGAAAATTGTAAAGCTTTGATGATTTAACAGACAGTACCATTCACCTTACTGGCTTTCTTTTTCTCCGTCCAGGACCCCTGCGAGAAAGAGGTTCCTGTAATTCACCAGCATATCCTGTGTCCAGTGTGTGCTTGTTATTTAACTTTTCCTAATATATGAAGGAAAAAAATCATGGCGATATTCTATGATAATCAAGAAAACCACTCAGTGCTCAAGTGGAAGGAAGCACACCTGAGGAGCGTGCTCGATATTTGCCTTTTCCTAATGTATGAGAGAAAACTGTCAACAAGAAAATTCTACAATAATCATGGAAACCTCGGTGCTCAGGTGGAAGGGAGCGTACCTGAGGAAATGAATCTGGACCATCATCCTCTCCAAAGTTAATATTTTGGTAATAGTTAAACAACAATTGAGATATATCCGCAACCTAACCAACCGATTAGGAGTTGATGAGCATAATTGCAGTTGTGGCCTAGACCAAGTGATAACTCTACAATAACAGAAGAAACTAAAATTGAAATGATAACGGGAAATAATAACTTTGGCAAGAAGAAACTTGTGCGAGATTTAATAAAAGTGAAAAAAAACTATGACCCAAAATTGTAATGTACTCCCTCCGTCCCAAAATATAAGAACGTTTTTGACACTTTTGACACTAGTGTCAAAAACGTTCTTATATTTTGGGACGGAGGGAGTACAAGTTTCTTTTGTTTGTAACAGGTGAAAAAAAGGTATTAACAAATAAAAACTTGACTGCAAACTAGATGAAGCTGTAAATGGTGAGCTATTGATATAAATAAATTATAGGGTCCATATGCATATGGATCATGCAAACTTTAGTCCCAAGTATACAGAAAAATGAGAAATATGGTGGGTACCGATTCTAACTCCAGATGTCTTAGTATGAACTACTTTAGCCAAACAGGTTTACCTTGACCCAGTCATCACAAAATTGAAATCAAGCGGTAAAGATTCACGTGACCATCAACAATCTGAGACTGACCAACAAACAAGCAAATAATGATCCATTAAACAAAAATATTAGGCGAAAATATGAATACATGAATCTAATATATCAGTCAACAGAAATTACCCAGAATTAGGAGCAAATCCTTGTTGAGACCATGAAATTGACCGTGCACATGGTTCAGTATCACGCGCTAAGGATGTTGGCACTAAACTTGGTTCAAAGAGATCTGCAAATGTTGAGAAGATTTCAAGTGAAACAAAAGTTACTGTTTTTTCAATTGTCGTGAAGTAGCCGACTTCTTAAATGTCATCCAGATACTTTCACTGTAGTCCGTCCCAAACAAGAAGTATTTCCACTTCATTAGAACGGCATACTAGCATATCCTATTCTAACTCTAATATCGATGTTAACAAATTCTTACTACAGAACAACTGAACAATCTTCATTATTTCCGACAGATTGAAAGAAGTCGGTATATTAATCATCATCATCATCATCATCATCATCCTTTGGAGTTGGGCAGTTGGCCTTCGACGATCTCAACAAAAGCACTCACTGAATTCATCGTTTCAAGGCGTCAAATTGCTCACGATGTGTCCAAACTAACACTACGAGTCTTGAATTCTCGCAAGCATTATACTGACTATGCAACCATAATCAAAAGACTCTCAGGATGAAATAATTATTTCACCCCATTGTGCCTATCAAATTGCATAAGTACTCTACTAAACATGTACAATACACATTCAACTTCGGACCTACCTTCCCTGTTAACCACTCCAATGGGAAAAGGATCCCTAGGGCGAAGCACAACGAGTCCACGAGGCCCATCAAGTGCTGCTGGGTTCTAGAGGGGAAATATGACGAATGCAATGTCAATCCAGCAGATTGATTATCATAATGCCTGAGAGAGGAAGTGAAGGTAGTACAATAGGGTGCTGAAATTGCTCATACCAGGATAGTGACAATGTGGCCTGAGGCAACGGCCACCAAGTTGTCGCTTGACCAGGTGATGGCATCTGGATAAGACGGAGAGGCAATCAGGGTAGTGGCTTGGTAATGAGGAGCCATGCCACCAAGGCCAGAGAAACCTTAGAGCATCAAACACAAGCAACAGCCCTGCAAAATGCATGCCATATGATGAGTTGTAGTTAGGCTTACGTTCGTGCAATTATAGTCCAGAATCACCTGAAGCTAATTTCGTGTTCGTAAGCTAAAAAAGTGGAGCTTGGGAACCAGTATACATTACAGAATCGCATCACTCAGAGGTCAGAAAAATGTTGTACGAACAAGGAAAAGGACAGGGAGCGAACAATGTTACAGTAACAGCGCTAGGGTGGGTGTGCGAGCGGCAGGCGGTACTGCATGAGCAGTCTCCATTCTCCGCCCCCACCGCTCCCCGTTGTACGGTGCCATCTCTGCCACGAAAAGGCCATCAGCCAGTTGGAAATTCAAAATAGAGCCCTCACGTACTCTCAAATGAACACAAAATCAGAAAACAAAATATAGTCAAAATATCCTCTCTTTTTTAATGAAACATGTCCATGCCTTTGACACAATGACAAATCCAGGAAGAAAGTTGAGGGCAGGCTCAAAGTTAATGGTGCGAAAGAAGGCATTATCTCTCAATCCTTTAGTCCGAATAAGGTCAAAATTTCCCAGAATACCCCTGAGAACATCTAATATTTGCAAGAATTTTTTGTCTTTTTTTAAATATCAAAATTTGAACGAAAATTTGGATCTGTTTTGCAAAAGATTCAATATCTCCTAATCCTGTAGTCCAAACAAGCTAAATTTATCCTAGATTACTACTGGGAACATGTAGTATTTATTGGATCTTTCTTGCAAAATAGCCATAATTTTGAACTAACATGTTTGACCATACTGTGTTGGGTTCCAGAACAACAGGGAAACATTTGAATCACTTGCAAACCAATTGTGTAAAATCTTTCTCTTCATTTCTACAAACAAGAACAGAAATCGATTCATGGAGTAATTACAACAGGTACTAACTAGCTACTATAACTAGTTGCAACAGAATCAGTTCTTAAATCTTAACAACCTTCAGAAGTTGAGAGCAATGGCACTATGGCAGCAGAGCAATGGCAGCAGCCGGACGACCAGAGCACGGGGCTGGAGCCGTTGACTACCTGCAAGTCGCCGGAGGCCAAGAGGCAGAGAAAGCACCTCCCCCTCCCCTCTCCGAGTACAGGGCCGCGCCGTCGCCGACGGACCAGACGGGCAGTGCTGCCGAACTGGTTGCAGACGGGGATGACGCAGGGCTCCTGGGCGTGGCTGCGCGTGAGTGACCACGGCAACAAAGGGGACTAGGGGAAGTTGGCACTCAGCCGGTCGCCGTCGGGGACGGCGCAAAGACTCCGGCCAGTCCCTGCTTCCGGCGGCGGTTAGGTCTTTGATGGCCTGCGGGCGGCTAGGCTAAGGCCTCAATGAGGGCTGATGGGCTGGCGCCGATTTGCTGGGCTAGGCCTTTGTATCATCGGTATTAATAAAAAGGCCTCAATGAGGGCTGATGGGCTGGTGCCGATTTGCTGGGCTAGGCCTTTGTATCATCAGTATTAATAAAAAGGCCTCAATGAGGGCTGATGGGCTGGCGCCGATTTGCTGGGCTAGGCCTTTGTATCATCAGTATTAACAAAAACATATCACAATATCTGGGGAACGTTCTCTGGGGCCTTTTTCCCAGCGAACGCATGAATTGTCATGCAATTTCAACTAAAGTTGCCATGGCAATTTAAAAAACATGTCATGATCGAAAGTGAAAGTTGCCGTGTACCACACACAAATACCAATGATTTTTAAAAAAATAATTGTCATCCGCATTGGATTCAATGATTGAGAAGGCGTTTCTGTGACCTCCTGATCAGGGAACGTTCCTCGGTTATCATTTCTCAAAAAGAAAAAGGAAATCTCATCGTGGAAACGAGTTATTGCTTTGACATGCATGCAGATTTTCATGTGGAAACAACAAACATTATGGTCTGGACAAGAAGTAATTATTTTTTCGGGAAAACTAATTTTCATACCATAGATTTTTTTTCATTCTCCGCAAAAAATCACAATATGTGTTGTTTTCCCATGAAAATTTGCACGCGTGTTGGAGACATGAACACATTTAGTATATATAATATTATTTTTAGATATATTTTCCTTGTTTAACTGTTCACCCGGTGAAGCCAAAACGATGTCGTGTCAATTAAGATCATCAACTTAAATAATAGTTACTTCCAAAAAAAATAAACGGTGTTACATCATAAACTAACAATGGCAAATTTGTTTCTTTTTTGCGGGAATCGGGGGGCATCCAGCCACAACTCTTGTCCATTGGAATCCGCAAAAAAACTCTTGTCCATTGGAGCTACCTCATGCGCAAATGCATTTGATTCATTATTGCCTTTACTCCAATGGGAAAAGGGTCCCTAGGGCGAAGCACAACGAGTCCGCGAGGCCCATCAAGTGCTGCTGGGTTCTGGAAGGAAAACATAACGAATGCAAGGTCAATCCAACAGACAAATTATCATAATGCCTGAGAGGAAGTGAATGCAGCACAGTGGGGTGCTCAAATTGCTCGCCGGGATAGTGACGATGTGGCGAGAGGCAACGGCCACCAAGTTGTCGCTTGACCGGTGATGGCATCTGGATAGGACGGGAGGCAATCGGGGTGGTGGCACTGTAATGCGAGCCATTGCGCCGATCTCGGAGAAACCTCAGTAGCATCAAACCTGCAAAATGATGCGCCCCAAGTAGGATTCCTACTAGGAATCCTATTCCTAGTAGGTTTCCAACTTGGGGAAGGGAGAGGGAAGGAAGGAGAGGGAGAGAGGGAAGGCAAGGCCCCCCCTTCCTAGTCCTATTCGGACTCAGGGGAGGGGGCGCGCGGCCTGCCCTCGCCCCTCTCTCTCTCTCTCTCCACTAGGGCCCATCGAGGCCCATTAGTTCCCCGGGGGGTTCCGGTAACCCTCCGGTACTTCAGTTTTATCCAAAACTTCTCTGGAACACTTCCGGTGTCCGAATATAGTCGTCCAATATATCAATCTTTATGTCTCGACCATTTCGACACTCCTCGTCATGTCCGTGATCACATCCAGAACTCTGAACTACCTTCGGTACATCAAAACACAAAAACTCATAATACCAATCATCATCGAACGTTAAGCATGCGGACCCTACGGGTTTGAGAACTATGTAGACATGATCGAGACACGTCTCCGGTCAATAACCAATAGCGGAACCGGGATGCTCATATTGGTTCCTACATATTCTACAAAGATCTTTATCGGTCAGACTGCATAACAACATACGTTGTTCCCTTTGTCATCGGTATGTTATTTGCCCGAGATTCGATCGTCGGTATCTCAATACCTAGTTCAATCTCGTTACCGGCAAGTCTCTTTACTCGTTCCGTAATACATCACCTCATAACTAACTCCTTAGTCATTTGCTTGCAAGCTTATGATGTGTATTACTGAGAGGGCCCAGAGATACCTCTCTGATACTCGGAGTGACAAATCCTAATCTAGATCTACGCTAACTCAACAAACACCTTCGGAGATACCTGTAGAACATCTTTATGATCATCCAGTTACGTTGTGACTTTTGATAGCACACGAGGTATTCCTCCGGTATCCGGGAGTTGCATAATCTCATAGTTGAAGGAATATGTATTTGACATGAAGAAAGCAATAGCAATAAACTGAGCGATCAATATGCTAAGCTAATGGATGGGTCTTGTCCATCACATCATTCTCCTAATGGAGAATGATGTGATCCCGTTATCAAATGAGAACACATGTCTATGGTTATGAAACCTTAACCATCTTTGATCAACGAGCTAGTCTAGTAGAGGCTCACTAGAGACACGGTATTTGTTTATGTATCCACACATGTATTTAGGTTTCCGGTAAATACAATTCTAGCATGAATATAAACCTTTATCATGAGTAAGGAAATATAAAATAATAACTTTATTATTGCCTCTAGGGCATATTTTCTTCAGTCTCCCACTTGCACTAGAGTCAATAATCTAGTTCACATCGCCATGTGATTAACACCCGTAGTTCACATCGCCATGTGACTAGCTAACACCAAAAGATTTTACTAGAGTCAATAATCTAGTGCACATCGCCATGTGTTTAACACCGAAAGAGTAATAAGGTGTGATCATGTTTTGCTCGTGGGAGAGGTTTAGTCAACGGGTCTGTCACACTCAGATCTGTATGTATTTTGCAAACTTCTATGTCTACTAAGCTCTGTATGGAGCTACTTTAGCTTATTGCTCACACTTTCAATATGTATCCAGATTGAGACTCAGAGTCATCTGAATCGACATGAAAGCTTGCATCGACGTAACCCTTTACGACGAATTATTTATTATCTTTATAACCGAGAAATATCTCCTTAGTCCTCTTAGGTAACTAAGAATAATTTTGACCATTGTCTAGTGATCCACTCCCGGATCACTATTGTACCCCCTTGCCAAACTCATGGCGAGGCACACAATAGATCTGGTACACAACATGGCATATTTTATAGAACCTATGGTTGAGGCATAGGGAATGACTTTCATGTTGGAAATATGCCCTAGAGGCAATAATAAAATGGTTATTATTATATTTCTTTATTCATGATAATTGTCTATTGTTCATGCTATAATCGTATTATCCGGAAATCGTGTCGTGTGTGAATACATAGACCACAACAAGTCCTAGTAAGCCTCTAGTTGACTAGCTCGTTGATCAACAGATAGTCATGGTTTCCTAACTATGGACATTGGATGTCATTGATAACGGGATCACATCATTAGGAGAATGATGTGATGGACAAGACAATCCTAAGCATAGCACAAAGATCGTGTAGTTCGTTTAGCTAGAGCTTTTCCAAATGTCAAGTATCATTTCCTTAGACCATGAGATTGTGCAACTCCGGATACCGTAGGAGTGCTTTGGGTGTGCCAAACGTCTACAACGTGGCGGGTGGCTATAAAGGTGCACTACGGGTATATCCAAAAGTGTCTGCATTGGGTTGTACGAATCGAGGCCGGATTTGTCACTCCATATGAAGGAGAGGTATCTCTGGGCCCACTCGGTAATGCATCATCATAATGGGCTCAATGTGACCAAGTGTGCAGTCACGGGATCATGCATTACGTGCGAGTAAAGTGACTTGCGTGCTTGAGACTGAGCGAGGTATTGGGATACCGACGATCGAGTCTCGGGCAAGCAACGTACCAATTGACAAAGGGAATTGTATACGGGATTGATTGAATCCTCAACATCGTGGTTCATCCGATGAGATCATCGAGGAGCATGTGGGAACCAACATGGGTATCGAGATCCAGCTGTTGGTTATTGGCCGGAGGCGTCTCGGTCATGTCGTGTGTCTCCCGAACCCGTAGGGTCTACACACTTAAGGTTCGGTGACACTAGGGTTGTAGAGATATGAGTATGCAGTAACCCGAAAGTTGTTCGGAGTCCCAGATGAGATCTCGGACGTCACGAGGAGTTCCGGAATGGTCCGGAGGTGAAGAATTATATATAGGAAGTACAGTTTCGGCCATTGGGAAAGTTTTCGGGGGTCACCGGTATTGTACCGGGACCATGAAAAGGGTCCCGGGGGTCCACCGGGTGGGGCCACCTTTTCCGGAGGGCCCCGTGGGCTGAAGTGGGGAGGGGAACCAGCCCCTGGTGGGCTGGTGTGCCCCCCTTGGGCCCCCCTGCGCCTAGGGTTGGAAACCCTAGGGTGGGGGGGGGGCGCCTCCACTTGCCTTGGGGGGCAAGCTTCCCCCCTGGACGCCCCCCTTGGAGATCCAATCTCCAGGGACGGCGCCCCCATGGGGACTCTATATAAAGAGGGGGGAGGGAAGCCGCACCCTTGCACTTGGCGCCTCCCTTCCCCCTTGCTACACCTCTCCCTCCCGCAGACGCTTGGCGAAGCCCTGCCGGGATCCCTGCTGCATCCACCACCATGTCGTCGTGCTGCTGGATCTTTATCAACATCTCCTTCCCCCTTGATGGATCAAGAAGGAGGAGACGTCACGCTGACCGTACATGTGTTGAACGCGGAGGTGCCGTCCGTTCGGCGCTAGGATCTCCAGTGATTTGGATCACGACGAGTACGACTCCCTCAACCCCGTTCTCTTGAACGCTTCCGCTCGCGATCTACAAGGGTATGTAGATGCACTCCTCTCTCTCGTTGCTGGATGAACTCCTAGATTGATCTTGGTGAACGTAGGAAATTTTTTATTTTATGCAACGTTCTCCAACATTTCATTCTCTCTTTATCTTCTGTCGTGATCGGGTTTTGAGTCTTACTCAACTTAACACCTTGTAACACGGGCAAGAACCCTTTCTTTGACTGATCCATTCTGAACTTCTTCAAAACTTTGTCAAGGTATGTGCTTTGTGAAAGTCCTATTACGCGTCTCGATTTATCCTTATAGATCTTGATGCCAATATGTAAGCAGCTTCACCGAGGTCTTCCATTGAAAAAATTCTTATTCAAGTATCCATTTATGCTATCCAGAAATTCTATATCATTTCCAATAAATAATATGTCATCCCCATATAATATCAGAAATGTTGCAGAGCTCGCACTCACTTTCTTGTAGATACAGGCTTCATGTAAGTCTGTATAACACCATATGCTTCGATCACCTCATTAAAGCGTATATTCCAACTCTGAGATGCTTGCACCAGTCCATAGATGGATCGCTGAAGCTTGCACACTTTGTTAGCACCTTTAGGATCGACAAAACCTTCTGGTTGCATCATATACAACTCTTCTTTAAGATATCCTTTAAGGAATGCAGTTTTGACATCCATTTGCCAGATTTCATAATCATAAAATGCGGCAATTATTAACATGATTCGGACAGACTTAAGCATCGCTACGGGTGATAAAGTCTCATCGTAGTCAACTCCTTGAACTTGTCGAAAACTTTTAGTGACAAGTCGAGCTTTGTAGACAGTAACATTACCATCAGCGCCAGTCTTCTTCTCGAAGATCCATTTATTTTCTATGGCTTGCCGGTCATCGGGCAAATTTTCCAAAGTCCATATTTTGTTCTCATACATGGATCCTATCTCAGATTTCATGGTCTCAAGCCATTTATCGGAATCCGGGCTCATCATAGCTTCTTCATAGTTCGTAGGTTTGCCATGGTCTAATAACATAACTTCCAGGACATGATTACTGTATCACTCTGGTGCGGATCGTTCTCTAGTCGACCTATGAAGTTCTGTAGTAACTTGATCTGAAGTTTCATGATCATCATCATTAGCTTCCTCTTTAGTTGGTGTAGGCATCAGGGGAACGGTTTTCTGTGATGTGCTTCTTTTCTATTCAAGAGAAGGTACAATTACCTATCAAGTTCTACTTTCCTCCCACTCACTTTTTTGAGAGATTGTGTAAATATTGTATTATGTTAGCTTGTGTTTACCTGTCCATATTATGCCATTGTGTAAATAAATGCTCATTAAATTATGTCCATGATTTACCTTATATTTTGATGATGAGTGGTTTACCTGTCCATGGTATGCGATTGTGTAAATAAATGTTAATCAAATTCTACCCGTAATTTACCTTATGTTTTGATCAGAAGTTTGGTAAGTAAATTAAAGTAGAATTGATCTAGAAGGTTAAATTAAGGTGATTGATTATTATACAGTACAGGAAAGGTTGGACGAAGGGGTGATGGAAAGAAAGATGAAACAGAACTATTAGGTACTTTTTAAATAGTAGAGACTTTGCAACAAGTGTGAAAACCATGGTACTGCTAAAAGAAATAGAGGGCATAGACATTGAACTTACTCTTTTGAGAATCAATTCTAATTTGTATTAGAAAACAATTCACCGAAAAAAGTTATTTCATATCCACACCCACTCTTTGCTTACTTTATTTCTCGTGGGTTGGATAGAGATGATTAGAGCATCGCAACACACAAAGCATATGCTTTATCATGGTATTCTCCCGCTCCCGAACCCAAAATCCGGAGGCATGCCAGCTATCACCTTCTTGACCGACGGCCTTGCCAACAACGCCTCCCACCATGCCTTTACGTGCGGATACGCGTCGAGCACAGCCGCATGCTCCGTCGCCATGAAATAGCGCATGAAGGAGAAATGGGTGAGGTCGGCGAAGCTGACGAAATCCCCGGCCAAGTACTTGTTGCTTGACAGCCTCGCCTCGTACACCTCCAGCAGCTTCTTCAGCTTCTCGACGCTCTCATTGACGAGGCCCTGGTCGACGTCCCTCCCGACAAACGGGTTGATGATGCAGTTCCACACGATGGGCTTGAGGACGGGCTCAAGCTGGTGGGCATCCACGTCGACCCATACATCCACCATCGCCGACTCCTCGAGGCTGCCCGCTCCTAGAAGCTCCGGCTTGTGTTTGCGGAGAATATGCCTTGCAATGGCGCGGGATTCTAAAGAAAATAAATTGCAGAGAGAAATCAGTACCCCTCTTTTTTTATCACGCCCACCAAATTGCTTAATAATTCGTAGAAAAACCATATATATACCTACTGAATCAAAAATAAAATAGAAAACATGAAGGCTTACGGTAAAGCGTCAGATTGCCGTCTTCCAGCACCGGGATCTCACCGAAGGGCTGCAGAATCATTGGAAGGGAACAATAGTGTTAGTGTTTGTTGCTTCCAACAGAACTCGAGTAGCAAAGATGAACCAGATATGGAGAAGCTTAGCAGAGCACACGTACGTTTCTGGCGAGGTGCTCCGGCTGCCGGTGGTCGCCGCCGTTCCGGCTCATGGGCATGAACTCGTATTCGGCGCCGGCCTCCTCCAGGCAGACGAGGACCCGCGCCATCCATGGCGACACCGCCCAGCCGTACACCTTCATAGGCGCCATCCCCTCTTCTTCTCCCTCTGTGGTTGGAGTGCACTACTATGGGTCCATTTATGTACTTCATCATCGAGCACTAGTAGTACAGTACTGTTGTTCATTTAGCACGCCGGCAGTCCAATCCAAAGCCAAAACAATATTCTAGGTAGGAGTACTGGGGTTCCCTGTATGCAGTCAAACTTCTGTTTTTTTAGGCGACGCCGATCGTCACTGCTTGCGTGTGCAGCGCAATCCATTGGTAGGTGAGCAAAATTGGTCCATCGTGCCAAGTAAATCTATTCGAGGATGGAGGAAGGCCGAGCTTGCGGAGTTGGTGCTTTAGACCCTTTTGCGAGAGAGTAGTTATACGGTATGTCATTGGCATACTTTTGAAAAAAAAAATCAATTCGAAGCAGCCAGCCCGTGAACAAGCCACCAACCAATGCACACTCCAGCCGAAGCACTTTTTCTTCGAAATCACTAATTAAGAAGTACTCCTTGCCGAGGTCACTCCAACTTTCTCAGGTTGCGACAAGTGGCGCGCTGCATGTGCGCCACTTGTCGCAACCTGCGTGTTTTTCCTTTTTTTTAGACCCGTTTATTCAAAACGTTTTATCTCTTAAACCGTGCGTCCAAATCTTGAACCGCTTTCGACGTTGGATTCCCCGCGTCGAGATCTTTAGAACTAGATCCCATGTTGATAGGTTTTGACGAACTTTTTTTTTTCATGAAAAAAACCGGACAAAAAAACCGACGAAAATACCGAACCAGGAACACGGGTTTTTCCCTTTCCGAAAGAGGCACGCCCGTGCCTCTGACGAAATCACAACCGTGCCTCTCGCGGAAGCAAAAGCGTGCCTCTCGTGAAAGAAAAAAAAAACAGAAAACGCGTTTTTCCCTTTTCGAAAGAGGCACGCCCGTGCCTCTCGCGAAAGCACAACTGTGCCTCTCGCGGAAGCAAAACCATGCCTCTCGTGAAAGAAAAAAATACAGAAAACGCTTTTTTTTTTCTTTCCGGAAAAGGCACGCCCGTGCTTCTCGTGGAAGCAAAAACGTGCCTCTCGCGAAAGAAAAAAAACACAGAAAACGTGTTTTTTTCCGTTTTCGGAGGCAAGGCCGTGACTCTCGCGAGAGCACAACCGTGCCTCTTGCGGAAGCAAAACCGTGCCTCTCGCGAAAAAACAGAATTTTTTTCCGTTTCCAAGAGGCACGGCCGTGCCTCTCGCGAAAACAAAACCGTGACTCTCGAGAAAGAAATGTGTTTTTTTTTGCAAAAAGTTTATTTTTTCCGAAATTATTTTTTGGTCGAAAAGTTAGAGAAGACCGGTGGAAAACCAAAACGTCAAAAATAAACCCGAAAAAAAACCGTTAAAAAAGCCGAAAACACGTGCGGAAAAATATAAAAAAAAAATCAGAGGGAGCGCCCAGAGCGCGACACATGGCAAATAGCTGAGAGAGCGCTAAGTGGCACCGATCGTTACGAGGCTCGCGAAGGAGCGCTCGTTAATTAGTTGCTCCCCTTTTTCTTTTGCAATTAAAAAGGAAATTGCCATTTTTATTTGGGCCGGGGATCAGGCGTAGGATTTTTGGGTCGGGCTTAAGCCCATCCCTCGAAAACCTATGTAATTCAAAGCCTTTTATACAATATGTAACTGACGTTTCTAGAAGAAAAAAACAAGATGTAACTGACAGTTAATATCGTAATTACTAGCCTAAATAAATGAAATAAATATTAGTATTTGATAAAAATATCCTAGATATAGCTGTAACATGTAAATAGTTGTGCTCATCCTCAGGGTGCCCCTGCCTATAAATGGACATCCTGTATGCTTTCTCCAAATAGTATTGTGCGGCGCAAACAAAATTGCCCAATCTTAGCATCTCTCTCCATCCACATACAACCACCAAGATCCATGAGGCCACCGGCGGCTCTTGCGGTCGTAGCCGCCGTCCTTCTCGTGTTGTCCGGTGTCGACGCGACCGTGGAAACAACCTGCAAGGCGGCGGCCGACGAGGACACGCATGTCAACTACGACTTCTGCGTGTCGGAGTTGAGAAAGCACTACCAGAGCTCCGACGCAGACACATGGGGCCTGGCCAAGATAGCGGCTAACATGGGCGTCAACAACGCCTACGGCGCCATCCACGACATCGAGCGCCTACTAGCGAAGCCGGCCACGGATGCCAAGATGAAGGCGGCCCTTAGGCAATGCCAGGGGTTGTACGACAACATGAAGTTCGCGTTTGCCGGAGCCTACGACGAGATCAACGGCCGGAATTACGCCGCGGGGAAGGAGGAGGCCGCAAAGGCCGTCTCCCTGGCGCACCAGTGCGACGATGCCTTTGAAAAGGCCGCCGTCCCGTCGCCTCTCAAGCAACGTAGCCTCTACTCCGTGCAGACAGCGATAGTCTGCACGGCCATCACTAACCTTATCAAGTGATGAATAGCATCATGGATCCAAATCGTGGGAGAGTTTTAGAGGTCGGACCAAATTGTAGCGATTACTGCTCTGAACCTTTGTAAGGTACATGCAAGGAATAAAACATGTTCTCGTTAGTTGTGGGTTTATTTACATGCCTGATAGAGTTCTCAATGCATCTTGATTTGCTTTCTGCTCTTTAACAAAAATGTGCATTAAATTTCGCATGCCCTTTCAGTGTGCTATATTTATTTTTCTTGTAACACAGCCAAAGAATTGTCTTATACCCTTTCAACGTGCTATATTTATTTTTCTAGTAACGCGGCCAAAGAATTGTCTTATACCCTTTCAACGTGCTATATTTATTTTTCTTGTAACGCAGCTAAAGAATTGTCTTATACCCTTTCAATGTTCTATATTTATTTTGCTTGTGACGTTGCCAAAGAATTGTCTATTCGCCAAAAAATAAGAATTGCCTTCTACGCTTTCAATGTGCTATATTTACTTTGCTTGTAACGTAGCCAAAGAATTATCTTATACCCTTTCAATGTACTACACTTATGTCACTAAAATAAGAAGAGTTGAGCAAAGAAGAGGTAAACCCAATAAAGACCGATACAAAAAAAATCGCCTCTCAACATAATGGCACTTAAATGTTTCGGCGGGGACTCAATTTCTGGCATTGTTCTTGATCTTAAATGTACCATATAATTGCACATATACAAACAACAAAATGTCTATTTTTGCAGTGTCGTCCTTCTTGATCTTAAATTTAGTACCACTAGTAGAAAACAGGGCTTACGCTCGGGCTAGATAAGCCCATTAGTCCGGGTTCATTCACGAACCAGGACCCATGGGCTGGGCCCATTGGTCCCGGTTCGTGAAGCCACGGTGCCTGCCGGGCCTCGTGGGGGCATTGGTCCTGGTTCGTCTGGCCCCTTTGGTCTCGATTGGTGGGATGAACCGGGACCAATAGGCCTCGCTCCTGGCCCACCACCATTGGTCCCGGTTGGTGGCCTGAGCCGGGACCAAAGGGTGGTCTTTCGTACCCGTTCAAGCCACGAACCGGGACCAATGAACCGGCCTGGGGAGAAGAGCTTTTGTGTGTAAAACATTAAAAACAAAAAAGAATTTTCATAAAATAAATAAAAAAACAAAAAAGAAAAGAAAAGAAATAAGTAGAAACAAAATAAAATAAATAAGTAGAAACAGAAAAACTTTAATAAATAAGTAGAAACAAAATAAACTTTAATAAAGTAAAATAAATAAACTCTAATAAAATAAATAAAAATAGCAACAGTAAGTAGAAACAAAATAAAATAAATAAAGCAAATAAGAAAGAATTTTCATAAAATAAATAAAAAGCAAAAAAAAAGAAAATGAATAAGTAGAAACAAAATAAACTTTAATAAATAAGTGAAAACAAATTAAACTTTTATAAAATCTCTAGTATTATTGAAACTAAAATTATATAAAATTTATGCAACTAAAATTATCAAAGTATTTTCTGTTCAAAACATTAAAAGGAAAAAGAATTTTCATAAAGAAAGTTTTTGTTAGAAACTTTAATAGAAAAAGAATTATCATAACAAATTTTTGTTACAAACTAAAATAACAAAATATGTTGTTGAATATAATGATAAAACACAGTAATATTAAATAGCAGGAAAAAGAATCACTCAAAAATCTATTTTATAGTAAAGCTATTCAAAAACTAGTGACTCACACAGATTTCCAAAAATTCAAATTTAAACTATTCAAATTAGAAAACAAATGGCACTAACAGAAAGTTTATAATTTGTATTACGTAAAAGCAAAAAGAATCACTGAAAAACTAGTAAGTATTTTGCTGTAAGTAGAAACAAAATAAAATAAATAAAGCAAAAAAACAAAATAAAAATAAAAAAAGTGCCACCTAAAGGGCCACCACGGCCTGAATACGACTAGGAACCCAACAGTGGGCCAGGATTTAGGCCCGCAGTAGGCTCAGTAGGCCCACAGGCACATAGTGATAGATTAGGCCCGAAAGCCTGCAATTGAGAGGAGCTCGAGAGGGTGGGCGCAACAACGCTTATAAACCACTCTCGAGCTCTCTCAACTAGCATGTGGGACTAAACTTTGACCGTGACGCGGGAAGCACAGGGCCTTTGGTCCCGGTTGGTAGCACCAACCGGGACTAAAGGGGGGCATTGGTCCCGGTTGGTGCCACGAACCGGTACCAATGCCACCCCTAGTCCCGGTTGGTGCCACCAACCGGGACCAAAGGCCTCTGCTTCTGGTCCCGGTTGGTGGCACCAACCGGGACCAAAGGTGTGCCTATATAAAGAACACTTAGCAGTTTTCCATCCAGTTCGTCCTTTGATCCCCCGACGGCGCCGCGACCACATCGACGCCGCCAGGCTGCCGGACTGCGCTGTCGCCTCCCCGAGCACTGCCCCGACCACCTCGTCATGCATGCCCCCAAGACCGCCGCGCGCCTCCTCCTCGTCGTCGGCTTCGCCCGACGCCATCGCCACGCCGCCTCGCCACAAATCGCCGTCGCCTGCCGCCCGCCCTAACACTTGTCGCCAGTGCAGCCGCCTTCTGCCCCAACCCGTCGCCATCATTGCCTTGCCGCCCTTCCCGACCCGTCGCCGTCACCCCGACCACACGCCGCCGCCACGTTCGGTCTGAGCAGCCTTCCTCTCATTTTTTTTTCATATATATGATGTTTTTTAAATTATATGTATATGTGTGATTATATGTATGTGTGTATATATGATTATATGTCCTGTTTTTTCTTCAGATTTTTGTTCATATATATATATATATATATATATATATATATGTGTATCTAAAAAGATGATTTGTATTTTGCAGTTTTATAAAAATATATATATGTGTGTATGTTCTCTGTGTATATATGTTCATATATGCAAAAGTTAGATTTTTAGAAAAGTTATCTATATATGTTCTCTGATTTAGTGCATTTTAGGTTAGTTTCATTTTTAGAAAAGTTTTATATTTTTACGAAGAAGGAAGAGAAGGAAGAAGGAAGAAGAAGAAAAAGTTTTATATATGCAGAAGTTACATTTTTAGATTTTTTTACATATCTAGCTAGGAAGAAGGAAGAAGGAAGAAGAAAAACTCTTATATATGCAAAAGTTACATTTTAGAAAAGTTTTATCTAGGAAGAAGGAAGAAGGAAGAAGAAGAAAAAGGAGAAGAAAAAGGAAAATAATAAGAGGAAGAAGGAGAAGAAGAAGGAGAAGAAGAGGAGAGGAAGAAGAGGAGAAATAAATAAGAAGAGGAAAAAAAAGAGGAGAAGAAGAAAGGAATAGACTATTCCTTTCTTCTTATCCTCTTTTTTTTTTCTTTTTTCTTCAATCTTCTCCTCTCTCTATTCCTTTCTTCTTCTACTCTTTTTTTCTTCCTCCTCTTCTTATTTTTTATCGGGTATGTCATTGTCGGTATACCACCTCCCCGATAACTTTGACATGAGGGGGGGGGGGGGTCGATATACCCCCTCCCTGATAACATTCTTTTGGTGATATTATTGTCGAATATGCAAATGTTTATACGTTCATATGCAAAGAATATGTCAATTTTTTTTGCAGTAGATGATGATGATGATATATGAAAACTTGGTCAGTTTTTTCTGTTATAATTTTGTTCGATGAATGTTTTTTGTTAATACTCGTATTAAGTTTGTTCGATGAATGTTTCATGGGAGAGAGGGAGTAAAAACTCATCAGACATGAGGGGGGAGGAGTCCGCCTCCGGTTCCTAACTTCGACATGATGGGGGGGGGGTCGATATCCCCCCTCCCCGATAACATTTGTTTTCCATGTATGTATGTCGTCGTTGTCGATATACCCCCTCGTAGAAGTGTTCCATGACATTACCAAAATTATCATCACGGAAGTGTCCACCTCCATGACGATAAATCACGCGTCAAAGAAGTGCTTTCGTCAAGGGTGACCGACACGTGGTATCCACCGTAACGAAATGTCGTTAAGCTATCGGGTCGGGTTTTGGATCCGATAACCCGTTAACAGCCCCGACCAGTGGGGATTTTCCACGTGTAAAAGCATCATTGGCTGGAGGAAACACGTGTCGGCTCATCATTGGGACAGATGTCATCCACTCATTGGACGGAAGGCGCCTATGATACGTCGGCACGTGGCACGGCCCAACAGAGGCCCATTCCTGTGAAAAGGCCGGCCCGTTTGACTTGGTCAAAAGGTGGCGGCCAGACCCATGGAAAGCCTGTTAACGGCCTGTTCGCATATAGCCCATTTACACCCCGCTAACCCAAGGCCCATTACGCCTTATCCGAATTAGGCCCAGTAGCGTCATCTGGGCCATCCAATATGATTCCATCCCGTTTTCACTTCTGGCCCACGACGTCTTTCGGCCCATATGAGTCCCTTTGTAACTCTTGGCCAATTAACGGCCCGCGGTGAAACTGGCCCGTAAGGAACAGTGTATCACTTTACACCCATTAACGACCGTGGTGACACTGGCCCGTAATGAACAGTGTATCACTTTATACCCATTAACGCCCATTATTCCGTTGGGCGTTTCAGCCCTTGTTATCTTTCGGCCTTCTAAGAGCCCATTTATTCTTGGGCTCATTTCCAGCATTCGTTTACTTACGGCCCATTACTGTCATTTTCTGCTTGTGGGCCAAACTCAGCCCATGGTTACAGTCGGTCCGTTTGTGGTCCGTTAATACGTTGGGCCATTTTCATAGCATCATCAAATACGGCCTATTAATGATGGCCCATTATGGTCGGCCCATGAACGGACGATTCCAACTCTAGCCCATTCACGGCCATAATGCGGCCTGTTATTGGCCCATGTTTGTGTCGATCATCTGACCCGTATAAGGCCCATTGATGATCGTCCGTAGAAGGCCCATTGTTTCTCGGCCCATAGAAGGTCCACTTGTTTCTCGGCCCGTAGAAGGCCCATCGCTTTCTGACCCGTAGGAGGCCCAAAGTCACTACAGTAAATATTAGCCCATGGTTATTGTGGCCTAGTTTTAAAAAATAGGTTATTGCAGCCACTAGCAAACATCGGAAAAAGAACTGCAATGACTACAAGCAAACAAATAAACAAGACAACAAGGAAATAAATAAGCAAGCAACTTATGATAGGCTATCACGGCTATCACACATATTACATCCACTAGGCATCAAAGTTCGCCACCAGTGCAAATAAACGCGCCGACGAAAGAATATACAAAACTGAGAGCACTTCAGAAGGCATTAGGCCTGGCCAGGTCGGGCCCCCCAAACAGCCGAAGAAGCTGAGTAGACCTCAGTTGTGTCAACGATAGATGCATCAATGCTAGATTAATGGCATGATGGTGCGCACGGCAGTCCTCTGACATCTTCATTGCATCTTTGACTTCAAGTCGGAGCTGAGCTGAAGCAAGCCTTTTCGCTTTAAGTTGAGACTAAAGAAGTCGAATCGATTGAGGCAATGATCGCAGAGGTTGTCTCACACTGCGGTGAGTAGCTTCAACTCACTTGTCTTCATCAAGACAGACCTTGGGGTCATCTCGCTGTCCTCAAGATGGTTTGGCTCACTATCTTCCCTAAAGTTCCGCTTTGGCGTAAGAGATCGACTACGAAAGAGAAAAAGGAGACACGTAACAGTTTCACAATTATATAAACAAATAAATGGATCTGTTACGCATAAGGAACATGTTTTACAACTACAATTTGAAATCGGTAGTTGTTGCAAACATCAATCGATGTAAACAACAAAGCAAACAACAGTGGAGGAAATGATGCCTATCCAAATCTATACTAGAACAAAGTTTGAAGGCTTGAGAAGGATGGACTTACATTAGATGTTACATGGGATAGACAAAGCCCTTCTCCATGTTGATGGAAGGATAATTCAATAAATTCCCCAAAGAAAATTCTTTATAAGCGTTGCCATTATTCTACATTTTGCAAACAGTAAATATAGATCAAATAATATTGGAAGAAACAGAGGATAATGAAGCTCAGGTGCAGACTGATGATACATAATCAAATAGCAATTAATTAAGTACAACATTACAAGGCAAAAGGGAGAGAGGTACTAACAAGAGTAATGCAGAGCCCAATATTGTTTTGAGATCGTATGATCCTTTGAGCAAGGAGATTCATCTGAAATTAGTTTCGTACAAGAGAGAAGGTAAGGCACAAGCAGAAATTTAGGAGTTCAAATTTTGAATTGATATCATAGACAGTACCTGACGCTGGGCTCCCAACAGTTCTAATAGGGGTTTGGCCACTGGAGTAGGGGTAAAGTGTGGTATAGTTGGGCCTGTGTTTTCTGTGGCTGCTGATCTATCCGATTTAACAGGTATCCCTACCTTTTCCAAATACCTAGTTTGTACTCCTTGAGGATCTGCACTCACCCTCTTCCTTTTGGACATGTATTACGAAAGAACAACATTTGACTAGAAAAAATAGTGTGACGACACATGGAATAGGTACAGAAAATGGATAGGTATGGCATATACTCATATATGATGCTTAAACTAAGCAGATGGTGTAACAAAGTAGAAGTAATGCAAGAGGTTAGATGCAAAATATGTGCGACCAATACAACTTTGCAAAGTTAGAGCAAGCACCTTGATGGGTGAATAAGATAGGCCATCCTCCACCATTCCAAGTTTGTTAGGCAGTGGATTGTTCCGCAATATTCCTCTCATGTGCCCATTCTCATATTCATTTTGATAATGTTCAATATCTGACATGCATGAAAACATAAAAACAAGTGAGATTTTATTTGTAATGCAGAAGTGATTCTAATCCAATACTGCCTCCCTGTAAACCCCTTTGTGCTATCTCTGCAATTCTTTTAAGAGATGCCATGCATGCTGTAATTTGTTGTGTGCATTAATATAATGTGGCCTACTACTCAAAATATGAGAGCTCCAGAAGTGATGACACTTCGCAGATGACATTTTCAACATATAGTAAAGAAGAACAAGTCGACCTAACCTGGCAGATTCAAAATATACTAAGGGAGAACAACTCGACCTGACCAGTCGACCGCAAGAGAAGAGTATCATCTTAAAGAAGAGCAGAAGAGCAAGCAGATTGAAGATATTACAAGTCTTTCAATACAATGTCGGTTGGCCACCCATGATGAACCAGAGCACACAGAGAAATACTATTCTTTCCGGTCTCTCCATATGTGGCTCACATGCATTTCGAAACTAAAGTAGGAACATTTAGCTAACCAATTAAACATCTCTCAGTTTTACTAATATCAGCAATAATATCAGATATAAATTTGTACAACTAAGATTGTTTAGCTCGATGGGCGGAGCAGTGCTATTACGACACGAACCACGTAGGCTGATTGTGGTCATCATAAAATGGGTAAACCATAAGCATGATGAGTACAGTGTTGACCATGGCAGTGGGATGGCAGATCTGAAGCTGCAAACCGCGCAAAGGGTAGTTAGCAACCGATGTTTCCTTTGAAATAACAACTAAGATTTGGTATGGACAAGAAAGTACGGTCAACAAGTGACAAAGAAATGCAATTATGTTGTCTCTCTATATGTCGCGACATGCATTTGGAAACTCAAGTGGGACCTTTAGCTAACCAATTAAATGTGTCGGTTAACTAATATCAGTGTCATATCACAATCATATTTAAACAACTAAGCTTTCGAATTCTGAATGTTGTGTTGTTTACCTTGAAGGGTGGAGTAATGCTTGTATGACATAAAGCACCTACGCAGATCATAGTAGAGTAGATAAAAGGGGAAAACCCTAAGCATCAAGAGAAAAATCAGGAAAGTGGAACTAGCTGGACCAGTGGGTGGCGCACATGCTTTTCAAAACGAATATAGGAACATTAGGTGACCAATTAAACGTTCTCTGTTTTAGTGATATGAGCATCATATCAGATTCGTATTTCAACACGTAAGCTTTGGGTTGAGTTCTTGAGGAGCAGTGCTAGCACGACACGAAGCACCTACGATGATGGTAGTGAATATAAAGGGGGAATCCATAAGCTTTACGAGTATAGTGCCCGTGCCATGGTGGATCTGAAGGTGCAAACCGGACAAAGCTACTTCGCAACCAATGTTTGCTTTCAACTAGCCATTACGATTTGGTACGGACAAGAAAAGTACAGTAAACAAATTAGGATCTATTTTCCGGGTGAGATCAATAACTTAAGCACATATGGAAGAGTACCACCTCTCTTGCGACGCCGTGTAGGCCTATGCTGATACATTGAGGGTGCTGCAGGTGCGATGGCTGTCGGTGGCGGGGAAGAAGACTTTAGACGGCAGACGGCCGGGTCGGGGGATATATCCTGTTGCCGTGGACGAGGCGGTCGTAGGAGCGGCAACGGCAAGGTGGACGACAACACCGATGAAGCGAGAGAAGGCAATGAAAGGATCCTGGTCCAGCGCCGTGGATGAGAGACGTCCATCTCTTGCAGTGGACGACGGGGTAGCGGTAGTGGCTCCGGCAAGTTGGAGGATGGGGTGGCGGACGGAGGATGCTGGCCGTAGTGCGGAGGTTGTCGTGCCACTGATGGTGTATGAATGGGGAAATGGAGAGGGGGGATCTCAAACTTTGGGACACGCTTCTCTGAAATGTGGGAAAGTTACGAACTTATCCCCCGTTTAAAATTTCGGACATCGCGTCGGTTGGGGATAGGACGGTAATCTCGCATCTCCCAAATATTTGTCGGTAACTATTTCGGGCGAGGAGAGGGTGTTTTGCCGCCCACGGTTGGCGCCCACGGTTTATGAACAGGGCTGACAGGTAGGGCGGTTGTGTCATGTCTGAGGAAAGTTACACATCTGCCCCTATTTAAAATATTAGCCTACATTGATTTTGGACGAGAGTTTGTTTTGCCGCCCACCGTGTATGAATGGGGAAATGGAGGAAGAGACACATGTCTTTGGACGAGCTTGAATCAAATGTGTTTTGCATACGTTTGGCCAAGACCGTGTCTGAATGGGCTCGAGAGGCCGTCGTGTCACGTCTGATTGAAGTTACTAGTCTACCCCTATCGACAACAGTGTAAATCCGGTCGATAAGGATGTCAAGTGTCAGGGGTAGACAGTAATTTCCATCTCGCAAACACTTGCTTCGGGCAGCCCACAAATTATAGTGAGTGTTTAGCTGCTTCGTTCAAAACTTGGGAGAATTAGCATTCACGTTTTCCCTGGGCCCTGGCAAACTAAATTCAAATCCAATTTGTATTCGATTACAAATATCCACAGATAATTCTATATTTTGTTATTTATTTCTTCAAAACCACAACAAAGATTTATTCCACCTTTATATATGATTATGATTTAGAAATGTCGTGATCTTCAAATTCAGTATGTTGGATACACTCTGAGTCAAACAGTTATTTCATCCAATACAATATGCTCACACGAAAAACAGTTCATCTTATGTCAATCATACAAGTACTGAGGATTACCTTGCCTAAATAATTCGGATCATTACAACACATGGACAACATAGGGGGTCTTGCAACATAATCCATTCAGAGACATGACACAACATGCAAGCACAATAATCTAATGACAATTTCAACTGGTATCTAAAGAAGAACCGGGATTACCTTGGGCTTCAGATGGCAGAAATAGCAGGACCTCCTCCATCTTCAAATGCAACATTCTTACTTCCTCCAATTCTTGGGTTGCTTGCATAATGCGTGCCGCTAATTCCGTAATTTCCAGCCTCAAGATAAAGATTACCTCATTCATGGCAGCCACACCATCTCTTTCTGCCTCTAGTAGAGCCTCAAGCACTATAATATCTGTGCTTAGACTGCTCTCCCGCGGTGTTGACTCTGAACTGCTACCATCTGGTAACATGGATGGCACACTGCTTCCACAAATAGATTCTGGGGTTGTACATTGTGTCCTAGTGTGAACGGCATCCTGAAAGGTTTCCGCTGGACATAAATAAGATATAGTTATCATATGATCCAGGCAGTAAGCTTACATGGTAAACGACGGACGAATTATTGCCGAGCATGGCAAACTATATTTAAATGATTCGAAGCAGCATCAGCCGAAAAGAAATTAAAATGGTAAGATGAAACTAGGGATGTAAGTGGCAAATAAACTACATCCGCCAGTCCCATCTAGTTAGTTTTTGCTACCTCCCTAGTTCATTTTCCTCAAAAAACAAAAACTCTTTTGAACTATCATACCACTAGTGGACTTTAATCGGGATTAAATGGGACCCAGTTGACATCTCTAGTTGAAAGGTAGTGTACCACCGCTATATTTAAGTTGCCAAGGCATCTAAGCAGTTGAAATAATGTGAGAAAGCACTTAACAGTGTGGCCTCATATAAACTACAAAGACAATCTTGTGATGAAGTTGAGAGGAAAATTTAAGGACTCAAATGAAATAGGCATGCATTTCTTTACAATAGTACAGCAGGCACTGCTGACATATTAGCCAACTGAGGTATAGCGTAACAACATACAAGCATTCGAATCAAGCAATATAGCAAATCAGACAACTGAACTATTTGTAATTCAGTAGGATTACAGGTTGAGGGCACAAGCCAAGAAAGCAGCCCACTCGCATTACTTTCACATGTACTAAAACACACTGGCTTACCATATGTTGTTGTGAAGCCTCGCTGCTGTTGCAATGTTCTTTGAAGATATCGTCAGCATCCCGTGGTTGCAAATCTAGTTGTTGTAGTTTATTCTGCACCCTCTATTTAGGTAAAATTAATTTTAATCGCATGCACTGGTCCGAATTGATCATCAATGGTTCATCTAAACTAATGAAAGAAGGGTGTGTGCATACACGACAATATATCTGCTTCCCTCTATTTTTATGCTTGTTCGAGGTGCCAGCCCCAAAAGAACAAATATTTTGCTTGATGGGGTTGGCAGCTCCATAATTAATAGAAGCATCAAATTAGTCATGCAACTTGGGAAGATCAAGAACACACAAACAAGTAATGAACAGAGGCTCGGAGCAAGGATGTAATAGCTAGCATCGAAAAATGTAGGGTAAAACAAAAAAAGCGGTGGAACCACATGCTAGTTTGCTGATGTGTAATTAAGCATAGAGAACATTAAGCAGTCTGATGGAACCAACAGGTGGCATCAGAACAACACCATTATCATAAATATAGCATTCAAGAAGTAAAATAGTAGGTAGTGATATCTAGGAAGTACAGTAATACTCCCTCCGTTCCAAAATAGATGACTCAACTTTGTACCAACTTCAGTACAAAGTTAGTACAAAGTTGGTTCATCTATTTTGGAATGGAGGGAGTACTTAGGACAAAACTAAAGTATATTAACTATATGTGCACTGGTATGTAATTTAGCACATGTAACATGTTCACTGCCAGAAGTATGGCCCTCCAGGTGCAAGCAGAATAATGCGTCTCATAAAAAACTGAATGATGCCCTGAAGAAATTCAAAGGTGCAATGCTTATGCTAGGAAAGTGAACGTAGGCGCCGGCCGTTGGATAATAGTACCTGATTCTCGGCGACATATGGGTATGTCATACTTGATAGCTAAGGATCGTCGATGGTGCTTATGTTGCGGTTGAGTTTGGGCCGGCTGTCGCCATTGCTGAAGCGGCTCCGGTGCTAAGGTTGCGGCGCTTGTCGACATACAAGAAAGCTCCTCTGTGGTAAGTGAATAGTTGCACGATAAAGAGAAAAACCGAAGGAGTACAAATCAAAATAACCTGATGAGGCTGGGGCGTCGGTAAAGCAGGGCCGGTGGAGTTGAATATGGCGTCCGTGGAGCGGGTCCGGTGCAGTGGACGAAGGCTTCGGCGGGCGCGTTGTACAGTGCTTTCGGTGAGGCGGATCTGTTGCGGCGGACGAGGGCTTGTATGAAGGGCCAACGAATGGGAGGACGAGGGAGTCAGTGAAGGGCCTACACTGTGGTGGACGAGGGCGCCGGTTAAGAAGATCTGGTGTGGTGGACCATGATGGCGGTCAAGGAGATCTAGAGCGGTGGACAAGCCAGTCGCTGAAGCGGCTCCGGTGAAGTGGTGAGTTGGCAGTTGGGGGTTCCAAGGTGCGGAAGGTAGATCCGGCGGGGTGTGAGGTCCACCGCTGCGGCGGAGGACTAGATTCGGCGGCTTGCCGTGGTTGGGGGTCGGGGAGGGGAAGGGGAGGGCTCTGGGAAGAATGTTGGGGCAAAGAGGGGAAAACAATGGAGTTACCAAAGCAGCCCTTTTCCGTTCATGTGGCAGGGGTAAAACAGGAATATCGCAGGGCTAAACTTTCGGGCGCGTGATATTTCGATGTGAGCAGGAAGTTTGAAAGCTTTTGGCGCCTAAAATTATAAGTATTCTGCTCTTGTACGGCCGACTATGATATCATGGCCGACAATTTGTTTGTTTTGCACGCAAAAAAATGTGCAAGTTTTGAAAATCAATGTCTCCAACTCGAAACTTAGATTGTCCATTCAATTCAAATATGGATCATTGAGCTACTACAAGCAAATACCATCATACGGTCCAATTCAAATGAAATTCCAAATGTGTTTATCCTAAATATGATGACAAAAGCAAAAATGTGTTGTGTGTGAATAAAGTGGATGATTATAAAGTTTGAACATGCCCGTATGTGTATATCTCTAGGTTTGATATATGAATTTGAAATCACGAAATCCCGGTTTAAAAAATGTACCTCCGTTTAAATGAATTACAAAAGTTAATGATGGAGTCGAATTCCAAAATTCCAATCTTAGCTTTGTAATTTTGGTACATCAAGGTATATCACGCATGTTCAAAAGTATCGTTATCTCATAGTCCAAACTGTGAAACAAATTGATCAACCATGAGTGCACAATATCTCAATTACGCTAAAGTCCCTCAAATATAGACACCTCACTCTTTATCTGCCAACCCCCCCCCCCCCCGCCCCCCACTACCACACACGCACATAGAGAAGTTGTTCTCTCCCCCAAACACCAACACACGAGCACATTAACACCCCTCTCTCTTGTAAAGTCCGGAACCCAATATAGGTCTCTATCACTTTGTCTCTCAGGCATGCACACATCTCTTCCCTCACTCTCTAGGTCTCCCGCTATCTCTTCCCTTGCGCCTCCGTACGTAGGCCAATTTCGGACAAGATCAACATTGTCTCCCTATCTATACGCCATTTATGGACACAAACGACCCCTCTCACCCCTCTCTTCTCTCTCTCTCTCTCTCTCTCTCTCTCTCTCTCTCACACACACACACACTCGATGTCTCTTCCAAATAGTCTGCTCCCCCCGCCCGCACCCGTGCCATCCTGCTACTACACATGTCACACCATTCCCCCTTCCCTTATACTAGGTTTACATCATCAGTGGTCTCTCTACTCCACATACACACACTCCCTCTCACACACAAACGTGTGCACAAACACACCCAGACACGCACAGACACCCATTTATCTGGATCCTCATCTGTCCCCATGTCCGCTTGTGTATCTCACACACTCACTCTCTAATTATGTATATGTGTCTCCACGTTACACAACATAAAGCCCCATGTACATGTCTCTCTCTATCCTCCACACAAATAGACACAAAGAATCTGTTCTCATTGCCTCAGTCTCTAACATATCACACACGCACACTGTCTCTCTCTCTCTCGCAAACACGCTCAATAAGGGTTTCCCCGTGAATAACTAACCGTCTATTCATCAACAGTTGTGGAAGTACGGCGAACATGAGACGTGAAAAATAATAAATCTACACGTGCTTAGACCACCTAGTATGACTACTAGGACTAGAGCAAGCCAAAAAGCGCGCCGCCGTCACCCCCTCCTTATCGGCGATGGGAAAATCTTTGTTTTACACAGTCGAGAAGTCATTGTGCTAAGGCCCCACATGCCGAGGCATTGAATAGAATGTAGATGCTAGTTTACGGAAGCAAGTATCAATAATATGTTTGTATCTCCATACTTATATTTCTTCTCTTATAAAAAACCAAGTTGGTGATGATGGTACGTGTGCCATCTTGCAATATAGACCGTATGATCTATATCTGACGGATGGAAATTAATCTAAAAGATACCGCACCCCTCTCCACATTTGCAGACAAGGCCTTCCCTCGTTCATCCTTATCTCCAACAAACCTCATTGTTGAGCAATTAAGAAAGGAAGCCACTGGAACAAACTGGCCTGATGGCCGCTGCTGGCGTCGTCAATCCCCATGCCTCCGCTCAGTCCGACCACCAATCACCACCACACCCCACTCCTCTTCACCTTATCTCATATTTCTCGAGATATCATTAGTTTTTACACATGGGATTACTCCTGCAAGGGTCAATCACAACTAGTGTTTTATAAAAAAAATGCATCTTGATGTTCCGTGCAATGCACGGATCTTGCTAGTACTCCTACACAAGACTAAGTTGGTGATGATGGTGTGTCTACCATCCGTCGTTTCTGACCATTAGATCTACATCTAACGACTGTGAGGTAAGTTGTTGCCTTTTCTCACCAACATCCCACTTGTCTACCAATTTGCAGAAAAACCCATAATTAGTATCTTAAAACCAACCACATCCCTCCCTGACTTCACCAAAACAGCCCAAGGAATATATTCTAATTGAAACATAATATATCTCTAGTGACATATGTATATCAAAATTAGAGTGTTTTGTATCAAGTTTCTGAATAAGTATTATTCTAATTATGATTCGTTGTAACGCACATGAACATTGCATATTTCCAACCATGCATTTTTTCCTAGTATTCCATAGTTTCGAGTTTTCCATCAAGATATTAGTCACTCATGGTTGATATTTACTTTCAATCATGTACACATATGCACTATTTAACTAGCCTTGCTTATTGTCTTCCAAAGCATAACTTTCACTCCTACTTACAATATGTAGAGTATTTAACAAAAAACTACCACTTTCAACAAGCCCTAGGAAGAATCTATTGTACAAAAAAATAGCAAAAACATACCCAAAATTTCTTAATCCACGCCAAAAACTACTACCTAGTACTCCTACCGATTAGGTTCGTTTAAACCCATTTATGACAGGGTTGGCCCACACGTCCGTGCTGCCGAGGCAGCTTAGACCAACACATTTTGTTTGACCACTGACACGAGGGACCCACATCTGACCTTCTATCCTGTTATTCCCCCTCAAATCATTATTTTTCCTGAACATTACTTCAAACATTACTGATGCGTGTTCGTCGTTGGCACCGGTGACGAGCGAGTTGGCCGTCGCTCCGCCGGACGGGCCGGACTCCGCGCTGGCCTCCGCACGGGTTGGCAGGCTGGCCGGAGCGTGACTCACGAGCGAGCAAGCCGCCACGCTGGCCTTCACTCGAGCCAGATGGATGGCCTTAGCGCGGCGCGCGCGAGCAAGACGCCGCGCTGCCGTGCCAATCTAGCTAGCAAACCTTGCAGACAAGCAGCTGGACGGAGCTATCTTGGCTAGCTAGCGGCCGCGAGTGCCGGATGGAGCTGGCATCCAGGCTGCCGCAACATGGGCTCCGCACCGCCGGCGGTTTTGACCTCGCCTTCTGCGGGCGGCGGTAGCTGCATCCCATGGCCGAGGATGACTAGGTGGACGGGCCAGAGGTAGGAGGTCACTCAGGGATTTTTGTGCAGACTGACATGTAGATCCCACAAGTCATAACGCCAGGTCGAATAGAAGGCGTTGACTTAATGGGAGACATGGGCCCTGTCAGAGGTTCGAGTTAGATTCTAACCCTGAACTAACTCTAACCAACGTGGTGTTTGGATGGCAGGGTTAGATTAACAACAAATATATCCGAACAGGGCCATGGGTTGAAACGTGCCTATAACAACACTTTGTAGAGTAGTCGTTTCTTGGTAGGGCTGGTTGGTAAGAGCATGTACAATGGTTAAGTAGTCTTATCTTAAGTCTGCCACATATGCAAGTGGTAGTAGTTTCTTGGCATTTTAGTGGTTTCTTGCATTATTAGGGGTTTCTTGTAAGGAACAACGTACGTACTACTAGCGCCAAAAGGCGATTCTAGGTTGCGTTGTACTCCAACGAGTACTACTAGTGGTCGCAAGAGTGTATACCTTGTTTTGTGGGTTTGATCCCGGCCGAACGCACGGCGGCCTTTTTTAAAAAATAGTACTACTACACTTCGCTGCGAGCCAATATTTTACACGGGTAGTTTGAGTTTTGAAGTCAAACGGACGTGCGGCCCCACAATCTGGGTGCACTGGATAGCCTAGCCATGTGAACGGGTTTTCCTTCCCAGCATCCCGTGGCTCGCGTGCTCACCCTAGCCGCACCTCGCTTGCAGCTTCCTCATCAGCTAGTAGCATATTTAAACTAGCGCCTCCCAATTAAGCCCGAGGAGTCGGGAAAGCCTGGTGGGGCATAGGGAACCGTGCAATATGGCTTTGTACGTAAAGTGCTCTACTACTACTCTCTAGCTTGTGGCGTTGCACGCATGGACTTCACTCCATTATCGACTCTACTATAAAAGAAATTCCTCTTGATGTGTTTTTTTGAAACAGAGGCAAAAGCTTTGCTTCATCTCATTCATAAAGAAGGAACTACTAACAAAGTTCGACGAGATCCATTACACCTCCACAAATGGAAGCGAAAAGCCTAGTCTCGCTGTATCAAATAACTCAAATGTTCTGCCCCCATGATGTCTACTACACAACCTTCTTCTTGTAGACGTTGTTGGGCCTGCAAGTGCACAGGTTTGTAGGACACTAGCAAATTTCCCTCAAGTGGATGACCTAAGGTTTATCAATCCGTGGGAGGCGTAGGATGAAGATGGTCTCTCTCAAACAACCCTGCAACCAAATAACAAAGAGTCTCTTGTGTCCCCAACACACCCAATACAATGGTAGATTGTATAGGTGCACTAGTTCGGCGAAGAGATGGTGATACAAGTGCAATATGGATTGTAGATATAGGTTTTTGTAATCTGAAAATATAAAACAGCAAGGTAATTAATGATAAAAGTGAGAGTAAACGGTATTACAATGATAGCAAACAAGGCATAGGGTTCATACTTTCACTAGTGCAAGTTCTCTCAACAATAATAACATAGATAGATCATATAACAATCCCTCAACATGCAACAAAGAGTCACTCCAAAGCCACTAATAGCGGAGAACAAACGAAGAGATTATGGTAGGGTACGAAACCACCTCAAAGTTATTCTTTCGGATCGATCTATTCAAGAGTTCGTACTAGAATAACACCTTAAGACACAAATCAACCAAAACCCTAATTTCACCTAGATACTCCATTGTCACCTCAAGTATCAGTGGGCATGATTATACGATATGCATCACACAATCTCAGATTCATCTAACCAACACAAAGTACTTCAAAGAGTGCCCCAAAGTTTCTACCGGAGAGTCAAGAAAACGTTTGCCAACCCCTATGCATTGGTTCATGGGCGGAACCCGCAAGTTGGTCACCAAAACATACATCAAGTGGCACGTGATATCCCATTGTCACCACAGATAAACACGGCAAGACATACGTCAAGTGTTCTCAAATAAAGACTCAATCCGATAAGATAACTTCAAGAGGGAAACTCAATTCATCACAAGAGAGTAGAGGGGGAGAAACATCATAAGATCCAACTATAATAGCAAAGCTCGTGATACATCAAGATCGTGCCATAGAGAGAACACGAGAGAGAGAGAGAGAGAGAGATCAAACACATAGCTACTGGTACATACCCTCAGCCCCGAGGGTGAACTACTCCCTCCTCGTCATGGAGAGCGCCGGGATGATGAAGATGGCCACCGGTGATGGGTTCCCCCTCCGGAAGGGTGCCGGAACGGGCTCCAGAGAGGTTTTTGGTAGCTACAGAGGCTTGCGGCGACGGAACTCCCGATCTATCTTCTCCGTTGATGTTTTTAGGGTACGTGGGACTATATAGGCAAAAGAAGTCGGTCGGGAGGTGCTCAAGGGGCCCACGAGACAGGGGGGCGCGCCCAGTAGGGGGGCCCTATCTCATGGCCTCCTCGAGGATCTTCTTACGTGAACTCCAAGTCTCCAGGATCATATTCTTAAAAATCACGCTGCCGAAGGTTTCATTCTGTTTGGACTCCGTTTGATATTCCTTTTCTTCGAAATACTGAAACATGCAATAAAACAGCAATATGGGCTGGGCCTCCGGTTAATAGGTTAGTCCCAAAAATGATATAAATGTGTAAAATAAACCCATAAACATCCAAAAAGGGGTAATATAATAGCATGGAACAATCAAAAATTATAGATACGTTGGAGACGTATCAAGCATCCCCAAGTTTAATTCCTGCTCGTCCTCGAGTAGGAAAATGATAAAAGTAGAATTTTTGATGTGGAATGCTACCTAGCATATTTCTCAATGTAATTTTCTTTATTGTGGCATGAATGTTCAGACCCAAATGAATACAAAATAAAAGTTCATATTGACATAAGCAATAGTAATACTTCAAGCATACTAATCAAAGTAATCATGTCTTCTCAAAATAACATGGCTAAAGAAAGTTATCCCTACAAAATCATATAGTCTGGCTATGCTCTATCTTCATCACACAAAGTATTTAATCATGCACAACCCCGATGACAAGCCAAGCAATTGTTTCATACTTTAATAATCTCAAACTTTTTCAACTTTCACGCAATACATGAGCATGAGCCATGGACAGAGCACCATATGTGGAATAGAATGGTGGTTGTGGAGAAGACAAAAAGGAGAAGATAGTCTCACATCAACTAGGCGTATCAACGGGCTATGGAGATGCCCATTAATAGATATCAATGTGAGTGAGTAGGGATTGCCATGCAACGGATGCACTAGAGCTATAAATATATGAAAGCTCAATAAAAGAAACTAAGTGGGGTGCATCCAACTTGCTTGCTCATGAAGACCTAGGGCACTTTGAGGAAGCCCATCATTGGAATATACAAGCCAAGTTCTATAATGAAAAATTCCCACTAGTATATGAAAGTGACAACATAGGAGACTCTCTATCATGAAGATCATGGTGCTACTTTGAAGCACAAGTGTGGAAAAAGAGATAGTAGCATTGTCCCTTCTATCTTTTTCTCTCATTTTTTTTTTTTTTCTTTTTTTCTCTTTCTCTCTTTTTTTTCTTTTGGCCTTTCTTTTTTTCTTTTTTTTTCTTTTTGGCCTTTCTTCCTTTTTTTCTTTTTGTAAAGTCCGAAGTCTCATCCCGACTTGTGGGGGAATCATAGTCTCCATCATCCTTTCCTCACTAGGACAATGCTCTAATAATGAAGATCATCACACTTTTATGGATTTACAACTCAAAGCTAGAACAAGATATTACTCTATATGAATGCCTCCGGCGGTGTACCGGGATATGCAATGAATCAAGAGCGACATGTATGAAAATTATGAAGGTGGCCTTGCCAAAAATACAATGTCAACTACATGATCATGCAAAAAGCAATATGACAAAAGTAATGCGTGTCATATGAACGGAACGGTGGAAAGTTGCATGGCAATATATCTCGGAATGGCTATGGAAATGCCATAATAGGTAGGTATGTTGGCTGTTTTGAGGAAGGTATATGGTGGGTGTATGGTACCGGCGAAAGTTGTGCGACTCAACAGTAATGGTGGAAGGGTGAGGTGCGTATAATCCAAGGACTCAACATTAGTCAAAAGAACTCATATACTTGTTGCAAAAATCTAGAAGTTATCAAAAACCAAAGCACCGCGTACATGCTCCTAGGGGGATAGATTGGTAGGAAAAGACCATCGCTCGTCCCCGACCGCCACTCATAAGGAAGACAATCAATAAATAAAATTGTGCTCCAACTTCATCACAAAGCGGTTCACCATACGTGCATGCTACGGGAATCACAAACCTCAACACAAGCATTTTCCATAATCACCCTAACTAGAATGACTTTAATATCACTACCTCCATATCTCAAAACAATTATCAAGTATCAAATTGATCATGGCATCCAATTCACTTTCTATGATAGTTTTTATTATACCCAACTTGGATGCTCATCATTCTAGGACCAAATTTGTAACCATAGCAAATACCATGCTGTTCTAAAAGACTCTCAAAATAATATAAGTGAAGCATGAGAGACTAGCAATTTCTTCAAAATATAACCACCGCCGTGCTCTAAAAGATATAAGTGATGCACTACAGCAAATGACAAACTACTCCGAAAGATATAAGTGAAGATCAATGAGTAGTCGAATAATTGTGCAACTATGTGAAGACTCTCTAACATTAAGGAATTTCAGATATTGGTATTGTATTCAAACATCAAGCAAAACAAAATAAAATGACATTGCAAGGATAGCACAACTCATGTGAAGAAGCAAAAACTTAGGCTCAACCGATACTAACCGATAGTTGTTGAAGAAGAAAAGGTGGGATGCCTACCGGGGCATCCCCAAGCTTAGATGCTTGAGACTTCTTGAAATATTATCTTGGAGTACCTTGGGCATCCCCAAGGTTGAACTTTTGTGTCTCCTTAATTCCTCTCATATCATGGTTTCTCTTTTTATCAAAAAGTTTCATCCACACCAAACTCAACAACAACTCGTGAGATAGGTTAGTATAAACCAATGCAAAACCTTATCATTTTCTACTGTAACAAATTACTAAAATTATTATTTAACATTGCATACTAAATTCCTCTGCATATTTAACACTCCTATCCTCATATAGAATCATTAAACAAGCAAACATATGCAAACAATGCAACCATAACAGCAATCTGCCAAAACAGTATAGTCTGTAAAGAATGCAAGATTCATCATACTTACCTAACTCCAAAAATTATGAGAAAAATACTAAGCTGTAGAAGATTTATCAGATCTCATTATGAAAAAAAGTTTCAACATTCTATCATGCTCTGACTTTTCTAGGGAATTTTTGCAACAGCGGTAAACTTTCTGTTTTTCAAACAGCAACATGTATACTAGCAAAATAAGCATGGCGAAGGCTATCCTTGACTTATTTATTGAAACTAAAGATGCAAAACATTAATCTAAATAACAGCAAGCAAATACTAACAAAATAAAATGACACTCCAAGCAAAACACATATCATGTGGTGAATAAAAATATGGCTCCAAGTAACGTTACCGATGAACGAAGACGAAAGAGGGGATGCCATCCGGGGCATCCCCAAGCTTAGGCTCTTGGTTGTCCTTGAATATTACCTTGGGGTGCCTTGGGCATCCCCAATCTTAGGCTCTTGCCACTCCTTATTCCATAGTCCATCGAATCTTTACCCAAAACTTGAAAACTTCACAACACAAAACTCAACAAAAAACTCGTAAGCTCCGTTAGTATAAGAAAATAAAACCACCACTTAGGTACTGTAATGAACTCATTCTAAATTCATGATGGTGTAATATCTACTGTACTCCAACTTATCTATGGTTCATACCCTACGATACTACTCATAGATTCATCAAAATAAGCCAACAACACATAGAAAACAGAATCTGTCAGAAACAGAAGAGTCTGTAGTAATCTGTATCAAATGTATACTTATGGTACTCCAAATATTCTACCAAATTAGGACGTCCTAATAAATTTGTGTACCAATCCAGAGAAAAAAGTATAAGATCAAAATCACGTTTATGTGAATTAACAAAACTAATTTACTGGGTACAAAAGTTTCTGATTCTCAGCAGGATCAACACAACAATCACCGTAAGCTATCCTAAAGGTCTTACTTAGCACTTTATTGAAACAAAAGCTATAAACATGATTAATACAGTAGCATAATCATGTGGACACAAAAAAATAGTAAGGGTAAATATTGGGTTGTCTCCCAACAAGCGCTTTTCTTTAATGCCTTTCTAGCTAGGCATGATGATGACAATGATGCTCACATAAAAGATAAGAATTGAAACAAAAGGGGAGCATCATGAAGCATATGACTAGCACATTTAAGTCTAACCCACTTCCTATGCATAGGGATTTTGTGAGCGAACAACTTATGGGAACAATAATCAACTAGCATAGGAAGGCAAAACAAGCATAAGTTCAAAACTTGAAGCACATAGAGAGGAAACTTGATATTATTGGAATTCCTACAAGCATATGTTCCTCCCTCATAATAATTTTTAGTAGCATCATGAATGAATTCAAAAATATAACCAGCACCTAAAGCATTCTTTTCATGATCTACAAGCGTAGAAAATTTATTACTCTCCACATAAGCAAATGTCTTCTCATGAATAGTAGTGGGAGCAAACTCAACAGAATAATTATCATGTGAGGCATAATCCAATTGAAAACTAAAATCATGATGACAAGTTTCATGATTTTCATTGTTCTTAATAGCATACAAGTCATCACAATAATCATCATAGGTAGCAACTTTGTTCTCATAATCAATTGGAACCTCTTCCAAAATAGTGGAATCATCACTAAATTAAGTTGACACTCTTCCAAATCCACTTTCATGTTCATCACAATAAGATTCAACATCCTCCAAAATAGTGAGATCACTAATTTCTAAAGTTGACACTCTTCCAAACCCACTTTCATCAATATAATCATCATAAATAGGAGGCATGCTATCATCAAAATAAATTTGCTCATCAAAGCTTGGGTGGACAAAATATATCATATTCATCAAACATAGCTTCCCCAAGCTTGTGGCTTTGCATATCATTAGCATCATGGATATTCAAGGAATTCATACTAACAACATTGCAATCATGCTCATCATACAAAGATCTAGTACCAAGAATTTTAATGCATTCTTCTTCTAGCACTTGAGCACAATTTTCCTTTCCATCATTCTCACGAAAGATATTAAAAAGATGAGGCGTATGAGACAAACTCAATTCCATTTTTTTGTAGTTTTCTTTTATAAACTAAACTAGTGATAAAAAAAGAAACAAAAAGATTCGATTGCAAGATCTAAAGATATACCTTCAAGCACTCACCTCCCTGGCAACGGCGCCAGAAAAGAGCTTGATGTCTATTACGCAACCTTCTTCTTGTAGACGTTGTTGGGCCTACAAGTGCACAGGTTTGCAGGACAGTACCAAATTTACCTCAAGTGGATGACCTAAGGTTTATCAATCTGTGGGAGGCTTAAGATGAAGGAGGTCTCTCTCAAACAACCCTGCAACCAAATAATAAAGAGTCTCTTGTGTCCCCAACACACCCAATACAATGGTAGATTGTATAGGTGCACTAGTTCGGTGAAGAGATGGTGATACAAGTGCAATATGGATTGTAGATATAGGTTTATGTAATCTGAAAATATAAAAACAGCAAGGTAACTAATGATAAAAGTGAGAGTAAACGGTATTGCAATGATAGGAAACAAGGCATAGGGTTCATACTTTCACTAGTGCAAGTTCTCTCAACAATAATAACATAGATAGATCATATAACAATCCCTCAACATGCAACAAAGAGTCACTCCAAAGCCACTAATAGCGGAGAACAAACGAAGAGATTATGGTAGGGTACGAAACCACCTCAAAGTTATTCTTTCGGATCGATCTATTCAAGAGTTCGTACTAGAATAACACCTTAAGACACAAATCAACCAAAGCCCTAATGTCACCTAGATACTCCAATGTCACCTCAAGTATCAGTGGGCATGATTATACGATATGCATCACACAATCTCAGATTCATCCAACCAACACAAAGTACTTCAAAGAGTGCCCCAAAGTTTCTACCGGAGAGTCAAGAAAATGTGTGCCAACCCCTATGCATAGGTTCATGGGCGGAACCCGCAAGTTGGTCACCAAAACATACATCAAGTGGCACGTGATATCCCATTGTCACCACAGATAAACACGGCAAGATATACATCAAGTGTTCTGAAATAAAGACTCAATCCGATAAGATAACTTCAAGAGGGAAACTCAATTCATCACAAGAGAGTAGAGGGGGAGAAACATTATAAGATACAACTATAATAGAAAAGCTCGCGATACATCAGGATTGTGCCATAGAGAGAACACGAGAGAGAGAGAGAGAGAGAGATCAAACACATAGCTACTGGTACATACCCTCAGCCCCGAGGGTGAACTACTCACTCCTCATCATGGAGAGCGCCGGGATGATGAAGATGGCCACCGGTGATAGGTTCCCCCTCCGGCAGGGCGCCAGAACGGGCTCCCGAGAGGTTTTTGGTGGCTACAGAGGCTTGTGGCGGCAGAACTCCCGATCTATCTTCTCCGTGGATGTTTTTAGGGTAAGTGGGACTATATAGGCGAAAGAAGTCGGTCGGGAGGTGCTCGAGGGGCCCACGAGACAAGGGGGCGCGCCCAGTAGGGGGGCGCCCCTATCTCCTGGCCTCCTCGAGGATCTTCTGATGTGAACTCCAAGTCTCCAGGATCATATTCTTCCAAAAAATCACGCTACCGAAGGTTTCATTCTGTTTGGACTCCGTTTGATATTCCTTTTCTTCGAAATACTGAAACAGGCAATAAAACAACAATATGGGCTGGGCCTCCGATTAATAGGTTAGTCCGAAAAATGATATAAATGTGTAAAATAAAGCCCATAAACATCCATAAAGGGGTAATATAATAGCATGGAACAATAAAAAATTATAGACATGTTGGAGACGTATCACCCCGCAGTAACCGTTGCTGATAAACAAGCTGCTAGTGTGTGTGTGAGAGGAGCGCCTGAGTAGGCCAGCTACGTGAGAGGAGCGACTGAATAGAGCACCGAGAGTACCCACTAGGCCACTACGTAGGTGTACTTTCCCTGCATTGATAGTACATCGATGGTTCTAGAGATTAGTAGTACCCTCCACTTCCAACTGTACCTCCTTGGCCCTGAGATTCAAGAGTTCAAAACTGGTGCACTATACTAGACTAGACTAGAAGTACAGTACATCGCACTAAAAGTTGAAAAAAGTAGTACTAGTAATACTACAGTACGAGTACGTACACCTCCGTCACGTAATTTAAGATGTTTTTTGACACTAGTTGGCGTGTGTCGGTGTCAAAACCGGCGGATCTCGGGTAGGGGGTCCCGAACTGTGCGTCTAGGCGGATGGTAAAAGGAGACAAGGGACATAATGTTTTTACCCAGGTTCGGGCCCTCTCGATGGAGGTAAAACCCTACGTCCTGCTTGATTAATATTGATGATATGGGTAGTACAAGAGTAGATCTACCACGAGATCAAGGAGGCTAAACCCTAGAAGCTAGCCTATGGTATGATTGTTGAGATGTATGTTGTCCTACGGACTAAAGCCCTCCGGTTTATATAGACACCGGAGAGGGCTAGGGTTACACAGAGTCGGTTACAATGGTAGGAGATCTACATATCCGTATTGCCAAGCTTGCCTTCCACACCAAGGAAACACTAGTAGAAAAAGGGTCAAACGTGTAGCACATTAGTGCCGGTTTGTATTAGAGCCGGCACTAATGTATACATTAGTGCCGGTTCGAGCGGATTTGCATTAATGCCGGTTCGTGTTGAACCTTTAGTACCGGTTCGTGGCACGAACCGGTACTAAAGGGGTGGTGGCAGGCTGGCGTCAGGCCGGGGCCCCATGATCACCTTTAGTACCGGTTCGTGGCACGAACCGGTACTAAAGGTTAGACCTTTAGTACCGGTTCATGCCACGAACCGGTACTAAAGGGGTCTGACCTATAGTGCCGGTTCGTGCCACAAACCGGCACTATAGGGCAATTTTCGCATCCGATGGGGAAATGTAAAACGGCTATAACTTTTGCATACGATGTCGGAAAAAAACGTATAATATGTCAAAAAATTCAGCACGAAAATCCGCATCCGATGGAGACAGCCTACGGCCTATTTGGAATTATTTAGAATCCTCAAATTCCAAAAGGAAAAAAAAGATATGGTCAAATAATTTCATTTTTTTTTAAAAAAAATTGGTTAAATCTGGTTAAACTACTTATTCAAGAAGTATTAATGTTACTACATAATTATTCAAGAATATTAGTGTTACTAAATAATTATTTCAATTTTTTGAATTTTGGTCAAATCTGGTCAAACTATGGTCAAACTGTGGTCAAGCTATGGTCAAACTTATTCAAGAAATATTAGCGTTACTAAATAATTACTGTTTTTTAGAATAATAGTTTCAAACTCAAACGGTGAAATGTGTGACTTCATGCTCAAGCTAAACTCCTTAGGGTTAATAGGATTAACATCTTACTATTGTCAGGAAAACAACAAGTACAGACTCGGAACCGAAGGAGAATAGAACCCGAAAGTTAAGCATGCTCGGGCTAGAGTAGTGAGAGGGATGGGTGACCGGTCGGGAAGTTAGATGATTTGGAATGAGTGATCCACACTTGAGCAATTAAGAGAGGTGATTAGAGACTAAATCATCAAATAATTCAGAAAAATTAAAAATCGAAAAAAAAATCAAATTTTTTTTCCAAAATTTTCAAAAAAAAATTCAAAAAAAACCTTTAGTGCCAGTTGGTAACACGAACCGGTACTAAAGGTCCCCCATACCGGGGCGCGAGCTCACGCCACGTGGTGGCACTTTAGCGCCAGTTCGTGCCGAACCGGTACTAAAGGGGGGGTGCCTTTAGTCACGACCTTTTAGTGCCGGTTATGTAACCGGCACTAAAGGCCCTTATGAACCGGCGCTAAAGCTCCGTTTTCTACTAGTGAAAGTACCATCCGGACACGAGCCGGAGTCTTCAATCTTCTATCTTCGTAGTCTTGGAGTCCGGCGGATATTGATAGTCCGGCTATCCGGACACCCCCTAGTCCAGGACTCCCTCAGTAGCCCCTGAACCAGTCTTCAATGACGATAAGTCCGGCGCGCATAATGTTCGGCATTGCAAGGCGGGTTCCTCCCTTAAATAATCCGGAGAAGATTATGAACACCAGGATAGTGTCCGGCTCTGCAAAATAAATTCCACATTCCACCGTAAAGAGAATAAAATGTACACTTAGCTCAATCTGCTGACGTATTACACAGCGTGACATCACACCGCAACCAAGCCTTTGTTTGAATCATTTTTTACTATACCACCTCAGCACGTTTAGCGAAGCGGTTTCCTTGGCACGTCTTGTCGAAGCAGAGATCGTGTTCCCCTTATTCCGGGATCCTCATCAATACGTGCGTGGGTAACCCAACCGTTCCGTCGCCACACCTCCTCTATCGAAGGGAATCTCAAGCGGTCACGAGGCGGCCCTTGGTATTTCTTCCCTTTATAAGAGGACCAAGGCTCGCCCTTGTTCTTCAATCTCGCATCGAATCTCTTCCCCTCCCAGTTCCAACACCCAGAGCCTCAGATTCGAGCGCTTCGGATCCTCAATCATGTCCGGCTCCGACCTCCAGGGCCGGTGGATGCCCTCCTCCGTCACGGAGGAGGACATATTGAAGTTGCGTGAGGCCAAGTACTTGGCCTACGAGGTTTCGCACAGGTTGCCTGCCCAAGGGCAGGCTGTGCCAGCCCCCGAGCCCGGTGAACATGTCGTTTTCGTATCCCACCTCCGCCGGGGTTTAGGCTTCCCGACAGATCCCTTCGTGAGAGGGCTCCTGTTCTACTATGGGCTGGACTTTCACGACTTGGCTCTGGAGTCTATCCTCCATATCTCCGCATTCATTATCGTCTGCGAAGCCTTCCTCCGCGTCATCCCCCACTTCGGCCTATGGCTGAAGACCTTCAAGGTGGAGCCAAGATGATCGCGGGCGTCAAGCGAGTCTTGTGGGCGACCATAAGCAAGAAGGTCGATGCCCCGTGGCCTGAGGGTTCCTTCCAAGAGGAACTCGGACTGTGGCAGCAGGAGTGGTTCTATATCACCGCTCCAAGAGGCAGTAGGCAAAAGCCGCCGCCCTCATTCCGCCCGGGACCTCCACGCCAACTGATGTCGTGGGTCAACCAAGGGCTCAACTGGGGGCCGTCCGAGGACGTGCCCTCACTGCAGGGCCGGATTCGAGATCTCCTAGCGAGGGTGATTGACCTGACCAAGGTGATGCAGGTTATGCTAATCAGGCATCTTCTGCCCTGCAAACGCCGTCCTCTCCGTCTATGGGAATTCAATCCGGAGGGACCTCGGATTCTTCAACACTTTATGGGTGCAACACCCGTGGAGATGTACAAGTTGTTCTTTGGACCGCAGGTGGTGTGTCCGGAATTAGCCGAGGACGCAGGCCTAAGCCGCGATCGCCCGGATACTCAGGTAAGTAGCTCAGAGTCCAGACATGCTGTTTATGTGCCTTTATAGAGTTCGCCTCCTGACCCTTTGTTCTTTACAGGAATGGGTGGCGCGATCAAGGCTGATAAGGTGTCCGGCCCCCCTCCCAGAGACCGCACTGGAGCCCGTGCTGGTCAGAATGTTGGAGGTTGCACCCACAGAAGGGTGCAACGGGGAAAATAGAGGAGCTAAATTTCGCCCAAAGGGGCGACAGATGAGGGGTGAACCAAGAACCCCTCCCTTCAGGGGGAGAAGAGGACCGCCTCCGAAGATCCGGAGACCAAAGCCCCTAAGCGCGGGAAGAGATCTTCCCCGGGGGGTCCGGCGCCCGGAGAGAATCCGGACGCACGATCATCACCAAAGGATCGGCCCTCCAGCGAGCCGTGAGTATGAAAGAGGGAGTTAATTAGTAAGGAAATACCTTCATTTGTGCTTCTGTAGCTAACCGAAATATTTATATTGCAGTTCGGATCTCCAGCCTTCTCAGATGAGTTCATCTTCGGGGGACCTTCTTCCGGAGATGATGGAGAGCGATACGCCTCCATCCGCAGCGCCGCCAGATGAGGCAAGCGAACCCGAAGTGTCATCGCGGAGGGTATCCCCGAGTCCGGAGGGGCCAGAGAGTTCGGCACCTACTAGTGTCCGGCCGGGAGAACTGAAGAATCTGCTTGAGAGGGCGTCCATTTCAGAAGATCACCGTGCGTTAATGCGTATGGTGATTGGAAGGATTTCGTCCGCCGAGAGCGGATTGCGTAATGCCGCCATGAGTTTGCTGGCGGGATTTGAGGTATGCAAAAATGACGCATCCTTTTGTCTTTTAACAGTTTTGCACATAAAAATGCGCCCTGTATAGGTAGTAGCCCCTGAGACTCGGTAGGTTGTCGGAAACGACAGCGTGCCGAGGATCGAAATCTCGAAATCTCATGTAGTGAATACCGCCGTCCTTATGCAGGTAGTGGATAGTCTGAGGGCCAGCCGGACTAATGAGTTTGCCGAATTGACTCGGCAACTTGACTTGGCAGATGAAGACGTCGCACTTGTCAACAGGCGACTTGACGAGTCGCAAGGTAAAAAAGTTTTCCGCAGCCGCTTTATTAAGGGGGTCGAAGCCCACCTCTGATAAATTATATGTTGTTCGTACAGACGGTGCTGCTGCTGTGGAGAGCCTTCGAGCCGAACTTGATCTAGCTAAGGAGCAAGCCCGAAGGAGTGACGCGGCTGCCTCGAGGGCGGCCGAGGAGTTGAAAGCTGAAAAGGCTGCGCACTGCCTAAGCAGGGCAGAGGTGGCCGAATTGGCCGTGAAATTAAAGGATGCTACCGATCGCAATGAGGCTCTTGAAAAGGAGCGCTTATCGGAGCGGGAAGACCTGAAGAAGGCAACCGCCGAAGCCAAGGATGCCCGCTCTGCAATGCGGGCTATGAAGGAGGAACTGCGCCAGGCCGGAGAGATCGTGGCTGGCAAGCCTATTCTGCTGCGTCGCCGGTTTATGGATGCGAAGTATGCTCAATTTGAGCGACTATGGAGTCCAGAGGATCCGTATATGGACTTGGCTGCAAGTGCGGCTGATGCCGTTAAGCACTTCTGGAGCCAGGGGGATCACGAGACAGAAGAGTTGTATTGGTCTCAATTCCACAGTCCGGATCGCTCCCTTCCGTTGACGGACCGGTTGGCCGAATGGGCCGAGCTAAATAGACTATCCGGACTTGCCATGACTGACATCGTGGCCCATATCCGCGGGGAGGTCAAGGCGACGAGCTACTTGACTTCTGCAGCAATTCCTTGGAGCGGTGCCGCATATAAAGGAGATGAAGCGGTCGGCCTGCATCGAGGGCGTGCAGATGGCTCTTGCCCGTGTGAAGGCGCATTGTCCGGAGATGGATGCCACCGCTGTTGCCGCCCAGGGTTCGGATGAAAACCGGCTCCCTGTCGAGCACTACTTCGGGGAAGTTATGCGTGGCGCTCGTATAATAGAGTCACAGTGCTCGAAGAATGTAACGTTCAAATGAACGCATTAGATTGTAAATCGATGATTATATTATAACTGCTTTTTATACTTGTGCGTCCAAGTAGTAAAACTTCTCCTGTGCGGCCGTTTACGTATACTTGTGTATAACTTGAAAGATGGCCGTCTTCGGCTTCAGCCCCCACACACAAGGCGCTAGGGTGTTCGCAAAAACAGCGCGTTTTCACACTTAATCCGACGTCTCAGTCCTGTTATAAGGAGGTGGTAGCGTAGCGAACGAGGAAATCCGGACTATAATGCTTTATCACTTTCACTTAGCGAGTGGAGCTCGAGGGTGGGGCTACGATATAGCCCTGGTGGCACCGCACATCTCCGAATTCGGTGTGCGTATGTGCTGACCGAAACGGTCCTTCGTCAAAGCGAAATTCTAAACATTCCGATAGTCGATCGAGTGGTTGACCAGACTCGATGTATCATGACGATCGGTTTTGGCTTTCTCTCTTGAGGTGCTCGCCCGCCCGAGCGGGGCACAATCGTAGTAGTTCTCCGGTGCGCGTTAGCCGATGATACTGAACGTAAGGCAGCAAAACATAGGAGCCAGCAAACCCAACATTTGACCAAAGACATGATTGAGCTGATGCATATAATGCCTAACTCGAGGCGCCGAACACTCCCTAAGGTGTTCGGTCTTTATGATAATGGGCGAACGATGCCCTAAGCCCCTAGTGTCTAGAAATGCGGGCATGGTCTTCGACGCGCCGTTGCTAAAGCGTCGAGCTCCGCTTTGGCTATAGGAAGAAACCAAGGGAGAGTAACAACAAGAGACAGTAAAAAGGTCTACGCAGGTCTTAATCTGAAAAGAATCCTTGCAGCGGGTCCCTACTGCACGTCTGCGCCTGTGTCTCCGTTGCGCCGTTATCCTAGACGGGTATGCACGTTGTTCATCTGTAGAAAGAGAGGAACGTTTAGTTTTAGAAACAATTCGTGCGAAAAAATATGTAAAATAAGAAGTATAAATTATCAAAGCAAGGTTTATATGAAACCGCGATTGTTTGTCTTGCGCAGCCCACATGAAGGGGTATGCGGCTAGGGAGCCCTAACTTTCTTTGGCCGGATTCGTCTATCCGAGTCCGGGGTCCTAAGTGACCCTCGCCTTTGAAATGGCGCCATGCGGACCGGGCATCTTGAGTGTAAGAGACGCGTAATGCGGTATGGCGTTGAAGCGGACAAAAGCCTTTCGTCCCAAGAGTGCTTGATATTCACTTTCAAATGGGACTACATGAAAAATTAATTTTTCGCGTCGAAGATTGTTCGGTGATCCGAACACGACTTCTAGTAATATAGAGCCTGTGCACTTGGCGTAAGGGCCTGGCGTCACTCCTTTGAAGGAAGTGCGGCTGTGTCGGATTTTGGTAGGGTCTATCCCCATCCTACGGATTTTGTATGAATATAGCAGGTTTAAGTCACTGCCTCCGTCCATTAGGACGTTAGTGAATTGTAATCCGTCTATTATGGGACTCAATATCAGGGGAGTCCGTCCCACGTTTCGAACGCTTCTGGAATAGTCCAGGTGGTCGAAGGTGATTGGTTTTGATATCCAATCTCTACGGTCTACTGGGTTGGACTGTGCGAAGCTCTTTTTAGAAAGTGCCGCACTATTTTTCCGTATTATCACATGAAGTGAGTTTACTGCTTTGACCCCTTGTGGGAAAGTCTTTTGTTTTCCGGTGCGCTGCTGGCGGGGTTTATCTTCTTCGCTTGACGCGTCGAGCCCCTTGTGTTCGGCATTTAGTCGGCGGACTGTTTAAAACCCAACAATCCTCGTGGGTGTGATTTGCGAGCCTTAGGGTCTTGTGGATTTGACATATCCGACCCAAAATTTTGTTTAAGTTGGACAATTCATCGTTGTCATCCTTAAGAGGATGTATTTTGTTATTGGGCCGCGGGCTTTTGAATCCGGCGTTGACTGCCGTGCTCTTTGGGCTTCTCTTTATTTCGGCGCTGCTCTTTTCTGCGCCGTGATTTTCCGTTTCCATCTCTTATCTCAGATGTACTTGGGTCGCTGGTGCTGCTTCTTGCTAGCCAGCTATCCTCTCCCGCACAGAAGCGGGTCATGAGGCTTGTTAGTGCGGACATTGTCCTCGGTTTCTCTTGACCGAGGTGCCTGGCGAGCCATTCGTCTCGGACATTGTGCTTGAAAGCTGCTAAGGCTTCGGCGTCCGGACAGTCGACTATTTGGTTCTTTTTGGTAAGAAACCTGTTCCAGAATTTCCACGCTGACTCTCCGGGCTGTTGAGTTATATGACTTAAATCATCTGCATCCGGAGGACGGACATAAGTCCCTTGAAAATTCGCTCTAAACGCGTCCTCGAGCTCTTCCCAACTTCCAACATGTTTTACGGGAGGCTTTTGAGCCAATGACGGGCTGGCCCTTTGAGCTTGAGGGTAGATATTTTATGGCGTGGAGATCGTCTCCTCGGCCATGTGTATATGCAGATATATAATCTTCTATCCAGACTCCGAGGTCTGTTGTTCCATCGTAGGCCTCTATGTTTATGGGTTTAAACCCTGCTTTGGGAATTCGTGGTCCAAAGACCTCATCGGTGAAACATAGTGGGTGTGCGGCGCCCCATACTTGTATGTGCCGCTATCATCGGACGCTGACGTGTTACTTTGCTTCTGGGGCCTTCTTTTGGGTCCGTAGATGGACTGGCTGGGCCATTTGACGGTGGAGGCTCTATGGCCTCCTCGTCAATTCTGTAGCAGCTTACGCTTGGGTAGCTCTTGATTGGTGGCCATTGCCGTATTTATCTGCGGTTTTGAGTACTTTGCTCCATCTTATTCTGAGTGTGTCTTCCGCTGTTTTGAGCTTCCGCTTTTCCTTCTTGAGCTTCTTGCTGTGGCGATGAGCCTGCGCTTAAAAAGCTCTTGTTCGACGGGGTCCTCGGGCACGCGAGTTCGTCGTCATTGAGGCTTGCCGTCTTGGAGGGAGGCATATAGTTATGATCCTCAACCTCTTAAATGCCGCCCTCTCGTGAGGGCTTGCTTCTCGCATCCTCCTGCTACCGAGTCTTCTTTGGAGGGATTGTCTTCGACACTCTCGGGGTGTTGTTATCTCTTGTGCGGAATCTCTATTCTTGCTGTGGCGGGATTTAGAGCGGCGCCCGTAGCCGGGCGCTTGGGCTGTTTCTTTAAGGAGTCTGCCTCCGCTGTTTCTTCGCCATCCCCGTCTTTTGGGGTGTCCACCATGTATATGTTGTATGACGAGGTGGTCTTCCAGTGCCCTATAGGCGCTGGCTCTTGTTCGTCTCCGGCATCGTCGTCCATAGCGTCGATGTTGTCGGAGTCAAAATCTAGCATGTCGGTTAAATCCTCGACAGTGGCTACAAAGTGGGTGGTGGGTGGGCTCTGAATTTCTTGGTCGTCCGTACCCCAACCATCCTGGCCATAGTCTGGCCAGGACTCTCCTGATAGCGAGAGATGCTTTAGTGAATTCAGGATATCGCCAAAGGGCGAGTGTTGGAAGATGTCCGCGGCGGGGAATTCCATAACCGGTGCCCAATCCGGATCGATTGGTAGGGGCGCGGGAGGTTCGGAGTCCGGCAAGGAGTCCGGCGTCTCGGAATCACGAGTTTCGCGGGGGACAAGATTGGTGTTCGGCTCCATTGCCGTGGATGTTGAAGCCCCCAGGGCGGCGTCTATCCACCGGCCCTCGGTCTGGGCGATCGGCTCCGGGCTAATGGCCGAAGCTGATCCGTGTGCGGCCACCAAGGCACTGTTCGGCAGCAGAGCTAGATCACGCCCATCGTCACAGTGCGGCGCGCTTGGCTGTGGCTCGAGTCCGTCAAAGATCAAGTCTCCGCGGACATCGGCCGTGAAGTTTAAGCTTCCGAATCTGACCTGACGGCCAGGGGCGTAGCTTTCGATCTGCTCCATATGGCCAAGTGAATTGGCCCGAAGGGCGAAGCCGCCGAATACGAAGATCTGTCCGGGGAGAAAACTCTCACCCTGGACAGCGTTGATGGTTGAAGATGCCATCAAGCCTATCAATGACGACACAGAGGAACTCTCAATGAAAACACCAATGTCGGTGTCAAAACCGGCGGATCTCGGGTAGGGGGTCCCGAACTGTGCGTCTAGGCGGATGGTAACAGGAGACAAGGGACACAATGTTTTTACCCAGGTTCGGGCCCTCTCGATGGAGGTAAAACCCTACGTCCTGCTTGATTAATATTGATGATATGGGTAGTACAAGAGTAGATCTACCACGAGATCAAGGAGGCTAAACCCTAGAAGCTAGCCTATGGTATGATTGTTGAGATGTATGTTGTCCTACGAACTAAAGCCCTCCGGTTTATATAGACACCGGAGAGGGCTAGGGTTACATAGAGTCGGTTACAATGGTAGGAGATCTACATATCCGTATTGCCAAGCTTGCCTTCCACGCCAAGGAAAGTACCATCCGGACACGAGCCGGAGTCTTCAGTCTTCTATCTTCGTAGTCTTGGAGTCCGGCGGATATTGATAGTCCGGCTATCCGGACACCCCCTAGTCCAGGACTCCCTCAGCGTGTACAAAAAATGGCAAAAACATACCCAAAATTTCTTAAACCACGCCAAAAACTAGTACCTAGTGCCAAAATTTTATTTCTAGTGCTATTATTTACACTAGCAAAGTGGCCCGCCCGATGTGCGGGCTAGAATTTTATAAAGTTTGATCATGATAACACATTATAGAATTTGTGTAAAGAAAGTTGGAGCCTAGAGTGATGACATTCACAAATATGAACCTTTTGCAAACATAGTTTTGTCTTTGTATGTTTGATTTTATTATTGATATACAAATATATATTTAATGTAGTAATTTACGTCGTTCTCATGCATATTTTACTAAATTGTATTGTGCAATTTATATTTCTGCAATTTTGTACCCGTTTTATTATGTTGGTTTGTTTTAAGATTTTTTGAAAAACCCATATGCATAGGTATATCACTAATGTTATGTATGATTGACATATTAACCTTTTAGTTGTTGATATGTGTATCCATGATATTTTTGCCAATTATGTCTAACTTGATCTTTTAATTGACTGTGAGTATATTAGTTAACACAATTTTAATTTTAAATTTGGTATATTAAGAAAAGAGCATTTTGTACCATATATCGATTAAAATTGTTCATGCTAGCTATTCATGTGGACAACTTCTTTGTTAATTTTAAAAAGTTATTAATTTGTACATATAAATATTAGTATTATTATGCTATTTGGGAAAATCACGGAATATGAGTTATCTTAATATTTTTGGAATAAATTTGATGTCTATGTTATGCATAATCAATTGTTCAACAGAAACAACTTACATATTTGAGGCAATGAGCTATAATTGTTAGCACTCTCATTGTAGCACTATACATTATGGTGTATATTACTGTAGTTATTATATATTGGTGGCCACTTATTTATTAATCTATAAATCCATGAGAAAGGGATCATACATTATAATTAAGTGTACTAATGTAAAACATTTGTACCATAAACAAAATATATGGTATCTCTAAAAAAACTTAAAAAAATTACAGATGTAAACACATCCGGTTTGGTATGAATACATCACCAAAGGTTCGAGGGATTCATATTATTTAGAATGTACATGTGAACATATTTCTTCCTCCCCTTTAAAGAAATTTTGGTGGAAGAATATTTCATCATCCTATAAACTACTCAAAAAGTTGAATTATCATAGTTACAACCTACAACAAATCACTACAGCTTGTGAAATTGGGAAAATACATAAAATAACAAAATAAGCTATGCCTAGTGGAAGGTCAAGGACTGTGATCTATCAAAAAAGCAGAAAAGTAATAAAGAAACCTATTAATGAGAAAGTATCATGGAAAATGGAACAAAAATCATCACAAAGGGGTACAGTTAAGAAGAATGCCAGAGCAAACTCCATATTAATGACTAATTAGGTACTTCATTTATAAAAAGAAAATTACGATACATCTCAGCTCATACACTGAAGCGGATGGATTGGGTCCTTCCTATATAAAATACTAAATTGCATAGAGCAAGAGATTAATATATCTGATCGTGTCCTGAAATAATTTAGTCTAGTGAAATAACTAAATCTATCGTAGTGTCCATCCGATCATCATGTAATCAAATAATTTCCATGTCCCAAGCCTTCGCTTGGTACCGGATTGAATAGAAAAATAGCACACATATAGATTAAGTTTTTTCATCGTAAGAGCAAAATATTATTTCATTATTTGATTAAAATTATCTACTCTATGAGCTTTTATCCTTTATGTTTAGTGAATAAACAAACAAAAAATTATAGTCGATAATAAGAAGAAAAAAATACGGTACAATCTAGATGATTGTACATCATCAAAGAAACTGGATGTTTGGGTGTAATGAAAAGCTTGAGGGCGCGGGGAATGCCTATAAAAATATTCTTTTATTCTGAATAAATACTTCTAATCCATCTAAGAAATTGTTTCTAACAAACCTAATTGCAAGGTAATCATTTTTTGTTGAATAACGAATAATTTCACAGGCTCATTGACTTAGCTTGTGTTTAGAATTACGGTAGATTATGATAATTGGTTGGGCTAACCAACTTTTGCCGTATTCATGCGTAGTTTAATTTAAAACAGATTATAAAATAAATCGAGTGAGAATCCAGTAAACCGAGCCTTCAATATATGATACTTTCATTTTACTAAGAAATAGCACTGCATTATTATTTTGTGTGCTAAAACAATATATCAATGACCATATATATGGTCGTTCGAACATTACACCATTTAGTACTTCGACACATGTTGGTAAATGTGGTCATTTGTATCCAAATTGATTAAAAACGAAGTCCTGAAGACCATCTCTAGTGTTAGAGAAAAATGATCTTAAAGTTATTAATAATTTTTGCACACTATATTTGTGCAACAGTAACTAAGGTTAATTGGAAAGACTTGTTACAGAGCATATTTGTCTGACGCTCATGATCCATTTAGTTCAATTAATTAATAAGGAAATCCATGATGTAGAGGCATCAGCATAAAAATCATATTATGGTGCTAAGTGTCGGTACCTAGCTAGTTCAAACTGGACCGTGTACACTGCAAGTCATATTGTCAGATGCTGCTGATACAAAAGCAGAATAATGTAATGCGATGAACCTGTTTTTACCTGACATTGCCAAAGTGTATGAACGATTGGAACCATGAACAGAATCCATTGATCCTTTTCTTTAGAGTCTGCCAGCATGCTATTGTTGAGTTGAGGTACGTTATATATGATGTACGATATGCATGCATGCTAGCTAGCTAGTTCGGGAACGTCAGGATGATAGTGTGTGATAAATCAAAGGAGAACTGGCTCCCGGCTCTACAGAACTTAACTGAAACCCAAGACGTAGCATCCTCACACCATGCAGCTTATTTTCTTTTTCTCTGATTAAACACCGGGTTGGACAAAACAGAAAAACCTGTGGACCTCGTAGCTAGGAAATTTCATCCCGGCATGTTCCTCATGAAGCTGTGAAGTTGTACCAGCGCACCATCCTGATGCGGCAGTGTCACCTATGATAATTGTGCGCTTGTGGTTGCGCGTCATGGCGGGGCGGCATGGAGGCGCGGCACGGCGGCATGGAGGCTGCGGCGGCCGTGGCGCGGCGGCCGGGAACGTCGACCACGAGGGACGCGACGCGGTCAGCCACGACGGCGCGCCGAGGAGGCCGTGGACGTGCAGCAGGCATGGCGGTGACCGGCGCCAGCGTGCAAGGTCGAGTCCGTGGGCGTGACGAGGATGACGACAGGCGGCTCGCTACTGCGACAGACGGATGCGTTCAAGGCGATGGTCGACGGCAAGCCGTGTCAAGATTAGAGGGGAAAATGTTAGTGCTAATCTTGACGCGTGCGCTCGTGGCCGGGCCGTGCAGTCGTGGAACCGAGTCGTCGCGCGGAGCAGGCAACCAACAGAAGCTGCATGCAAGGAGATCACGCTGAGTCCGTTGCTCGGGCGTGTGGACGAGCTGTTTGTGCGGCTGTTAGTGCATGCGTGGGTTGTTAGGATAAGTAGTGCGTCCAGGTTGTTAGTTGGACGAGGTCAGTTAGCTAGATTAGCGCGTGCGTGCGTGGTAGCTAGCTAGGTGTGTGTGCACAGGGTATAAATACCTCCCATGTCTACTAGTTGGGTGCGCCGGTTTGTTGCCGCGCCACGGTGCCGGTCTGTTGCCGAGCCGAGGGGGAGGGGCCTAAGGAAGATGTAGTCTCCGTCGGGACCGTGGTATGCGCCCGGTCGATGTGAGAGTTCTTCCAGGGTTGTGCTGCGTGTGTGCGTGTGTACCTCCATGTATGTGTGTTTGGGTAGTTGAGTTGAATAGAAGCCAACATACAGGCCGTTCGGCGGCCGGGGCGTTCGTCGCCGGAAAATGCTGTTCATCTTCTTCTACCTTCGTCCGACGTTCGTCGCCGGAGGGCGGTTCGGCATATGTCGCCGGTGGGACGGGCATGAGCAGCGCGACGTATTCCTTCAGCGGAAACAGTCTTGCGGTGGCTCCGTCCTATTCGGCAGCTGATTGCCTTTTTCTGGCAAGATCCTAAGCTCGTTGCTAAACACGCCGAAGCTCCGAACATTGCATGGCCGAGCAGCAGGGCAGCTCTTTGTCTACCACACCGAAGCTCCAGAACATTGCGTTCCCTGCCTCATGGGTACTGCTCCGACGTGAGCTGTGTGGTGTATGTATTTTACGATGGCACATCTTCCCGTGGCTCTAAGCTGCTGCTAGATCGCTATATGTTAGAGCAAGATGAGTTGGTAACGATTCTGATCGTTGCCTTCGGAATACTCACATCTTGCTAGGACGTTTAGACCTCAGGGTCATGGAGAGAATAAGTTAGGTTTAGATGGATGGTATGTTTTTCGGTGGTGGCATAGGTGGGTAATTTTGTAAACTTGTATGACCAAAATTTACTTTTAAGATCTATTGGACGTGGTTTGCGGATTTACTGAGTCGACGGTCAAATGTTACTAATTTTTGTGGGAATTTCTAGCAATTTATCTTTTTTCTGGTAATCCCATCAATTACTTTTTATATATAAATAGATTATAATGCAATCCCATAACGTTCCATAATGTTAGTACTAGTAGTAAATAATAGCCTCACCCCTTCACTGAGGAACGATCTACAGTTGGAAGGGACGAGGCCCAGCGGTTACTACACTCTTATCTCCTCCTCGCCAGTTCCCCTCCCACCGAAGAGAAGGCAGTTCGTCGCTGCTCCCATGGATTCACCAGGCGGTTCTCCTCCTCGTCGGGGCTGGGAGACCTTGGACGACGATCCTCTGGGAGAAATCGCACGCCGCTCCGACGTCCTTACCGCCGCAAGACTTGGTGCTTCCTGCACCAACTTTTTCAAGACGCTGCTTAAACAGGCTTGGGAAAAGGCCATGCTTGTTGGTCTTCCATGTGTCCTCGAGGAGAAGGTTCTTCTATGGGACAATCCTTCGAACAGTCCACCGCTCCCTGGCCATGGTTGCACGTTGACTCCGCTAGAGTTGCCGACGTTGAGAGGGAGTCGGATTTTGTCCGATGAGCAGGTCAGTAATGGAGTGTGATCATGTAGTACTTAGTTATTCCATTTCCATCCCGTAATTTCTCCGCTACCCACCGTCTTATATATAGGTCTGGGTCGGTGCCAACGAAGATTGTCTTGCATACCTCCGGCCAGATACCACCATCATTTTGCACAACATCCACAGCAGTGCGGCCATTCCGGTAGACCCCTTCTCCACCATTTGGATCGGCCTTCCGGACTGGCTGGGCTTGAATACGTATGATGATGCCTACATGAGATTGAAGAAGATAGCAATTGCGGACCCGCCGGCAAAGCAACGCGGCTACGATGATTACTATCTCATCGCAGTGTTCGACATAAGGATTGCCATCAATGCAAGAGGCAGTAACGGCAGAGGCTGGCACATGTTGGCGGCGGCAGATTTGTACCCCTACACGTTCGAAGACGTGGTGCGCCATCTAGGCCGCATCTTCACGGTTACAAGCCAGGGGACTTGTTTCATCTGGTTGCCATCCTACGGTACGGGAGATTACAAACGAAATGCACAAACCATCATTTGCATCCCTAACGGTACTCCATTATTTTGTAGGGACCAGTCATCCCCCGATCAAAATAAGATCGCCGATCCTTGATGTGCATTTGCATCCGCGATTCGGTCTAACCTGGAACCTTGTAGCTGACTTTGGCATATTGGGATCAACTATCTTAGCAGTCGTTACCCATGGTACCACTGATGCGCAACATGGCCACACAATCTACCACGCTCGGACCGTCACCATCTACCCAGGTATTCCATTTTTTAACCCTCTCGCCTTCTCTTTCATTGTTGTACTAGTAGTATACTTAATAGTAGTACCACTAGTACTTTTTACCTTGGAGGACAAGTATAGCTAGCTAGGCCCTTGAACACTTGAACCCACTAGCTGCCACCATTTTTGTTTTTCCATGTCTTATTATCTCATCTGTGTAGCCAAGAGTGGCTATATATAATAAGCCGGTTATTTTACTTCCTCTATACCGGAGTAGTACTATTTGCTGCATTGTATTACTGACCACCATATTTGAGCACAACATTATTATGCATGGACCTTGACTATGTACGTCACCATGTGTGCAGATCTGGGATGCCGCGTGTACCAGATGAACGACGCCGAGTTCGACCCCCGTGATGCTACGTGGGTGCCGAGGAACACTCTTGGAGAGTACTCACTTTTCATCGGGGATAGCTACCCCATTGTGAAGCGGATGCCACCTTCTGTGCATGACACAGAAGGCCTGCCGTTCATGAAGCACGTGTCGGTGTACTAAAGTAGGGGTACCTTAGTACCCCGAACTTGTGCACGGGCAGTCGCAGCGCCCCGCGGCAAGGCTTGCCGGGCGTCCGCCAAGATCCTCCGCCATTCCTATTTACTGCCATCCAAGAACAAAGTGTTAACTTTGAAGACAAGGCCCCGGCAAGAGGAACTTGCCGGGAAGGACAAGGCCCCGGCGAGAGGAGCTTGCCGGGAAGGACAAAGACCCCGGCAAGAGGAGCTTGCCGGGAAGGCCAACCAAGGCGCTTCAGAAAACTTGCCGCGACGCCCACAAGGCGTCCGGCAAAACGCAGGCGAGCGACAAGCTTCTTTGGTGCGACAAGACAACGGCATGACAAAGCGCTTGCAGCGGCAAGGCTACTCACTGCACCCAAGCTCCAACGCATCCAGCGGCGTGTCACCCGGGACCATCCGAGAGCACGTGGCGGTATTTGTGCAGACTATCTGGTCGTGGTGGCAAGCAAAGTGACAAGGAGGCCATCGTGGCGATCGGTGGCGCCCCTAACGGTCGCTTCCTTGCACTGTTGGGGTGACCGGACGGGCATTAAATGCCCTTGTCCCCTGCCGTCAGAGTTAGGTAGGGGGCACTGTTGGTAGTAGTTGTACCAACCTGCGTTTTTACCTTTTTACCCCTCTTTCTACGCTGCCACCTGTTGGTGACCTGTCACACCCTAGCTAGTTCATGCATTAGAGTGTTGCATCATGTCTAATTTTTTCAACAGAAAGCTGAAATGGGATTGCCAGAACTCCCAGCCCCCTCTGAAACAAACTAGGGTTTACTAAAAATATTTTCGATGAACCTGAAATGCCTTCTAAAATGTCCATCATTTTTGCCTTGGTTCAGAACCTTTGCCAAAAGTGGTGCACAATTTCCTAGGTCATCCTAAGGTCTTTGAATTAAATCATAAGTATTTGAATTTGGGCATTTAAAATTTATAAAATATTTCAAATGTCCAAATACTCCCAAACTAAAATGTTTCATGTTGGAAATATTCCAACAATGGACCAGGAGTAGTTTGGTGAATTTTAGAACCTTTTTGGTATTTTAAATAATTCAACAAAGTTACAGAAAAATAGAAAAAGAAAAACAGAAGAAACTTACCTGGCGCCTCGGCCCACTAGCCAGCCCACAGCCCGGCCCAGCCAAAGATCAAGCCCAATGAAGCTGCTTGCCGACCAGGCAGGCGAGCAGTGTGCTCGGCAGCGAGCACCGCATGGGTGCCACGCACCTGCTCGCCGCCTCGCCACCTCCCTCGTCTTGCCACGACAGGGATCGCTCCCTCGCTCTCTCCCGCACCCCCCGGACACCCCCTCTCCTCTCCAGTTCGTCCCCCTCGCGCTCCCCAGCCATGACCGACGCCGCCGTCGCCGCACCACCGCCGTAGCCGCGCTCTCCGTCGACCCCACGCCGCGCCACCGTGTCCAGACGCTCCGCCGCCCTCGACTCCTTCGAGCTAGCCGAGCCCCAGCGCTCGCGTGCCCCGAAGACGCCGCACTAGCCTCGCCCGAGTCCGCCGCCGCCGGAGATCCCCTTCAACACCGTCGCCGCCTCAGCTCGTCCCCGACCCCGCCGGTGGCCTCTACGTGAGCTCTGTGAGCTCAGCTACCTTCCCCACCCTCTCTCTCGCCCGTGCACCACAGCGGCGCCACGAGATCACCGCCTGCAGCGCCGTCGCGGACCTCGTCGCCGACGTGCTCCCGGCCATCCTCTGGCCACTTCACCGTGTCCATCGCGTTCCCCACGACGCGTTGGAGCTAACTCACGCACTTCCGCACCTCACCGCACACCCAGCGAGTTCGACTTCACCCGAGCTCGGTGGCCGCCAAAATCGCCGCCGGCGTAACTCCGACCACCGAGCCCAACCACCACCACCAATAGGCGCGGCTCACCCTCGGCAACCCGTAGATGCCTTCCGCCGCCCATTTGGTGGCGGAATGGCAAAAACCACTTCGCCGCCGCGTCGCTCGCCGTGACTAAGCGCCGATGGGTTTGACCACGGCTTTGACCACGGGTGGGCCAGTTGACTCCCAGGGTCTATGACATGTGGCCCCACCACATTAATTAACCTAGTTTAGTTTTAATTAAATTCTAACTAAACTAATCACCCTTGACATCACGGGACCCACTGGTCAGTTTGACCTGACCAGCCCGTTGACCACTGACGTCATCATGACACAAAGGTCTTGGCGCATTAATTTAATTTACTGGAATTATTTTTACACAGGAAATTCCAGAAAATGTTTCAAACTTCAAAAATTCATAGAAAATAATCTGTAACTCCAAATGAAACAAATTATATATGAAAAATGATCAGAAAAATCCAATCTATCCATCTGTACTGGTTTCATGCATGTTTGCAGAAGCTAACCTGTTGTTCTACACAGAACAAGATATAGCACTTTAACTGATCATATATGAGTTTGGAAAAGGCATCTTTGGTTCAAAATGCTCCAAACCCATCTGATCTTAGTTGCATTAGCCCAATGCACTCATTTTGCCATGTCTCATTGCATGCATCATATTGTTGCATCTTGTTTGGTAATGCTGTGTATCGGTGTTCTCTGCGGCGAGTTACGCTTAGAGGATACCGTGATAACCCGACGAAGAGCAATACCCGTGCACCGACCCGTCGAACAAGCAACCAACCATTTGATCATATCGATAAAATCCATGATCTTGCTCCTGCTCTCGTTTACTGCATTAAGACAACGCGATTCAAACTGCTTTGTGTGCTGCGGTAGTTGAACCCATTTCCTCTGCATGACTGTCATTGCCACGATAACTAGATGAAACCCACTAGCATGTGTAGGAGTTGATTGAGCCATATGATTGTGTTGTTCCTACCTTGCTATGCCTGCTATGCTTAGAGTCGTGTCGGTCTGGTTCATCGGGTGATGGCTAGAGTGAAATGATCGAGTCGATATGAGAGTAAGGTGTTGAACACGATTTGGTAAAGGTATCGATGAGAGGCCATGTAGGAGTACATGGTGGGTTGTTTCATTGAGACCGTCCTTAAGCCTTGAGATCTGTATGTGTGATTTAAGAATCAGCTACTACCATACATTGGGCCTGAAATATGACCCGCTCGACTTCTTATTCACGCTAGTCCTCTGTCCGGGAGTTGCAAGTAGTTTACGGTGTTTGTAGCCTCTTGGAGGCCGTGGACAGCGGCCGACCGTAGGGGTGGGCTGTGATCGGTAGAGTGCGTGGCACGGTGTACGGGATGCCCGTTTGGTATCTCGGGAACCTGTTCACATCGTTTGGGGCTGTGGCGAAACTTGGCGGAACTCCTCATAGATGGAACCCAAATAGGCGATAAACTGGACTAGAGACTTGAGTGTCTAGGTAGGTCGTGGTCTACACCCGTCGGCTTTAAGCTTGAAGTCTGCCGAGCACATGTCGTGTGCGGGCGCTAAGTGGTGGAAACATGTATGAAGAAGTACACCCTGCAGGGTTAACATCATCTATTGAATAGCGCGTCATGATAAGGACTACTTGGTTGCCTATACGGTTCATAGACAAGTAAATGGATACTACTAAAAGCCTCAAGATAAGCGTGAGTGCGAGGATGGCTCTTCCGTAGGAAGGCGGAGGTGGATCCTCGGTGGTGTATTGAAATGATGAGTAGTGGACTCGAGTCATAAAACTATTTCAAGTTGGTGTCTCGTGGGATAGCTTAGCCATGAGTCAAAGCTGGCTTGCTGCAATAACCCACCAACCCTTCTTGATAATATGCATGTATGTAGGGTCGATGTAAGTCTTCTTTGAGTACCTTTGTACTCATGTTGCTTTAATTTACATTTTTGAGAAGATGCCACAAACCCTTCCGACGGGTTCTTCGTGAGCGTTGACATCGATGAGTAGACTAAGGCCGGTGGTGATCTGAGCAAGTGAAGGACCATGTAGTATAGCTAGGCTTACCCAAGCCTCTTTTATTTTACTAGTTATGCGTACTCGGACAAAACACTTCATTGTGGCTTGTATGCTTGTATGACTTGTATGTGGGTCGTGTGACCCGTACTTGTGTGTATGCTATGTATGGCTCTCTGAGCCTTTAAATAAAATACTTGTGTCGTAGAGTCATGTTGTGATGCCTTGTTGTATTTGCACATATCGAGCATATTGTGTGTATGATTGAAATGCTTGGTATGTGTGGGATCGACTATCTAGTTGTTTATCTTTAGTAGCCTCTCTTACGGAAATGTCTCCTAGTGTCTCCACCGAGCCATGGTAGCTTGCTCTTGCTCCGGAACACTTAGGCTGGCGGCATGTGTCCTTCTTCGTTCTGTATACATCCCTTGAAATGTCACGCATTGAGTCTTAGGAGTCTGTTAGCCCTACTGCCGGTTTACGAGTCTGCTAGCCAGTGCTACAGCCGGAACTTACTTGCGATGACCGACACGTTCGATCTTTGGGTCATGGATGCTGTCCTGTAAGTCTGTGCCACTTTGGGTTTGACTAGTCATGTCGGCCGGGCTCCTTATCATATGGATGCTAGCGACACTATCATATCGTGTGCCAAAAGCATAAGCGGTCCCGGGCTAAGGTAAGGTGGCACCGTTGGGATACCGTGCGTGAGGCATAAAGTGATATGATGTGTTCTGAGCTAGATCGATGTGACATTGAGTCGGGGTCTGACAGCGTTAGCATCGAGCGGACTGCTGTAGGTTCTCCAAGCCAAAGCTGGTCGATGTTGAGTCTAGAAATGCTTTAGTTATATGTAGGGAATTGATTGTGGGATGGAGCGTAAGGCTCTTTTTACTCCTTTACCTCATGATATTCGATCGAGTCGGTCCATTCTTCCATCGGGGTTAAGGATTAGGATCTCTTCTCTCTATTAGGCTCACGTGTTACTAATCGGTAGTACCTTGTAGGTTTGATGGTTACAAGCCTGGTTCAGTTTTACTATCTGTTATGTTACTAAATTGGACCCGAACCTTGATATGATATTGTTGAGTGGTTATGCAATTCTTTGTAAATGTCTCAAATCCTTTTGAGCATTTGCGATCGTTATCTTGTCCAAATTCTGCGAGAATTTCTAATGTCTTTGCATTGTGGTTATGCTTCGGATGGCCACTCGTGACCAAAATCAAGTGGTTAAATCGACCAGATGCATTGGTGTGACGGTCATACAGCCATGCTAGTTGGGTTATGATCGAGCGGGATACCGTTGGTACCCGAATACACGATTGAAGAAGCGATGTCGAGACTTTAATCAAAGCGATATCTACTGCCTTTGTCGGGTGTTTCCCTCTTATCCTGGTTCCACGAGGCCCTTCACAGCTCCTATGGGCTTGGTGTTACTATTGATATGGCGGTGCAAGATGCTGCGTATTCTATGATGACCATTATGCGAGTCGGGACCGGCCTGCTCCATAACACCGACTTCCGGTATATGCGGGTTCACTTCTGGGCGTTTGGTTATCTTGAGCCATCTATCTTGATTCGATCGGGAGGACTCACTAACCCGTACTACCGCCGAGCTGCTCGAGGACAAGGACCGAGAGAGTCGGGCCTTGAGGATGGAGCTCTTCAGCGCCCGTCTTGATCACCGGGCCACCTTGACTCGTTTTGCACCGGCTGTTCAAGCTGGTTATATGGATATGAGAGACTTGTATCTGTCGAGTGCTGCTCTGCGGACATGATGGATGGCGTGATGTGGGGGCATCACCCCACCCGTGGTCCTCGCGAGCCACCGTTCGTTGGTCAAGACCTCACCCTTGCCCTTATGGTCCACAGGCTCCCGGGACCGTCTGTTTCCGGACGATCACGTTGAACTTCCGAGTTACGGAGGAGACTTCTATGAGAACTACTACGGAGGCGTCTGAGTTAGTAGTAGTCTCACTAGTATTGTAATAGTTGTATTTCCACCGTCTGCGTGACTCGTGGAATATGACTTAGTGTGTACTAATTCGGAGGTGTAAGAAAAATAATGTATAGGAGCTTGGTATGCCTCCGGCGAGATGTAATCTTCCTTTCACCGTAGTAGTACTTTGTTTGGTCTTGTACTAAACCTTGTATGGTGTGTATGACAATGGAATAAAGAAGCGGTTTACTGTATCTACCATGTCATACGGATGATCATCTTGCATTCCAAGTTATCCATTACATTCTACATTTCTATGTCGAATCTTGCCATCTGGACTAAATCCTTGTCTTGTTTTCCTAGGATGGTTAACACCCATAACAACCCTGCTCCGCGGAGCAGGCGAAAGCAGCGGAGTTGGAGAAGCGAACCTGCCTCACCCTCCTTCTCGGCGAAGTTATCTTTGGAGGCGAGAGAAACAAGCAGAGACCAACCGTTTCTTGGGCGTATCGAGCAAAACACAGCCCATCATCGGAGAAATAACTTGGTGTCGCTCGGTGACTTCATCAAGTTACACCCACCTACCTTCCACCACTCCGTCGAGCCTCTCGGCGCTGATGGCAACCCGGCATTACTCACAAGCTGCGTTACTGCCTTTGTAGGCGAGGCTGACAAGGTCACCTTTGCTGCATATCATCTTGAAGGCCCGCCGATCTACGGTGGGAGAACTATATAGCTATCGCCCGATTGGCCATGTCACTACTTGGGCAGAATTCAGCGAGGCTTTCGTGAACATCACATTCGGAGGTCTCATGGATAAATAGCGTGAGGAGTTCTGCAGTTTCACCCAAGGTCGTCTCTCCGTGGGCGCCTCTGACGAAGGATTCGGTAATCTCGCGCTATGCAGCTGAAGAGTCTCCAGGCGCCAAAAAAGGCAAGGTTCCGCAAGGGACTTAGCCCGAACCGCCGAGATCTCCGTTGCATGAGTGCACCTCTTTCGAAGCTTGTTAACAAAGCCATCGGTAGCTGAAACTGGTCGGACTGATTTGAAGCAACACATAAGCATGGCGTGATATGGGTTCCTCATCCGGTCTTTGGACCACGAAGCGCCGTGTGTGGGTGCCTAATCTTGCCTGCCACCCAGATTCACACGAGGCCATCCTTCGGCGCCTCGCCCGATTCAGCGGTATGCACCAGCTAAGCCCTATGGTGGGCCTACCAACAATGCTCCTCTGCGCCAGCCCGTGGCGTGCTTCAAATGTGGGGAGTCGAGGCCACTACATGCGCGATTGTCCTCGGACCAACCCCAACCAGCACTGCAAAAGCTGTTGGCCGTGGCAAGCCAGCGGAAAGGTGTTCTATGCCAAGCCGGCCACCACAGCGTGGCCATGTTAATGTGTCTCGGTGAAGAGGCCCAAGAGGATCCCAGCGTCGTGCTCGATGCGCTTCTTGTTAATTGCCACCGGCATCTGTTCTTTTAAATCTTGGAGCATCTCATTCATTCATATCCGAAAGCTATGCTCGCTTGCACAACACGCATTCGTGATATGCCCACCTCCATGGTAATTCAAACCCGGGATCTAAATGGCAAACTTCTAGAGTAAGCCATGGAAATGAAATTCAGGTCGACAGACTTGTTTTCCTTGCATCGTTGATAGCTCTCAAATCTTGGGATATAAATATCATCTTGGGTATGGACTGGATGTCAGCCCATCATGCCAAGATTGATTGTTTCTCTAGGACTGTTCAACTTCGCACCCCTCGGGAAAGATAGTCAATGTCTTGACCCGAATATCAGCGCCAACTATATTCTCTTAATGCGGTCCATTGCGGACCTCGAAGGCGTTCGGTAGTCCGTGACTTTCCGGATGTCTTTCGGAAAAATTGCCGTGTTCCACAGCGGAGATGTTGAATTCGTGATAGACCTCATTCGAGGAACTGTCCCAATTTCTAGAAGACCCTATAAGATGGCACCCTAGAACTAGCGAACTTAAGAAACAACTCGATGAGGCCTTGAAAAAGGGTTTCATCCGTCCTAGTTCATCTCCTTGGGCTTGCCCGTCCTCTTCGTCAAGAAGAAGGATGAATGCGGACGGATGGTTGTAGATTATCGACCCGTCAACTTGGTCACAATTAAGAACAAGTATCCGCTCCCGGGATCAACGATCTGTATGATCAGCTCGCGGGATCCTCGGTCTTCTCTAAGATGGATTTGAGGTTAGGCTACCATCAAATCAAAATCCGAAGCAGGGACATTCCCAAAGCGGCCTTTGTTACTCGTTACGGCCAATCTGAGTACACCGTCATGTCCTTGGTTTAACCAACGCCCCACCACCTTCTCCGGTTAATGAACTCAATCTTCATGGAGTATTTGGATAAATTAAATCGTGGTTTACCTCGATGATATACTCATCTACTCCAAGAGCGAGGAAGAACATGCGAACATCTAAGGCTAGTGTTGATGAAACTTGAGAGCATCGCCTTTATGCCAAGTTTTCTAAATCACAATTTTGGCTGCGAAGTGACCTATCTAGGACATGTAATTTCGGTAAAGGTATTCTTTGTCAACCCGAAGCGAGTTCAAGCCGTCCTTAATTGGACTCCACGAAATCGGTCAAGCAAGTTCGGAGTTTCCTTGGCTTAGCGAGCTATTATGCGCCGCTTTGTCGAGAACTTCTCCAAAGTTGCTAAACCTCTAACGAACTCCTCAAGAAGGATAAAAAGTTCGAGTGGACTCCACAATGTGAGCACAGTTTCGAGGCGAAAAGGCGTTTAACCTCGCTCCGTCTTGGTACCACAGATTTCTCTAAGGACTTTGTTATCTATTACGGCGCCTCGCGACAAGGACTAGGCTGTATTCTCATGCAAGATCGACACGTAATTGCTTATGCTTCACGGCAATTACACCCACATGAGAAAACTATCCTACTCATGATCTAGAGCTTGCGGTGTAGTCCATGCACTCAAAACCTGGCGACATTACCTTCTTGGTAATCGTTGCGAAATCTACACCGATCACCAAAGTCTGAAGTACATATTCACCCAACCAGATTTGAATCTCGAGCAAAGGCGTTGGGTTGAGTTGATCTCAGATTTCGACTTAGGAATAACTTATACCCGGGAAAAGCCAGCGTCATGGCTGATCGCTAAGTCGTAAATCTTATTGCAACAACCTAATGTTGCAACAAAATCAACCACTTCTCCACGAGGAATTTGGAGCTTAACCTTCACATTGTTCCTCGAGGGTTCCTTTCCACCTTGGTGGCGAAACCTACTCTTATGGATCAAGTCATCGCTGCCCAAAAGCGAGATAAAGGAATATCCGGATTAAGGAGAACATTGCTAGCGGAGATGCTAAATGTTTCTCTACAAATGATCATGGTGTTGTATATTTTGAGAACCGTCTAGTGGTTCCCAGAATCAGACACATCGGCTGATCCTTAAGGAGGCTCATGACTCTCCTCTCACCATTCATCCGGTAGCACTAAAATGTATCGGGACCTCGCCGGAGGTTACGGTGGACTAGGATGAAGAGACATTGCTCAATTTGTTGCTAAGCTGCGGCGTGCGTAAATCGCGTAAGCGAGCATCAGCGGCTCTTGGCACCCTTCAACCCTTAGCTATTCTGAATGGAAATGGGATAAAATCAGTATGGATTTCATCCTTTGTTTTCCCGGGACCAAGAGAGGATAATGCTATCTTTAATAGATTATCGACCGCCTCTCCAAAGTAGCCCATTTCTTACATTGTTAGCGAGTATAACCGCTAGTCAGCTAGCAGACTTGTACATCTCCCGAATAGTGTCTCTTCATGGTGTTCCATTGGAAATTAACTTTCGGATCGAGAAGTCTCTTCACCTCTCGATTTTGGGAAAGTTTCCAAAACGCTATAGGAACCCATCTTTCCTTTAGCACTGCTTTTCACCCTCAATCAAGTGGTCAAGTAGAGCGCGTCAACCAAATCCTAGAAGACATGCTTGAGCTTACATTATCTCATTCGGAATGGATTGGGAGAAATGCCTTCCATTTGCGAATTTGCTTATAACAACAGCTATCAATCTAGCTTGGGCAAAGCACCTTTTGAAGTTCTCTATGGGCGAAGGTGTGAACACCTCTTAACTGGTGAAAACCGGGAAAGACAATTCTTTGGCGGATATGATCGAGGAAGCGAGAAAAACAAGTTCGCATCGTTAGTGAAAAGTTGAAAACAGCCCAATCTCGTCAAAAGAGTCAATATGACCGAAAACATAAGGCTATGACTTACGAGGTTGGCGAAGGCTTACCTTGGGTTACTCCTTTGAAGGAACCCATCGCCCGGTATCAAAGGCAAATTGGCTCCTCGCTACATTGGACCCTTTCGCATTCTTGCCAAGCGAGGAGAAGTTGCCTACCAATTGGAACTACCTCCACATCTCTCCAAAGTCCACGATGTCTTCCGTTTCTCAACTCGGCGTTGCTTCTCGGATCCTATCCGTGGAGTGGACCACAAGCAGCTTGATCTTCAAGATAATCTCACTTATCGAGAATACCCGTTCGTATCCTCGATCAAGCCGGCGTACCACTCGGCGGCATAATATCAAGTTTCTCAAGGTTCAATGGTGGCACCATTACGAGAAGGAAGCTACTTGGGAAAGGGAGGATCGTCTTGACTTGAGTACCCGCCTTCTTTCGGAGGAACCTAAATCTCGGGGCGAGATTCTTTTGAGTGGGGTGAGTTGTCACACCTAGCTAGTTCATGCATTAGAGTGTTGCATCATGTCTATTTTTTCAACGAAACACTGAAATGGGATTGCGAACTCCCAGCCCCTCTGAAACAAACTAGGGTTTACTAAAAATATTTTCGATGAACACGAAATGCCCTTCTAAAATGTCCATCATTTTGTCTTGGTTCAGAACCTTTGCCAAAAGTGATGCACAATTTCCTAGGTCATCCTAAGGTCTTTGAATTAAATCATAACTATTTGAATTTGGGCATTTAAAATTTATAAAATATTTCAAATGTCCAAATATTCCCAAACTAAAATGTTTCATGTTGGAAATATTCCAACAATGGACCAGGAGTAGTTTGGTGAATTTTAGAACCTTTTAGGTATTTTAAATAATTCAACAAAGTTCTGAGAAAAATAGAAAAAAAAAAAACGAAGAAACTTACAGGCGCCTCGGCCCACTAGCCAGCCCACTGGCCCAGGCCCAGCCAACACCGCGCCCGGTGGCTGCTTACCGACCAGGCGGGCGGCGAGTGCTCGGCAGCGAGCACCGCATGGGTGCCACGCACCTGCTCGCCGCCTCGCCACCTCCCTCGTCTTGCCACGACGAGATCGCCCCTCGCTCTCTCCGCACCCCGGACACCCCTCTCCTCTCGATTCGTCCCCTCGCGCTCCCAGCCATGGCCGCGCCACCGCCGCCGCACCACCGCCGTAGCCGCGCTCTCCGTCGACCCCGCGCCCGCGCCACCGTGTCGAGAGCTCTCCGCCGCCCTCGACTCCTTGAGCTAGCCGAGCCCGGCGCTCGCGTGCCCGAAAACGCCGCACCAGCCTCGCCCGAGTCCGCGCGCCGGAGATCCCCTTCAGCGCCGTCGCCGCCTCAGCTCGTCCCGACCCGCGGTGGCCTCTCGTGAGCTCTGTGAGCTCAGCTACCTTCCCTCTCTCTCTCTCTCGCTCCCGTGCACCACAGCGGCGCCGAGATCACCCGCCGCGCGCGTCGCGGACCTCGTCGCCGGCGTGCTCCGGCCATCCTCGGCCACTTCACCGTGTCCATCGCGTTCACCACGGCGCGTTGGAGCTAACTCGCACTTCCGCACCTCACCGCACACCCCAGCCTCGAGTTCGACTTCACCCGAGCTCGGTGGCATAAAAATCGCCGCCGGCGCCAACTCCGACCACCCGAGCCCAACCACCACCACCAATAGGCGCGGCTCACCCTCGGCAACCGTAGATGCCTTCCGCCGCCCATTTGGTGGCGGAATGGCAAAAACCACTTCGCCGCCCGCGTCGCTCGCCGGCGACTAAATGCGATGGGTTTGACCACGGCTTTGACCACGGGTGGGCCCAGTTTGACCCCACAGGTCTATGACATGTGGGCCCCACCACGCTAATTAACCTAGTTTAGTTTTAATTAAATTCTAACTAAACTAATCACATTGACATCACGGGACCCACTGGTCAGTTTGACCTGACCAGCCCGTTGACCAGCAGCGTCATCATGACACAGTCTTGGCGCATTAATTTAATTCTTGGAATTATTTTTACACAGGAAATTCCAGAAAATGTTTCAAACTTCAAAAATTCATAGAAAATAATCTGTAACTCCAAATGAAACAAATTATATATGAAAAATGATCAGAAAAATCCAATCTATCCATCTGTACTGGTTTCATGCATGTTTACAGAAGCTAACCTGTTGTTTATCACAGAACAAGATATAACACTTTAAATGATCATATATGAGTTTGGAAATTGCATCTTTGGTTCAAAATGCTCCAAACCCATCGATCTTAGTTGCATTAGCCCAATGCACTCATTTTGCCATGTCTCATTGCATGCATCATATTGTTGCATCTTGTTTGGTAATGCTTGTGTATCGGTGTTCTCTGCGGCGAGTTACGCTTTGAGAATCTTAGTGATAACCCGACGAAGAGCAATACCCGTGCACCGACCCGTCGAACAAGCAACCAACCATTTGATCATATCGATAAAATCCCATGTTCTTGCTCCTGCTCTCGTTTCTGCATTAAGACAACGCGATTCAAACTGCTGTGTGCTGCGGTAGTTGAACCCATTTCCTCTGCATGACTGTCATTGCCACGATAACTAGATGAAACCCACTAGCATGTGTAGGAGTTGATTGAGCCATATGATTGTGTTGTTCCTACCTTGCTATACCTGCTATGCTTAGAGTCGTGTCGGTCTGGTTCATCGGGTGATGGCTAGAGTGAAATGATCGAGTCGATATGAGAGTAAGGTGTTGAACACGATTTGGTAAAGGTATCGATGAGAGGCCATGTAGGAGTACATGGTGGGTTGTTTCATTGAGGCCGTCCTTAAGCCTTGAGATCTGTATGTGTGATTTAAGAATCAGCTACTACCATACATTGGGCCTGAAATATGACCCTCTCGACTTCTTATTCACGCTAGTCCTCTGTCCGGGAGTTGCAAGTAGTTTACGGTGTTTGTAGCCTCTTTGGAGGCCGTGGACAGTGCCGACCGTAAAGGTGGGCTGTGATCACGGTAGGTGCGTGGCACGGTGTACGGATGCCGTTTGGTATCTCGGGAACCCTGTTCACATCGTTTGGGGCTGTGGCGAAACTTGGCGGAACTCCTCATAGATGGAACCCAAATAGGCGATAAACTGGACTAGAGACTTGAGTGTCTAGGTAGGTCGTGGTCTACACCCACGTCGGCTTTAAGCTTGAAGTCTGCCGAGCACATGTCGTGTCTGGGGCGCTAAGTGGTGAAACATGTATGAAGAAGTACACCCTGCGGGGTTAACATCATCTATTGAATAGCGCGTCATGATAAGGACTACTTGGTTGCCTATACGGTTCATAGACAAGTAAATGGATACTACTAAAAGCCTCAAGATAAGCGTGAGTGCGAGGATGGCTCTTCCGTAGGAAGGCGGAGTTGGATCCTCGGTGGTGTATTGAAGTGATGAGTAGTGGACTCGAGTCATAAAACTATTTCAAGTTGGTGTCTCGTGGGATAGCTTAGCCATGAGTCAAAGCTGGCTTGCTGCAATAACCCCACCAACCCTTCTTGATAATATGCATGTATGTAGGGTCGATGTAAGTCTTCTTTGAGTACCTTTGTACTCATGTTGCTTTAATTTACATTTTTGGAAGATGCCACAAACCCTTCCGAAGCGGGTTCTTCGTGAGCGTTGACATCGATGAGTAGACTAAGGCCGGTGGTGATCTGAGCAAGTGAAGGACCATGTAGTATAGCTAGGCTTACCCAAGCCTCTTTTATTTTACTAGTTATGCGTACTCGGACAAAACACTTCATTGTGGCTTGTATGCTTGTATGACTTGTATGTGGGTCGTGTGACCCGTACTTGTGTGTATGCTATGTATGGCTCTCTGAGCCTTTAAATAAAATACTTGTGTCGTAGAGTCATGTTGTGATGCCTTGTTGTATTTGCACATATCGAGCATATTGTGTGTATGATTGAAATGCTTGGTATGTGTGGGATCGACTATCTAGTTGTTTATCTTTAGTAGCCTCTCTTACGGAAATGTCTCCTAGTGTCTCCTTGAGCCATGGTAGCTTGCTCTTGCTCCGGAACACTTAGGCTGGCGGCATGTGTCCTTCTTCGTTCTGTATATGCATCCCTTGAAATGTCACGCATTAGTCTGGAGTCTGTTAGCCCTTCTACAGCCGGTTTACGAGTCTGCTAGCCAGTGCTACAGCCGGAACTTACTTGCGATGACCGACACGTTCGATCTTTGGGTCATGGATGCTGTCCTGTAAGTCTGTGCCACTTTGGGTTTCGACTAGTCATGTCAGCCGGGCTCCTTATCATATGGATGCTAGCGACACTATCATATCGTGTGCCAAAAGGCATAAGCGGTCCGGGCCAAGGTAAGGTGGCACCCGTTGGGATACCGTCGTGAGGCCGCAAAAGTGATATGATGTGTTCTGAGCTAGATCGATGTGACATTGAGTCGAGGTCTGACAGCGTCAAATACAAACACAAAGCAGCAATAGGAGTTTTATCTCTCCGGAGAGCTCCGAAGCTGGGTAAAATCCCCCGCGTGCTCCCGCCTCGATCTGCTCTGTGTGCGCCCTCCGCTCCCTTGCCGGACAAGAAGGGCCCCCCTGCCCCATAGGTGCTCGTGCTCCCACAAAACCCACGACATCTTTGGCGCGCCAGGTAGGGGGGCGTCGAGGTCGTGCGTATCTAATCCGGCGTCTGCGCGTGCTACATCAACATCTCCATCGACATGCCACCGAAGAAGAAGACTTCGGAGGTGGCCGCTCCGTCTGCGACTATCCTACCACCACCGGAGCAAACGGGCGGTGGGGTGGACACCGGCAGAGGAGCGGGCGCCAGCGGGGGGACTCACATCGTCACCCGCTCCGGGGACAAGGCCCCGCAAGGTTCAGCCTCTGCACATCCACCGCACCCCTCCCAGGAGGTGCAAGATCGACAACGCCACGGTGCTCCTAGCACCGTACTCGCGTTGGAACAAGGCCAAGCTGGTTGGTCGCAGGACGTTCAAGGCCAGCATGCACGTCAACACGCTGGCACGAGCGCAGTGCGGTCGCCTGGTCGGGACGTTGCTCGGTCTAACACTGTTAGGAGTTTGAGCATGTCCCGCACCTCGCGTCGCTCACCACCGCCACCCAAGACTCGAGAGGAAGCGCTGGCCCGAGCCCAGCTGCTTCTAGATTACCCTCGGCGCCGGACAAGATCGACGACTGGAGAGCCGCTATTTATAGCCTCATTGGCTTCGCCAACGGCGACAAGCCCCGGCAACTGAGCACATCGAAGCCCCGGCAAGACGCCCAAGCGCAAGCCGACGCTGACAAGACCGGCGGGGGTGCCACTACCGTACACTCCCCGCCCCGGAGGCCAAGATCGCCGACTCGCCAGACCAACCTCGACAACGACTCCACCGCGTCGTCGGACCCGCGAGCTCGCCGCGATCAACGCCAAGTTCTCCAAACGGCGACACGAAGACGCTTCGCTTTTCGCGCCGGCGTCGAAGAAAAGCGGCGTCAATCGACCAGCGGCTGGCCCACCTTGTCGATATGCATGCGCTAGAAGAACGAGCGACTTGCGTCGCGATGGGTTGCCCTGCGTTCACCGTGAGCTGCGGCAAATCGATGGCCCAGATACCAAGAACTTCAAGCGAGGCGTGCGAGAAATGCGATGCGGGATACATCCGTCGGAGTTCCTCAGCGTCTACACCATTGCGGTGCAGGCTGCCGGGGGGCGCGACGAGAAGATCCTCGCCAACTACTTCCTGCTGGTGCTCAAGCCCAACGTCAGATCTTAGCTCATGCACTTGCCGGAAAACTCCATCTCTTCATGGGCGGACCTGTGCCATCGGTTTGTCGGCGCCTTCACGGTGGCCACAAGCCCCATGGCGAAAGCGACCTTCATCTGCTGCGCCCGAAGGAAGGAGAACCCTGCGCAAGTATATCAGATATTCAGCCGGTGCGGCGCAACATCCCAGCGTCCACCACTGCGCGGTTATCGGCGCATTCCATCGAGCGTGCGTAACGCGGGATGAGGAGGAGATGGCGATGTGCAAACGAATATGTCGTGAGCTCTATGCTCGGCGACAAGTGTGCCGGCCGAGGAGGAGAGACTCCCGGAGAGAACACGAGGAAGCGAAGGATCGGCGGTGAGGATGCCCCTCCGGCAAGGAGGAACCGGAGGCGGAACAACAGAAAGAGAAAGGCTAAGGATGTGCTAGTCGTCGAGCAGTCCGGCAGCGGAGGCGGCTCTAACAAGGCCAAAGCTGGTGACTCTGGCGAGGTTGTGGTGGCCGCCGACAAGCAGGACGGCTCCGGTAAGCAATACTGCAAGATCCACCGCAGCAAGGGCCATGACCTCCAAGCCTGCAAGAAAGTTGAGCAGATGGCAGAGTTGCAGAAAGCTGAATATGAGCGTCGCGACAAGGAGAAGGCCCGGGAAGGTGGCGGAGGATCCGGCAAGAAGCTTCCCGCCCGGGGAGGCGCCGCGGCAAGGCCAAGCCACGGCAAGCAGACAGACCTCCCCGTGGCCGCGACAAGGACGAAGACGAAGATGAAGATGATGAGATGGAGGAAGATGAGACTGATGAGCAAGAGTTTCAGAAGGCAACGGAGGTTTTGTGCGTTGACGGCGGTGCTTCCCTGAACACCTCGCACCGTCAACTCAAACAATGGGTGCGAGAAGTGAGCGCAGCAGAACCGTCCGTTGAATCGCGCAAGCCCCTGAAGTGGTCCAGCACGCCCATAATCTTCGACGTTGAGGATCACCCTGATCGCATCACTGCGGTCGGGTGCTTGCCGATGTTGGTCTCGCCAACAATCCGCAATCTCAAGGTCACGAAGATGTTGGTTGACGGCGGGGCCGGCCTGAATCTGATCTCTTCAGCGGTGCTCAAGCTCCAAATCCCGACAATGAGCTCGAAGAGACTGGTACCTTTCAAGGAATCAACCGGGAAGGAGCAAGCGAAGGGAAGATCCTGCTTGCCCGATGGCGTTTGGCGTGAGCTGAATTCGGAGACGAGAGAGTCACATTTGATGTTGCTGATTTTCCATTGCTCTACAATGGGATACTCGGCCGTCCAGCGCTTGCCAAGTTCATGGCAGCCTCTCATTACGCCTACAAAGTGCTCAAGATGCCTGGTCCGATAAGTGTCATTTCTGTCCAAGGCGACAAGAAGGATGCACTTATCTGTACCGACAAGATCTACCGGGAAGCAGCAGCCGCTAAGATCAAGTCCGGCAAGAGTAGCTCTGATGCCCACTCCGGCAAGCGCACCTCTTCGGAGTGCTGCGCTACCGTCGAGGACGCACCATCGAGCTCCACTGGCAAGTGCAAGAAGGCAAAGACAATGACACCTGAGACCAAGAAAGTGGCCTCCAAGGAGGACGGCACTGGTGGTACCTTCACCATCAGTGCCACGCTTGATCCTAAATTGGAAAGCGTGCTCGTTGCTTTCCTGCGGGCGAATGTCGATGTGTTTGCATGGCAACCATCGACATCCCGGTGTTCCCGGAAAGTAATTGAGCACCACCTTGCCGTCGCCCTCACGTGCGGCCCGTCAAGCGAGTCGAAACAAGCGATAGGCGTCAAGAGTTCATTGCGAGAGAGATCAAGAAGTTGGAAGCGGCGGGCCTGGTCCGAGGAGTACTCCATCCAACGTGGTTTGCCAATCCGGTTGTCGTGCGCAAAGCAAATGGGAAGTGGAGGCTTTGTATTGACTTCACGGATGTTAATAAAGCTTGCCCCAAAGATCCATTTCCCTTGCCGCGCATTGTCCAGATCGTCGACTCCACAGCAGGATGTGACCTGCTTTCATTCCTTGATGCATACTCAGGATATCACCAGATCTTCATGGCAGAAGAGGATAAAGAGAAATTCGTATTCATTACTCCATGTGGCACGTACTGCTTTGTACGGATGCCTTTCGGACTAAAGAATGCTGGTTCAACATTTGCAAGAGTAGTCAGTCATGCTTTTGAGCCACAACTACGCAATGTAAAGCTTACATGGATGACATAGTGGTCAAGAAGCGAGAGCGAGCAACTTTGATCCAAGATTTGGACGAGACCTTCACAAATCTGCGGAAGATCAATCTCAAGTTGAATCCCGAGAAGTGTGTGTTTGGAGTTCCTTCCGGCAAGCTTCTCGGATTCTTTGTATCCTAGAGGGGGATTGAAGCCAATCCCGACAAGATCAAGGCCATCGAGCAGATCGAAGCACCGAAGCGCGTCAAGGGCGTGAGAAGACTTGCCGGCTGCGTTGCTGCTCTCAGTAGGTTCATCTCTAAGTCTGCTGAGCGCGCCCTACCATTTTTCAAAATTTTGAAAAAGGCAGGTCCGATGAAATGGTCTCTGGAAGCAGAGGCTGCGCTGCAAGACTTAAAGATATACCTATCCTCCACTCCAACACTTGTCGCACCTAAGCCATGAGAGAAGTTGCTGCTATATTTGGCGGCAACCAATCAAGTGGTTAGTGCTGCGTTAGTTGCGGAGAGGGAGGCAGATGATGAGCCAGCGACCACGGCAAGCGAGTCCAGCGACAAGTAGGGGGCTTCCCCAAAAAGTTCTGGCTCCGAGAAGGATGGATCTGCGCAGCCACAAGAAGAGAAACAGAAGAAGATGGTGCAGCGCCCAGTTTACTTTGTCAGTTCCCTTCTGCAGGGGGCTAGATCAAGGTACTCTGGTGTGCAGAAGTTGCTTTTCGGCCTACTCATGGCCTCGAGGAAGCTGCGCCATTACTTTCAAGCACATGAGATCACGGTTGTCACTCGCTTTCCGTTGAAGAGGATATTGCGAATCCGAAGCAGCGGCGGGATTGTCAGTGGGCCTTTGGAATTGTCAAGCTTTGGCCTCAAGTTTGAAAGTACTTCAACTATTCGAGCCGAGCATTGGCGAAATTCATAGCAGAATGGGCGTAGCGCTGATGAAGAAACTCGGAGAGGAGCATCCCGTCAAGGAAGCAAGCAAAGAATGGATCATGTACTTTGATGGTGCCTTCTCGCTGCAAAGCGCCCGGTCTTGGCGTACTACTTGTCGCACCACGAGAGCACCTCAAATCACGTGGTCCAAATGCACTTTCCCAAGGAGCAAGCAACCAACAATCTGCAGTATGAAGGCTTGCTTGCGGACTCGAGATCGCAGCGAGCTTGGGATCAAGAAGCTTATTGTCGGGGGTGACTCACGGCTTGTCGTCCGCCAAGTCAACAAAGATTACGAGTCCGTTGATGGAAGCCTACATCGATGAAGTGAGGAAGCAAGAAGAACATTTTGGCGACCTCTGGATGGAACCGTTCCAAGAGCTCGAATGACATTGCGGATGGCTTTGTCAAAGTGTGCTACACTCAAGTTACACATGGAACCAGGAATTTTATGCTCAAGCTGACTCAACCATCTGTAACACCATCAACTAGACAGAGCAAAAAGAAAGTTGGTCCTTGGCGACTACTTTCGGCGAGAGCTCCTGAAGCCGCTGCCAAGAAGGTCCCAGGATCAACACGAAATTGCTGAGGCGATCTGCTCCGACAAGCCCTAGGGTTTGTTTCATTGAAGCGAGCGCTCCCGACAAGCTGTGTCGACACGCTTGCCGGGAACATCACGCTCGGAAGAATCGATTCTTGCCGTGAAAGCGGATGTTCCTTGGCAGCATTCGCCTTTAGTCCTTGTCATCGAGCCACAAGCTCCGGCATGGGCGCAGTAGATCGTCCAGTTCCTTCGAACATGAGAACTTCTCGAGGAGCAAGAGGAAGCGGAGAGAGTAGCCCGGCAATCAAGTATGTACCAGTTTGTCGATGACATACTGTACAGAAGAAGATTCAATGGAGTGAAATTGAAGTGCATCTCCCGGGAAGAAGGACAGGAGCCGTTGGCGGAGATACATGGAGGCATATGTGGTCACCACATTGGCGCAAGAGCGCTTGCCGGCAAGGCTTTCCGGCAAGGTTTCTTCTGGCCAACAGCCCTCCAGGATGCAACTGCACAAGTAACCAAGTGTGAAGCGTGCGAGTTCCACTCCAAGCAGATACATCAACCAGCTCAAGCTCTCCAAACAATCCCTTTATCCTGGCCATTTTGATGCAGGGGCTCGACATCCTCGGCCCCTTTCCCGAGCTATCGGGGCTTTGAATCTTATGCGTTGCAATCGACAAGTTCACAAAGTGGCACGAAGTGGAACCAGTGAGGAAGGTGACAACCTGATCGGCGATCAAGTTCTTGGTCGATTATTTGCCGTTTGAGTCCCTAACGGGATCATCACCGACAATGGCACACAATTCCTGAGCCGCACCTTCATGCGATCGTCCAAGATCTTGGCACTAATATCTACTTCGCTTCCGTTGCTCACCCGAGAAGCAGCGGTCAGCGGAGAGGGCAAATCTTTGAAGTCTGCGGCGGGCTCACGACGAGAACTTTCGGCGAGGCTCCACAAGTGCGGAAGAAATTGGATCGAGCTACGGTGGTTCTTTGGTCAATCGGGGCGACACCGTCGAGCCAGCGGCGGACACCTTTGCTCTTGTCTATGGGCGGGGCGGTTCTCCCCACGGAACTTCGTATCACGGATCGCCTCGAGTGCTCGCTTATGATGAGCTTGAGCAAGAGCAGCTACGGCAAGATGACGCTGCTCCTCGAGGAGGATCGTCTTGAGCTGCTGTCTGAGCTGCTCGTTACCAGCAAGCTTTGCGCCCGCTGCCCTAGCCGCAAAGTTAATGCGGAAGCGAGGAAGGCGACCTTGTTCTTGGTAGCGTTCAATCCGCCAAGAATTCCAACAAGTTGGCGCCAAAGTGGGAAGGCCCTTATCGGGTAAAGCGAGTCACTAGGCCCGGCGTCATCCGCCTTGAGACCAAGATGGCTTTCGGTGAGTAACTCTGGAACATAGAGCATCTTCGCAAGTTTTACCCATAAAACGCAGTTGCGGACCGTTCAGCAACCACCTTTTATACAAACCTTGCCGCGATTGCATGTAACCCTTTGTACAAAGCGGTAGCGAGATCCGTGCATAAATAAAGATTGTATGCTATGCCAAAAGTTGTCAAATTTCATGCCTTTTTCTTTTTAGCATGTATACACTGACACTTTGTGCAGCACCTGCCCCCGGTAAGCAATAGCGAACCTTAAGGTTCCATATCATTATTTTCTATTCTTTCTTCTCAAAAAGAAGGTTCCTCCACCCACAAGTTCACCGGGGAAGAAGATAAGGATGTGGGCCGGGCGTCGTTCAAAGGAATCTAGCCTTGCCGGGACGCAGACGACAGAAAAGCTAAGTTACCAAAGTTTGAGTACAGTCAGTTTCAATTTTTAAGTTATATTCCTTGAACGACCGTGTCTTGTATGGAAAACACATGCGGCGGAGGAACGGCTCGTGGCTAAGTTCGCCCTTACTTTGTTTGAGTCTGCTCAACAATGAAAGTGAGCTGCAACTAATCCCGACAAGGTTTCTTGCGGAGCAAACACCGCCCGACCGAACTCTTGATGTTCCGCTTTCGACAAGCGTGTTAGCACCGGCAAGTTCCCTAAAAGCGTAGGGTAAAACATACAAGGATGGAATCAAGTAAAGGAAGTAACATAGCGAGGCGGTACCGAATAAAGTTATATTACAATAAATAACTTGCGGCGCTCTAATGAATTGTTCCTATGACATATCTAGCGGCAAGAAAAAGGAAGGAAGGGTGGCCTAATCCACGCTGCGCCGTCGATCCTCGACCTCATTCACCTTGTCCACAATGGGTGCGGCGATGGCTTTGAGTTCTTCAAGGTCGGCACCATGGCGACTTCTTGAGGATGCGGGTGAGGTCAACGCCGAGGTTGCGAAAGAGTATCTTCACCAACACCTTCTCCAAGACCTTGGCGCGGTCGCGCGCGACTTCGTCGGCCAGCTTCTTTGGGATCCTTTCCGGAGCTCTTTGGAAGCCGTCACCACACCCTTGAAGAAAAGCGTAAGCTTGGCACGGGCTGGAGGTTTTCCTCGATGGACTACCGAAGCCCGCCAAGTCCAGCTTCGCCAGCTCCTCGTCGATGGATGCGGCAATGTTGGCGAGGCCCTCCGTCGAGCTCCACCGTGGCCTTGAAGGTGTTACGGGTCTCGGCTGACCCTCGTCGGCAGCTCTTCGTTGCCCTTGAGCTCCTTCCTCAAGTCATCTTCTCGCTTCTTGGCGGCGTCGGCGTCCACCCAAGGTGGCGATTTCAGCTCTAGATCGGCTTTTCGAGTCCTTGGCGGCGTTCAGCTCCTTGATCTTCTTAGCAAGCTGAACTTGCAGATCGCCATGGGCGCGTGCATCCTTCTCGCGTTCGCGCTGTAGTGCGACAAGCTCTTCGTTCTTCCTGTTCATGTCTGCCTCCAGCTGTGTCACCTTCACCTCTAACTCCTTGGCGGCCTCGGCAGCCGCGGCGGCATCCTTTGCCTCCTTGAGTGCCCCGCCAAGTGATTGCTCCCGGACGGCGAGCTCCTCTTCGTGGCTGTCCAAGTTCACCTTCTTCCGTATCAGCTCACCGTCCCGCTTGGACAGCTGCTCGGCGGCGAGCCTCTGCTGCTCTTCGGCTTCAGCCTTTTCCAGGATGAACGCCTTCTTCGCCTCGTCGAGCTGCGCCCTCTCCTCGGCAATGGACGGAGGGCCTCTGGTTCGTCTCTTGAGCTCCTCCGCATGCTTCTCTATGTCAACTCCGCTGCGCGACAAAGCGCTTCCGGGACTCAAGCTTCGCTTGCGGTAGTGATAGAGGGACACCAACTTCGGGCAGTGCTCCTCCTCGGACTCGCCCTTCTTGTTGCTAAGCGCGTCGACCACTGCCAGCCCAGCGAGGCGAGTACTTCTCCATTGAACTCCTCTCCTTCAGCAGGCGCCACAGGCTCGGCGCCCGAGGAAGCTTGATGTACGCGCCTCGCCGGCCTTCAAGTAAGCGCTGGTGGGGCTCGCTCGAACCAGCGCATCAGCAGCGGAGGGGTCGGCGGACGATGCAGCGCCTCGTGCTCCTGTGCCCTCCGGGTCGTCAGTACGATCGCCGGACCCCTCGCCGGCTCCTGCGCCAGCAGCCTTGGCAGCATCTTCGCCGGCGGGTTCATCAGCGCCGGCCTCTTCCTCGTCAGCGGCGGTGTCTTCAGTATTGCCGCGCGCGCCTTCCTCGCTAGTGACCTCAGTCTCCATTGGGTCTATAAGAGGGGGATCTGAGGATAGGAAGAGGAAGGAAAGGTCAAGCAAATATCCAAAAAAGAAGAAAGAAGATCAGAAGAAGAACCCAAGGGAAGATTTCCGACAAGGAAGGTTACCTGTGCTGGGCTCTGTGACCAAGGGCTCGCTGGTTCCGTCCCTTGCCGGGGACCTCTCCCTTGCCGGGGAGCGCCCCCTTGTCGGGGAATCACCCCTTGGCGGCATAGTTGAAGCAGACAACACCTCCGGGGCGGTTTCCGATTGCCGCTGATGGGCCTGCTATGCTCCTACACGAATGCATCAGCAATCAAGATGTCAGCAAAGAAGAAGCACCCATCGCGCCCCACAACAGAAGTGAACCAAACACTTCTGTTGGGGGCTGTCTTTGAGGAGCTCTTCTTGAAGGAGAAGGCTGGGTCCGTCAAGGTGGTCTTGGGCGTATCTTACGCTATCACAGCGGGATCATCCTCGGCGACAACGAGAGGACCTTGGCCCTCTTTGCGCTCTCTCCGCCAAAGTCTGAAATAGAACAAGAATTGGAGAAAGCGAATTAGATACAAGACAAACAACAACAAGGATCAAAAGAAAATCAAGGCAGTGAGAAGAAAGTCTTACTCCTCCTCCTCCTCCTCTTCATCATCATCCAGACTCGGCGCGGAGAGGTGGTCTGGTACCCTCTGCGCGGTGTGGCGGAGGTAGGTTCCTTCGGCGTTTGCAGGGGCTCTGGCGAGATCGGCGTGGCGGCCGGAAGACCCGCCTCGATTGCCCGGCATAGCACAGGACCCTCCAGCAGCAGCGGTACTTGCCCATGATGGGCGTGTCCCACGGCGCCCGCTGCTGCTGGTTGACCTGCTCCTCCGCCCGTATCTCCAACTCGGCGGGCGCCTTCTCGGTTGGAGTGGGGCTGCGGCTGGGGGCTCCGCTGCGGCAAGCTACTCGAGCGGCTGGCGCTCGCGCCCTCGGCGGGCTCGCTTCGCTTTGACCTCGGGCTCCCCCTGCGCCATCGACTTCTCGGCAAGATCTTCCCGGTCGGCAAGGCTTGCCGCCTCATTACATCCGCCTCCGCCAGCGTGAAGCCAAACTCGCCCGCGGCAGCGGCTACCGCCGCCTCTTCGGCCCTGCTGGCGATGTACAGCGTCTCGTTGTCGGTGGTGGCGCGGGTGAGGAGCCTCTGCTCGTCGGGGTTGACTACTACCTCTGTCAAGTTATCGAAGAATTGCTGCACAACCTCGACGGCGGGCTCTATCCAAGTTGCACTTATCACGTGCGAGTCGCACTCTGGCATCATTGCATAGATGCGATCGCGCTAGGAGTTGTTGCACAAGGGGACGACGCCCTGTGGCAACCTGAACCATTCTGGATGGTTGGCATCATGCTTGAACAGCTCCCTCAGCATCCCATCAAGCTCCAGAACGGTGAAGTTGAAGTTGAGGCCTGGACGCAGCCTCATGATATCCGCCGGGCGCCAAACAGCTAAGCGGGCCTCCCCTCTTTGCGGAGAAGCGTCGCGACAGCGAAGAAATCGCGCCGACCGCTCTGCTGTGAGCCCGGCATGCTGGCCGGAGGATTCGGGTGGTGGCAATCCTCGGCTTAGCGTCGTCCGTGACAGGCGCTCGATCGCCGCCACGCACCACCCGGTGCAGCGCGGTTTAGTGAATGGCTGCGGATTGGCATCACAGATCCAGCACCACTCCGCCCTCCACTCGTCCCACTTGCTGCGGGCTTCGCCGTCAAGTACACCTCCTTCATGCCAATCCGGAGGTCGAGCGATTCCGCCAGCGGTGGCTCCCCTTTCTCGGCCGGGGAGAAATAATGATGAAAAAGAGCGACATTGGGAGGATGCCAACAAAGTTCTCGCAGAGGTGTGCGAAACCGCCATTGTCGAGAACGGCGTTGGGGGTGAAATCAAGAAGATGAAACCCGTAGGTGTTCATGATGTCACCGAGAAAATCGGAAAAAGGTGGGTAGAGCCCGCAATAGAAGAACACAGGAAAGAAGTAGTAACCTCTGGGGCACTTCTTCAATTTGGAAACCTCGTGAAGCACCGGCGTCTTGTGGATGCGCCGCGTCTCCGTCGACGAAGAGGTAGAACTCCTCCGCAGCGCGCCGGAATAAGCTTCGCTTCTTCGCGCAGCGCCTCGGCCGACCGAGCCTTCGCAGCCTTCCGGTCTTGAACCATGGCGGAAGCGGTGGGGAAAGGCAAGAGCGGCAGTGGCGGCGGGCGGCGGGCGCTGCTCTCTTCGGCTTAGGAAGTGGAGGGGCGGCGAGCTTTCGGAGGAAGGAATCGCAAGTGGCGAAGGTGGGGAACAGATTCTGTTTCCTCTGCTTATAAGCAGGAAGGTGAGCGTTCGCCTTTCTGGATTAAAATATAGCCCGATCTCTCCCACGGCGCCCGCGATTGGCGCTGCGTTCTGGGAGAGCGGCGGGTATGGAGTCAGATTTTGTGTGGCCCGGGCGCGCGTGCCGTCTGCTTGTTTTGGGCTGGCCCAACAGCTTTCGGCACCGTGTATGGCCTAGGCCCGGGGGCTCCTGTCGGTGTACTAAAGTAGGGGTACCTTAGTACCCCGAACTTGTGCATGGGCAGTCGCACCGCCCCGCGGCAAGGCTTGCCGGGCGTCCGCCAAGATCCTCCGCCATTCCTATTTACTGCCATCCAAGAACAAAGTGTTAACTTTGAAGACAAGGCCCCGGCAAGAGGAACTTGTCGGGAAGGACAAGGCCCCGGCGAGAGGAGCTTGCCGGGAAGGACAAAGACCCCGGCAAGAGGAGCTTGCGGGAAGAATAACAAAGGCGCTTGAAAACTTGCGCGGCGCCCGCGTCCGGCAAAACACAGCGGCGACAAGCTTGCTGGTGCGACAAGACAACGGCAGCGACAAAGGCGCTTGCAGCGGCAAGGCTACCACTGCACCCAAGCTCCAGCGCATCAACGGCGTGTCACCCGGGACCATCCGGGGAGCGCGTGGTGGTAGCGGTGCAGCTATGCGGTGCGAGGTGGCAAGCAAAGCTGACAAGGAGGCCATCGTGGCGATCGGTGGCGCCCCTAACGGTCGCTTCCTTGCACTGTTGGGGCGACCGGATGGGCATTAATTGCCCTTGTCCCCTACCGTCAGAGTTAGGTAGGGGCACTGTTGGTAGTAGTTGTACCAACCTGCGTTTTTACCTTTTTACCCCTCTTTCTACGCAGCCACCTGTTGGTGACCCCTTTAGCCTATAAAAAGGAGGCCCATGCGCACGTAGAGGGGGTTCGGAATTTTGGTTCCGCAGTTGGTTCGGTTCATCCGACGCATCCAAGACCACAACACGCTCGCGCTCTCGAGCAAGAACAAATACAAACACAAAGCAGTAGTAGGAGTTTTATCTCTCCGGAGAGCTCCGAAGCTGGGTAAAATCCCCCGCGTGCTCCCGCCTCGATCTGCTCTGCGTGCGCCCTCCGCTCCCTTGCCGTACAAGAAGGGCCCCCCTGCCCCATAGGTGCTCGTGCTCCCACAAAACCCACGACAGCATGGTTGTGTCTTCAGTGCGCACCGCTGGATGAACGACATGCTGGGACACGCTATCCCTGATTTATGCCGCTTCAGCTTGGATGAGTCTCCATCATGTGGAACTGGACTAGAAAGCTGCGACAATGATTCCCGTTTCCCACCGCTATGGATCGTGCCGTCCAACCTGGAGGAGGACATGTAGCCCATCTATAACGTGTAACTGGAGTACGGTAATTGTGAACGGTAGCGCTATGAATATATGTAGACTAGTCATGCACAAATTTATCACATGAATTGGAGATGAACTTTTGTGGCATACTGGCATTTGTCCTTTACAATGTATTACTAGTAAATGTGTTATGTGTACGTGCAACTTGTGTGGTTGTTGCACGGACTCCAACACGCTCTTTGAGAAAAAAAGGTGGCACAACTTTGGATATACGTGACGTGGCAGCATCATACAATAGCATTGTTCACTATAGTTGTAGTACACTCCTACTAGGATGACAACTCCTATAAAACCTTGCGCTTGGCTCTTTGCCTCTTCGGGAGGTTCAACAGTTCGTACTCGTGTGAACCTTGCACTTGGCTCTTCGCCTCTTCGGAAGGTCCAACAATGATGATACTACAGTACAATATGCTTCTGGCAATCTGACACCGACTGAACTACTGCACATCCACCACGAGGGTGAGGGCGAGGGCCAGGGAGAGGGAGAGGGAGAGGGCGCTGTAGTCAAAACCCTCTCCTCGTCCTGCGAACCACCGTGCGCGTGGGCGAGGGAGAGGCGTAGTAAGCAAGCTTCTCCTTGTTCGGCGGGTTGACGGCACACATCAAAGCAGTACTAGTAGTAGTAGTCCATACTGCGTCCTTTCCGATTAATATGGCTTAATTTGAAACGAGAAAAATACACTGGCGGTCAACGTATGTAACAATACGCTCTTTACGGTCACTATATATAGTTTTGCGGTGATTATCGATCACTAGCTCATCGTGAAACATCGTATTGCACCCTCTTGACCGGCCACATAGTTGACGTGGAACTTTGTTGGTGGTTAAATTGTCACCTGGTTTACGGGTCCCACACATTCGGTTAGCGAGCAAAGAAATCAGTTAAACAAAACTTTCGCAGCGCGACACGAGTCAACCCTTGCACATGAACCACCACTGGCTGTGTATGTGAGTGCATGCAGTCCCACACATCGGTTAGCGAGCAAAGAAATCAGTTAAACAAAACTTTACGCAGGCGCGACACGAGTCCAACCCTTGCACATGAACCACCCTGGCTGTGTATGTGAGTGCATGCACGGTCCCACCTGTCAGTTGGCAGAGCAAAGAAATCAGTTAAACAAAACTTTACGCAGGCGCGACACGAGTCCAACCCTTGCACATGAACCACCCTGTCTGTGTATGTTAGTGCATGCACGTGTACTCCCTCGGTCTTCTAACAAAGAGTGTACATTGGCTATAAAACAAAAAGTGCAGTACATGATGTACATCTACACTTCCAATGCATTTAGCCTTTAATCGAAATCAATATTGATTGACTAATGCACCAACTTGTGCTTTAGGTATAGGCTACATGTCTATCCTTAATTACAGCATGCAACGACCTTCATTTAATCTTCTTCTCTCAATGGTCGCATGCACACATAAGTCTGCTACTTTTGGGCGTTAATTATGCCCTGGTCAATGTGTAAATCTCTAAATGTACAGTCTTTCACAACATAGGGAGTAGGTTGAGCACTTGAGCGTGAGCGTGTGTGTTGCGTCGTGTGCTGTGTGCCGCACGGGTGCGTGAGTGTTGCTTGCGTCCATGTGTGCGTGTGTATGTTGCATGTTGCATGCATGCATGCATGCATGCATGGGGCCTACTCCCTCCCATTGACATGTTCACATTTCAAGCTTCCTCTGTTCCCTCCATATGGTGATACTCCCTTTGTTCCCAAATACGGAGTAAACGCCTCCCTCTGTTCCCAAATATGGAGTATTTGTCTTTCTACAGATTTCAACAAGTGACTAGGTACGGAGCAAAATGAGTGAAGTGAGCGTAGAGGCATAGGGATACTGTAGAAAGGAAGTCCTCGCGATCCATTATTCCCCATCTCGGTTGGAGAGAACTATTCAACTAGTCTTCACAGTGAAGTGACAATACACGTTGCAGCAGATGGGACACGTAATTAATAAGTTGAACCTGCGTGTTGGTGCTACTAAATCAGCCTTACCCAATACTGCCATCATGTTTGCCAGTAGAGCACGCATCCGCAAATACGCCTACGCTCCTCTGTCCTCCATTAACTGACATATGGGCCCTCTTGTGGTAGACCCACATGTCATCGGTGTAACTATTTACACTCCGAAGGACGGTATATCCTGGTAGTAGTACTAGTAGAATTGAGATTTAATGCACTTTATTTCCCGTCTTCCACTCTTCTTCCTCCTCTCTTCTTCTTCCTCCTCTCTTCCCCATCGTCGGCCGCACACCATTTACCCCCGCTCACTGCTCCCCCGGCCGCGCCATCTTCCTTGGTAGCTCGCGCGTACCATAGACCCCCGCTCACTGCTCGGCCACACGAGGAGAAGCTTCTTCGCTTGCCTGCCCGAATCCACTTCTCCGCTGGCTCGCAGGCACCGAAAACCCCAATGGCAGAACCGACTGACACATAGAGCCGTGATTGGAATTCTCTCCCCGATGTTCTCTTGGAGCAGATCTGTAGTCGTATGGACCTACTCAGCACCATCCGTCTGGCTGCATGCTCGGTGTGTTTGTACCGTCTACTCGTCTGCAACCCGCCGACTCTTTTCAAGACACCCTGCTTGCTGATGCCCGATCCTCGCAGGTGGCCCAGACACCGACTTGACGATCCTACGAAGGTTGCCGTGGTGCCCCTTGACATGCTATCACTACCCGTCCACTTGTCCTTCATGCACGGCCACTACTGGGCGGGCATGAAGCCCAACTGGATCGTCCTCATCCACCACTCCGGTAGTCCATGGCGTCTCGTGGATATCTACACCTAGCGAGAGATTACCCTTCCATCGTTGGAAACCGCCGCCATTGAGCCTCGCGGCCCGCCGGACACTCCTGCCTACTACGCACGAGACGTGTCAAGCTTTTGGCTCGACCTCTGTTTGCAGAAAGTTGTAATCTGCGAAGTGCCCACACCATCAGAAGACTACATGGATTACAAGCTCATTGCCTTGTTCAACATGGGATTAGTCTATCTGGAATCCGGCCGCCATACATGGTTATGGCTCATCATCAATCCTGTTGAGGCAACATTTCTGTCTGATGCTATAGTGCACGATGGCATCGTTTATGCGGTCGACGCACAGATTGGCTACCTATACTAGTGGAATCTATCATCGTGTAATTGTTCTATCTCATCTCATCTTTACCTTATGAATACGACTGCCTATTCATTTGTTACAAATTTAGAATACATAGCATGTATATAACCACATCATGCTATATGTCCCTCTCATTTCCTAGATTTTTATGACCACACATGTTATTGTTAGAGTTGATATGAGAACAATTGGCATCTAATGATGGTTAGAATACATATTATGAGCATAACATCATGATTGCTATATATTACTCTTGTTTACAAGATTTTTATAACAACACATGTTATTGCTTAGAGTTGATATGAGAACAGTAGTAGTAAGTGCTACGGTAGAATATGAGTAGGCGCTGTCATAGCTGTTTTTCTCTCATTGTTACATGATGTTTGAACCATGACATATTGTTAGAATATGAAAGCCATTGGCTTATTTTTTTAACTTGGGGTATGATTATGACCACGACATTGCAATTCCCTGTCTATGATATGTGTCACTGTTATAATCATCTTAATTCCACACATACTCTGAACATGGTTGTTTATTTTTGTCCTTTTGGTCTCCAATTTGAATTGTTGCACTAGACGCAAATGTGCTGGCCTTCATGATTCCAGGACCTGGAATCATACCAGCCGATGGGTGGTGGTTTATCGCTCGTTCAGCTGACGGCGGTCATTTGATGCTCATTCGCACGTACCAAATTGACCAAACCATTACATCAAACCACATGTAGTACAATGCATGGGGCGTTCGTGACATTGATGGTTATGGATGCTTCGTGTTCGAGGAAGATCCCAGCTCCATTGGGCCAGGCGTATTCAACTGGAGGCGGGTTTACAGCCTCGGCAACCACTCCTTGTTCCTCGGGCTCAATTATCCGATCATCCAACCAATCATCGATCATATCATCGGCGATGTCGTGCTATGCAACTTCCATTCGCGAGGAGGGACTGTGTTTACACATCATACCATGGGTTGCATGAATACCATATGTAGAGACTCGTCGACACAGCTTGTTGCCAAATAATCTTCAGTGTGTGAAAGGCATCAAGCTTCCATGCGATGGATGGCTTTTGCAAACCCGACATGTGGCGATGTGGTTCATGCCAACAGCAAATATGCACAACTTGATTCGTGCTGATATCTAGACTGAGCCATGTATTCTGCTACTGTAGCACGACCCTCTTTTGTTGGATATTATGTACTGTTGTTAGTTTGAAGCACTGCTCTGGTTTGAAGGATAGATACCTTCCTGGGATCAAGTGCATCCTAACTCACCTGCGTAGGATGTACTGATAATGATGATGGAGATGTTGTGCAGAAGCCATATACATATATATCGGTTAGGCTTCAAGTGTGTACTTGTTAGTTAAACCTATGTATAAATTGTGACACTAAATACGACTAGTAAGTAGTACAGTAACAGTACTAGTATACATCGGTCAAATTATTCATATGTCCACACATTGAATTGATGTGACAACACGCTGTGCATGAGGTGACACAAGAATCCCGGCGGCGTGTTCGAGTATTCTGGACTTTAGATTTGGAGTACCACTTATCTGTCGAAATCTTTCATGATTCAGTTAAAACAGTCGATTGATCATACATTGAGTACCATATAACTGGAATTACCAATGCAAGTCGAAGAAGGATTGGCCGGTGCTGCCGGCTGGCGTCAAGTTCGATACCACAGATCAGGAGCTGATCGAGCACCTTGAGGCCAAAGTGAGTGCTGACAGCGCGAGATTTCAGTCTCTCATTGATTTGTTCATACCAACCATTGACAGCGAGCACGGCATATGGTACACCCAACCTGAGAAACTTCTAGGTAAGACACCGATCGGCCGTCTACTTGCACAAACTTATTCCTTTTTAATAGCTCTATTTTTCTTTTTAGACGCAGACCTGGTGAAGCAATTACAATTTGACAGTTAATAAAAACTGAAACAAGTGACTGCAACATGCCAAAGATGTTATGAAAATGCCAACTACGTACACTAAAACTTGTATTCCACAATACTGCAGGTATCACACTCAGTGGCCTAAGGAAGCATTTCTTCCAGCGCAATTCCAGGGCGTTCAAGAGGGGCACATGGACGCGTCGCAAGATACAGTCGGAGTGCATCATGCACGCGATGTGGCACAAGACCGGCAATAACTTGCCGGTGATGGTCAACGCCCGGCAGACGGGCAGCAAAAAAGGTTCTGGTGCTGCACACCAACAAGAACTTCGACCAGCAGAGGACCTACTGGGTGATGCACCAGTACCACCTCGGGCACTTGGAGCAAGAGAAGGAGCGGGAGCTGGTACTCTGCAAGATTTTCTACCAGACGAACACTAGGGCCAGGAGTAAAAAGATTATAAGTTAGTTTTGTATTGGTAGTTGTACTACCTTGTTGTCCGCAAGTTGGTATTGTTGTGAACGATCTTTTGGTATGAACTTGCATTTGCTTCCAACCATCATGCCGAGGGTCGACATGGATATAAAGCTTAATCATTTGTTTCGAAACGAATTTTCAGGCACCTAATTTTTATTTGATGGGTAGCATAAGCACCTACCGTTCGAATTCCCAGTTCTCCAATTTTTTCGAAACAAGTGCATGCACTTATTACCACGATGAAAAAACAATATCATTGCTGCATCCCAGTTATCAGTCTGTACTTGCAGAATTCTCTCGTTTATTGAGCATGTATATTGTTTTTTTAGGTCGAGCAAGTTTCAACTGGGCTGTAGACTGCCTAGGGTTGGTTTTGTTTTTAACAGGCCCAGACCATGACGACAACGGGGCACAAAGATCCAACAGGTATCTATTGGACTCTGGTCCGCCAGCGTTAGTTATATTTTGTCTTACAACATCCGAGGCAGTTTTTTTACTGAATCAAACACACAACCCAGTTCTATTTTCCTATTGAAACGCATGTCCTACATCCGTTTTCTAATCTCTACCTACAGTTTTACTAGTTCATATACACGTATCATTATATTGAAAACACGTAAAATTCCCTTTTCATATTTACATCCTTGTTTTTGTTGTTTTTTCCCACCCAACGCTGATTTTTTTACCACTGGTTTTCCCTTAAACCAACTCAATTGTCTCACGTCTTATTTGCTTACAAAAACAAAACGATTTTTTTTCGCAAATCAATAAGTTCTTAAAAAAATGTTTATCATTTCGGGATTACAACAGTTCAGCTCCATCGAAATATGCAAAATAAGGTTGAACTTTTTGACCGTGGTCCTGGGCAGAAAATGGGCTGTAATAAATTACTTAAGAATTAGCAAATGGGCTCCAAATTAAAAAAAATAGCAAATGGGCTTTATGTTGTCTGCCACTGATTTGGATGCTGACTTTTGGGCCTACTAAGTTCATGCGTACACAAGGTTTCTCAAAAAAGAAACTTAGTCAACAATCGACTCTACCAGCGTCAGACCGTTAGATGTCAATCTAACGGCAATCGTCTTCTTGATCTCGATCTTCACCCCACCGCCCAAACCAGCACCGTAGGAACCGCCTGCTCCCGCCTCCCGTGGCCGGCTGTGCTGCCGGGCAGGCCTCACGGCCCCATCATACTCGCATCCCTGACCTGTCTATCCCTCTACTCACCCACACCTCCTGTTATTTTCCGGCGACGGCAGCCGAACCAGTCAACCCTCATACTCTCCACCATGTGGGCAGCCACTGTCGTGTCTTCCCCGGCTCTGTGTTGTTCCCTTCATAGGCCTCGCCGTCGTCCATCGCCCTGGTGCTCTCGACGCGGCATGGTCAACGATGTCCATCCAACGGCCGTAGTGCTTCTTCAACCTCCAGTCTTCTTGCTCCAGCCGCCCAAAGCAGCGCCGGTCATGCTGCATGCTCCTGCCTCCCGTGGCCGGCTGTGCTGCCGCGGAGGCCCCACCGCCCCCATACTACTCCTATCGCTGGCCAGGCCATCCCTCCACTCACCCACTGCCCCTGTTATTCTGCGGCAACGGCAACCTCACACCACAACCGAACCAGTGAACCCTCGTACTCCTCTCCTCGTGGGCATCCACTACCGCATCTTCCCCGGCTCCGTGTCGTCCCCTTCCTAGGCCTCGCTGTCGTCCACCGTCGTGGTGCTCTCAGCGCGGTGTGGTCAATGTGGTCAACGACCGACTTCCATCGGAAGACAGTACAAGAAATATGTCAACTAGTCACTACTAGGGAAAAGGCTATACACACAATCTTAGCGTGAGAGGGCTAAAACCCTCGCTCTCGCTACTACTAGCAGCGAGGTTTTAAACCTCGCTACTACTAAGTTGATAGCAGCGGCAGGGTTTGTAACCCTCGCTACTACTAAGCGGTGCTGCACTGTGCCCCGGGATATGCCATAGTAGTAGCAAGGGTTTTAACCCTCATTGCTGCTATATTCATATAGCGATAGCGGGTTTTAACCTCGCTACTACTAACCCGCTCTTGCTATCAACTTAGTAGTAGCGAGGTTAAAACCAACCATTGCTAATAAATGCATCATAGTAGTAGCGCGGGTCCGCCTATTGGCAAAGTCTACCCCGTGGACCGCCTTTTCAGTTTAAAAAAATAAAAAAAAATGATAAAAATGTCAAAAAATAAAAGAAAATAAGTTTCCCATGTGATATGTGGTCTAGTTGTTGGGAAAACTAGATGACCCGTTGCACCAATGGCGCAAAGGCCGAATGTAAGCCAAGTAGTGAAAGAGTGAGCATATATCTCTTTTATCATGGCTGTCTTAAAAGAATACTACACAGCAGTCTAAGCGACAAATTACCGATAGTTAAATGCACAAGATGGTCTTAGGGATTACATAAGATCCAAAAGTATGATAAACATAGAAGTCTTGGTAGGCATTTATACTAATATTAAGTTATATAACAAGGAGCTCTTGCAACTTGCTTATATTGAGTAGACGATCGGTATGATCCTTGGAAGTGCATTTGAAGTGAAAGCATATGCTTGCCCTTTTTCATCATGCTGACGGAATAAGTCGCTCCAGCCTTTAGTGATGGTGGCCTTTTTGTCAACACCCTTGATAAAGCGTGTTGTGACAGCGATAGTTCTATCTCCGATAGTGATTGGCAGCTCACCATGGTCAACATACATGTGTGGGAAAAGGAACCAGAGAAAAGGGAATGCTAAAATCTGAAAATAACAGTAAAGGTTAGTTATTGTATGAATAGGACAGAGCAACTACAAAGGATTACCATTCTTTTGCCGTGTGTTGCAAATGTCTACGTCATGTGGCACACATAGTAGCGATCGGCGTGGTGGTGCTGCAGATGATCTTTCGCAGATCTCTGAACATTATGGTTGTAGAGCGTAACTGTGTTGCCCCACACAATGTGGTGACTAAACTCATCTAAGTAGTGGATGCAAGGCTCACCTATGTTAAATTATACAAAGTTATATCGTTTAGTAGTTGTTGCGAGAGTTGTTGGAATGAGAAGAGTAATGTAGCCCTTATCATGGAGAATGTACTTTCCAGGCTTTAGATGGATTTTCTTGCCTTTGAACTTTCGAATTGAGCTTGCTTTGCGTGGGCCATGAATATACTCGAAAGCTGGCATGACTCATTGCGCCAATGGCGCAAAAAGCATCGGTCAGACGAGTCTTCAAACCATGTGTATGTGCTAGTTTAAGAGATATACTTTTATCTCATTATATGGTATCATGACAGATGAAAAGGAAGTAATGAGATTACTGATAATAGCATACATTGGTTTGACAAAGCAAGTTGTAGTAGGATCAGTCTACAGACATAAAAAATTGAACACTGATTAGATCATAAGCAAATAGAAACTTAGTGCTGATACATAGTGTTTTAAGAGAACCTAGTGCTGATCTGCAACAGAGGGAAAAACATCCAACAGATACAGGAAGATATTTCTTTCTGCACTGCTGCCCCAAAAGCACACTTCATGATGGTCTTACCAGCAAACAACCAATAGTCATACGTACAGGATGATCTTAGATGGCTTACATACGATCCAAAAGGATGCTAAATATAGAAGTCTCGGTAGGTACTTATACTAATATTGAGTTATAAAGCAAAGGGCTTTTGCGATCTGTTTATATAGGATAGGATAGACAATCATGTGCAACCCCTTTGATGTGCACTTGAAGGCGAAGGCATAGGCATGGCCTTTCTTCATCTTTGCCTTACAAAAAACCTGCTCCAGTTTTTAGTGATAGTAGCCCTGTTGTCAACACCCTTTATAAAACGGGACGTGACACTGGTAGTTCCGTCTCCAGTGCTTATTGGCAGCTCACCATGATCAGCATCCATGTGTGGAAAGAGGTTGTTCTTAGAAAAGTGTGTCCTAAAATACTACAGATGAGGATAAAGGTTATTCAGCATGTGATTTGTCAACATATTATTGTATAAGACATAAAAAAGTATCTGTGAGAGATTACCATCCTTTTGCCCAAGAAAGAGCATCGCCTTTCTCCCAACAAAAATGAAAAGGTAAAAAAAAAAGACATCTTGCGACACCATTAGGTTTCAAGGCCCTCGATATAACATGTTGATACTGGGTTTTTCTTTAGAAAAATTCTTATCCCCACATTTGAATTCCCACGAATCATTCAAGTAATCTCGGACTCATAAAATTAGAAATGTTGAGATAATAAAAATAGCAGAGTAACACAACACTTGCAGGGTGAAGAGGAGCTCATCTAGAGCTTAGGCCCTCTGCCCGCCATGTAGGCGCCGGAGATGAGTCTTGACACCGCTCCGAATAAAATGTAGGGCGACAAGCAAAGGGTAGGTCTAGCATGAGGACAAGCAGAGAGCACGAGCAAGGGATCACACCTGCTGCAAATTCCATCATAAAAGGCGACCCTCTACTCAGTTTCTTCAGATACAGGTTCTGATCAAAGTTAATACGCAGACCATCTGAAACCATTAGTTTCAGCCTACTCGAATTACAAAATTGACACATGAATAATACCTCTCACAAATATATATGCATTAGTCAGATCCACCGACTAAGAAATTTACAGAACTCTCAAACATAAGACGGCATCTGGTCTTGTAACTTGCTCTCACTATGGAAGCTAAAACATCAAAATGTATATAGAATGTGTCTATATCTCTAGCATTACTCAATCCGGAACACTCTACTTATATGATTGGTCCCTTTTGCGCTATGTTTTTGGGAAAGGATTGGTCCTGGCTCTTCAAGCCGCTCTCTCGCCCTTGCCAATCGGGAACAGCCCACCCTCATCCATTCATTCACGTAGCCCTCAAATAAACCCACCCTCAGTTTGCTGACCCTACAGGCTGACGACCCCACCCTTCATACTCCCTTGAAGCGGCGGCGAATGTGAAAATTAGCGGTGAAAATTAGCGGACAGTTGACCAGCCGCCACCAGACAAATTTCACTGTTGTAACTTTATCAGGCGGTCAAAAATGTCTGGCGCGCGCAACGCCCTCAGGCTGGTCACAATGGGCAAGAACATAAGCTAGTAACTTACACACTTCCCTAGACTATATTACTACCTCCATAATGGGTAGGAACATTATGTAGTGTCATGCAACGATGTATTTATTAGGTTATAGACTCATTGTTTCTTGGAGTGTGTGATGTTCCGGTAACTTAGCTAGTTACCACAAGCACCTCTCTCTTCATTAAATATGTGCCACATAAGCAAAGTTGTATTGGAGTGTGTGATGTTACTCCTAAGTTCCTCCCCATTGTGACCAGCCTCAGAACGGCGATTAATAATTTAAGAACATGTAGCAAAAGAGTAAACCAATAAATCAGCAGAGACAAGAGCGTAAGATCTCACCGCCTAGGAAAAAAGCCTGATCAACAAAACCATGCATCTGCCAAAGAAGTGAAGGTATGGTTAAAAGGAAATGAAAGAAATAGTATGGTCGATTTAAATCTATAAAGTCTGCCGCGGTGCAGTTTTACAACGAAAGAAATAGTAGGAACACCAAACCTATTCCTGTGGAGATTAAATAGATGTAATGGAACAGTAGATTCAGAGCAAAAAAATTATATTCGACTGCCACCCGTCTATTTATCTATAAGAACAGTTATCTTGAGAGATTTCCTGTCAGAAATGGACCTCACTGTCGTGATGACTTTGTAGATATCCTCGGCAATCAGCGGGGACAGCAGCCCAGATCTCTCGTTGTAGTGCAGGTACATGTCCTTAATCCTGCATCCACAGCCCATAATTTTTCAACACCTAAATCCACGAAATCCAACCGAAGGAAATCATGGCAGAAACAGGCGCCGTGGCTTACGTCTCCGAGAAGCACTTCTTGGTGTTCTTGTGCAGGTTGGACACAGCAATCCTCCGCGAGCTGCAGAAGAACCACACAGGCACACTTGGGGAGGAGGTGGGCAACACTTGCAGCTCCGCGACAAGGCTTTGCGGCCGCCGCCGGCGAGAGCGCGCAGCGGAGGGCGTCGAGAGTGGCAGCGGCCTCCGCCTCGGAGCGGGCGTAGTGGCCGCGCGACTCGAGGCAGCACACGAAGCGGCCGCGCTGGAGCAGCACGGTATGCACAGATGTGTAGGCAAGTAACAAAGATTGGTAAAAGGGAAACAGATTATCCAAAAGAAGAAAGGTTTTATATATTTTCAACGTACCCAGCCATAAAATCAGATGCTTCTCGATTACCAAAATGAACACACAATTAAGCGGGCATAGGAGGTGTACAATCATGTACCGACAAAAATTAGAGGGGTTAGATTATGCAGTTCAAATGAGATAAATCATCAAGGTTCCAATGATAGAGAATAAATTGGACAGTATGCTTCTCGAAATTTCCCTGTGTAAAAGCAAAACTAACAAAAGCCCAATAATTTACTGCAAATAAATCACCCAATAATCATTTGGCTGCCCGTAGAGCTCAGCTACCATCCAACAACACTATTTTCAGCAAGCTGTCGTGATGGCAGTTCACAGAATAGTCCAACATAAACAAAGAAGTCGCAACCAACGTGTGAGAATCAGAAGGGAGTATTGAAGCGAACATGGCCGCAAAGAAATACACGACTGAACTGAAGAAATATGGAAGAAGACCACTCCACACATTAAGCAACCTATAGTAGTTAGTGTGCAAACTAAATCGCATTGAGGTGGAGATAACTCATAACCTGCAGATGAAAAGAAGAGCTCACCTGCAGCTCGGGACCCTCGATATAACCATGGAAGGCTAGCCATATAGAGTCGAGCTTCGATGCCAAAACCCAAGGCAACCGTGGCAAGGTCCCACCTAACAACGCCCCATTTCCTCTTACTCTATCTATTTCCCATAACTTAGAAGCATAATCAAATATTTAGGTGAAACAACAATCTCTGTCCGACCATAAGTTAAAATCTAAGGAAATGATTTTATAACCAAGATTACCTAAACTAACTTTCATCACAGGGATGGCAAAACAAGCTAGTACTTGCCTCACTGAATCGGTGTACTATTCTCACACTATATCCTATGGGATTAGGTTAACTTCAGTTTCTATATGTCCTTACATGTGTCCTTCTATTGTTCAGTGGAAATGGCCAATATCATAATTCCTGAAAGCTAAAATTTGGTTATGTGCCGCAAAAGTTCAGAACCAACAAACTATGTTTACACAATACTATTGTGATTCGATAAAGCTAGTCTTGAAAGTATATATATATATATATATATTAGGTCCTTCCATATGATAAGATCCACATAGTCTTGAAAGTGAAAATAAAATTTCTTCTTCAGATGTTGGACCCGCTGCAAATAAAAATTACTATTCCCAACAAGTCGAGACAAAACAATTTTCCTTCACAACAAAGACCACACGACCAAGAAAGGAAGGGGCATAAGCAATTAAGCATAAGTTTGTTTCAACAATTCAAAAGGTGCAAGATTCACTGTACGCAATAATGGTGGCCAAAGCCTGATCAGGTTCCTCATTTCAAGTCCTGCAGAAAATAAATGATAGCAACCGTTGCTTGATACCGGGAAGAAAAGAACTCCCCTGTGCAGCCTGAAAGAATAAACTCCATTATCAATTTCGTACTTCACAAGTTCAATATCAGACAATTTCCAATTAGTCTTGATCAAGGATGACAGACTGCAGACATGAAGATTTGCTACAGCCACCAAAGGCTACTTGCTTTATAGAAATGATGTGGGTAAAACAACACTATTTTCAGACAACAATTAGAGGAGATGAACAAAAGAATCTTCAATAAAAATTTGAGAATTGGATAGTAAACCAAAGATTTATAATGATATTAGTTTGTCTCACTAAACCATGTGGTATGTTGCACACATGCTCTAAAAGTGATCTAAAAGTGATTGTATAACTGATAACATGTTAATAAAGGTACGTAAAAAAAGCCTAATAGGTAGCTGCTGCGAACTGGTAGAAACACATATGAGAAAATGAATGTAGCCCATGTACAGACTGCAGACCCAGCAATATTGAAAAAAACAAAGATTTGCATGTACCTGGCCATGTGAATAAAGAAATAGCTCATCATCTTCTGACAAAATGCACCAATTCTTCGTACCTCAACAAGGCTGCCTGAATCTCGGATTTGTAGGACATGTATTGTTTGATATCTAAGAGAGACAATGCAAACCAGATCCTCATACAAGTAAGAACTAATACTATGAGCCAAATTGATAAAATCATTGCAGAAAGCATTCTCGTCTAGTATTGCACCGTCTTCTAGCCTAATAACACAAATACAGATGTGCTAATCCACCGAAATGTAGGGGGCATGGTTACAGATTATATTTAGTTCGAATTAGAAGCTGCATTCTTACTAAATCAGGATAAATAGATAACTGTACCTCACAAGATGGAAAGTTATTTCCTCAATTGATGGTACCCCCTGATTTGACAGCTGCTCCCCAAGCAATGCCCATGGACCTGACTGCCGTTCCTGCCTTGTGTGCAGGCTGCTACACTAACCGCCGGCCTGCATCGCTTCATGAACAGAGCATCAAGGAATCAATATACCAGCATGGAAGAGACTCTCACACAAGAAGAAATAACTCACCCATACATTTGCTTCACACAATCCCTGCAAATCGAAGGAACACAAACAATAGAGGGAGATATGAGGAGAGGAGGAGAATGAACAAAAGGGGATTTGAAGATTGTAGGAGAAACCAACCACGGGGGCTCGTCATCTAGAATCAGCTTCGAGTTCGTGCTGAGGGCCAACGTCCCGACCGCCGCCCCAAACGCCAGCCGAGCGAGCACCGGTGGCGAGGTCGCAGGAGTCATGATTAGAAGAGAGGAGATGAAAGCCCCACCGTTCTTCCCCTGCTGCTCCTTGCGCCCCACGCCGGCCTCTCCATCCCGCAATGTGTGCGACGCCTAGAGCTCGGGCCTCGCTACTCCATCTGCCGGCCTTGCTACTCCCCCACCGTCGGCCTCCCGGCCCTCCCCTGCACCCCCACCGTCGGCCTCCCAGCCCTCCCCTGCTCCTCCACCTCCCAGCCCTCCCCTGCTCCTCCACCCCAGCAAGAAGACCCCGCCTCCCCAACCATTGGTCGTGAGTGGAGAAGGGGCTGTCGGATGAGCCGCTGATGGAGAGGAGGAGGAGGTGGCCAGGAGGTAGGGTCCGGCATGGGGCAGAGGAGAGCGGTGGCGGCGGCGGCAGGCGGATTCGGCACGGGGCAGTGGGGAGGGGTGGCGGCGGCAAGGGGGGCTCGGGAGGACGCGAGTTAGGTCGCTCTTGCGCGGGGGCGGGCGACGGCTAGGGTTTCTCACGGGAGCGGTTGCGATTTATACCCCTGCACGTAAAAAGACCAAAATGTCCTCGGCGGGGCACAAAATTTACAGGCGGTGGCACGAGCGATTTAAAGGCGACGTGGAGGCAACGGTTGTGACTATGAGTCTAGGAGGGTTTATATGTTCAATTTACAAATATGAATTTCGACTTTATTTGCAAAATCTCTCTGGAAATTTGTATGAAAATGGCCATAACTTTTGCATACGAACTCGGATGAAAAAGTTTTTTATATGAAATAGCATCTACTCGAAAAGTTACATCCGAATTTAACCGGGGGAACCCCGTTAAACATTTTCAAAATCCTCAAAAGCCTAACAGAAAAAAAGTTACGGGGCTTTTAAGATCTGGAGGCAAAAAAATTCAAAAAAAAATTATTATTTTTTAATTTTTGTTAAATCTGGTCAACCTATGGTCAAACTAATTATTCAAGAATATTAGTGTTAATAAATAATTATTTTAGTTTTTTTGAATTTTGGTCAAATCTGGTCAAACTATGGTCAAATTGTGGTCAAATCTGGTCAAATCTGGTCAAACTGTGGTCAAACTAATTATTCAAGAAGTATTAGTGTTACTAATTTTTTAGAACAATAGTTTCAAACTCAAACAGTGAAATGTGTGACTTCATGCTCAAGCTAAATTCACGAGGTTAATAGGATTGACATCTCACTATTGTCGGAAAACAACAAGTGCAGACTTGGAAGCGAGGAGAATAGAACCGGAAGTTAAGCGTGCTCGAGTGGAGTAGTGAGAGGATGGGTGACCGTCAGGGAAGTTAGATGATTTGGAATGATGAGGGGTGATTAGAGATTAAATTGAGCAGCGATTAGGGGTGATAAGAGATTTGAGTTAAAATAATTCAGAAATTTGAAAATTTCGAAAAAAATCAAAAAAAAAATTTCGAAAAAATTCAAAAAAAAAAATTCCGAGATTACAGATTAGTAGTAGCGCGGGTTAAAACCCGCGTTGCTGCTAGGCTTTTCCCTAGTAGTGAGTGACCTTCTGTCAGTGACCCTGGAAGAATTGGTCATAGATCTATGACCATTTCAGACCAATTGGTCAAAAGCTGTTCGGGGGCTCCAAACCCTAAACCATTGCGACCATTTTGGTCAGAAAAGTCGTAATTTCCTTACACGAAATGGTCACAAAGCAAACAGTGCTAGTCCGCTGCCTTATTTCTAGTTGTTAATGACCAATATAGATGGTCATAGCCTTGTAGATTGTGGTGGATTGTGATGACTAGCTTGTGAAGCAACCTATATTTCATCAGTTTTGATGAAATATATCTCATCAGTTAATGACCAATATATCTCATCAGTTTTGCCTATGTGTCATGTCCATGTGGCAGTTTTTGCCCTAGGTTGTGAAGCAACCTATATTTCTGTTATTCCCAAAATTCCCAAAAAATTCTCATAAATGTTTTGGATCATATCTTCATCAAATATGTCAAAAACATTCCTTGCCTAGTTCAAAAATAATTCGAAAATATTCATTTTCCTATTCTGTTCAAAGCAGCACTTTGTGAAGGAGTAGTGACAGGATGGGTGACCGTCCGGGAAGTTAGATGATTTGGAATGATGAGGGGTGATTAGAGATTAAATTGAGCAGCGATTAGGGGTGATTAGAGATTTGAGTTAAAATAATTGAAATTTGAAAATTTGAAAAAATTCAAAAAAAATTTTGAAAAAATTCAAAAAAAAAATTCGAGATTACAGATTAGTAGTAGCGGGTTTAAACCCGCTCTTTGCTATCGTTAGTCATGGCGCTGGTGGCACCCGCCTCTTGCTATAAGTTAGTCTATGGCGCCTTATTAGTAGCGCGGGTACCCAGGCTGCTAATAAACCTAAAACCAGCTACCGCTTTGCTAGGCTTTTCCCTAGTAGTGAGTGACCTTCTGTCAGTGACCCTGGAAGAATTGGTCATAGATCTATGACCATTTCAGACCAATTGGTCAAAAGCTGTTCGGGGGCTCCAAACCCTAAACCATTGCGACCATTTTGGTCAGAAAAGTCGTAATTTCCTTACACGAAATGGTCACAAAGCAAACAGTGCTAGTCCGCTGCCTTATTTCTAGTTGTTAATGACCAATATAGATGGTCATAGCCTTGTAGATTGTGGTGGATTGTGATGACTAGGTTGTGAAGCAACCTATATTTCATCAGTTTTGATGAAATATATCTCATCAGTTAATGACCAATATATCTCATCAGTTTTGCCTATGTGTCATGTCCATGTGGCAGTTTTTGCCCTAGGTTGTGAAGCAACCTATATTTCTGTTATTCCCAAAATTCCCAAAAAATTCTCATAAATGTTTTGCATCATATCTTCATCAAATATGTCAAAAACATTCCTTGCCTAGTTCAAAAATAATTCGAAAATATTCATTTTCCTATTCTGTTCAAAGCAGCACTTTGTGAAGGAAGTACCGCTTTGGCATGTCCAAATGGTATCCATTTTCTACAATGCTTTCCTATGCCCAAATAACCATCCTCCACCAAATGCCAGCTCAATCCATTAATTATTTTGAGCCCAGCTTCAACATTCGTATTTATGTCCAGTGTGGTACTTTGTAAAGCAAGTACCACCTAGGCTCCTCCTTTTGAGGTGAAAATTTGTGAAGATGGTCTTCTTAGTAACTGATCATCCTCAGACAAAACTCACGCCCATTAGCCATGTGCATTTCCCGTACCGCAAATCAAACACTTGGCTGCTTATTCATGTTTGAGCATCGATCGGTCTCCTCGTGAGAATCTTATGTTGTGATTTTCTTCCTAGCACCTACCCGGGGAGTGCCCAACCCACTAGACATTCCTAGGCCGCCCAGAACACATGGCAACGCCACGGTCACTGCTGATGACCCCACAAGGCATCTTGAGCTTCTGGCGCTCTAGAGTTGGGGCCCTCGGCCACCGTCCAAACCTCGATGTCTCGCCATCAAACCATGTATTTCCGATTAAATAGATACTTATTTACCTAGAAATGATTTTTGGGAAAAATAAAGAGCAAACTATGAGGCAGCTGCAGTTCAAATTTGACCCGCTTCCAACTGAATCGACGGGAATTTGTCTTTTTCACCAGAGGTGGATCAAAAATTTTGACACCCAACCATTTTTTTAATTGTGCATTATATATGGCCTAGTATTTTATAAAATTGATTAGGTCCAATTTTGCAACAATTATTTGGTAGTTCCTTCACAAAAAAACCTCCTTTTGGGCACTCGGAAAATGAAAAATGAATTTTCCGTGCAAAGAAAATGAAAACTTCCTTAGGCAACATTGTTTGGAATTCCAAGATGCACGCCCATGCACAATATGAGATCATTTGAACAAACTATGCCATGAATGTGGCCATAAGATTGATCATTTGGCTTGAAAGCCATGAATCTTCACGCATGATAGCTCATTTCTGAGAACACTTTTTTAAAATAATTACCATATTACAAGTTTATTATTTTTCCTGGAAACTTGGTCACATATAATGACACAATGGGAAGGTTTTCCAATTTTTTGATTTTTTTTTGAAATTTTTATGTCCGTTTCAAAATGAGTCAAAACGGCGGGCTTGACCGTTCCTAGCTAGTGGTTGAATCTTGAAATTTTTTTGGTATTTCTATGATTAAATAGATACGTATGTACCTAGAAATGATTTTTGGAAAAACTAAAGAGCAAAGTATGAGGCAGCTACAGTTCAAATTTGACCCGTTTCCAGCTGAATCGACGGCAATTTGTCTTTTTCACCAGAGGTGGGTCGGAACTTTTTTCACCCAACCATTTTGTCAATTGGGCATTATATATGGCCTAGTATTTTATAAAATTGATTAGGTCCAATTTTGCAACAATTATTTGGTAGCTCCTTCACAAAAAACCTCCTTTTGGGCACTCGGAAAATGATAAAATGAATTTTCCGTGCAAAGAAAATGAAAACTTCCTTAGGCAACATTGTTTGGAATTCCAAGATGCACCCTTGTGCACAATATGAGACCAGTTTAACAAACTATGCCATGAATGTGGCCATATGATTGATCATTTGGCTTGAAAGCCATGAATCTTCACGCTTGATAGCTCATTTCTGAGAACACTTTTTTAAAATAATTACCGTATTACAAGTTTATTATTTTTCCTGGAAACTTGGTAACATATAATGACACAATGTGAAGGTTTTCCATTTTTGATTTTTTTTGATTTTTTTATGCCCGTTTCAAAATGCGGTCAAAACGGCGGGCTTGACCGTTCCTGGCTAGTGGTTGAATCTTGGAAATTTTTTGGTGTTTCTATGATTAAATAGATACTTATGTACCTAGAAATGATTTTTGGAAAAATATAAAGAGCAAACTATGAGGCAGCTACAGTTCAAATTTGACCCGTTTCTAGCTGAATCGACGGCAATTTGTCTTTTTCACCACAGGTGGATCGAAACTTTTTTCACCCAACCATTTTGTCAATTGTGCATTATACATGGCCTAGTATTTTATAAAATTGATTAGGTCCAATTTTGCAACAATTATTTGGTAGCTCCTTCACAAAAAAACCTCCTTTTGGGCACTCGGAAAATGAAAAATGAATTTCCGTGCAAAGAAAATGAAAACTTCCTTAGGCAACATTGTTTGGAATTCCAAGATGCACCCTTGTGCCCAATATGAGACCATTTGAACAAACTATGCCATGAATGTGGCCATAAGATTGATCATTTGGCTTGAAAGCCATGAATCTTCACGCTTGATAGCTCATTTCTGAGAACACTTTTTTAAAATAATTACCGTATTACAAGTTTATTATTTTTCCTGGAAACTTGGTCACATATAATTACACAATGCGAAGGTTTTCCAATTTTTTGTTTTTTTTTTGAATTTTTTATGCCCGTTTCAAAATGCGGTCAAAACGGCGGGCTTGACCGCTCCTAGCTAGTGGTTGAATCTTGGAATTTGTTTGGTGTTTCTATGATTAAATAGATACTTATGTACCTAGAAATGATTTTTCGGAAAAAATAAAGAGCAAACTATGAGGCAGCTACAGTTCAAATTTGACCCGCTTCTAGCTGAATCGAAGAGAATTTGTCTTTTTCACCAGAGGTGGATCAAAAATTTTGACACCCAACCATTTTGTCAATTGTGCATTATATATGTCCTAGTATTTTATAAAATTGATTAGGTCCATTTTTGCAACAAATATATGGTAGGTCCTTCACAAAAAAATCTCATTTCGGGCACTCAAAAAATGGAAAATGAAATTTCCGTGCAAAGAAAATGAAAACTCTCTCAGGAAACATTGTTTGGAATTACAAGATGCACCCTTGTGCACAATATGAGATCATTTGAACAAACTATGCCATGAATGTGGCCATAAGATTGATCATTTGGCTTGAAAGCCCGCTCCTAGCTAGTGGTTGAATCTTGGAATTTGTTTGGTGTTTCTATGATTAAATAGATACTTATGTACCTAGAAATGATTTTTCGGAAAAAATAAAGAGCAAACTATGAGGCAGCTACAGTTCAAATTTGACCCGCTTCTAGCTGAATCGAAGAGAATTTGTCTTTTTCACCAGAGGTGGATCAAAAATTTTGACACCCAACCATTTTGTCAATTGTGCATTATATATGTCCTAGTATTTTATAAAATTGATTAGGTCCATTTTTGCAACAAATATATGGTAGGTCCTTCACAAAAAAATCTCATTTCGGGCACTCAAAAAATGGAAAATGAAATTTCCGTGCAAAGAAAATGAAAACTCTCTCAGGAAACATTGTTTGGAATTACAAGATGCACCCTTGTGCACAATATGAGATCATTTGAACAAACTATGCCATGAATGTGGCCATAAGATTGATCATTTGGCTTGAAAGCGATTGATCTACCATAACATTTGAGCATTTCTGTGATGGCTGATGTTCGACGACGGTGGTGATAATTTGTTGATGCAAGGGATGTCGAAGCTATTGGTGTGGGGTAGTGATGCATGGCGCCGCACGCTGCCGGGTGGTGGCCACCAGTCATGCAGACGAGGATGGTGTCGCAAGGTTGCCGGGGGTTGCAACAGAAGGTGGTGCTGCAAATAGTCACCAGTGATGCAACATAGCATCGCTGCGGACCGCGGGTGCTGTGATCCAACATTGTCGGGACCGACGGAGTTGCAATGAAGCATTGTCAGGCCGCCAGTGTTGTGACGTAATATCGTAGAGGGTCGCTGGAGTTGCAATGAAGCCTCCCCGAGTTAGTCAATACTGTATAATATTTTTGAAAATGAAATGGTGCCCTTTTGCAGTAAATATTGGATAGGTTATTTACATGGGTGAGAAAATATGTAAGAGAAAAAAAGAAAAAAAACAATTGCATAAGCTTAATCATCATTGGTGGAAACATGTGTGCCATGGATCGATGACATGGCACAGATCCATCCATCCATCCATCCATCCACCCACCCACAGTCCCACACCCACACGCTGTGTCCCAGCCACCCACCCGCTGTGCCCAATGCGGAGAGAGAGAGCTATCCTCCTCCCCTTCCAGATCACCGCCGCCACCTCCCCTTCCCTCGCGCAGCCACCTCCACCGTCCCTCCCTTCCTCGCGCCGCCCATTCATCCGAGCTTGACGACTCCAGATCCGCGCGCCTCCCATCGTTCCCCATCTTCCGCTCCCTCCCTCCACCTCCCGCAGCAGATCTAGCGCCTTCAGCCTCGGTGTCACAGCCGGCTGGCTTGCCGGCGTGTGCATACTTCAATGCACGCCGCTCCGTCGAGCTGGCCGGACCACGACGGCATGCGACCTAGGGTTTGCGGGATCCTCAGGTGGTCACCGTACACCTCGCTGTAGGGAGGGGTTCGTCGTACTCCACCCTAGCAGTCGATCCCAGCCGTCGCTGCTTCACCAGCCTCCTCCTCTGGCGTCTCCGTGAGGTGCGACCGACGCCAGGCAGGCCGTCAACGCGCCAGACCTCAAGGCTGGTCGTGCTGCTCCTTTTGCCTGCGTCCTTCCTCGACAATGTCCCCATGGCTAGGGTTTCAGATGCGATGGCGCCTCCGTCGATGGTGCGGCTCTGGTGACTCTTACCTCGCCGCACACGCTGCTGCCCTTTCATCCGAGCCCGACGACACGAGCTCAAGGTACTCCCTTCCACTCGTGGTAGATCTGTTCCAGTGATTAGGTTTCTGACGATCTATGGTGTTGTAGGTTGGCGGTGAGGAGAAAGGGGGCCGAGAAGCCGGCCGCCAAGGGAAGAAGCGCAAGGCCGGCAAGGACCCCAACAAGCCCAAGAGGGTGCCCAGCGCCATCTTCGTCTTCATGTATGCCCAACGCGCACGTCCGCCCCAGGATCCACGCGCTCCTCAGGCTCCTCGCCCGCCTCGTAAGCCCTCTCCCTCCCTCTCTCTCCCCCGGTGCCTCCGGCTTGTGTACATATTTGTCTCCGGCTTCTATGGGTGATCTCCCGTGTTTCGATGGTCAGTTAGCTAGATGAGCTTCGTATGCATGCTAGTAGTGACTGGATGAGCTTAGATGCTAGTAGTGGTAGGTCGATTAGCCATCAAATTTGTGACAAGGAAACTGAAACCCTCTTCCTTTCTTCTGAGAGAAGAGGTCAGGTCCTTGCTTGCTAGAGTCGATCTATTTATCTGCATTGTGAAGTAATAACAGTTCTTTGGTCTGTGTTAAGATGTCAAGAAACTGATTGTTTGTTGAAACAACCATGAGTCACTCTCAGATACTGCTGACTGCTTTCTGTTGCTAGTATAGTTCAAGCTTCTTTGCCATGTATCTCATTAGGATGTGAACAATCTACTGCACGCTCACAAAGATATTGACTTAAAATTTTTGTTTCTTTGCTGTCAATGTTTGCCAAGCTATTGAAACAACGATAGCTCAGATCATAGAATAATGCATCAGTACCCGGTATATAGTCTCTGCTTTTGTTTGATCATAGAATAATTATTTCTGAAGGTTGCATCTGTAAATCTAGATCTGGTGTGATTTTGTGCTTGTAAAACTAAAACTGGTTTCTAACTTCTTCTTCTTCTTCAGCAGGGTGATCAGGTTGGGGAGTTGGTGTCGGCCGGATGGATGAACGAGACCCACAACATGTACATCAGCTTCATGGAGGTGTCCTTCATGCAGCAGCTCTGTGGCCAGCAGCAGCACCACCACCACGCCACTCCTGATCGGAGCATGATCCATGTGGGTAGTGGCCATGGGCTCAAGGTGCTCCAAGAGGGAGCCTCTGATAACCTTGGGTCCGAGAAGAGCGTACCTTGCCAGCGTGATGTTGGTGCACGAGGCACCGTCTGATTCAGCGATGGCTCGAAGCATGGAAGAGGAGTGAGCACTTGCGTCGGAGGAAATCCTGTTGATGAAACCTCGAGTTGTTACACTTTTCATCTTGTTTATTGATTGTTTCCTTTAGTGTATGTTTTGTTCAGTTTGTGAAGTTTAGGATTGTTATGCGGTGTTGGTAGCTGTTAGTCCGATATTAATTGAAGCGTTGATTTTTCTTGGTATATGTTGTGTTCGATTCGCGAAGTTCGTAACTGTTATGCGATGTTGGTGTTAGTGTGATATGAATCTATAAGTGTTGATTTTCCTTGGTACATGTTGTGTTCAGTTTGGCAGAAGATCAGAACTGTTATGCAGTGTTGTCTCTTAGTCTGATATGAGATGTGCATATTTTTTTGCATCTTATATAGGCATTATGATATGACTTGTAAGCATAGGTGGTTATAGGTTGCTATGATGAATATAAATATTAACAAGTGCTCATGCATGGCGGTATACTAGAGCTAGTTGTATGTGCTCAGTACCTTCCTCTTGTTCTAGTTGCTTACAGAATCTTTGATCTACTCCTTGCAACTTAAATTTTTAGGCATTTATCTTCAGAAAAGGGGGTTGTGTACAGTATCAGTATTTCCAGGAATCTGATTATGACACCCTGCGGTATCATGCCCCACTAAAACACATGAATTTGTTTTACCTTTTCCTCTTCGTGGTTACTGGTTTTTGGCTTAAGGACACACATGCGTTAGTTGTTAGTATTCACTTTTTATTTATTTTTCCAGAATAGTTTGTATTCACTTTGTTGTTCTCCTTTATACGTGTGGTCAGTGTTAGTCTACTTACTGGTTCAGGACTTGAGGGCACACATGTGTTGTGTGGTGGTATTTTACTTTTCTGTTCGGTTTTATACCTGTCCATGGTGTATATATGAATGTCTTGAAATCAGATAACCCTCATAGCATAGGAAATTGGTAGTTTAGCTCATATAGATGATCTTATAGTGAACAGCTTGATTGTTTGATGCATGTCATTCTTTGTTTATCGCCAGATCTATGTTGGTTCAGTATTAGCTCCTTGGATCTGTGCCCATGCATTATATTCTCTTCTTTCCATATATGCACGGCATTTCTATATGCCAATGTGCTTTACACATGTGTTCTAAGTTGTCGTGCGCGTGCAAACTGCAGTGCTATTGTGGCTCTGGTGGCGGTGGCGTGAAGTGGGGCGGCCCACATCACCACAACGCAGTGGAGGTGATGGAGGCGTCGGCCAGGGCGACTTCCCGAGTACTCTGACGGCAAGGCAGGCGGTATATCGGGAAGCAGTCGCGCAAGTTCCAGACTTGGTCGGTGGCGGTCGGCCATCCTGCAAGCGGCGTGGGCCTCGTGTTCGTCTTCAGCAGCAACACCATCCAGGTCCACTCCCGCTCCCTTTGTCCCCTGTCGCTCCATATTCCAGTCGGTTGGATGCTTCCGATTGATTGGTTCCTTCCAGCATTACCACGATGAATGTTAGAGTACCCACTTCACTACTACTTGGATGAACATCTGAATTTTGTGTGTGTAGGGGGACTTGTGATGCAGCACGCCAAGCAACAGCAAGGGAGGCGTCTGAAATGTCGCTTGTTGGTGGTGATGGATGGTTGCCGCTGGTGGTGGTAGCACCTCCTTGTCTTTCGGTAATTGTTCTTTCTTTTGGTAGAAATGGTAGCTACTTGGTAGCTACGTGGATGCTTGAATGTACATGTTTGCTGTTAGTACGTGTTTTAGCTCCTTGGTAGTACTTCCTGTGCTTGAATGTACCTACTGTTGTACACGTGGCTGTTTAAGGAATCTTTTTGTGTTGAAAGAAATAAAACTGTCACCCGTGGTTGTTTAAGATACATGCTTGTTTGAATTCCCTCTATTTCACTGTCGCCGGAACAATTTTGTTATGGAGGCCCAAAATTAAAATGGACTATAAAAAGTTTGAGGCCCAAAAAAGAAATGAACTGTAGAAGGCCGTGTCCTAGAAAATAAAAAGGCCAAATTCTTGGTCTCGGCCCATGTAGTTAACACAAATTGCTAGAAAAATAACAATTAATGGGCTCGGCCCAACTAAAACACCGAAATGGACTGGGCTGATTCTAAGTAACGACCTTATGAATTGGTCACAATTTTGCCACGTCAGATTGCCACGTCGGATCCGACGTGGCCTAGGCAGTCAGCTAGTGACCAAAACAAAAGGTCATGGGTTCAATGACCTTCTGTTTTGGTCGTAAACATCTACGACCTTCTCACAGAGAAGGTCGCTATAGTCAGTTAACGACTGCCAGCTTTTGACCTTCTCTTTTTGGTCACAAAAAGGTCGCAAATGAAAAACCATGACCTTTCAGTTGAAGGAAATATGCCCTAGAGGCAATAATAAAGTTATTATTTATTTCCTTATTTCATGATAAATGTTTATCATTCATGCTAGAATTGTATTAACCGGAAACATGATACATGTGTGAATGCATAGACAAACAACATGTCACTAGTATGCCTCTACTAGACTAGCTTGTTAATCAAAGATGGTTATGTTTCCTGACCATGAACAAAGAGTTGTTATTTGATTAACAAGGTCACATCATTAGTAGAATGATCTGATTGACATGACCCACTCCATTAGCTTAGCACACGATCGTTTAGTATGTTGCTACTGCTTTTATCCATGACTTATACATGTTCCTGTAACTATGAGATTATGCAACTCCCGTTTACCGGAGGAACACTTTGGGTGCTACCAAACGTCACAACGTAACTGGGTGATTATAAAGGAGTACTACAGGTGTCTCCAAAGGCAGATGTTGGGTTGGCGTATTTCGAGATTAGGTTTTGTCACTCCGATTGTCGGAGAGGTATCTCTGGCCCTCTCGGTAATGCACATCACTGAAGCCTTGCAAGCACTACAACTAATGAGTTAGTTGTGAGATGATGTATTACGGAACGAGTAAAGAGACTTGCCGGTAACGAGATTGAACTAGGTATTGGATACCGACGATCGAATCTCGGGCAAGTAACATACCGATGACAAAGGGAACAACGTATGTTGTTATGCGGTCTGACCGATAAAGATCTTCGTAGAATATGTAGGAACCAATATGGGCATCCAGGTCCCGCTGTTGGTTATTGACCGTGAATAGTTCTAGGTCATGTCTACATTGTTCTCGAACCGTAGGGTCCGCACGCTTAAGGTTTCGATGACAGTTATTATGAGTTTATGTATTTTGATGTACCGAAGGAGTTCGGAGTCCCGGATGTGATCACGGACATGACGAGGAGTCTCGGAATGGTCGAGACATAAAGATTGATATATTGGAAGCCTATGTTCGGAGTTCGGAAAGGTTCCGGGCGAAAACGGGAATTTACCGAAGTACCGGGAGGTTACCGGAACCCCCCGGGAGGTAAATGGGCCTCTATGGGCCTTGGTGGAAAAGGAGAAGGGGCAGCCCTAGGGGCTGCGCGCCTCCCCCCCCTTCCCTAGTCCTATTAGGACTAGGAGAAGGGGGCCGGCCCCCTCTCTCTCTCTTTCCCCTCCGGGAATCCTAGTTGGACTAGGATTGGGGAATCCTACTCCCGGAGGAGTAGGACTCCTGGCAGCGCCAAGCTTGGCCGGCCGGCCCCCCCCTGGCTCCTTTATATCTGAGGCGGGGGGCACCTTGGAACACACAAGTTGATCGTGAGATCGTTCCTTAGCCGTGTCGCGTGCCCCTCCACCATATTCCACCTCGGTTATACTGTCATGAAGCTTAAGCGAAGCCTGCGCCGTGAAACATCAAGATCGTCACCACACCGTCGTCTTGTGGAACTCTCCCTCGACACTCGGCTGGATCGGAGTCTGAGGGACGTCATCGAGCTGTCGTGTGTCAAGAACTCGGGCGCCGAATGTAACGGCGCCGGATCGGTCGGATCGCGAGGAGAGCGTCGACTACTTCCTCTACGTTGTGATCGCTTCGCCGGGTCTCGAGGGTGCGTAGACAACACTCTCCCCTCTCGTTGCTATACATCACCATGATCTTGCGTGTGCGTGGAAAAATTTTGAAATTACTACGTTTCCCAGCAAAGGTATCGAGCCTAGGTTTTTATGGTTTGATGTTTTGCACGAGTAGAACACAAGTGAGTTGTGGGCGATACAAGTCATACTACCTACCAGCATGTCATACTTTGGTTCAGCGGTATTGTGAGATGAAGCGGCCTGACCGACATTACGCGTGCGCTTCGCGAGACTGGTTTCACCGCCACGAGCACTCGTTGCTTAAAGGTGACCGGTGGGTGTCTGTCTCTCTCACTTTAGTTGAACCGAGTGTGGCTCGCCGGTCCTTGTGAAGGTTAAAACGGAGTCTATTTGACAAACTATCGTTGTGGTTTTGATGCGTAGGTGAGACTGGTTCTTGCTTAAGCCCGTAGCAGCCACGTAAAATTTGCAACAACAAAGTAGAGGACGTCTAACTTGTTTTTGCAGGGCATGTTGTGATGTGATATGGTCAAAACGTGATGCTATATTTTATTGTATGAGATGATCATGTTTTGTAACCTAAGTTATCGGCAACTGGCTGGAGCCATATGGTTGTCGCTTTATTGTATGCAATGCAATCGCCCTGTAATGCTTTACTTTATCACTAAGCGGTAGCGATAGTCGTAGAAGCATAAGATTGGCGAGACGACAACGATGCTACGATGGAGATCAAGGTGTCGCGCGGTGGCGATGGTGATCATGGTGGTCTTTGCGGAGATGGAGATCACGAAGCACAAGATGATGATGACCATATCATATCACTTATATTGATTTGCATGTGATGTTTATCCTTTATGCATCTTATCTTGCTTTGATTGGCGGTAGCATTATAAGATGATCTCTCACTAAATTATCAAGAAGTGTTCTCCCGAGTATGCACCGTTGCCAAAGTTAAATCGTGCCCGGACACCACGTGATGATCGGGTGTGATAAGCTCTCGTCCATCTACAACGGGTGCAAGCCAGTTTTGCACACGAGAATACTCGGGTTATACTTGACGAGCCTAGCATATGCAGATATGGCCTCGGAACACGGAGACCGAAAGGTCGGCGTGAATCATATAGTAGATATGATCAACATAAGATGTTCACCATTGAAAACTACTCCATTTCACGTGATGATCGGTTATGGTTTAGTTGATTTGGATCACGTGATCACTTAGATGACTAGAGGATGTCTTTCTAAGTGGGAGTTCTTTAGTAATATGATTAATTGAACTTAAATTTATCATGAACTTAGTACCGATAGTATCTTGCTTGTTTATGTTTGATTGTAGATAGATGGCTCGTCTTTGTTGTTCCGTTGAATTTTAATGCGTTCCTTGAGAAAGCAAAGTTGAAAGATGATGGTAGCAATTACACGGATTGGGTCCGTAACGAGGATCATCCTCATTGCTGCCTGAGTAAGAGTTACGTCTGGATGCACCGCTAGGTGACAACTTCTTTGGAGCAACGCCGGATGTTATGAGCGTCTGGCGAGCAAAGCGATGACTACTCTATAGTTCGATGTGCCATGCTTTACGGCTTAGAACCGGGACTTCAACGACGTTTTGAGCGTCATGGAGCATATGAGATGTTCCAGAGTTGAAGTTAATATTCCAACAGAATGCGGATTGAGAGATATGAAGTCTCCAATAAGTTCTATAGCTGCAAGATGGAGGAGAACAGTTACATTAGTGAGCATATACTCGTAATGTCCGGTACTACAATCACTTGACACAATTGGGAGTTAATCTTCCGGATGATTGTGTCATTGATGAAATTCTCCAATCACGCCACCAAGCTACAAAGGCTTCGTGATGAACTATAATATGCAAGGGTTAGTAAAGACTATGCTCGAGCTCTTCGCAATGCTAAAGGCTGCGGAGGTAGAAATCAGAAGGAGCATCAAGTGTTGATGGTCAATAAGACCACTAGTTTCAAGAAGAAAGGCAAAGGGAAGAAGAAGGGAATCTCAAGAAGAACAGCAAGCAAGTTGCTGCTCGGAAAAGAAACCCAAGTCGGCCCTAAACCTGGCCGAGTGCTTTTCTGCAAGCGATCGTCCTTTGAGCGGAACTGCCCCAAGTATTTGGCGGATAAGAAGGATGGCAAGGTGAACAAAGGTATATGTGATATACATGTTATTGATGTGTACCTTACTAGAGCTCGTAGTAGCACTGGTATTTGATCTTTGGTTCTGTTGCTAATATTTGCAACTCAAAGCAGGGGACTACTGATTGCGAACTCGGCAAAGGGCGAGGTGACGATGCGCGTGGGAAATGGTTCCAAAGTCGATGTGATCGCGGTCGGCACGCTACCTCTACATCTACCTTGGGATTAGTTTTAGACCTAAATAATTGTTATTTGGTGCTGCGTTGAGCATGAACATTATATCTGGATCTTGTTTGATGCGAGACGGTTATTCATTTAAATCAGAGAATAATGGTTGTTCTATTTATATGAGTAATATCTTTTATGGTCATGCACCCTTGAGGAATGGTCTATTTTTGATGAATCTCGATAGTAGTGATACACATATTCATAATATTGAAACCAAAAGATGCAAAGTTAATAATGATAGTGCAACTTATTTGTGGCACTGCCGTTTAGGTCATATTGGTGCAAAGCGCATGAAGAAACTCCATGCTGATGGGATTTTGGAATCACTTGATTATGAATCACTTGATGCTTGCGAACCGTGCCTTTTGGGCAAGATGACTAAAACTCCGTTCTCCGGAACAGTGGAGCGAGCAACTGACTTATTGGAAATAATACATACCGATGTATGCGATCCAATGAGTGTTAAGGCTCATGATGCGTATCGTTATTTTCGACCTTCACAGATGATTTGAGCAGATATGGGTATATCTACTTGATGAAACATAAGTCTGAAATAGTTGAAAGGTTCAAAGAATTTCAGAGTGAAGTGGAAAAATCATCGTGACAAGAAAATAAGATTTCTACGATCTGATCACGGAGACAAATATTTGAGTTACGAGTTTGGTCTTCAATTAAAACAAAGTGGAATAGTTTCACAAATTCATGCCACAGGAACACCACATCATAATGGTGTGTCCGAGCGTCATAACCGTACTTTATTGGATATAGTACAATCTATGATGTTTCTTACCGATTTACCAATATCGTTTTAGGATCATGCATTAGAGACAGCTGCATTCACGTTAAATAGGGCACCATCTAAATCCGTTGAGACGACACCTTATGAACTGTGGTTTAGCAAGAAACCAAAGTTGTCGTTTCTTAAAGTTTGGGGATGCGATGCTTATGTGAAAAAGCTTCAACCTGATAAGCTCGAACCCAAATCGAATGTGTCTTCATAGGATACCCAAAGGAGACAGTTGGGTACACCTTCTATCACAGATCCGAAGGCAAGACATTTGTTGCTAAGAATGGATCCTTTCTAGAGAAGGAGTTTCTCTCGAAAGAAGTGAGTGGGAGGAAAGTGGAACTTGATGAGGTAATAGTACCTTCTCCCTTACTTGAAAGTAGTTAAATCGCAGAAACCGGTTTCGAGACATCTACACCAAGTAGTGAGGAAGTTGATGATGTTGATCATGAAACTTGAGATCAAGTTACTACAGAACCACGTAGATCAACCAGAGTAAGATCCGCACTGAGTGGTACGGTAATCCTATTCTCGAAATCATGCTACTAGATCATGATGAACCTACGAACTATGAAGAAGCGATGGTGAGCCCAGATTCCGCAAAGTGGCTTGAGGCCATGAAATCGAGATGGGATCCATGTATGAAAACAAAGTATGGACTTTGGTTGACTTGCCCGAGGGTAGGCAAGCAATAGAAAACAAGTGGATCTTCAAGAAGAAGACCGACGCGACGGTAATATTCTCGTCTATAAAGCTCGACTTGTCGCAAAGGTTTTCGGCAAGTTCAAGGGATTGACTACGATGAGACCTTCTCACCGTAGCGATGCTTAAGTCCGTCCGAATCATGTTAGCAATTGCCGCATTTTATGATTATGAAATTTGGCAAATGGATGTAAAGACTGCATTCTGAATGGATTTACGGAAGAAGAGTTGTATATGATGCAACGAGAAGGTTTTATCGATCCAAAGGAGCTAACAAAGTGTGCAAGCTCCAGCGATCCATTTATGGACTGGTGCAAGCATCTCGGAGTTGGAATAAGCGCTTTGATAGTGTGATCAAAGCATTTGGGTTTGTATGAGACTTTTGGAGAAGCTTTGTATTTACAAGAAAGTGAGTGGGAGCTCAGTAGCATTTCTGATATTATATGTAGATGACATATTGCTGATCGGAAATGATATAGAATTTCTGGATAGCATAAAGGGATACTTGAATAAGAGTTTTTCAAAGAAAGACCTCGGTAAAGCTGCTTACATATTGAGCATCAAGATCTATAGAGATAGATCAAGATGCTTGATAAGTTTTTCCAATGAGTACATACCTTGACAAGATTTTGAAGTAGTTCAAAATGAAACAGTCAAAGAAAGAGTTCTTGCCTGTGTTACAAGGTGTGAAATTGAGTAAGACTCAAAACCCGACCACAACAGAAGATAGAAAGAGAATGAAAGTCATTCACTATGCCTTGGCCATAGTTTCTATAAAGTATGCCATGCTGTGTACCAGATCTATTGTTTACCCTGCACTGAGTTTGGCAAGGGAGTACAATAGTGATCTTGGAGTAGATCATTTGGGCGGTGGTCAAAATTATCCTTAGTAGAATAAGGATATGTTTCTCGATTATGGAAGTGACAAAAGGTTAGGTAAGTAAAGGGTTACGTCGATGCAAGTTTTGACACTGATCCGGATGACTCTAAGTCTCGATCTAGATACATATTGAAAGTGGGAGCAATTAGCTAGAGTAGCTTCGATGCGAGCATTGTAGACATAGAAAAATTGCAAAATACATAACGGATCTGAATGTGAAAGACCCGTTGACTAAGACTCTCTCACAAGCAAAACATGATCACACCTTAGTACTCTTTGGGTGTTAATCACATAGCGATGTGAACTAGATTACTTGAATCTAGTAAACCCTTTGGGTGTTGGTCACATGGCGATGTGAACTATGGGTGTTAATCACATGATGATGTGAACTATCGATGTTAATCACATGGTGATGTGATCTAGATTATTGACTCTAGTGCAAGTGGGAGATGAAGGAAATATGCCCTAGAGGCAATAATAAAGTTATTATTTATTTCCTTATTTCATGATAAATGTTTATCATTCATGCTAGAATTGTATTAACCGGAAACATGATACATGTGTGAATGCATAGACAAACAACATGTCACTAGTATGCCTCTACTAGACTAGCTTGTTAATCAAAGATGGTTATGTTTCCTACCATGAACAAAGAGTTGTTATTTGATTAACAAGGTCACATCATTAGTAGAATGATCGATTGACATGACCCACCCATTAGCTTAGCACACGATCGTTTAGTATGTTGCTCTGCTTTTATCCATGACTTATACATGTTCCTGTAACTATGAGATTATGCAACTCCGTTTACGGAGGAACACTTTGGTGCTACCAAACGTCACAACGTAATCGGGTGATTATAAAGGAGTACTACAGGTGTCTCCAAAGGCGATGTTGGGTTGGCGTATTTGAGATTAGGTTTTGTCACTCCGATTGTCGGAGAGGTATCTCTGGCCCTCTCGGTAATGCACATCATCAAGCCTTGCAAGCACTACAACTAATGAGTTAGTTGTGAGATGATGTATTACGGACGAGTAAAGAGACTTGCGGTAGCGAGATTGAACTAGGTATTGGATACCGACGATCGAATCTCGGGCAAGTAACATACCGATGACAAAGGGAACAACGTATGTTGTTATGCGGTCGACCGATAAAGATCTTCGTAGAATATGTAGGAACCAATATGGGCATCCAGGTCCGCTGTTGGTTATTGACCGTGAATAGTTCTAGGTCATGTCTACATTGTTCTCGAACCGTAGGGTCCGCACGCTTAAGGTTTCGATGGCGGTTATTATGAGTTTATGTATTTTGATGTACGAAGGAGTTCGAGTCCGGATGTGATCACGGACATGACGAGGAGTCTCGGAATGGTCGAGACATAAAGATTGATATATTGGAAGCCTATGTTTGGAGTTGGAATGGTTCCGCGCAAACGGAATTCTCGAGTACCGGAGGTTACTGGAACCCCGGAGGTAAATGGGCCTCTATGGGCCTTGGTGGAAAGGAGAAGGGGCAGCCCTAGGGGCTGCGCGCCTCCCCCCCCTTCCCTAGTCCTATTAGGACTAGGAGAAGGGGCCGCCCTCTCTCTTTTTCCCCCAGGAATCCTAGTTGGACTAGGATTGGGGGAATCCTACTCCCGGAGGGAGTAGGACTCCTGGCGCGCCAAGCTTGGCCGGCCGCCCCTCCCCCGGCTCCTTTATATCTGAGGCAGGGGGCACCTTGGAACACACAAGTTGATCGTGAGATCGTTCCTTAGCCGTGTCGCGTGCCCCTCCACCATATTCCACCTCGGTTATACCGTCATGAAGCTTAAGCGAAGCCTGCGCGGTGAAACATCAAGATCGTCACCACACCGTCGTCTTGTGGAACTCTCCTCGACACTCGGCTGGATCGAGTACGAGGGACGTCATCGAGCTGTCGTGTGTCAAGAACTGGGCGCCGGAGTAACGGCGCCGGATCGGTCGGATCGCGAGGAGAACGTCGACTACTTCCTCTACGTTGTGATCGCTTCCGCTTCGGGTCTACGAGGGTACGTAGACAACACTCTCCCCTCTCGTTGCTATACATCACCATGATCTTGCGTGTGCGTAGGAAAAATTTTGAAATTACTACGTTTCCCAACATCAGTGACCAATAGTCAAGGTCACAAGTTGACATATTTCTTGTAGCGAGAGTACTGTACGTGGAGAGGCTGACAGCTGGGTCCACGACAGCCGCAAGGAAGTGCCTCCTTATTACGTGCAAAATAATTATTCCTCCACCTGACAGCAGGTTCCCACCGGACGGGCCACCAGTATTTCGCGAAAAAAAAACATTTCCCCCCTGACTGCTGGGACCCACCGGACGGGCCGCTGTATGTCGCGAAAAAAACGTTTCCCCCTGACTGCTGGGACCCATCGGACGGACCACCATATTTAGCGAAAAAACGTTCCCCCTGCTGTCAGCTCGGACCCACCAGAAGTGCCTCCTTATTACGCACAAAAAATGAATGCTCCCCTGCTAGCTGGGACCCACCATGGTGGTAGGCTGACTTGTGGGTCTACTAAGTTGACGGGGACGGAGGGCTTTGTCAACTTAGTCAATATGAATGATTCTAGCTCCAGTGACCGTATGATGTCCATCCAACGGCCGCCGTGCTTCTTCAATCTCTGCTCTTCCTACTCCAGCCGCTCAAACAAGCGCCAAGGATCGCTGCTCCTCCTCCTCCCTTGATCGGTCAGTCTTTGCCACAGAGCCTCACCGCCCAACAGACTCCCATCAGCGGCCTAGCCATCCCTCTACTCACCCACACTGCTGTTATTCTCCGCGACGGCAGGGCAGACCAAAACCCTCAGACAACAGTACTCCCTCTGCGTGGGAAACAACTGCCGAGTCTTCCCTACCTCCGTGTCGTCCCCTTCCTAGGCCACGCCGTCGTCCACCGCCCTTGTGCTCTCGGTGCAACCTGGTCAACGTGGTCAACGACCGACATGCATCAGAAGTGGACTGTACGCGGAGAGGCCGACAGCTAGGTCCACGGCCGCACGCAAGGAAATGCCTCCTTATTACGCGCAAAAGAATGATTCCTCCACCTGACATCAGGGACACACCGAAAGGGCCTCTGTATTTCGCGAAAAAACGTTACCGCCGCTGACAGCTCGGACCCACCAGTTATATCTTCGCACGCAAGGAAGTGCCTCCTTATTACGCACAAAAAAATGAATACTCCCCCTGTTATCTAGGACCCAGTATAGTTGTAGACTGACTTGTGGGCCTACTAAGTTGATGGGGATGGAGGGCTTTGTCAACTTAGTCAATATGCACGATTCTAGCTCCAGGGACCGTACGATGTCCATCCAACGGCCGTAGTGCTTCTTCAACCTCTGGTCTTCTTGCTCCAGCCGCCCAAACCAGCGCCGATCGTGCCTCGTGCTCCTGCCTCCCGTGGCCGGCTGCGATGCGGCGGAGGCCTCACCGCCCTCTACTACTCCCACCGCTGGCCAGGCCATCCCTCTACTCACCCACACCCCCTGTTATTCTGCGGCGACGGTAGCCTCACACCGCAGCGAACCAGTGAACCCTCGTACTCCCCTACGCGTGGGCATCCACTGCCGCATCTTCCCGGCTCGCGTCGTCCCTTCCTAGGCCTCGCCGTCGTCCACCGCCCTGGTGCTCTCGGTGCGGCGTGGTCAACGTGGTCAAGGAACGGCTTCCATCGGACGTGGACTATACGTGGAGAGGCTGACAGCTGGGTCCACGGGCGCAGCAAGGAAGTGCCTCCTTATTACGCGGAAAATAATTATTCCTCCACCTGACAGCAGGGACCCACCGGACGGGCCACTGTATTTCGCGAAAAAAGCGTTTCCCCCTGACTGCTAGGACCCACCAGCTACATCTTCGCACGCAAGGAAGTGCGTAAAAAACGATTCGCCCCCCTGACTATTGGGACCCACCAGCTACATATTCGTACGCAAGGAAGTGCGTCTGAAAAAAACGATTCGCCCCCCTGACTGCTGGGACCCACTAGCTACATCTTCGCACGTAAGGAAGTGCCTGACAGTCGGGACCCACCTGGTCGAAGCGTACGTAGTGTTGTCATTCTGGTCGTGAACGTGTACGTACGTATATACTGGTGGATGTAGGGGCGCGCATGTGTTGATGTAGAGGCGTGCACGTGTCGTAGTAGAGGCGCGCACGTAGCATGTACACGTACGTACATCGGCCAGGGTGCAAGAAAGAAAATACGGCCACGTATGTGTACATACGGGCGGGGTCTCGAACGCCCACTCGCGCATACGTACGACCAGGGCTCGTGTACATGGCTGGGTCAGAACGGAGAAACAGCGTCATCGTCGTGTTCATGGGGAGGCAACGGAATGTGTCGTGTTCATGGGGAGGCAACGGAATGCGTCGTATTCATTGGGAGGCAACGGAACGCGTGGGAGCCAACCGGCTTGGACGGAACAGGCAATGGAAACGAGGCCTGGCGTACCGCAGAACGGAGGAAACGGCCTTGTGTTCGAACGGCCACGTTCGAAACGGGATACTGTTCATCGGGAGGGGTCTGGCGTACCACAAAACGTAGGAAACGAACCTCCTACGGACGAAATGGGGGTCCTGTTGATCGGGAGGGTGTGGCGTACCGCAAAACGGACGAAACAAACTTGTGTTGGAGCGCTACGGTCGAAACGGGGGTCCTGGTCATCGAGAGGGGTGTGGCGTACGCAAAACGGGACTCCGCAGGATACTGTTCATCTCCACCGTCGACCTCCTCCAGCCTCCACAAGCTACCGTTGACCTCCTCCAGCCTACACGGGCTCCTGTTCATCCAGCCTCCACCGGGCGCTACTCCACCGGCTACTGTTCAACCAACCCTCCACCGTCTAGTTCATCCAGCCCTCCATGGGGTCGTCCTATTCATCCAGCCCTCCACACCACGGGGTCCTGTTCATCCAGCAACGCCAACGGTCACAATTCATCCAACCCCCCCCCCCCGCAATGCTCACTGTTCATCCAGAGAGGCAGCATCAATCGGCTTCGATTAGCGGCGATGGCGAAGAATCGCTCGATCGGGTTTAGTTAACAGCCATCGATCGATCGCTCGGGTTCGAGAACGCGAGTTGCAGCGTCTGTCGCCGGGTTCGATTCTGCCCAACGCTGGCTCGAGTTCGATTAGAGCTAACGCTTTGCACACGACGCATACGTGTCGAGAAACGCGCATCGCTCGGCCCCCGACCTCCCACCGTAACCGGGAACTCCCCGAAATTTTCCTCGCCCTCGCTACTACCACGATTTTTTCCGTCATGGACGGCCCAAAGAATGTCATGCAGCTGCGTCTCCGGCCCGCCCAGGATGAAAATCCCATTTTCTGTCATGATTTTTTGTCATAGAAGTAGGAGCCCGCCATATCTATGATGATACCGGGTTTTTTCACAATTATCGTCATAGAAGTGTCATATGTATGACAGAGAAAAATTTCATTCGGCCCAAAATGTCACGGATGTGTCTTTTTTTTGTAGTGTGATGTCATGTGGTATCTCAACGAAACCGATGGTCTGGAAGGAGAGGGTGAAGAAGCAGGCTACGGTTATCGAACAACGGAGGAGACCGTGACCAATGACTGAATGCCGGTGCAAGGAGACCGTGATGACAGCTCCGATGACCGAACAGAGTCCGGCCAGGTACAATTTCGGGACTGCCGCGGGATCTGCGATGGAAATACCCAAAAGTAAGTACTACTAGCTAGCTAGTTCCGCGCATCTCCCGTTGATTCTAGCTACTTTCATCAATGCCATTTATAATGCTTCATTATCAGTTTGATTGACCTCTATTTCTCGTAAAGTGCTTGTGGTAGGAAGCCCGGAATAATTACTGTGGATACTACGTCTACGAGTTCATCTACAACGCGACGGCCAAGAATAGGTGGGGCTACTCTAAAAGGCAATATGAAGTGCATAAGAAAAAATATTCACAAGTTTATTTTATTACCATCATTTCTGTTGAGTTTCATTCATATATATGTATTGACCCACTTATTCAAATTAGATGTGGGAGATGCGGAATGAACTCCTACCACAAGATCGCATGCGAGCAATTCCAGAGGAATTGGCTGGATTCTTTCTTGACCACGTCATCAATAAAGCCGGAGAATACCACCATGCATGTGGAAGTTGAGTTCATATGTTAGGGTATTGTAAGAGATCTTACACATTGTATATATATGTAGCCAGTACCGTCGGTAAGATATACGAAAACTTGTTGTTCGACCAATCTCTCGGAGAAGGAGAGGTCGATCACTTATGTATATGTTCATGACGATGTTCTGTACTTAATAGTTTCATTCATTTGCTTACTAGATAGCTAGCGTGTCGAGTCCTTTCTATATGTAGCGTCGACCAAGCACGGAGATAAAAGAGGACACTTCTCTCTATTAGCTAGCTAACACAATATATGAAACCCCTAAATTAACCTACAAAACCCCCCAACCCCCCCCCCCCTTCAGAAAAAACAAAAAACCCAGCCCTTGAAATGCGGACGCGTGGAAGCCTTTTGGTCCCAGTTGGTGGCACCAACCGGGACAAAAGGCCCCCCCTGTTTGGGCAAGCGACAGCGGCCACGTGGAGCCCCATCTGTCCCAGTTCCTAGGCGAACCGGGACTAAAGGGACAGGGCTTTAGTAACGACCCTTTAGTCCCGGTTCGGGAACCGGGACAAATGGCCCTCACGAACCGGGACAAATGGGGTTTTTTACCGAAAAAGGGTTTCCCCCCGCTTTATAAATAAAGCAACTTCCACCAATCACACGGTAACTGCTGGGGCGCACAGCACATCAAGCCCAAAAGAGAAAGAAGAAGAACAAAATGCCAACAATGGCAACTCGGCAAAGCTAAGATGATCCGCCACCGCTGCGCCCTTCGGATTCGTCCCACCACACACCAAGGCTCCGAATCGCTGCGTAACCAAGCAGCACCTCCAAGAAGGTATCGACGGCGTCGGCAGCCGCCGCCGGACATGTCCTCGGTTTCCCAACACGCGGAGAGGAGTGGAGGATGGGTAACACCTACGCCCCTCAGGAAGGAAAGGCGACGCCCGCAGGCGACACCGCGTTGGCGCCGGAAGAACCGGCATGGATTTCTCCCGCATCCCAACCACCACTATCCGTCCGATCCGGAGCCAACCACCCAGCCAACCACCAACCAGCATACGCCACCACGGTCTTGAAGTCATCCATGCCGCCTCATTGAGACCGCCATCACGAGGCCTAGAGGATGGAGAGAGGAGCGCCAGAAATCGGGAGGGGCAGCACCGGAGCCGCGGCGGAGGGAACCACCTCCACCACCATTGTGCGGGAGGCCTGTGCCTCCAGCACCGTCGCGGGTGCCGACGGACATGGCCGCAGTGGCACACAAGGCCACCCCGGGCCCGGCCAGGCCCAACTCGGGCCCACAAAGCCGCTGCCGCCCGCTGCGGCAAAGTCAAGGCAGTGCCGCCCCACCTAGCCTTCCCACGCGCTCAACCGCACCTCCAGGGCTCCGCCACAATGAGAAGCCACCGCCCGCGCGCGGCAGATGGGCGAAGAGCCCAGATCACCGTGACTCCGCCGCCACGCAGCGCCACAGCAGCCAGCCTCCCACGCTGCGCCCGAGTAGCCCGCCGCCACGGCCGGCCGCCGCTGAGCACACCACCAGAAACGCTCCGCCCAAGCAGTCGCCTCTGGGAGGGCCGCGAGGCCGCCGCCATGGCGTCGCCGAGCCAAGCCCGCACGCCGCGGCGGCGGGGGGGAGGTGGCGGGGAAGGCCTCTGGAGAAGGGGGACGGAAGCGCGGCCGGCCGCCCGCGGGGAGGCGGCGCGGTCGCAAGAGAGGAAAAAAGTCGCGGCGAAGCGGTCGCCTTTATCCATGGGTTTTTTTCTACTAGTGTACTCGCTCCGTCCGGAAATACTTGTCATCAAAATGTATAAAAGGGGATGTATCTAGATGTATTTTACTTCTAGATACATCCCTTTTTGTCCATTTTGATGACAAGTATTTTTGGATGGAGGGAGTACATAATTCTGCATATGGACAGAACCAAAATATATTTATATGGTGCTAGTCATCACAATGTTTCATTTTTCATGATAAAATCAGAACAATTTTCTTCCTTGTCGAAGGTTTAATTCCAGATCATTCTTATGTTTTTTAGATTAGGTTATTCTTGAGACTGAGCATTGACATTTTGGCATTAGAGTAAACTCAGTTGTACCTTTGTGTAGGATCTCATGCCCTCGAGAACGCCGAGCCAAGAACGATCGCCGTCCACGGACGCACCCCAGCCTTTTATTACATTTTCTTATCGGCCTGGCCGTCAAGGCCTTTTACCGCGCACAATTAATTGTTTTGATAGTACGGTTAGGCGTACAATAGCTTTAGAGAAGGCATACTTGTAAGTATAAGAAGACTACCACTCACTGTGAACAACGATCGTAGCACGGACACAACACCTAGGCTCAGTGGTGGAGCGGGAAATAAAGCAAATCCCAGGCCAAAATTTTATTGGTAACATGGGATTTTTTTGGCATTCTAACAATATCTCATAACATTTCTGGAAAAAATACCACATGCAAAACAAAAAAATAAAGTTAAAATTCTCAAGAAATCTAGAATGTAAACTCAATGCTCATTGGTCCAACATAATAGATAAAACATGACATAGGTACAAATAATAATATGGGGATAAAAAAAGTACCAAATCAATTGGTTACCTCATATGTGCCTCCCATAACTTGAACAACGGTACAGGAACCAACACCTTTAGGGCAGTAAAAGTATACGTCCATAAGAAAACTCATAAACATCAAGTGGACTAATTATCATTGATACAAATTAAAAATTACCATTACGGACACTCCCATTATGAGCACCTATAAAAATATATCTTCATCTTCTATTTCTACAATATGAAATGGAAGTGGCAAATACATTTAAATCGGTTCAACAATACCCTGCATATGCATATACGACTGGCATGCGCGCGCGCGCGCGCACACACACACAAACAAACAAACATATTTTTTCAATTCAATTTCATTTTGTTCACTACTTGTCTACTTCATACACATAAGTACTACAAACGTGAAGAACACAGTACAAGTGGAAAGACACCAAGATAAGGCAAAAGGCACTCTGGACTCAACACTCGGGGGGTGTAGCCCGCTCTTCCTCGGCTTTTCTGGGTGCATGGTGCAAGCCCCATTTGGGGATAACATATCCTTTCACTGCTGAGGTGCTCGCGCTGGGCGAGGGTGTCATCTTTCCCAAGCTTCGAGGCTATTTGCACGTGCAACTGGAATCCGACTGTAGTGGGGCAGTTAACCTCTGGAACTATAGCTACACCGACCGTTCGGTAGTAGCACCGATCTTTGCTGAAATTAGAGAGCTCTCTGCTAGCTTTTTGTCTTTTCATATTTCTCATGTAATAAGAGCCGCTAACGGTCCTGCATACCTGTGTGCTAAGCATGCATGTATGCTTAATGTGACTGAAAGCTGGCTGGACTCCACTCCTAGCTTCCTGGCCAGCAGCTTTCTGGCTGACTGCCCAGCGAATGACTTTACTTAATAAAGCTCTCTGAAGTTCCCCGCAAAAAAAATTTAGCACTCGGGCAACCGGTTAGTATTGAATTCATGCACCGACCAACTCATCCAAAAGTCCGAATTGATGGAGAGACGCGGGCAATATACTTCAACACCCACCCCACGTCTAGGCTTACTTAGCTCTTAGACATGGGATTTATGTAGGCCGTAGAATCTCTTTTTTTTAATACTGCGTTGGCAGGGTCTTGAACTCAAGACCTCTTCGCTCTGATACCACATTGAATTCATGCACCGACCAACTCATCCAAAAGTCTGAACTGATGAAGAGACGCGGGCAATATACTTCAACAGTTAGGCAGGGAAGCAGGGGACACGTGCGACGGCGAACAACGGGAGGCTGGCAACAACGGAGCAGCATGACGAGGGCTGGAGCCGCGCACTGGCGCACAGCAGGGTGGTAGCCAGGACCAGGGGAGCTGGGGGCACAGTCATGGACCATTTTGGTCGCTTCAAAATGCTTGTCATCACCAAGCTAGGGGATCTGCATTGGACGGTTTATCGTCGTAATCCACATCTTTCTCTTGCCGCTTTTACTACTTCAACACCAAGTTTATGATGATGGTGGATACTAGTGCAGACTAGCCACCACAGCTGGGCATTCCTGCCGGTCTGACTAGGGCGTTTGCTGAGACAACAAACGGCACTATGCATCTGGTGGACAATGGAGTGTAGCTCATACTTATGTACTAACAATGCAATGACGATAATGATGACAACGAGGATAGAGAACACCAGGTGTACCGGGTTAAAATGGATTTGAGGGAGATGGTACCAACTCATGGGCTCGATGGACCCGTGGTGTTTATTGATTTGAAATTTCTCTTTACGTCTCACCTTTGGTATTCCCCTCCATCAACGCCGACACTATCTACTTGGTATTTGATATGGCAATGACAGGTACGTTGGACAATAGCCTAGTTCATCTCTAGGATGGAACCACCGAGCCTTGTGAACTGGAATAACAATAGCCAAATGCCACTCTTTGAAGCCATGGGTCTTGATGACTATCCATCCTGGTTTGTCAAGGGCTATAGTTACTATCCCTACTCATGTTTTTATAGTTTTGAATTTCCACTAGGAGGTGAATTTGCCTTTGCTTAACTTTTTGTTAAAGGAAAAACAATAGGCTTTTAAGAATCTCTTGACGTGTGTCGTGATCCTTTCTTGATATTATTTTGCTGATTTTGGGAGACCTCTATTATTTTGCATACCATGGGGAAGAGCTGTTGGGGAACGTAGCATGCTATTTCAAAAAATTCCTACGCTCACGCAAGATCTATCTAGGAGATGCATGGCAACAAGAGTGGGAGGGTGTGTCCACGTACCATCGTAGACCGAAAGCGGAAGCATTTCGTTAATGCAGTTGATGTAGTCGAACGTCTTCACGATCCAACTGATCTAGTACCGAACGTATGACACCTTCGAATTCAGCACACATTCAGCTTGATGACGTCCCTCGAACTCTTCATCCAGCAGAGGGTCGAGGGAGAGTTTCGTCAGCACGATGGCGTGATGGCGGTGATGATGATGTGATCCGCGCAAGGCTTCGCCTAAGCACTACGGCGCTATGACCGGAGGTGTAAATTGTGGAGGGGGGCACCGCACACGGCTAAGAAAACAATTGATGTGCCTTTGGGGTGCCCCCCGCCCCCGTATATAAAGGAGGGGAGGAGGAGGCCGACGGCCAGGAGGTGCGCGCCATGGGGGGGAGTCCTTCTAGGACTCCACTCCTAGTAGGATTCGCCCCCCCCCCCTTTCCTTTCTTCCACCGGAGGGAAAAGGAAGGAGAGGGAGAGGGAAAGGGGAGGGGTGCGGCCACCCCTTGTGGCCCTCCTCTCTCTCCACTAAGGCCCATGTAGGCCCAATACTTCCCCAGGGTGTTCCAGTAACCCCTCGGTACTTCGGTAAAATACCCGAACCACTCGAAACCATTCCGATGTCCGAATACTACCTTCCAATATATGAATCTTTACCTCTCGACCATTTCAAGACTCTTCGTTAGTCTGTGATCTCATCCGGGACTCCGAACAAAACTTTGGTCACGAAAACACATAACTGATAATACAAATCATCATCGAACATTAAGCGTGCAGACCCTACGGGTTCGAGAACTATGTAGACATGACCGACACACATCTCCAGTCAATAACCAATAGCAGAACCTGGATGCTCATATTGGTTCCTACATATTCTATGAAGATCTTTATCGGTCAAACCGCATAACAACATACGTTGTTCCCAATGTCACCGGTTTGTTACTTGCCCGAGATTCGATCGTCGGCATATTCATACCTAGTTCAATCTTTTTACCGGCAAGTTCTTTACTCGTTCCGTTATGCATCATCCCGTAACTAACTCATTAGTAACATTGCTTGCAAGGCTTATAGTGATGTGCATTACCGAGAGGGTCTAGTAACATGACTTCCAGAATAGGATTACCGTACCACTCTGGTGCGGACCGTACTCTAGTTGACCTACGAGGTTCGGTAGTAACTTGATCTGAAGTTTCATGATCATCATCATTAGCTTCTTCACTAATTGGTGAAGGAATCACTGAACCTGATTTCTGTGATGAACTACTTTCCAATTCGGGAGAAGGTACAATTACCTCATCAAGTTCTACTTTCCTCCCACTCACTTCTTTCGAGAGAAACTCCTTCTCCAGAAACGATCCATTCTTAGCAACGAATATCTTGCCTTCGGATCTGTGATAGAAGGTGTACCCAACAGTTTCTTCTGGGTATCCTATGAAGACACATTTCTCCGATTTAGGTTTGAGCTTACCAGCTTGAAACTTATTCACATAAGCATCCCAGCCCCAAACTTTAAGAAACGACAGCTTGGGTTTCTTGCCAAACCACAGTTCATATGGTGTCATCTCAATGGATTTACATGGTGCCCTATTTAACGTGAATGCAGCCGTCTCTAAAGCATAACCCCAAAACAATAGCGGTAAATTAGTAAGAGACATCATAGACCGCACCATATCTAATAAAGTACGATTACGACGTTTGTACACACCATTACGATGTGGTGTTCAGGGTGGCATGAGTTGCGAAACAATTCCACATTGTTTCAAATGAAGACCAAACTCATAACTTAAATATTCGCCTCCATGATCAGATTGTAGAAACTTTATTTTCTTGTTACGATGATTTTCCACTTTACTCTGAAATTCTTTGAACTTTTCAAATATTTCAGGCTTATGTTTCATTAAGTAGATATACCCATATCTGCTCAAATCATCTATGAAGGTCAGAAAATACCCGCCGCGAGCCTCAACACTCATCGGACCACATACATCAGTATGTATTATTTTCAAAAAGTCAGTGGCTCGCTCCATTGTTCCGGAGAACGGAGTCTTAGTCATCTTGCCCATGAGGCATGGTTCGCAAGCATCAAGTGATTCCAAAAGCCCATCAGCATGGAGTTTTCTTCATGCGCTTTACACCAATATGACTTAAATGGCAATGCACAAATAAGTTGCACTATCATTACTAACTTTGCATCTTTTGGCTTCAATATTTTGAATATGTGTATCACTACGATCGAGATTCCACAAAAATAGACCACTCATCAAGGGTGCATGACCATAAAATACATTACTCATATAAATAGAATAGCCATTATTCTCTGATTTAAATGAATAATCGTCTCGCATGAAACAAGATCCAGATATAATGTTCATGCTCAACGCAAGCACCAAATAACAATTATTCGGGTCTAAAACTAATCCTGAAGGTAGATGTAGGGGTAACATGCCGACGACAATCACATCGACCTTGGAACCATTTCCAACGCGCATCGTCACCTCGTCCTTAACCAACCTTCATTTAATCCATAGCCCCTGTTTCGAGTTGCAGATATGAGCAACAGAGCCAGTATCAAATACCCAGGCGCTACTACAAGCATTAGTAAGGTACACATCAATAACATGTATATGAAATATACCTTTCACATTGCCATCCTTCTTATCTGCCAAATACTTGGGGTAGTTCCTCTTCTAGTGACCAGTCCCTTTTCAGTAGAATGATATCTACTACACAACCTTCTTCTTGTAGACGTTATTGGGCCTCCAAGTGCAGAGGTTTGTAGGAAAGTAGCAAGTTTCCCTCAAGTGGATGACCTAAGGTTTATCAATCCGTGGGAGGCGTAGAACGAAGATGTTCTCTCTCAAACAACCCTGCAATCAAATAACAAAGAGTCTCTTGTGTGCACAACACACCCAATACAATGGTAAATTGTATAGGTGCACTAGTTCGGCGAAGAGATGGTGATACAAGTGCAATATGGATGGTAGATATAGGTTTTTGTAATCTAAAAATATAAAAACAACAAGGTAACTAATGATAAAAGTGAGCATAAACGGTATTGCAATGCTTCGAAACAAGGCCTAGGGTTCATACTTTCACTAGTGCAAGTTCTCTCAACAATAATAACATAACTGGATCATATAACTATCCCTCAACATGCAACAAAGAGACACTCCAAAGTCACTAATAGCAGAGACCAAACGAAGAGATTATTGTAGGGTACGAAACCACCTCAAAGTTATTCTTTCCAATCAATCTATTGGGCTATTCCTATAAGTGTCACAAACAGCCCTAGAGTTCATAGTAGAATAACACCTTAAGACACAAATCAACCAAAACCCTAATGTCACATAGATACTCCAATGTCGTATCCATGGGTATGATTATACGATATGCATCACACAATCTCAGATTCATCTATTCAAACCAACACAAAGTACTTCAAATAGTGCCCCAAAGTTTCTACCGGAGAGTCAAGACGAAAATGTGTGCCAACCCCTATGTATAAGTTCACAAGGTCACTGAACCCGCAAGTTGATCACCAAAACATACATCAAGTAGATCACGTGAATATCCCATTGTCACCACAGATAAGCACATGCAAGACATAGGTCAAGTGTTCTCAAATCCTTAAAGACTCAATCCGATAAGATAACTTCAAAGGGAAAACTCAAAATCCAATGGCAAGGGCACACGGAGTGCCCAAGTCCTTCTCTCTCAAATCCCACCAAAGCAACTAATGCTAGGGAGGGAAATGAGAGGAAGAACAAGAAGGAGAACATCAAGAACTCCAAAATCTAGATCCAAGGGGTTCCCCTCACATAGAGGAGAAAGTGATTGGTGGAAATGTGGATCACTAGTAGAAAAAGGGTCAAATGTGAAGCACACTAGTGCCGGTTTGATTTTGAGCCGGCACTAATGTGTCCATTAGTGCCGGTTCCAACGGCTAGCCGGCCGCTCTCATTAGTACCGGTTCATGGCGAACCTTTAGCACCGGTTCATGCCACGAAACGGTACTAAAGTGAGTGGTGGCAGGATGTTATCAGACTGGGGCCCCTCCAGCACCTTTAGTACCGGTTTGTGTTATGAACCGGTACTAAAGGTCGTCCTACATAAACCCTTCATCCACCCGAGCTCGCTTTGTTCTTCCCTTTCCCCTCTCCTCCTCTGTTCTTCGCCTCTTCCTTGAGCTCATCACACATTCTGCCCAAAATTTGTCAAGATTTGAAGGCCCCCATCCATTCAAATGATCACAAAGGTTAGCAACTTTGTCCTTTCATCTCTCATTGCTAGATTAGCTCTTGCAATGTTTTGTATAGTGATTAATTTGTGAGTTTAGTAATTTGGGAGGAACTATATGTGCTAGTATTTGATTTATATGCAATTTGAGGTCAAAAATAACACTTAGTTTGCATATGTAGGTGTGGTTTACTCAGTGCCTTCTAAATCTCCGTCATAACCACCGTCGATCGCCAAGACCATCCGTCAGCCGCACCACCTTGTGGTGAGGCTCTTGTTCATGAATGTTTTACATTACCAAATTGATGTTTGTGTGATTTGGATATATAGTTACTCGTATAATTATCTTACCCTGTTTGTTATACATAGTGCCATGGTTTTGATATCCATCCCCGTCGGCCCTCGTCCTTGTTATGATTCGGATGTGGTATATTCTCTTTTAAAACTAGTTGTTGCATTTCGTGTTTATGACAAATTATGCCCATCAAGTTGACATAGATATTTTTATCTAGGAGGTATGTGAACTGGAAATTCCAACCGACCCTATTATCGAGAGGTTAAATTTAGTTGAAGAAGAAAACAATTACTTGAAGGAAAAAATAAGAAGAATTGAGGAGGAGAAGATGATATTGGAGTTGCATGTTGCGGATGTCATCGATGATCACAAGATCAAGATGGAGAAAATGCGCTTGAAGATTAGAAAGATTAGAAAATATGACATTGATAGTGTGGCTTGGTATCATCATGCTGTTGGATCAATTGTTACCTTAGTTGCAATCTTGATCGCATTTGTTGTTGCATTTAAATGCTTTAGCTAGAGAGTTATTTGTTTGTTGCATTTCAGTGTTGTATGAACTATATATATATATGAACTTTATGTATGAACTTGTATTAATTTGGTCTTTTCGGTGTTGTGTAATGAAGATGAGCCGACAATGGATGTATGATGACCGATGCTCTACCGAGTTCATTAATGGAGTGCATACTTTTCTGCTTGCCGCTGAGGCATTCAAGCGGGCGGATGGTTTTATGCCTTGTCCATGTGCTGGCTATAAGAATGGTCACAATTGCTGTATGTCAAGAACCATTCACGTCCACCTATTTGAGTCCGGTTTCATGCCCCACTATAATGTTTGGACCAAGCACGGAGAAAGAGGGGTTATGATGGAAGACAATGAAGAAGAAGAGGACGATGACAACTATCTTGGCCATGGGTTCCCTGAATATGATGATACAACAATGGGGGAAGAAGCTGAGCCGGCAATGCGGGAAGAATCTGAAGAAGAGGCATTAGATGAGCCCGCTGATGATCTAGGTCGGGCCATTGCCGATGCAAGGAGAAACTACGCAAGTGATTTGGAGAAGAAGTTGCAGTGCATGTTAGAGGATCACAAGAAATTGTTGTACCCGAATTGCAAAGCTAACAAAAAAAAGTTGGGCACCACACTGGAATTGCTGCAATGGAAGACAGGGAATGGTGTATCTGACAAGGGATTTGGAAAGTTGCTGGTAATGATAAAGAATATGCTTCCAAAGGACAACGAATTGCCCGAGAGTACATATGAATCAAAGAAGGATGTCTGGCCTCTAGGGTTAGAGGTGCAGAAGATACATGCATGCCCTAATGATGCATCCTATACCGCGGTGAGTACGAGGATTTGAACGCTTGCCCGGTATGCAGTGCATTACGTTATAAGATCAGTTGCGATGACCCTGGTGATGTCGAGGGCGAGCGCCCCTGGAAGAAGATTCCTGCCAAGGTGATGTGGTATGCTCCTATAATACCACGGTTGAAACATTTGTTCCAAAACAAAGAGCATGCGAAGGCGATGCGATGGCACGGAGAAGACCGTAAGAAAGACGGAAAGTTGAGAGTACCACGACGGGTCACAATGAAGAAAAACTGAGAGAAAGTACTGGGAGGAGTTTGCAGGTGACCCAAGGAACGTATGGTTTGGTCTAAGCGCAGATGGCATCAATCCTTTTGGGGAGCAGAGCAGCAACCATAGCACGTGGCCTGTGACTCTATGTTTGTATAACATTCCTCCTTGGTTGTGCATGAAGCGGAAGTTCATTATGATGCCAGTGCTCATCCAAGGCCCTAAGCAACCCGACAACGACATTGATGTTGACCTAAGGCCATTAGTTGAAGAACTCTTACAGCTTTGGAATGGAACAGGTGTTGGGGAACGTAGTAATTTCAAAAAAATTCCTACGCACACGCAAGATCATGGTGATGCATAGCAACGAGAGGGGAGAGTGTTGTCTACGTACCCTCGTAGACCGAAGCGGAAGCGTTGACGCAACATAGAGGAAGTAGTCGTACGTCCTCCCGATTCAACCGATCCAAGCACCGTTACTCCGGCACCTCCGAGTTCTTGACACACGTACAGCTCGATGATGCACCCCGATCTCCGATCCAGCGAGGCGCTGGAGGAGTTCCACGGCCGCGATGGCGTGGTGACGATCTTGATGTTCTCCTGTCGCAGGGCTTCGCCTAAGCACCGCTACAATATGACCGAGGTGTAATATCGTGGAGGGGGGCACTGCACACGGCTAAGGAACGATCTCAATGATCAACTTGTGTGTCTAGGGTGCCCCCCTACCCCCATATATAAAGGAGGGAGGGAGGAGGTGGCCGGCCCAAGGGGGGCGCGCCATGGGAGGAGGAAACCTACTCCAAGTAGGTTTCCCTCTTTCTAATCAAGTTGGAGGGAAGGAAGGAGTAGTAGTAGTAGGAAGGAGGAGGGAAGGAGAGAGAGGAAGGGGCCGCCCCCACCCAATTCGGATTGGGCACAGGGGCGCCCCTCTCTTGCTCCTTCTCCTCCCTTCCACTAGGGCCCAATAAGGCCCATATACTTACCGGGGTTCGGTAATCTCCGGAGCTCCTAGATATTCCCAAACTCTCCGGAATCTTTCCGGTGTCCAAATATATCCGTCCAATATATCAATCTTTATGTCTCGACCATTTGAGACTCCTCGTCATGTCCGTGATCACATCCGGGACTCAAGAACCTTCGTACATCAAAATACATAAACTCATAATATAAGCATCATCGAAACCTTAAGCGTGCGGACCCTACGGTTCGAGAACAATGTAGACATGACCGAGACATGTTTCGGTCAATAACCAATAAGCGGGACACGGATGCCCATATTGGTTCCCACATATTCTACGAAGATCTTTATCGGTCAAACCGCATAACAACATACTTTGTTCCTTTGTCATCGGTATGTTACTTGCCCGAGATTTGATCGTCGGTATCCAATACCTAGTTCAATCTCGTTACGGCAAGTCTCTTTACTCGCTCATGTCGTCATCTCATAACTAACTCATTAGTTACATGCTTGCAAGGCTTAGGTGATGAGTATTACCGAGAGGGCCCGAGATACCTCTCCGAGCAATCGGAGTGACAAATCCTAATCTCGAATTATGCCAACTCAACATGTACCTTCTAAACACCAGAGAGCACCTTTATAATCACCCGATTCGTTGTGACGTTTGGCAGCACACAAAGTGTTCTTCCGCTAAGCGGAGTTGCACAATCTCATAGTTGCGGGAACTCAGATAAGTCATGAAGAAAGCAATAGCGGTATACTAAGCGATCAAGTGCTAGGCTAATGAATGGGTCATGTCAATCACATCATTCTCCTAATGATGTGATCCCGTTAATCAAATGACAACTCTTTTGTCCATGGCTAGGAAATATAACCATCTCTGATAAACGAGCTAGTCAAGTAGAGGCATACTAGTGACACTATGTTTGTCTATGTATTCACACATGTATTATGTTTCCGATTAATACAATTCTAGCATGAATAATAAACATTTATCATGAAATAAGGAAATAAATAATAACTTTATTATTGCCTCTAGGGCATATTTCCTTCAGTCTCCCACTTGCACTAGAGTCAATAATCTAGTTCACATCACCATGTGATTTAACACCAATATTCATATCTGTATATGATTAACACCCATAGTTCACATTATCATGTGACCAACACCCAAAGGTTTACTAGAGTCAATAATCTAGTTCACATCGCTATGTGATTAACACCCAAAGAGTACTAAGGTGTGATCATGTTTTGCTCGTGAGAGAAGCTTAGTCAGCGGGTCTGCATCACATTGAGCCGTATGTATTTTGCAAATATTCTATGTCTACAATGCTCTGCACGGAGCTACTCTAGCTAATTGCTCCCACTTTCAATATGTATCCAGATTGAGACTTAGAGTCATCTGGATCGGTGTGAAAACTTGCACCGAGGTAACTTTTACGACGGGCTCTTTTATCACCTCTGTCGGTGTCAAAACCGGCGGATCTCGGGTAGGGGGTCCCGAACTGTGCGTCTAGGCGGATGGTAACAAGAGACGAGGGACACAATGTTTTTACCAGTGTTGGGCCCTCTCGATGGAGGTAAAACCCTACGTCTGCTTGATTAATATTGATGATATGGGTAGTACAAGAGTGGATCTACCACGAGATCAAGGAGGCTAAACCCTAGAAGCTAGCCTATGGTATGATTGTTGAGAGGTAATGTTAGTCCCACGGACTAAGGCCCTCCGGTTTATATAGACACCGGAGAGGCTAGGGTTACAGAGTCGGTTACAATGGTAGGAGATCTACACATCCGTATTGCCAAGCTTGCCTTCCACGCCAAGGAAAGTACCTTCCGGACACGAGCCGAGTCTTCAATCTTCTATCTTCGTAGTCTTGGAGTCCGCGGATATTGATAGTCCGGCTGTCCGGACACCCCTAGTCCAGACTCCTCGGTAGCCCTCGAACCGGTCTTCAATGACGATGAGTCCGGCGTGCATAATGTTCGGCATTGCAAGGCGGGTTCCTTCCTTGAATAATCTAGAAGATGATGAACACCAGATAGTGTCCGCTCTGCAAAAATAATTTCCACGTTCCACCATAGAGAGAATAAAACATATACATCGATTCAATCTGCGGCGTATTATGCGGCGCGTCATCACACCGCTACCAAGCCCTTATTTGAATTGTCTTTACTTATTCCACCTCAAAGACGTTTAGCGGCGGTTTCTTGGCACGCCTTGTCGAGCGGAGATCGTGTCCCTTTATTCCGGATCCTCATCAATACGTGTGTGGGTAACCCAACCATTCCGTCGCCACGCCCTCTATCGAAGGGAATCCTAAGCAGTCACGGAGACGGCCCTTGGTATTTCTTCCCCTTTATAAGAGGACCAAGGCCTGTCCTTGTCTTTCAACCTCGCATCGAATCTTTCCTCCGCTCCCAGTTCCAACACCTAGAGCTTCAGATTCAAGCGCTTCGGATCCACAACAATGTCCGGCTCCGACCTCCAGGGCTGGTGGATGACGGAGGAGGACATATTGAAGTTGCGAGAGGCCAAGTACCAGGCCTACAAGGTTTCGCACAGGTTGCCTGCCCCAGGGCAGGCCGTGCCAGCCCCCAAGCCCGGCGAATACGTCGTTTTCGTATCTCACCTCCGTCGGGGATTGGGTTTCCCGACGGATCCCTTCGTGAGAGGGCTCCTGTTCTACTACGGGCTGGACTTCCACGACTTGGCACCGGAGTCCATCCTCCACATCTCCGCATTCATTGTTGTCTGCGAAGCCTTCCTCCGCGTCATCCCCCACTTCGGCCTGTGGCTGAAAACATTTAAGGTGGAGCCGAAGATGATCGGGGGGCGTCAAGCGGAGTCTTGGGGGCGACCATAAGCAAGAAGGTCGATGCCCCGTGGCTCGAAGGTTCCTTCCAAGAGGAACTGGGATCGTGGCAGCAGGAGTGGTTTTACATCACTGCTCCAAGGGGCGACAAGCAAAGCCGCCGCCCTCCTTCCGCCGGGACCTCCACGGCAATCGATGTCGTGGGTCAACCAAGGAGCTCAAGCTGGGCTGTCCAGGGCGTGCCCGCACCTGCAGGGCGGATCTGAGACCTCCAAACAAGGGAGATCGACTGGTCAAGGTGATGCAGTCATGCTAATCGTGCACCTCCTACCTCGCAAACGTCGTCCTCTCCGTCTATGGGAGTTCAATCCGGAGGGACCTCGTATTCTCCAAAGATTTTATGGGTGCGACACCCACGGAGATGTACAAGCTGTTCTTCGACCACAGTGGCGTGTCCGGATTCGCCGAGGACGTAGGCCTAAGCCGCGATCGCCTCAAATACTCGGGTAAATAGCTCGAGCCGGACATTCTATTCAGTATGCCTTTCAAAAGATCGTCTCGACCCTTTATTCTTCACAGAATGGGTGGCGCGATCAAGGCTGATAAGGTGTCCGCCCCCCTCCGAGACCGCCTGACCGGAGCCCGTCTTTGGTCGAATGTTGGAGGTTGCGCCACGAGGGGGGCGACGGGGAAATAAAGGAGCTAATACTTCGCCCAAAGGGGCGACTGAAGAGGAGGGAACCAAGGATCCCTCCCTTCAGAGGGAGAAGAGGACCGCCTCCGGAGATCCGGAGGTCAAAGCCCTAAGCGTGGGAATAAATCCTCACCGGGGGGTCCGGCGTCCGGAGAAAATCCGGACGCGCAATCATCGCCGAAGGACCAGCCCTCCAACGAGCCGTGAGTATGAAAGAGGAAGTTTAATAAGGAAGTACCTTCGTTTATGCTTCTATAGGTAACCGAAATTATTTATATCATAGTTCGGATCTGCAGCCGTCTCAGATGAGTTCATCCTCGGGGGACCTTCTTCCGGAGATGATGGAGAGCGTCGCCTCCGTCTGCCGCGCCGCCCGATGAGGCAAAGCGAGCCCAAGTGTCGTCACGGAGGGCGTCCCCGAGTCCGGAGGGGCCAGAGAGTTCGGCACCCACCAGAGTCCGCCAGGGAGAACTGAAGAGTTTGCTTGAGAGGGCGTCCATTTCAGAAGATCACCGCGCATTAATGCGTATGGTGGTCGGAAGGATTTCGTCCGCTGAAAGCGGATTATGAATGCCGCCATGAGCTTGTCAAGCGGGATTTGAGGTATCTTGAAAATGATGCACCCCTTTGTCTTTTAACAGTTTTGCATATAAAAAATGCGCCCTGTATAGATAGTAGCCCCTGAGACTCGGTAGGTTGTCGAAAACGACAGCTTGCCGAGGATCAAAATCTCAACATCTCAGGTAATGAATACCGCCATTACGTCTGGTGGCGGATAGTCCGGGGCAGCCGACTAGTGAGTTTGCGAATTAAGTCGACAACTTGACGTGGCGATGCTTGACATCGCACTTGTCAACCAGCGACTTGACGAGTCGCAAGGTAAATAAATTCTCCGCAGCCGCTTTATTGAGTGGGTCCAAGCCCGCCTCGATAAGTTATATCTGTTATCTGAGATAGTGCTGCTGCTGTGGAGAGTTTTCGGCGAACTTGCTCTAGCTAAGGAGCAAGCCGAAGGAGTGACGCGATTGCGAGGGCGGCGAAGAGTTGAAGGCGAAAAGGCTGCGCCTTTGCCTAAGCGGGCGGAGGTGGCGAATTGGCCAAGAAATTAAAGGATGCTACCGACCGCAATGAGGCTCTTAAACAGGAGCGCTTATCGGAGCGGGAAGACCTGAAGAAGGCCACTGCCGAAGCCAAGGATGCCCGCTCTGCAATGCGGGCTATGAAGGAGAAGCTGCGCCAAGTCGGAGAAATCGTGGCTGGAAAGCCTTTTCTTATGCGTCGGCGGTTTATGGATGCTAAGTACGCTCAATTTGAGCGGCTGTGGAGTTCGGAGGATCCGTATATGGACTTGGCTGCGAAAAGCGGTGATGGCGTTAAGCACTTCCGGGCGGGGGATCACGAGACGGAAGAGTTATATTGGTCTCAATTCCACAGTCCGGATCGCCCTCTTCCGCCGACGGACAGGTTGGCGAATGGGCGAACTAAATATCTTGTCCGGACTGGCCATGATCGACATCGTGGCCCATGTCCGCCGAGAGGTCCAAGGCGACGAGCTACTTGACCTCTCGCAGCAATTCTTTGGGGCGGTGCCGCATATCAAGGAGATGAAGCGGTCGGCTGCATCGAGGGCGCGGATGGCCCTGGCCGTGTGAAGGCACGATGTCAGGAGATGGGCGCCACCGCTATTCTTGCCAGGTTGAGATGGAAACCGGCTTCCTGCCGAGCATTATTTCGGGGAAGTTATGCGTGGCGCTCGTGTAATAGAGTCGCAGTGCTCTAAAAATGTAACGTTCAATTGAATGCGCCAACGTGTAGATCAATGATTATAGTATGAATGCTTTTTATACTTGTGCCTCCAAGTAGTAAAACTTCTCCTGTGCGGCCGTTTACGTATACTTGTGTATAACCTGAAAGATGCAGTCTTCGGCTTCAGCCCCCTCGCACAAGGTGCTGGGGTGTTCGCAAAATAGCGCGTTTTCACACTTAATCCGACGTCTCGGTCCTGTTTTAAGGAGGTGGTAGCGAGCTTAACGAGGCAATCCGGACTATGATGCTTTATCTCTTTCACTTAGCCAATGGAGCTCGAGGGTGGGCTACGATATAGCCTCGATGACACCGCACATCTCCGTACTCGGTGCGCATGTGTCTAACCGAAACGGTCCTTCGTCAAGCGGGAATTCTAAACATTCCGATAGTCGATCAAGTGGTGACCAGACTCTCGCTATATCATGACATCGGTTTCGGCTTTCTCTCTTGAGGTGCTCGCCCGGCGAACTGGGGCACAATCGTAGTAGTTCTCCGGTACCGCGTTAGCGGGTGATCTGAGCGTAAGGCAGCAAAACACGGAGCCGGCAAACCCAACATTTGACCAAAGACATGATTCGAGCTGATGCATATAATGCCTAACTCGAGGCGCCGAACACTCCGAAGGTGTTCGGACTTTATGATAATGGGTAGAATTATGCCCTAAGCCCTTGTGTCCGTGTGCGGGCATGGTCTTCGACGCGCCAATGCCAAAGCGTCAGTTCGCTTTGGCTATAGGAAGGAGCCAAGGAGAGTAACAACAAGAGACAGAATAAAAAGGTCTACGGAGGGTCTTAATCAAAAGAATCCTTGCAACGGGTCCCTCTTGCACGCTGCGCTGTGTCTCCGCTATACCGTTATCCTCGACGGATGCGCACGTTGTTCATCTGTAGAAAGAGAGAACGTTTAGTTTTAGAAACAGTTCGTGCGAAAAATATGCAAAAGAAGAAATATAAATAATTAAAGCAAGGTTTATAGTAAACCGCGATCGGTTGTGCACGCAGCCCCCTGTGAAAAGGGTATGCGGCTAGGGAGCCCCTAGCCTGCTGAGTCCGGATTTGTCTATCCGAGTCCGGGGTCTTTAAGTGACCCTCGCACTGAAATGGCGCCATGTGGACCGGGCATCTTAAGTGTAAGAGACGTGTAATGCGGTATGGCGTTGAAGCGGACAAAAGCCTTTCGTCCCAACAGTGCTTGATATTCACTTTTAAATGGGACGATATGAAAAATTAATTTTTCGCGTCGAAAGTTGTTCGGTGATCCGAACACGACTTCTAGTAATATCGAGCCTGTGCACTTAGCGAAAGGGCCAGGCGTCACTCCTTTGAAGGAAGTGTGGCTGTGTCGAATTTTGGTAGGGTCTATCCCCATCCGACAGATTGTGTTTGAATATAGCAGGTTTAAGTTACTGCCTCCGTCCATTAGGATGTCTGTGAATTGTAATCCGTCTATTATCGGATTCAATATCAGGGGAGTTCGTCCTGCGTTTCGAACGCTTCTGGAGTAGTCCAGGTGGTCGAAAGTGATTGGTTTTGATATCCAATCACTTCGGTCTGCTGGGTTGGACCGTGCGAAGCTCTTTTCAGAAAGTGCCGCACTGTTTTTCCGTGTCCTCGCATGAAGTGAGTTTACTGCTTTGACCCCTTGTGGGAAATTCTTTTGTTTTCCGGTGCTCTGCTGGTGGGGTTTGTCCTCTTCGCTCGACGCTGCCGAGCCCTTGTGTTCGGCATTGATCTGCGGATTGTTTAAAACCCAACAATCCTCGTGGGTGTGATTTGCGAGCCTTCCGGGTACTGTGGATTTGACATATCCGACCCAAAATCTTCTTTAAGTTGGACAATTACACCGCTATCCTTCGAGGCTGTGCTTTACTATTTGGTCGTGAGCTTTTAAATCCGCGTTGATTGCCGTGCTCTTTGGGCTTTTTTTTTATTCCGCGCTGCTCTTTTCTGCTAGTGATTTTCCGCTTCCATCTCTTATCTCGGATGTACTTGGGTCACTGGTGCTGCTTCTTGCTAGCTAGCTATCCTCCCCGCATGTAAGGGTCATGAGGCTTGTTAATGCGGTCATTGTCCTCGGTTTCTCTTGACCGAGGTGTCCGCAAGCCATTCGTCTCGGACATTGTGCTTGAAAGCTGCTAAGGCTTCAGCGTCCGACAATCGACTATTTGGTTCTTTTGGTAAGAAACCTGTTCCGCATTTCCTTGCTGACTCTCCGGGTTGTTGAGTTATATGACTTAAATCGTGCAGATCCGGAGGACGGACATAGGTCCCTTGAAAATTTGCTCTAAACGCTTCCTCGAGCTCTACCCAACTTCCAACAGTGTTTTCTGGGAGGCTTTTGAGCCAATGACGGGCTGGCCCTTTGAGCTTGAGGGTAGATATTTTATGGCGTGGAGATCGTCTCCTTTGGCCATATGTATATGCAATATATAGTCTTCTATCCGCACTCTGTGGTCATTGTTCCATCGTGGCTTCTATGTTTATGGGTTTAAACCCCGCTGGGAATTCATGATCCAAAGACCTTGTCTGTGAAACATAGTGGGTGTCTGGCGCCCAGATTTGTATGTGCCGCTATCGTCGGACACTTGACGTGTTGCTTTGCTTCTTGGGGCTTGTTTGGGTCCGTAGATGGACCTGGCTGGGCCATTGGACGGTGGGGGCTCTATGGCCTCCTCATCGAATTCTGGAAGCAGCTTACACTTCGGGTAGCTCTTCGATTGGTGGCCATTGCCGTATTTATCTGCGGTTTTGAGTACTTTGCTCCATCTTATTCGGAGCGCGTCTTCTGCTGTTTTGAGCTTCCGTTTTTCCTTCTTCAGGCTTCTTGCTATAGCGATGATCCTGCGCTTGAAAAGCTCTTGTTCGACGGGCTCCTCGGGCACGACGAGTTCGTCGTCATTGAGGCTTGTTTCATCTTCGGAGGGAGGTATATAGTTATGATCCTCAACCTTTTCTTCTGCCGCCCTTTCGTGAGGGCTTGCTTCTGCATCCTCCTGCGCTGAGTCTTGCTGGAGTGGGTTATCTTCGGCACTCTCTGGGGTATTGTTATTTCCTGTGCCGGAATCTATATTCTTGTTGTGGTGGGATTTAGAGCGCGCCACCGACGCCGGGCGTTTGGGCTGCTTCTTTAGAGTCTGCTCCACTGCATCTTCGCCATCCCTTCTTTTGGGGTGTCCACCATGTAAACGCTATATGACGAGGTGGCTTTCAGATTGCTCAGTAGGCGCTGGTTCTGTTCGCCTCCAAGATCGCGTCCATAGTGTCGATGTCTTGAGTCGTAATCTAGCATGTCGGTTAAATCCTCGGCAAAGGCTATAAAGTGGGTGGTGGGTGGGCTCTGAATTTCTTCGTCGTCGAACTCCAACCGCCCCGCCATAGTCCGCCAGATTCTCTGATAGCGAGAGATGCTTCAGGAATTCAGGATATCGCCAAGGCGAGTGCTGGAAGATGTCCGCGGCGGTGAATTCCATAACCGGCACCCAATCCGGTTTGATTGGTAGGGGCGCGGGAGGCTCGGAGTCCGGCGAGGAGTCCGGCGCCTCGGGATCACGAAGTTCGCGAGGGACAAATTGGTATTCGCCCATCGCCGTGGATGTTGAAGCCCGGGCGGCGTCTATCCACCGCCCTCGACATGGGCAATCGGCTCGGGCTAGTGGCCGAACGGATCCGAAGTCTGCCACCAAAGCACCGTCCGCCAAGCAGAGCTAGATCATGCCCATCGCCACAAAGGCGGAGCGCTTAGGCGTAGCTCGAGTCCGTCGAATATCGAGTCTCCGCGTCATCGGCCGTGAAGTTCTAGCTTCGAATCGACTCGACGGCGGGCGAAGCTTCGATCTGCTCCAGATGGCCAAGAGAATTGCCCGCATTGCAAAGCCGCCGAATATGAAGATCTGTCCGGGAGAAAAGTCTCACCACGGACAGCGTTGATGGTTGAAGATGCCATCGAGCCTATCGGGACGACACGAGGAACTCTCAATGAAAGCACCAATGTCGGTGTCAAAACCGGCGGATCTCGGGTAGGGGCCCCAACTGTGCATCTAGGCGGATGGTAACAAGAGACGAGGGACACAATGTTTTTACCTGTGTTCGGCCCTCTCGATGGAGGTAAAACCCTACGCCCCGCTTGATTAATATTGATGATATGGGTAGTACAATAGTGGATCTACCACGAGATCAAGGAGGCTAAACCCTAGAAGCTAGCCTATGGTATGATTGTTGAGAGGTAATGTTCGTCCTACGGACTAAGGCCCTCCAGTTTATATAGACACCGGAGAGGCTAGGGTTACACAGAGTCGGTTACAATGGTAGGAGATCTACACATCCGTATTGCCAAGCTTGCCTTCCATGCCAAGGAAAGTACCTTCCGGACACGAGCCGGAGTCTTCAATCTTCTATCTTCGTAGTCTTGGAGTCCGGCGGATATTGATAGTCCGGCTGTCCGGACACCCCCTAGTCCAGGACTCCCTCAACCTCCATAATTGAGAAATATTTCCTTAGTCCTCACTAAGGATATTCTTGACCAATGTCCAGTGATCTACTCCTAGATCACTATTGTACTCCCTTGTCAAATACAGAGCAAGGTATACGATAGGTCTGGTACATAGCATAGCATACTTTATAGAACCTATTCTTCGAGGCATAGGGAATGACTTTTCATTCTCTTTCTATTTTCTCTGCTTGTGGTGGGATTTGAGTCTTACTCAATTTCATACCTTTGCAACACGAGCAAGAACTCTTTCATTGATCGCTCCATTTTGAACTACTTCAAAATCTTGTCAAGGTATGTACTCATTGAAAATCTTATCAAGCGTCTTGATCTATCTTAATAGATCTTGATGCTCAATATGTAAATAGCTTTACTGAGGTCTTTCTTCGAAAAACTCCTTTCAAATACTCCTTTATGTTTTGCAGAAAAATTCTACATCATTTTTGATCGACAATATGTCACTCACATATACTAATCAGAAAGGCTGTAGTGCTCCCACTCACTTTATTGTAAATACAGGCTTCGTCGTAAGTCCATATAAAACTATATGCTTTGATCAACTTATCAAAGCATATATTCCAACTCCGAGATGCTTGCACCAGTCCATAGATGGATCGCTGGAGCTTGCACATTTTGTTAGCACCTTTAGGATTGACAAAACCTTATGGTTGCATCATATACAACTCTTCTTTAATAAATCCATTAAGGAATGCAGTTTTTGACATCCATTTGCCAGACTTCATAAAATGTGGCAATTGCTAACATGATTCAGATAGACTTTAAGCATCGATACGAGTGAGAAAAACTCATCGTATTCAACACCTTGAACTTGTTGAAAAACTTTCGCAACAAGTCCAGCTTAGTAGATAGTAACACTACTATCAGTGTCCGTCTTCCTCTTGAAAATCCATTCATTTAACATGGCTTGCTGATCATCGAGCAAGTCAATCAAAGTCCATACTTTGTTCTCATACATGGATCATATCTCAGATTTTATGGCCTTGAGCCATTTCGCGGAATCTGGGCTCATCATCGCTTCCTCATAGTTCGTAGGTTCATCATGGTCTAGTAACATGACTTCCAGAACATGATTACTACACCACTCAGTGCGGATCTTACTCGGAAGACCTACGAGGTTCAGAGTAACTTGATCTCAAGTTTCATGATCAATATCATTAGCTTCCTCACTAATTGGTGTATTTGTCACAGAACTGATTTACGTGATGAGCTACTTTCCAATAAGGGAGCAGTGCAGATTACCTCATCAAGTTCTACTTTCCTCCCACTCACTTCTTTCGAGAGAAACTCCTTCTCTAGAAAGGATCCATTTTTAGCAACGAATATCTTGCCTTTGGATCTGTGATAGAAGGTGTACCCAACAGTTTCCTTTGGGTATTCAATGAAGACGCACTTCTCCGATTTGGGTTTGAGCTTATCAGGATGAAACTTTTTCACATAAGCATCGTAGCCCCAAACTTTAAGAAACGACAACTTGGGTTTCTTGCTAAACCACAGTTCATATGTTGTCATCTCAACGGATTTAGATGGTGCCCTTTTAATGTGAATGCAGCTGTCTCTAATGCATAACCCCAAAAAAATATTGGTAAATCAATAAGAGACATCATAGATCGCACCATATCCAATAAAGTGCGGTTACGACGTTCGGACACACCATAACGTTGTGGTGTTCCAGGTGCCGTGAGCTGTGAAACTATTCCACATTGTTTTAATTGATGACCAAACTCGTAACTCAAATATTCGTCTCCACGATCAGATTGCAGAAACTTTATTTTCTTGTTACGATGATTTTCCACTTCACTCTGTAATTCTTTGAACCTTTCAACTATTTCAGACTTATGTTTCATCAAGTAGATATACCCATATCTGCTCAAATCATCTTGTGAAGGTCAGAAAATAATGATACTTGCCACGAGCCTTCATACTCATTGGTCTGCATACATGAGTATGTATTATTTTCAATAAGTCAGTAGCTCGTTCCATTGTTCCGAAGAATGGAGTTTTAGTCATCTTGCCCAAAAGGCACGGTTCGCAAGCATCAAATGATTCATAACCAAGTGATTCCGAAAATCCATCTTTATGGAGTTTCTTCATGCGCTTTACACCGATATGACCTAAACGGCAGTGCCACAAATAAGTTGCACTATCATTATTAACTTTGCATCTTTTGGCTTCAATATTATGAATATGTGTATCACACGATCGAGATCCAACAAACCATTTTCATTGGGTGTATGACCATAGAAGGTTTTATTCATGTAAATAGAACAACAATTATTCTCTAACTTACATAAATAACTGTATCGCAATAAACATGATCAAATCATATTCATGCTCAACGCAAACACCAAATAACATTTATTTAGGTTTAACACTAATTGCGAAAGTATAGGGAGTGTGCGATGATGATCATATCAATCTTGGAACTATTTCCAACACACATCGTCACTTTACCCTTTAACTAGTCTCTGTTTATTCTGTAACTCCCGTTTCGAGTTACTAATCTTAGCAACTGAACTAATATCAAATACTGAGGGGTTGCTATAAACACTAGTAAAGTACACATCAATAACATGTATATCAAATATACTTATGTTCACTTTGCCATCATTCTTATCCGCCAATCACTTGGGGTAGTACCTCTTCCAAAGACCGATCTCTTTGCGGTAGAAGCACTTAGTCTCGTGCTTAGGACCAGACTGGGTTTCTTCACTTGAGCAGCCACTTGCTTGCTGTTCTTCTTGAAGTTCCTTCTTTTCCTTTGCCTTTTCTTGAAACTAGTGATCTTGTTAACCATCAACACTTGATGCTCTTTTCTTGATTTCTACCTTCGCGATCTCAACATCGCGAAGAGCTCAGGAATAACTTTCGTCATCCCTTCATCATGAAGTTCTAGTAACTTAGTGATGGTGACTAGAGAATTCTGTCAATCACTATCTTATCTGGAAGATTAACTCCCACTTGATTCAAGCGATTGAAGTACCTGCATGTCTGAGCACATGCTCACTAGTTGAGCGATTCTCCTCCATCTTTTAGCTATAGAACTTGTTGGAGACTTCATATCTCTCAACTCAGGTATTTGCTAGAAATATTAACTTCAACTCCTGGAACATCTCATATGGTCCATGGCGTTCAAAACGTCTTTGAAGTCCCGATTCTAAGCCGTTAAGCATGGTGCACTAAACTATCAAGTAGTCATCATTTTGAGCTAGCCAGACGCTCATAACTTCTCGCATCCGCTCCTGCAATAGGTCCATCACCTAGCGGTGCATTTAAGGACATAATTCTTCTGTGCAGCAATGAGGATAAACCTCAGATCACGGATCGAATCCGCATCATTGCTACTAACATTCTTCAATACAATTTTCTCTAGGAACATATCAAAATAAACATATGAAAGCAACGACGCAAGCTACTGATCTACAACATAATTTGCAAAATACTAGCAGGACTTAGGTCATGATAAATTTAAGTTCAATTAATCATATTACTTAAGAACTCCCACTTAGACAGATATCTCTCTAGTCATCTAAGTGATCACGTGATCCAAATCAACTAAACCATAACCGATCATCACGTGAGATGGAGTAGTTTTCAATGGTGAACATCACTATGTTGATCATATCTACTATATGATTCACGCTCGACCTTTCGGTCTCCGTGTTCCGAGGCCATATCTCGCATATGCTAGGCTCGTCAAGTTTAACTCGAGTATTCTGCGTGTGCAAAACTGGCTTGCACCCGTTGTAGATGGACGTAGAGCTTATCACACCCGATCATCACGTGGTGTCTCGGCACGACAAACTTTGGCAACGGTGCATACTCAGGGAGAACACTTCTTGATAATTTTAGTGAGAGGTCATCTTAAAATGCTACCGTCAATCAAAGCAAGATAAGATGCATAAAGGATAAACATCACATGCAATCAATATAAGTGATATGATATGGCCATCATCATCTTGTGCTTGTGATCTCCATCTCCGAAGCACCGTCGTGATCACCATCGTCATCGGCGCGACACCTTGATCTCCATCGTAGCATCGTTGCCATTACGCCATCTATTGCTTCTACGACTATCGCTACCGCTTAGTGATAAAGTAAAGCAATTACAGGGCATTTGCATTTCATACAATAAAGCGACAACCATATGGCTCCCGCCGATTGCCGATAACCCGTTACAAAACATGATCATCTCATACAATAAAATATAGCATCATGTCTTGACCATATCACATCACAACATGCCCTGCAAAAACAAGTTAGACGTCCTCTACTTTGTTGTTGCAAATTTTACGTGGCTGCTACGGGCTTGGCAAGAACCGTTCTTACCTACGCATCAAAACCACAACGATAGTTTGTCAAATAGACTCCGTTTTAACCTTCACAAGGACCGGGTGTAGCCACACTCGGTTCAACTAAAGTTGGAGAAACAGACACCCGCTAGTCACCTGTGTGCAAAGCACGGCGGTAAAACCAGTCTCGCGTAAGCGTACGCGTAATGTCGGTCCGAGCCGCTTCATCCAACAATACCGCTGAACCAAAGTATGACATGCTGGTAGGCAGTATGACTTATATCGTCCACAACTCACTTGTGTTCTACTCGTGTATATAACATCAACGCATAAAACCTAGGCTCGGATGCCACTGTTGGGGAACGTAGTAATTTAAAAAAATTCCTACGCACACGCAAGATCATGGTGATGCATAGCAACGAGAGGGGAGAGTGTTGTCTACGTACCCTCGTAGACCGAAGCGGAAGCGTTGACGCAACGTAGAGGAAGTAGTCGTACGTCCTCCTGATTCAACCGATCCAGGCACCGTTACTCCGGCACCTCCGAGTTCTTGACACACGTACAGCTCGATGACGCACCCCGATCTCCGATCCAGCAGAGGCGCAGGGAGGAGTTCCGTCAGCACAACGGCGTGGTGATGATCTTGATGTTCTCCCATCGCAGGGCTTCACCTAAGCACCGCTACAATATGACCGAGGTGTAATATCGTGGAGGGGGGCACCGCACACGGCTAAGGAACGATCTCAATGATCAACTTGTGTGTCTAGGGTGCCCCCCTACCCCCGTATATAAAGGAGGGAGGGAGGAGGTGGCCGGCCCAAGGGGGGCGCGCCATGGGAGGAGGAAACCTACTCCAAGTAGGTTTCCCTCTTTTCCTAATCCAAGTTGGAGGGAAGGAAGGAGTAGTAGTAGTAGGAAGGAGGAGGGAAGGAGAGAGGGGGGGGCCGCCCCCACCCAATTCGGATTGGGCTTGGGGGTGCGCCTCTCTTGCTCCTTCTCCTCCTTCCACTAGGGCCCAATAAGGCCCATATACTTACCGGGGTTCGGTAACCTCCCGAGTCGGTATATTCCCAAACTCTCCCGGAACCTTTCCGGTGTCCAAATATATCCGTCCAATATATCAATCTTTACGTCTCGACCATTTCGAGACTCCTCGTCATGTCCGTGATCACATCCGGGACTACAAACAACCTTCGGTACATCAAAATACATAAACTCATAATATAACTGTCATCGAAACTTTAAGCGTGCGGACCCTACGGTTCAAGAACAATGTAGACATGACCGAGACATGTTTCCGGTCAATAACCAATAGCGGGACCTGGATGCCCATATTGGTTCCTTCATATTCTACGAAGATCTTTATCGATCAAACTGCATAACAACATACTTTGTTCCCTTTGTCATCGGTATGTTACTTGCCCGATATTTGATCGTCGGTATCCAATACCTAGTTCAATCTCGTTACCAGCAAGTCTCTTTACTCGTTCTGTAATACGTCATCTCATAACTAACTCATTAGTTACATGCTTGCAAGGCTTAGGTGATGAGTATTACCGAGAGGGCCCAGAGATACCTCTCCGACAATCGGAGTGACAAATCCTAATCTCGAATTATGCCAACTCAACATGTACCTTCGGAAACACCTCTAGAGCGCCTTTATAATCACCCAGTTACATTGTGACATTTGGCAGCACACAAAGTGTTCTTCCGGTAAACGGGAGTTGCACAATCTCATAGTTGCAGGAACTTTGTATAAGTCATGAAGAAAGCAATAACAGTATACTAAACGATCAAGTGCTAGGCTAACAGAATGGGTCATGTCAATCACATCATTCTCCTAATGATGTGATCCCGTTAATCAAATGACAACTCTTTTGTCCATGGCTAGGAAACATAACCATCTCTGATAAACGAGCTAGTCAAGTAGAGGCATACTAGTGACACTATGTTTGTCTATGTATTCACACATGTATTATGTTTCCGGTTAATACAATTCTAGCATGAATAATAAACATTTATCATGAAGTAAGGAAATAAATAATAACTTTATTATTGCCTCTAGGGCATATTTCCTTCAACAGGTGTACGTGCGTGGGATGAGCATGGACAGGAAGAATTTGACCTAAAGGCGTTGTTGTTCATGACCATCAATGATTGACCTACTCTCAGTAACCTTTCAAGACAGACAAACAAGGGATACCGCGGATGCACGCACTGTTTGGATGATACCGACAGTATATATTTGGATAGTTGTAGGAAGAATGTGTACTTGGGACATCGTCGATTTCTTCCGAGCAGGCATCCCGTAAGAAAGAAAGGCAAGCATTTAAAAGGTGAGGCGGATCACCGGACGAAGCCTCGCCATCGTACTGGTGTTGATGTACATGATATGGTCAAGGATTTGAAGGTAATCTTTGGAAAGGCTCCTGGCGGACAACCTATTCCGAAGGACGCTGACGGACGCGCACCCATGTGGAAGAAGAAATCTATATTTTGGGACCTGCCATATTGGAAAGACCTAGAGGCTGCTCCGCAATCGACATGATGCACGTGACAAAGAATCTTTGTGTGACCCTGCTTGGCTTCTTGGGCGTGTATGGGAAGACAAAAGATACACCAGAGGCACGGGAGGACTAGCAACGTATGCACGGAAAAGATGACATACATCAGGGTCAGGCCAGCTACGCTCTTACAAAACAAGAGAAGGAAATCTTCTTTGAATACCTGCTCGGTATGAAGGTACCGTCTGGCTCCTCGTCGAATATAAAGGGAATAATAAATATGGCAGAGAAAAAGTTCCAGAACCTAAAATCTCATGACTTCCACGTGATTATGATGCAAGTGCTTTCGGTTGCATTGAGGGGGCTTCTACCGAAAAACGTTCGATTAGCCATTGTGAAGCTATGTGCATTCCTCAATGCAATCTCTCAGAAGGTAATCAATCCAGAAATCATACCAGGGTTACAGAATGATTTGGTGCAATGTCTTGCAGTTTCGAGTTGGTGTTCCCACCATCCTTCTTCAACATCATGACGCACGTCCTAGTTCACCTTTGCAAAGAGATTTAACATTTTGGGTCCTGTATTTCTACACAATATGTTCCCCTTTGAGAGGTTCATGGGAGTCTTGAAGAAATATGTTCATAACCGTGCTAGGCCAGAAGGAAGCATCTCGAAGGGCCATGAAAATGAGGAGGTCATTTAGTTTTGTATTGACTTTATTCCTGACCTTAAGCCGATTGGTGTTCCTGAATCGCGGCATAAGGGCAGACTGGATGGAAATGGCACGCTAGGAGGGCATAATAATATGTATGGATGGGCATTCTCTCACTGAAGCACACTACACAGTTCTACATAATTCCGTCTTGGTGGCTCCGTATATGGAGGAACACAAGAATTTTCTACGCTCCAAACACCCGGAGCAGTCTGACGACTGGATTACACGTGAACAAACGAGGACTTTCGTCGGTTGGTTGTAGAAATGTGCCATGCATGATGGTGATATTGAAGATGACCTCTACTCACTGTCCCAGTTACCATCTTCAAATATAATGACTTTCAAAGGGTATGAGATAAATGGGAATACATTTTACACGATCGCCGAAGATAAGAAGAGCACCAACCAAAATAGTGGTGTCCGCTTTGATCCAACAACCAACACGAGAAAGGAAACATATTATGGTTACATAGAGGACATATGGGAACTTAACTATGGAGGTGGTTTGAAGTTCCCTTTGTTTCGGTGCAAATGGATCAATATGACACGAGGCGGGGTAACGGAAGACCCGCAGTACGGAATGACAACAGTGGATCTCAACAATATTGCATATGCAGACGAACCATTCATCCTAGCCAATGATGTGGCGCGGGTTTTTTATGTGAAAGACATGTCTACCAGGCTGAGAAAAAGAAAAGATAAGGAAGCGAATGGATCATACGATGAGCCAAAGCGCCACATAGTTCTTTCAGGGAAAAGAAACATCGTGGGAGTGGATGACAAGACAGACATGTCAGAAGATTATTAAAAGTTTGATGAAATTGCTCCATTCACAGTGAATATTGACCCGAGCATCCAGTTAAATGATGAAGATTTTCCATGGCTATGGCGCAAAGGGACACACCTTGAAGAAAAAGTTTCACACCCAAAGATGCAGGATGTGATCGGCTTCACTATCATCACTTTCTTCTGTGTTTCACACCCAGGAGGGAATCTCTATAATAATTAGGGTAGTTATGTGTTTTGGCATTTGAAACACGAAGAAATTTTATGTGCAAACAAATTCTTTCATGCATTTACTGATTTTTTCACCTAAATGACCCTGAAATTGAAAAGCATTTCAAATGAACTCAGAAAAGGTTGAAAGTTGGCATGGTATCATAATTTCACCCACATAGCATGTGAAGAAAAGTAGAGAGGGTTACCGCAAAAACTGGATGCACTTCGTGTATAAAATGGACAATCTCTTTTGAAGTATCAGGGTTGCGGACGAAAACTCATCTGGTACAAAGGCATTTCATTTTTTAAATAACCTAAGCATTACCAAATTGAATATAATGATAAATCACACTAAAATTAAACATAAGAAAAGGGAATCACTGAAAAATCTATTTTCAAAGTTAAGTTATTCACAAACTAGTGATTCACACAAATTTCAAATAATTCAAATTTAAACTATTCAAATTTGAAAACTACCAGCACTAACAGAAAGTTTGTAAATTTTGTACCTAAAGCAAAAATATTCACAAAGAAACTCTAAATACAGCAAAAAAACAACTCAAAAATAAATAAAACAAAAAATAAATAAAGCAAAAAAATAAGAAAATGAAAAAGCGCGCCTACTGGGCCAGAGCAGCCTGCATACGACTAGAAACCTAACATGTTGTTGGGCGGGATGCAGGCCATAAAACCCAGAGGCCTGAGGCGTGAGAGAATGTAGGCCCAGTAGGCCTGCTTTGGAGAGGAGATCGAGAGAGCTACCGCACTGGAGCTTATAAACAAGTGCGGACGCCCCTCGGCTAGCGAGGTGGGACTAAACTTGCCGCACCGCACCTGCGCCAGCGCACCAACTTTAGTACCGGATGGTGGCTCCAACTGGTACTAAAGGGTGGGTCTTTAGTACCGGTTGGTGCCACCACCCGGTACTTCCCGCCGCTTGGCCTGGCCAAAACAGACCTTTAGTACCGGTTGGCTCCAACCGGTACTAAAGGGTGTTCTATATAAGAAAGTACTTCAAAAAAATTTCAGTTTCTCATCTCTCCCTCTGCTTCTTTCTCCTCCTCTGCCGCCGCTTGCCGCCCTCGCTATCGCCCCATCGCCCGTCCCGTCGGCGTCCGTCGCCGTCGCCGTTGTCGTTGCCGCCCAGCCATCCCGTCCCGTCGTCCCGTCGCCCGCCCGCCCGTCGTTGTGCCCTTGTCGTCCCCTGCCCGTCCATGCCCGTCGTGTCCCGCCCGTCCCCATCCACGTCGTCACCGCCCATCTCCGTCCCCGTCACCGCCCCCCGTCGCTGTGCCTCGCCGGTGAGCTCCTGCCCCGGCCGCCATGTCCACACACACACACACACACACACACACACACACACACAAACACACACACACACACACACACACATTAGTTTTTTATTTAGTTATAGAAATTTTTCTGTTTTTTAGTTATAGAAATATAAGAAATGTTATAGAAATGCTAGTTATATAGAAATGTTACAAAAATTTCTGTTTTTTAGTTATAGAAATGTTAGCAATTTTTCTGTTTTTTAGTTATAGAAACATTAGAAATGTTATAGAAATGTTAGTTATATATATAGAAATGTTAGAAATTTTAGAATTAGTTTTAATTAGATGAATTAGATTAATGTCAAATTGTTAGAATTTGCATATAGAATTGTAGTTATCACAATCCAATCATTTAAAAATGTTACTTTTTGCGGGCATATAGTATTTGTTCTCGACGATGCCCGGCCCGCATCCTCGCCGTCGACCCGTTCGCGACGATGTCCGGCTGACCCATGTCCGGGACTGGGCTCCGCCGGGCTGGCACTGGGATGTTCTACCTGGAGGGGCGCGCCGCTTGGTGAAGAACCCGACCTCGGGTCCCGTTGTCGACCCTGATCTCCTTTGGTGGCGTTCGCGTGGGCCACATTCGGTGCAGAGGGAGCCGACCCCGCCGGAGGTGGTGCGTCGCCGTGTCAGGGAGGAGGACGAGCACGTCCATCGCTACATGGCTGCTATGGACGTCAGGTTCTCCAATACTTGGCAGGTTCTTTGGGCAGATGACCGGAGATATGATCTTGTGATGGTTCCTTCTCTTTGGGTGTCCACCGCCCGCACCCCAGGAACCGCAAGTGGACTAGATTCTTCTGTAGTATTCGATCTTTATTAGGTACCTAGCTAGAGAAGAGGAATTGTTCGAGATCATACGCAGCCCTCGCAGGCTAGATGATCTGAATGAAGCAGATGATAGCTCCCAATATCTGAACAATACCGAGGAGGGTGATGATAAGACATTCGACCTCGACGACCGAGCTGATGAAGTCATGAACCATGATTATGATTATGATGACGCAGACAATGTTTATGATGACACAGACAATAATGTTGATCTTGAAATAACAAAGACTACCGACGAGGTATATTTATATAAGCAGGCATCTGGTGATCATCACATGTTTTTTTATTTGAAGATGTATTAACGAATCGATCTTTATTCTTTCAGCCCTACGGATCGAGCAAATCTGCTTCTACAGACAGCAGGACAAAGCGAGGCCCAGGCAAAAAGTTGAAGGAGGGTGTAAAGTATGACATGACTCCATCGAAGCTAATGGCGAACCCCTCACGCCTAAGAACATTACGAACAAGTGGACTCGTCAGTGTGGAGTTCTTGTGAAGGACCAACTCCCGATCTCCATTCAAGAATGGAAAGAGCCAAAAACTAAACGTCCAGATGTTACTTGGGTCAACGATAGAGTAAAAAAACCTTTGGGAATCTCTGATGGAACATTTCACCCTACCAGATTATATCACTGATGCAGATGTGCAGAAAGTCAAGGACGCTGCTCTTAAGAAGATGGCAGTTGCATTCAACACCCACAAGAAAACTGTATGGGCCAACTACCTCGCTGCAGAAAGGAAGACTCCAGAATTCAAGGGAACACTAGAGAAGCAAAGAAAACACTGGCCCGCTTTCATGAAATTCAAGGAATTAGAATTATCTAAGGAATGGTTGAGAAAAACAAGGCCAATGCCGCAAAGAAGACGCAGTTCCATAGGCTGGGTCCAGGTGGCTACGCGGTGGGAATGCCTAAGTGGGATAAGTCTGAGCAAGAGATGGAGGATGCATGGGTCACTCCGGTTACTAGGAGCTGGCCCCCCAGGTGTAGAACTTGGTTCTATGCGCATGGGGGGGCGTTGGACCCGAAGATAGGCCTGGTTTCAAAGAAGGCAAGTCTAAATGGAGCCGAACAAAAGATACTTGATGCAATAGAAGATGCTCGAAAGGGGGTGTTCATGCCCAACAGAGAGAACGACGAGCTTACACGCGCCCTGGGAAATCCTTAACACCCGAGAAGAACACGAGGCAAGGGCGTTATTCCCTGGTATGAGGGCTTTTACGAATTGTCGTGGAATTAACACGTCAGATGTCCTAGTGAAAGGACTTAGTCGTGGAGCCATCGCAACGAGATTAGCAAAAAGGGGTTAAACCGGACAAAGGACACGGGGAGTTTATACTGGTTCGGCCCCTTGCGGTGAAGGTAAAAGCCTACGATCCATTTGTGGTGGAATTGATGGGGTCTCGATGAGCAGGGAGCGAATCTGCTTTACCTATTTGTCGAGTTGTTGTCTCTTATCCCTGAACCGCCGCCGGGTCGTCCCTTTATATACACAGGTTGACGCCCGGTGGTTTACAGAACACCGAGGCCGGCTCATACATGTGTCCGGCTCGGTTTCTATCTTTCCTAACTTACAACACAAGTTTACACATCTCATGCTGGTTTACATTTATGGGCTCTAAACCGCCTTTGGGCTCTAGGCCTCAAAGCTTCAATGACTGAGCGTCATATTCCTTGTCTTCATGGGCTTCAATATGGATGAGCATAAACCGGCTCCTTCTGGGCGGTTTATACTCAGTAGTTATATCCCCAACATTAGGCCCCAGATTGATTTGAACCTGTTCATGTCAATCTTCAATACTTAGAAAAAACTCCTTGAATACGCTCGTATAATCCTTGTAAACCGCCATGACATCTCCTCCATATGAACTTGATAAACCTCCATGACGTCATCTTCTAAGATTGCAGCGAATCGTCATGACCTCATCTCTGTATAAAAACCAGTGAATACTTCTTTATTAATTAATCTCCGAAAACTGAGGCGAGAGCTGTGTTAGATATCCAATTTTTGGCTCCTTGATTCTCGCGCCTATCATTTATCCTTTGCCTTTATAAATAAGAACGGGGGTCCTTTCCATTCTCCCCCTTGCCTCTTCATCTCTTCTTCTTCCTCGCGACCCCGAAGAGCCCGAGCTCCGCCGCCGCCGTCGACCTTCGCATCTGCACCAACAAGGCTGCTGCATCAACCTGTTCTTGACCAGATAAACTACGACGCACCTCCGCTGCCCCGCAGCACCAGTAAGTACTCCTCTTTCCAAATATCAGATCTGCATTATGGTTCCTCTGTTCGTCGGTGTTCTTCACTGTTTGTCCTTTTTCTCTCTTAGATCTCATAGCTTGATCTGAAACTGATAGTAAAGGTGTGCGGTAGTAATTCAGTGCCCCTAGTCACCCTCAGAAACCACTTTTTACTGCATGAGATCCCGTCCAAGCATATGCGCTCTTCTGCTGTTGCGACCTTTAGGTTTAAAATTCCTCCCCTTTTGTAGAGCTGTGGTAGATCCAAAATTATGACACCAACTTGTAAAACCTGTTTGTGTAAGACTTAAGAAAATTTCAGATCTGTCCCTTCCGCACCATTGTAGGCGGTTTAACCGTTAAAAGTTGATAGTCTTTCAGGTACCTTTATCCCTCTCTTAAACCGCCAATTTTACCCGAGCATCAGTATCTGGTTTAACATGTACATTTCCTCTAGTTGATTCCTTCTCCCGGCCTGGCGCCGGTTTATGCATATCAATCTTGAATCGTAAACTGGCGTTTGAACTTCTTTTACAGCTTGTTATCAAAAATGGCCAAACAGTTCTTCTCTTGCAATTGGGCTCCTTCCAGGGTTACGAAAGAGCAACTTAATTCGTATGTTGTGACTAGCATTTTAGCAAAGCAAGAAACCATCCATTGGAGAGCCCCGAGTACTGAAAATCTTCCTGAACCTCAAGATGGAGAAGTAGTTGTTTTTTGTACATCATTTGGACCGAGGATTCAGCCCTCCCGGTTCAAAAAATTTCTGGGATGTACTTGCCAGCTTCCAACTCCACCCTCAAGATATTGGACCGAACTCCTTGTCCAATATTTGCAATTTCCAAGTGTTGTGTGAGGTTTATCTGCAAGAAGAACCGACCGTCGATTTTTCAGAGATTTCTTCCACTTGAACCGCCGTACTGAATTTACTGACGGCCCCAACACTGAACTTGGTGGGGTGTCAATTCAGAAAAGGAAAGAAGTCAATTTTCCTCACGACAAACACCACAGCCACCCCAAGGACTGGAATCAAACGTGGTTTTACTGCCGGAATACCGCTCCTGAAGATGAAAATCCTCTGCCGGGTTACCGTGCTCACCAGCTCAGTAATGAACATCCATGTCCTCAATGGCTTACTGCCAAGGAACGATCGAAATATGCACCACAGATTTCCAAGATCCGGGCTTTTATGGCAAACGGTTTAACTGGTATTGACCTTGTATGTTGCTGGGTTTCAGGGAGTATCTTGCCCTTAAGCCAGCGTCCCGGATTAATGTGTGAATACACAGGAGAGTGAAAAGATCCTCAACGTCATGTCGATATTCAGCTAACTGATGACGAGATTACTGAAGCTGTCAAAAAGATGTTGGATGAACCGATATCTGAGTGCAGCAAGACTGGGCTGCGTCCCTATTATGCCTCCCATAAACTGCCAGCTGTAAGAATTGTACCTTTTGCTTTTAAGGCGCCCCCCTATTGAAACTTTCTGATGACCTTCTGTTTATCTTTGCAGAGCAATGACCCGTTTTGGAAGAGGAAATCTCAAGACAAACCGGCTAAACCACAAGAAAAACCGGTGAGAGCGCCTCGTGCTAAGAGCAAGGCCTCAAAGAAGCCAGCGAAGAAGAGAACCGCCGAGTCCCCTGATCCAGCCGAAGATGTTGATGACTTAGAATCAGAGGTACAAATTGATTCCCTTGGCTCATTTTTCATGCACCTTATTGACAATGACCCTTATCAGGATGATGCGGAGGCGAGCCGTGCTGATCATGTAGAGGTAATTCCCCTTTCTTCCGATTCAGATCATGTGCCAGTACGAAAACTCCGTCGCGCAATCCGGAAAGTAAAACGTTCACATCCTCTTGCTTATTTGGATCCACACTTTTCTTTGAAGACACAGCAACCTGAAGCTCGTCGCACAACCCGGCATAGTGGCCAACAAGTTACCTCCTCCGGTTTACCGGACACCCCGGTTTGAAAACGTCGTCCAGAGGTCTCTTGTACTTCTAATAAATCTTATCCCGGGGCAGGTTACTTCCGATACCCTCTTAATCCGTCTGATTCAAATTATCAAGGAACCTCCAACTCATCCTGTCGTGGATTTGTCACTGCAGATGTCCTAGGGAAAGGACTTAGTCGCAGAGCCATCGCTACGGGTTTACTTGAAGGAGTTAAAGCGGACGCAAAGACACAAGGGTTTATACTAGTTCGGCCCCTTCGATGAAGGTAAAAGCCTACGTCTAGTTGTGATGGAATTGATGTGGTCTCAATGGCTAGGGAGCAAACAAGCTTCGCCTAGGCTCGAGTTGTGGTTGTCTGTCCTTGAACCGTCGTGGTCGTCCCTTATATACACGAGTGACGCCTGTCGGTTCATAGAGTCCCAACCGTTCATACTGTATCCCGTTGGTATCTCTCTATCCTAACTTACAATACAAGTTATACATCGGGCCGTGTACGGCTACAAGTTCTAAACCGACTACAGGCCTTGGGCCTTTCTCTGCTTATACCACTACGGAGTTAACTCGGCCCAGGCTGGCCGGTTTACACCTAGTGATAATATCCCAACATTAGGCCCCAGATTGATTTGAACTGGTTCATGTCAATCCTTCACAAAGCTTGTATCTTGGACATCTTCTATTGACTGGTAAACCGCCATGTCGTCATCACTTCTGGTCACTGTAAACCGGTATGACGTCATCCTGAAATTTGATCATTTATAACGCCCTCTTTAAATAGCAGTTCCTGGATCCACGCGCTTGACCTAGCTTGGCTGCCTTATAAATAGGACCGAAGGGTCATTTCTCTCTTCCCTTCGTCTCCTCTTCTTCGTCTTCCTCGCGCCGCTGTTCTTGGAGCTCCGCCACCGTCGTCGACTTTTGCCTCGTCTGGGCATTGCATCGACCGAACGTATTCGAATATTGCGGCCTCTTTCGCGTCTTCTCCGCTCCCGTAAGCTTCTTCCCTTCTCGACTTTAGATCTGTTTTTAGGGTTCCACTTCATCTTTGTGTTCTTCGCTGCCTTCGCTCGTCCTTTTAACCTTGAACAACACCGTGAATCAGATTGTATTAATAGCGACTCCTGCGCATCCGCCGATTTTCTCGCCTTAAGTCCATGGATCTTCGCATACATATCTGCTTCATAGTCCACTTCCGTTTACGCCTTACTTCCGTGAAATATTTTCATTTTACGTAAACTGCGTTTGATCCGTAGCTATAATAGGATCTTGTGAAACTTGTTTCTGCAAACTAACTATCCATAGCTTCAATTGCTTCCAAAGCCTAGATTAGGCGGTTTAACTCACCATAGGAAAAGGCTGCTAAACCGGCACAGATACACCATTAGTCCCCTTGTTGAACCGCCAGAATCCACCTGATATCATATCACAGGAAACCGGTTTATAGACACTGCCTCCAGTTTATCATAACTTAGATCAATCACCTTGTATCAAGCATGCTCTTGAACCGGATCAATTACTTTTTGTAGATCTTATCATGGCCAAACAAGTGTATGAATGCAACTGGGTTCCTTCTCGCATCACTGAGTCACAGCTGAATGATCTGGTCTCGATTGGCGCTTTAGATGACAAAGATACAGTCCACTGGAGGGTCCCTGGAGAGGAATGTCCTCCCACACCCTAGGAAGGAGAAGTTGTGGTCTTCGCAGATCACCTGGCCCGGGGCTTCAAACCGCCCGGTTCAAATTTTACCGGGACGTGTTAGCCAATTTTCAGCTCCGTCCCCAGGACATTGGCCCCAACTCCGTCACCAATTTATGCCACTTTCAAGTACTATCTGAAGTATATCTTCAAGAGGAACCTTCTGTTGAACTGTTTAGAGACCTCTTCCATCTAAACCGTCGCACTGAATTCACCGACGGCCCCAATACTGAATTGGGTGGCATGGCTATTCAAAAGAGGAAGGAGATCACCTATCCCCACGTCAAACTCCATACTCACCCCAAGGAGTGGAATGCGACTTGGTTTTATTGCAAGGATACTTCTCCTGAAGATGAAAATCCCTTACCTGGCTTTCGTCCGGGCGGCTAAGCAACACCCATCCGTTTCCACAAAGATTAAGCGCCAAAGATAGAAGCAAATATGCCCATAATCGTCCAAGCTCCGAGCTTTTATGGCTAACGGTTTGACTGGAATAGATCTTGCACGCTGCTGGTTATCATGGGGCATACTGCCTCTGAGCCGGCGTTCCGGTTTGATGTGCCAGTACACTGGTAGTGTCGACGACCCACTCCGACACACGAAACTCGAACTTTCTGATGATAAAGTTACGGACTCGGTAAAAAGGATCCTGAATGAACCGGAGCACCTCTGTGCTCAAACCGGTCTAGCTCCTTACTGCACCACCAACAAACCGCCTGCGATAAGTTTCTAGTTGTTCCATCATTAAACATGTTACTGCTTCATGTATCCAACATTTAATTATTTCTGATCCAGGGTGATAATCCGTTTTGGAGCAAGAAACTTTCACAAGACAAAGCGGAGAAAGCAGGGCGGCCAACCCGGCCCAAAACCAAATTTGTCAAGAAATCAGCCCATAAGAGAAAGACCATCGCTTCATCGACCCAGCCATTGGCGATGATGTGGGTAATCCGGATCTTGAGGTAGAACTTGATTCTCTTGGCTTGCTTTTTACACGCCTTTATTGATGATGATGCTTGTCGATGATGATCTTTGAAGCCAGACAATGCAGGATTCGCCGAGGTAACTATTCTCTCTTCGATTCAGCAAATTTGCCTTTACCAAAATTTCGCCAGTAAACCGAAAGTTAATTTTTCTCACCCTCTTGCTTATTTGGATCCCAAATTTCTTATGAAGACACAAAGAACAGGAGGCTCGCCGCACAACCCGCAAGACAGTGGTCGGTAGTTACCTCTGCGGTTTACCAAACAGCCCGGTTCGAAGCGCCATCGAGGTCTCCGACCTTTTATTGCTTTAAATTCTAAGGCGGGTTTCTTCCACAACCTCTTAATCCATCCGACTCCGATTATCGTGTCACTTCCCATTCATCCTCTGGTGAATCATCGCCACTCGATTACCACCATTGAAGATAGCCGCCGGGTAAGCCAAACCGACCATATGCTTCTAATATATTGTGTAATGGTTTACACTTTTCCCTGACTCTTTGTCTCTTAGAACCAAACCGAAACCCAGCAAGAAGGCCCGTTTGGATAAAACTGCTGAAGAAGATGCCGCTTTAGATCATGAGAGAGCACCAGATGTTGAAAATTTTGCCTCTGAAGACATTCCCAATGATCCTCCGATACAAGATGTTGTTATTCCCGAAGAAAGGCCTGTTAACACTTCAACCTCTGCCGATCCACCTGCCAGCACCGTCCGGTTTGGCAAATCCCACAGTCCTGCTGACAAAACGGCCGTGCCCACACAATCCGTCGAGTCAAAAGATGATGACGTGGTAATTACTAGTATGGGCCATTCTGAACCGGGGAATCCTGCAACTTTAACCAGGCACACTGTAAAAGAAGATTTTTCTGCTTTGAACAAAGGAAAATGGGATGTTGAACTGGAAACATATGCTGCTCTGAGCGCCCAAGACCTTCATTCTGGCTATTTAAACCGGCTTTATACTAGCCGTGACTATGAAGCTGGCCTAGTCAAGTTAATGAGAGACAAGTTTGAGGTAACTCACTCCTTTACTTACTGCCATTATATTAGTCCGTCTAGCCCCCAAGGGCCGATTTGTAATCTTGATCAAACCGGGACTTGAATATATCCTTTCACAACTTTGAAATCCACCTGCATAACCCCCAAGGGCCGGTTTAACTTTGCATATTTAAACCGGGTCCTCAATAAAAAACTGCCTTTGGAAACATACGTAGATCAAATAGCCATTAGCCCCCAAGTACCAAGTTGAATACTTGTATTGAGATTGGAACTTTGTCATCTAGCATATATATAAAAATCAAAGGTACATTAGCCCCCAAGTGTCAAGCATATAACTTTGTTGTGTGGTTGAGACTTGTGATCTTCTTGAATTGCTTGCTGAACATACTATCGATACACAGGCTGAGGTGAAAATCAAGGAGGACCGGATTGCCGATTTACAAGAGGCGTTGAAAACCCAGCAGGCCGAAACAGAGAAGGCCAAGAGAGAATTAACCAGTGCTTTGAACGCCACTGAACAGTTGAAAGAAGGCTTCAAGAAAGAACAGGCTGACTGGGCCACTGAGAAGGCCAATTTAATCAAACGAGCAGAAAATGCTGAAGCTGCCCTTAAACCGGTGGTAGATGATCTGACGGCCGTAAAACGGCAAGTACATTCTATGACTGCGGCAATCTTTGGTAAGCTTCCTTTGAACAGTTGTGATGTGTTGAACCTGCTGTATCATCACTCCGGTTTGAGACTAACTTTTTACTGTTGTAGGCACACGCATTGGGCACTTAGGAAACGATGTGCGGAAGAAACTGAAGGTTGTCTACACCTTAGTAGAACAGTTATATACCGGAGCCCAGCGTATCATCACCACAGCCTCGCATAACAACCCGGCACCTTCCTTTATTCAAGATACTCTGAACCGGTTGTCCATGCTTCCTGCCCGGATTGAAGAGGTGAAAAAATCTGCTGCTCGAACCGGAGCTATTAACGCCTTGATCCGAGCAAGGCATGGGTACCAGACTTTGACCCTGTGGAAGTAGCTCAAGGCTATCCCAGTGTTAAAGAAGATGGTTCTGATTTCAATGAAGATGATTTACGGGCTATAAACCGTGCAGTACGCCCTCTGGCTTGTCAGCTGGCCGAAGAAGCCGATTTGGAGCATTATCAAGCACAATACAATGACCAGAACAAGCGAGTGCCAGCTCCAACTTTTGAAGCAGAAAATCTGATCCCTCCAATCCGTAAGCATACCTACGCCCCTGATATTGAACCGTCTTCCCTGATCCATGAAGAAGCTGTTTTTCAAGCGTTAATGGGCATCGACTGGACCACTGTTGATTTCCAGCCAATGGGTACAGATGAGGAAGCGGAAGCGGCGGAAGATGAAGAGCAGACTTGAACCGGAGGCCGGTTCGAATATCTGTCTTTTGACGGTTGCCTCAAAGAACAATGATCTTACTTGTGCACCATGTTGCCTTGTAATAGCTTTAGTTAATACTTTCCGGTTTGAATATGCCTTCGTGCATAAGTAGTGAAACTTTTGTTTGATTCGTACTTCCTGCAACCAGAAAAATTTGAACCTCGGTGGCGGTGATACCGCCAGCCGGTTTATGATATTGAATATATGTATCAGAAATCCAACAAATATGTGATACAAATACCTGCCGTGTTTGGGTATGAAGCTGGCGTAGCCAAACTTAAAGCGGAGGCCTTAAAAACCATGACCGTCGGTAAAGCGAGGAGAGAACAACTCCCATATAAACCGTGCTGAATCAGCACAAGCCCCCTTGTTATTCAATGATGATAACAAGAAAAAGGTAAACCGGATAAATAAATTCCGGAGTAAGATTTACCCGTGTTTTGTCAATTTGTAATTGACAGTTGAACCGGATAAAAACGTTATCGGTTTAAAAAACGCAACAAAAAATCAAATACCAATTATGAGAAAATATGGCAACAAAGGCAACAAATTTTTGCAAAAGAAAAAGCTTTACTGAGCTGGTCAGATGGTATTACCATGGTCAGACGCAACCAAGCTCCCCGAAGGCGTAGCGATGGTGCCAGTCAGCTAGGTCCCCAAAAGACTCGTGGCAATACGCCGGCCAAGTGGCATGACATTGGTTCGGGTTCGACCAAGCCCCCAAATGACTCTGGCCCTGTAGGCCGACCAAGAGGCGTGACCGGTTCAGACTTGACCGTGTCCCCAAATGATCTGGTGGCTTTCGCCTATCAAGAGGTGTTGCATTGGTTCGGACACGACCAAGCCCCCAAGTGATAAAAAACAAATGTCAAGGGGTAAACCGGAGGCCGCTTTAAAAACAGAATCACTCCATGTAACCACGCATGATGAGAAAGACAGAGACCCCGCTTTAGCTGAGGCTCCGGTTTATTATATCGAAGATAATATATACATTGTCATGATATGTACATAAATAGAGCCGATGGCTCAAGTGTAGTAAGGCGAAGATGAGCTAAGTTCCATGGCTGTTGGTCTCCTCTCTCGATGTGCGTGAGTCTTGACGCCTCGAATATCAATCGATAGTATGACCCGTTGTGCGATTCTTGCCGACCACAAAAGGTCCTTCCCAGTGGGGATAACTTGTGCATATCTGTGCGGTCTTGGATGAGCCGAAGCACCAAATCTCCTTCTTGAAAGGTTCTGGTTTTAACCCGGCGACTGTGATAACGACGAAGATCTTGCTGGTAAATTGCCGAACGAGCAGCTGTCATATCACGCTCTTCATCCAACAGGTCCAAAGCGTCTTGCCGTGCCGTCTCGTTGTCCGCTTCAACATAAGCCGCCACACGAGGCGAGTCGTGCCGGATATCGCTGGGGAGAACTGCTTCTGCTCCATAGACCATAAAGAACGGTGTGTATCCAGTGGACCGGTTTGGTGTAGTATTGATACTCCAGAGCACAGATGGTAGCTCTTCAATCCAGCATCCCGGTGTCCTCTGCAACGGAACCATAAGCCGGGGTTTGATGCCTCGTAAGATCTCTTGATTAGCTCGCTCTGCCTGTCCGTTGGACTTGGGGTGAGCCACTGACGACACGTCAAGCCGGATGTGCTCTCGTTCATAGAACTCTTTCATAGCACCCTTGGATAAATTAGTACCATTATCAGTAATGATACTGTGTGGAAAGCCAAACCGGAAGATCACCTTTTTGATGAACTGCACCGCTGTTGCTGCATCACACTTGCTGACAGGCTCCGCTTCAACCCACTTGGTAAATTTGTCTACTGCCACCAGAAGGTGGGTCTTCTTATCCTTGGATCGCTTAAAGGGCCCAACCATATCCAGCCCCCAAGTTGCAAACGGCCACGTTATTGGGATCATCCTCAATTCTTGTGCCGGTACATGAGCACGCCTGGAAAAATTTTGACATCCATCACACCGTTTAACCAAGTCCTCCGCATCGATGTGTTGTCAACCAAGAAAATCCGTGGATTTAAACGCTTTGCCACCGGAGACTTTGAACCGGCGTGATGTCCACAATCCCTTCATGGATTTCTCTTAAGATTTCACAGCCTTCCTCCGGGAAACACAACGTTGAAACGCATCGATACCTCGCAATGATGCAACTCACCATTAAGAATCGTCATAGACTTGGGCGCCGGATTATCATGCGCCGTAATCTCATCTTCGGCAATTCCCTCGAGTCATATACGCAAGAAAAGGAATCGTCCAATCCGAATAGCATGTAATGCTGCCACCAATTGAGCCTCCGGATCAGAATAGCCAAATCCGCTTCACCGGGAGCCGGATCGACGGGTTGTGCAAGACGTCCAAAAGACATTAAGCGGGACGGTTTACGCCGAGAACCCAACCGCTCAAAGCGTCCGCCGCTTCGTTCTTCCGCGATCCACATGATCCACTTGATAACCCTTGAAGCAACCCGCAATATTATCCACTTCTCGACGATATCGCGGCCATAAGCGGGTCCTTGAATCCCAAGTGCGGATACTTGCCGAGCCACCGGTCCGAGTCACCAAAGCACTTAACCCGGCTTAAGTTCATCTCTTTAGCCATCCGGAGACCATGGAGCAAGGCTTCAGTACTCAGCTGCATTATTAGTACAAGGAACATTAAGCGGAGAACATAACAAAACTTATCACCTCGTGGGGAAGTTAACACGACTCCAGCCCCGAGCCTTCCAACCGCTCGATCCATCGAAATGAATAGTCCAATATGTGTGATCCGCTTCTCCTCTGGTGCTTGTAACTCCGTCCAATCATTAATGAAATCAACAAGTGCTTGAGACTTCACCGCTGTCCGTGGTATATACTTGATCCATGCGCCCAAGCTCTATGGCCCATTTGGCAATCCGCCGATCGCCTCCCTGTTCAGATGATATCACCCAAAGGAGCTGAATCGACCATTTGTGATAGGGTGCCCTTGGAAATCTTGCTTCAATTTCCGATCGCCATGAAAACACCATAGACTAACTTCGCCAATGCGGATACCTTTGCTTGGACTCAATAAGTACCTCATCGATATAATAAACCGCCGCTGAACCGATACTCCTTGCTCGCCTCCTTGCGCTCCACCACAATAGCCACGCTTACTGCTCGAGCATTGGCTGCCACATATAACAACAGCGGCTCCTTGTCAACCGGAGCCGCAAGAACAGGCGGATTGGCCAACTGCCGCTTTAAGTCCTCAAATGCTTCATCAGCAGCCGGACTCCAGACAAAACTATCTATTTCCTCAGCATCTGGTATAAGGGGATGGCCTTTTCTCCGAGGCGGCTGATAAACCGGCTCAGCGCAGCGATTCTGCCCGCCAAACGCTGAACATCATTGATACACTTCGGTTTAGCCAAGGAAGCAATAGCTTTAATTTTCTCCGGATTAGCCTCGATTCCTCTGTTAGATACCAGAAACCCCAATAACTTGCCTGCCGGAACACCAAAGACGCACTTCGCCGGATTAAGCATCATCTTGTAAATGCGCAAGTTGTCAAAGGTTTCCTTCAAATCGTCCACCAGTGTCTCCTTTTGTCTTGATTTTACTACAATATCATCCACATAAGCATGCACATTGCGGCGATCCGTATGCAGCAATTCAGACACACCACCGATAAGTAGCACAGGCGCTTTGAGCCCAAAAGGCATAGATACATAGCAGAAGGCTCCAAAGGGAGTTATAAACGCTGTTTTCTCCTGGTCCTTAACCGCCATTTTGATCTGATGATATCCAGAGTACGCATCCAAAAAACTTAAACGCCACATCTCCGCCGTGGCATCAATAATCTGATCAATGCGGGAGGGCAAAAGGATCCGCCGGACGAGGCTTTGTTAAGATCTGTGTAGTCTACACACATACGCCAAGTGCCATTTTTCTTAAGGACTAGCACCGGATTAGCAAGCCACTCTGGATGAAACACTTCAACGATAAAGCCACCGCCAAAAGCCTCGCCACTTCCTCTCAATGGCTTTGCCTTTCTTCGTTAAACCGCGGAGGAACTGTTTCACCGGTTTGTACTTAGGATCCACATTAAGTGTGTGCTCAGTGAGTTCTCTCGGTACACCTGGCATGTCAGATGGCTTCCATGCAAAGATATCCCGGTTCTCACGGATGAACTCGATGAGCGCGCTTTCCTATTTGGGATCCGAGTTAGCACCGACAAGGAATGCTTGGACGAATCGCTTTGCACGAAGTCAACAAGTTTGGTCTCAATTGCCGATTTAAACTTCAGATCCGATTCATGCTCAGTAGTTGGTTTCTTTAAAGGGTCATATCTGCCGGATCAACGTTGTCCTTATAGAACTTCAACTCCTCCGCGGGCACAGATCGCCTCTGCATAAGCTGCATCACCTTCCTCACATTCCAAAGCGACTCGGCGGCTTCCATGCACCGTTATTGTTCCCTTGTAACCCGGCATTTTGAGTTGCAAGTAGATATAACAAAGTCGTGCCATGAACTTAGCATAAGCCGGCCGCCCAAACAAGGCGTGATATGGACTCCGGATCTTCACTACCTCAAAGGTTAGTTTTTCGATCGAATCGTGCTCGTCTCCAAAAGCCACATCCAGGGCTATCTTACCAACAGGATAAGCAGATTTGCCTAGTACTACGCCATGGAACACTGTATTGGATGGTCTGAGATCCTTGTCTGTTAGACCCATGCGACGGAAAGTTTCATAGTATAGTATATTGATACTACTTCCTCCATCCATAAGCACCTTAGTGAACTTATAACCCCCCACCTGAGGGTCTACCACTAACGCTAGCTGGCCCGGATTATCAACCCGGGGGGGATGGTCCTCTCTGCTCCACACGATAGGCTGCTCCGACCAGCGTAAATAACGTGGCAAGGCCGGTTCAACAGAGTTCACTGCTCGCTTGTGAAGCTTTCGGTCGCGCTTATCTAAGCTAGTTGTGAAAACATGATACTGCCCATTGCTCAACCGCTTTGGTTGGCTCGATAACCCGATCGCTTTATTGCTCTTTGTTCTTGGCCGCTTCGATTATTCGATTGTTGTGGCTGCCTCGATTAAGACTGAACCGGAAGCTCCATCGTGACCCGCCCGTGAAAACCGGATCCCGAATCGCCACCGACTTCGGTCATACCGGAATGCATTAGAATTCTTGAACTCCTGCATAATATAACAATCTTTCCAGAGATGGTTAGCTGGTGACTCCTTCGTCCCATGCTTGGGGCAGGGTTGATTCAACAAGTAATTCAAAAGGCTTGCATTAGCATTTGGACCCCGATTCGCCTTGCCTCTGCGCCGCTGCCCCCTGTCCTGTGCATTAGTATTGGCCACGAAATCCATGTTGCCATCTGCTTTGCACTTGCCTCCGTTTCCATGACCCGCCGGTTTGTACTGTTGCCCCTTGGAGTTGCCGTTCTTTTTTCCCTTCCCTGCTTCATCATCATCAGCCTCGATCCTTGGTACTGTCGAATCGGCATACTTCACCAAAGCGGCCATGAGGGTTCCCATGTCATTACAGAACCGCTTCATGCGCCCCAATTTCAATTTTAAAGGCTCAAACCGGCAGTTGCCTTCTAATGTTAAGATTGCAGAGTCAGCGTTGATCCTGTCAGAGGAGTGCAAAATCTCGGAAACACGGCGTACCCAACGGGTCGTTGACTCCCCTTCCTCCTGGACACAAGCCGCCAGGTCTACTATGGACATGGGCTGCTTACACGTATCCTTGAAATTCTGAATAAACCGGGCCCGTAACTGGGCCCATGAGCTGATAGAGTTGGGCGGTAAGCTCTTCAACCAAGTACGAGCCGTGCCTTCAAGCATCATGGTGAAGTACTTTGCACACGCGGTCTCATCGACATCTAGCATCTCCATAGCCATCTCATAACTTTCAACCCACGCTTCAGGGGACAGATCGGCGGTGTAATTCGGCACCTTGCGTGGACCCTCAAAGTCTTTAGGCAGGCGCACATTGCGTAAAGCGGGGATCAAACAGGGCACCCCTAAAGCGGATGCAGCTCCTGGTCCGGCGAAAGCGGTAGGGCGAACCGGTGTATGTTGACCACGTCATCCTCAGGCTTGCTAACTCGGCCTCCCTGCGTGCCCGGGCCCGATCCACCACCTCCTGAGCATCACGAATACCACCCGTCAGGTTATTGCCACGGGCCGCTTCACGGTCCCGTGCGTTGCTTGATATGGCCGGTTCATCCACACGCCTGCTGTAGCTCCGGCTTGGACGGGGCGTAGAATGAATCCGATCACGGCTATATGAATACGCCTCCTGTTGAATCAGTGCAGTCCGGAAAAGCTCCTTAACCCGGCGCGTCTCAACTGCTTGTGGGGAATCTCCTTCGACCGGGATAGCCTCCAATCGTGCGGCGGCTGCAACAAGGTTGTCCATAGGATTAGAATTATGACCTGGGGGTGTCTGTACCGGTGGAGGAACCACCATGTTCTGCTGAGGAGGCTCCATCAGGCGCGGTTGGACCGTCGCTCCTGTTCCTGGTGCCTCAATCCGGTTTGCCTCCGGTCTTTGGGGCGGATTATCGGTCCAGCTCTCGGGTCCGAAGAGATTTCGGGATCAAACCCTAATGGCGGCGTGACCTATACTTCCGCTTCAACACCTCCCGCGACGCACTCGGTCAAGCATGAGTTTGTAAGCTCAAGGCCCAGGCGCCCGCTCTGCAGCCATCCGCCTTTTCTCGATGCTAGATCCGCTTTGGCTTGCGTGATCTCGCTCTTTCACCTTCGCAATTTCTGCATTATGAGCCTCCCGATCCGCGGGTTGTCCTCCGCCATAAGCGCAGCTAGTGCATCAAACAGATCTGATAGAACTTGAACGGCGGGCGACCGGCCTCCCGCCTCGCCGCCATGCGCCACTGCTGATCCGGAAAGCATCGCTGCTGCGGTTGAAGAGTGGTTCGCTACTGCGTACGCCATGAATATTCCAACCCGGTTGATCGGCTTGGGGTCCGCACACCGTCGCCATCGGAACAGCCCACGATCATATCGCCCCGCACTGGTACAATGACTCGCCTCTCTCTGTTGAAGATTCGTCGCCGGAATAAACGACGGTCTCACTACCGTGCTCTGAACCGGCGTCGTGTTCTCCTCCGTGGATGACTCCAATGAAGACATGTTTCATGGCCGGTTTAACCTGGGCAGGTCGCGCACGCTGAGCCATCTCGACGAGGTCGGTGCAGATGTCCGGCTCAGGCCCAGGCTCCCCGGTCTTGCCGATGAAAATATGTATGCCACCGAAGGGGACCCGGTATCCGTACTCAATTGAATCGGCCTCGGGACCCCATCCGGCGTCGTCGACTCTTGGTCATCCGGCCCACGACGTAGCCTTCGAGTCCTTTGAGCTTGCCCTCCAAGATCGTCAAACCATTGTGCGATAGCCCCACGGTGGGCGCCAACTGTCGTGGATTTGTAGCAGATGTCCTAGGGAAAGGACTTAGTCGCAGAGCCATCGCTACGGGTTTACTTGAAGGGGTTAAAGCGGACGCAAAGACACAAGGGTTTATACTAGTTCGGCCCCTTCGATGAAGGTAAAAGCCTACGTCTAGTTGTGATGGAATTGATGTGGTCTCGATGGCTAGGGAGCAAACAAGCTTCGCCTAGGCTCGAGTTGTGGTTATCTGTCCTTGAACCGTCGCCGGGTCATCCCCTTATATACACGAGTGACGCCCGTCGGTTCATAGAGTCCCAACCGGTTCATACTCGTATCCCGGTTGGTATCTCTCTATTCCTAACTTACAATACAAGTTATACATCAGGCCGGTTTACGGCTACAAGTTCTAAACCGACTACAGGCCTTGGGCCTTTCTCTGCTTATACCACTACGGAGTTAACTCGGCCCAGGCTGGCCGGTTTACACCTAGTGATAATATCCCCAACACATCCTCTGGCGATTCATCAACTACATAGATGCCTCCCCTCAAGACCGTTCCCAGGTGAGTATAGCAGATTTGGTGTTTATGCTTTACCCCGGTTTACTATACTGACCTTTACATTTGTTATTTTAGGGCCAAAGCCCGACTCAGTAAAAAGGCCAAGTTGACTGCTCCAACTGATGATAACCCGGCTATTGAACCGGAGAGGACCTCAGAAGCTGCTGATCAAGATGCTGATATTGCTCTGGATGATCTGGTGCCACAAGGTCAAGACACTTATGTTGATCCACCAGAAGTTAATCCAACTAGTCATCATGCTGATCCGCCAAGCCCAGCTGCTGATCTGCCAAGCCCAGCTGCTGATCCGCCAATCCCAGCCAAAGCCTCTGATAAACCGCCAAGCCCACCCAAAGCCTCTGATAAACCGCCAAGCCCAAATACAGTAGCTGAAGGCACAATGGACGATGTTGTGATTACTGGCTTTGGCCATACCACTCCTGGCAACCCTGTCGCTTTGTCAAAGCATAGTGCCAAAGAGGAATTTGTTGCTGTGGAGAAAGGCAAGTGGAAGACTGATTTGTCAAGTTATGCTCATCTCAATGCTCAAGACATCCATTCTGGTATTTGAACCGGCTGTACACAAGTCGTGACTATGAAGCCGGTTTGGTAAACCTGATGAAAGAGCGGTATGAGGTAAATACTTGTTCCTTTGAATTATTTCTTTGTTTCCTTATATCTTGCTTCAATGATCAAGTCTAGTAGCCCCAAGGGCCGGTTCATCAATATGAATGTGAACCGGGAATTATAGTAGGAGAATATTTGAATGTTGCTTGCATCGCCCTTGTAGACTGGTTTATACCTTTAGGGTGAATCGGTATATCTGTAGATTCCAAAACTCCTTCCAGTTATCAATATGATCCGGCTTATTGTTAAAACCTGGATGACCTTGAATTGAACCGATATGCATTAGCCCCCAAGTGCCAAGTATATAACTTGTTATATGCTTGGGACTTAAAATACTAGCTGATAAAATCCATCCGCATTAGCCCCCAAGTGCCAAGTGTATAACTTGTTGTATGCTTGGGACTTTGAGAAAGTATTAACACCTTTAATATCTGTCTTTTGCAGGCTAACTTGAACAACAAGGATTCCCAAATTGCCGATCTTCAAGAAAATATCAAGTCCCAGCAAGCAAAAACTTCCAAGGCCAAAGATAAGTTGAAGGGCGTTTAAACTGCCATGGAGCAGTTGAAGGATGGCTTCAAAGGTGAGCGGGCAGATTGGGAGACTGAGAAGGCCACTCTGCTAAAACAGGTTGAAGATGCTGAAGCAGCCCTTAAACCGGTGGCAGAAGAGCTAATTGGTTTAAAGCGTCAGATCAATACCATGACTTCTGCTATATTTGGTAAGTAACTTTGTAATGAACCGTACTTCATCAGCTTTAAAACCGTCGATTTAATAATAACATTGTAATCACTGCAGGCAGCCGCGTCGCCCATCTTGGCTCAGATATGCGCAAAAAGCTGAAGGCTGCTTATACCTTAATTGAGCAGCTATATACCGGCGCTCAACGAGTTATCTGCACTGCTTCATACAACAAACCGGCACCAACCTTAATCAAATATACCTTGGCCAAGCTCTCCATGACGCTGGCCCAGTTAGAAGAAATAAAGAGATCTGCTGCAAGGGCTGGTGCTTTATCTGCACTGACTCGGGCTAAGGCTTGGATAGCTGATCTTGATCTGGTGGATATCAGAAATGGTTATCCAAGCCATAAAGAAGATGCGTCGGAGTTTGATGAGGATGCCCTTAGAGCTCTGACAAAGGAAATGCGCCTACTTGCTAGCAAACTGGCCGAGGAGATTGATCTGTCTTATCACCGGTCCATCTATGATGCAGACAATAGATGGATTGCTGCGTCGGTTTATGAAGTCCAAAATTTAATCCTGCCAACTCGTAAGCACACTTATGCTCCTGACCTTGAACCGTTAGATCTTATAAGTGATGAAGCTGTCTTCTGAGCTTTGTGTGGAATTGACTGGGCCACCATTGACTTCCAGCCAGTGGATGGGGAGGCGGAGGCTGAACCGGTGCAAGGTGATCCACAAACTTCTCATCAAGCCGAAAAGGAATCATAATCTGGAAGCCGGTTTACCATTTGTGCACCATCCTCTATAGAAAAACAATTATCTTTTTGGGCGGTTAAAGCACCTTGTAATAGGCTAGCTTAAAACACTTGGTCTGCTATGCCATCGTGCATAGCTTGAAACACTTGGTCTGCTATGCCATCGTGCATAATCACCTTCCTAAGACTACCACTTTGTCATAAGATGCAATGTATGCTTATGATCTTTATCAGTGTTATGCAATCCTGTTTTCTGCATGTCATAAACTGAAAACTTATCCTGGCGGTTTACCGCCGGACGGGTTACGATGCCCAATATGAAGCCAGAGTTTATAACCAAGGCTGTAAAGATAATGAAATATGAAAATACCTCATACCTGTGATTTAAATCACATTGTTTTCAAGGGCTGCCAACAACTGATAGTTGAAAGCTGCACCGGGTTATAATTAATTTTGTGCTAACAACTGATGGTTGAAAGCTGCACCAGGTTAAGAAACACCGGGCTGATGAAATGACTTATAGTCAGACCGGGTCAATAGACCCCGGTTTACCTTAAAACCTTATCAAAGGAAAAAAAACTTGCAAAAAACAATCAAATAAAACTTGTAGTAGAGGCTTTTCAAGGGCTGCCAGGCCCAAATTCGAGGCTTTTCATGGGCTGCCAGGCCGCTGAGTTAAACCATTTGACAAAGCCTTTTAAGATGGGCCTCCAATTAACCAATTGTCATTTTAACTTTGGCAAGTTCAGTGGTCTGATAAGATTGACTTGTCAAGCGTTCGTGAGTCATACCAGATTACACAGACGGAGTGGCTTACTTGATGAAGGCGAGTTAACACAGGGTTTTAGGTGAATACACTTGGCTTCCAAGCCCGGCTTGATAGCCTATTACAAGGGTCCTTTCAAACTCTTTGTTCTTTGTGCACAAAGAGCCCCCAAGTAACATTGTGAGTTGTGCTCAATGGGTACCTATGTTTGAGCTGTGCGTGGCAACAGACTCTCTTTGGTCCCTTGGGTGTGAAGCTCCCAAGCTTTGTTGTGGCTTTATAAGCCGGTTTACTGGAAAACTCCGCTTTGTCAGCATGAGCCCCCATGCAACCAAGGAGACATAAAACAAAAACGGCAGAGGCCCCGCTTTAGCAAGGATGCCGGTTTATTATTGATCATAATATGTACATTGTCAAAAATATATACATAGTAGGAGCATGTGGCTCAGGTGTAGTAAGGCCGAAGATGAGCTACATTCCACGGCAGGCGAGTCTCCTCCTCTGATTTGTGTGAGTCTTTGTGCTCTCGAACATCGATGAGGTAATATGACCCATTGTTCAAATTCCTGCTGAACACAAAGGGTCCTTCCCAAGGTGGAGACAACTTATGCATGTCAGTCTGATCTTAGATGAGCCGGAGCACCAAATCGCCTTCTTGGAAAGTCCGGGTTTTAACCCGGCGGCTGTGATAACACCGCAGGTCTTGCTGATAAATCGCCGAGCGAGCTGCCGCAATATCCTGTTGTTCATCTAACAGGTCCAATGCATCCTGTTATGCTCTCTCATTATCCGCTTCAACGTAGGCTGCCACTCGGGGCGAGTCATGACGCATATCACTTGGGAGAACTGCTTCTGCTTCATAAACCATGAAGAAAGGTGTGTAACCCATAGACCTATTGGGGGTGGTGTTAATACTCCATAAAACGGAAGGCAACTCCTCCACCCAACAACCCGGCGTCCGCTTCAAAGGGACCATAAGCCGGGGCTTGATACCCTTTAGGATTTCCTAATTAGCTCTCTCCGCTTGACCATTAGATTGGGGTGGGCTACCGATGACACATCAAGCCGGATGTGCTCATGTTGACAGAACTCTTCCATAGCTCCCTTGGAGAGATTCGTGCCATTATCTGTTATAATGTTGTGTGGAAAGCCAAACTGGAAGATCACCTTTTTCATGAGCTGAACCGATGTGGCCGCATCACACTTGCTCACTGGCTCTGCCTCCACCCACTTGGTGAATTTATCAACCGCCACCAGGAGATGGGTCTTCTTATCCTTGGACCTCTTAAAAGGCTCGACCATATCCAGCCCCAAGTTGCGAAAGGCTAGGTGGGATCATCCTCAACTCCTGAGCTGGAACATGAGCTCGACATGCAAACTTCTGACAGCCATCACACCTTCGGACCAGATATTCCGCATCAGCATGAGCTGTTAACCAGTAAAAACTGTTCCGGAAAGCTTTAGCCACCAAGGATTTTGAACCGGCGTGATGACCACAATCTCCATCGTGGATTTCACGCAAGATCTTACAGCCTTCTTCAGAAGAAACACAATGATGAAACGCCCCTGAGACGCTGCAGTGGTGTAACTCGCCATTGACAATAGCCATGGACATAGACCGCCGGATTATCTGCTTGGCCAAAACTTCGTCCTCTGGTAACTCGTGCAGGTTCATGTACGCCAGATACGGCAATGTCCAATCAGGGATAGCATGAAGAACCGCCACCAGTTGAGCCTCCGGGTCAGGAATCGCCAGATCCTCCTCCGTTGGTACCTTGACCGACGGATTATGCAGAACATCCAGAAAAACATTAGGCGGCACCGGTTTACGCTAAGACCCAAGCCGGCTTAAAGCATCTGCCGCTTCATTTTTGCGCTGATCAATGTGCTCGACTTGATAACCTTTGAAATGACCAGCAATGACGTCCACCTCCTGCCGATAAGCCGCCATGAGAGGGTCCTTGGAATCCCACGTGCCTGATACTTGTTGAGCCACTAAATCGGAGTCACCAAAGCAACGTACCCGAATTAAGTTCATCTCCTTAGCCATCCACAGACCGTGGAGTAAGGCCTCATACTCAGCTGCATTGTTAGTAAAGGGAAACATTAAGCAGAGAACATAACAAAATTTGTCACCTCGAGGGGAAGTAAGAACAACTCCAGCCCCCAAGCCCTCCAATTGTCTGGATCCATCAAAGTGAATAGTCCAGTATGTGTTATCCGGTTTATCCTCCGGTGCCTGCAACTCTTTCCAGTCGTTGATGAAGTCTACAAGCGCTTGGGACTTGATAGCAGTGTGAGGCATGTATTTCAACCCGTTAGGCCCAAGCTCAATAGCCCACTTAGCAACCCGGCCAGTTGCCTCCTCGTTTTGAATGATGTCTCCCAATGGAGAAGAACTGACCACAGTGATGGGATGGCCTTGAAAGTATTGCTTAAGCTTCCAGCTTGCCATAAAAACTCCATACACCAGCTTCTGCCAATGGGGATATCTCTTTTTGGACTCAATAAGCACCTCATTGATATAATAAACCGGTCGTTGAACCAGATATTCCTTACCAGCCTCTTTGCGCTCCACCACAATAGCCACGCTGACAGCCCGGGCATTAGCAGCCACGTATAACAGCAATAGTTCCTTATCAATGGGGCAGCAAGGACAGGCAGTTCAGCCAACTGCTTCTTCAAATCCTCAAACGCCGCATCAGCAGCATTACTCCAAACAAAGTTGTCTGTTTTCTTCATCATCTGATAAAGCGGGATCGCTTTCTCCCCCCAACCGGCTGATAAACCGGCTCAGTGCTGCAATCCGACCTGCTAGTCTTTGAACATTATTGAAACACGCCGGTTTAGTCAGGGATGTGATAGCCTTGATCTTTTCCAGATTAGCCTCAATGCCCCTGTTGGACACCAGAAAACCCAAGAGCTTGTCAGTCGGTACACCAAAAACGCACTTAGCCGGATTAAGCATCATCTTATAAACCCTTAGATTGTCAAAAGTTTCCTGTAAGTTAGTTATGAGTGTCTCTGCTTTCCTGGATTGCACCATGATATCATCCACATAAGCATGAACATTGCACCCAATCTGATTATGAAGGCAATTCTGCACACACCGATGATAAGTCGCCTGAGCACTCTTGAGCCCAAAAGACATAGATACATAACAGAAGGCTCCAAAAGGAGTTATAAAAGCTGTCTTCTCCTGGTCCTTAACCGCCATTTTGATCTGATGGTAACCCGAGTAAGCATCCAGGAAACTCAAATGCTCACAACCCGCGGTAGCATCAATGATTTGATCAATACGAGGGAGGGCAAAGGGATCAGCTGGGCAAGCTTTGTTTAAATCCGTGTAGTCCACACACATACCCAATTGCAGTTCTTCTTAAGTACCAGCATCGGGTTAGCCAACCACTCCGGGTGAAATACCTCCACAATAAACCCTGCCGCCAATAGCCGGGCTACCTCTTCACCAACGGCCTTACGCCTCTCTTCATTAAAGCGTCGAAGAAACTGTTTGACCGGTTTGAACTTCGGATCAATATTAAGAGTGTGCTCAGCGAGTTCCCTCGGTACACCTGGCATGTCAGAAGGTTTCCATGCAAAGATGTCCTGGTTCTCATGGAAGAACTCGATGAGCGCGCTTTCCTATTTCGGATCCAAGTTAACGCCGATGCTGAACTGCTTGGATGAATCGCCAGGAACAAAATCAACCAACTTAGTCTCATCAGCCGATTTAAACTTCAAAGCTGGATCATGCTCTGTAGTGGGCTTCTTCAGAGAAGTCATATCTGCCGGATCAACATTGTCCTTATAGAACTTCAACTCCTCCATCGTGCAAACCGACTCAGCATAAGCGGCATCACCTTCCTCGCACTCCAGAGCAATCTTGCGGCTACCATGAACCGTGATGGTCCCCTTATGACCCGGCATCTTGAGCTGCAGATAAACATAACATGGCCTTGCCATGAATTTAGCATAAACCGGCCGTCCAAACAGGGCATGGTACGGACTACTGATTTTCACCACTACAAAGGTCAATGTCTCGGACCTTGAATCATGATCATCTCCAAAAACCACTTCCAGAGCTATCTTGCCAACTGGGTAGGCCGATTTACCAGGTACCACACCGTGAAAAACGGTGTTCGACGGTTTAAGATTCTTATCCGTCAACCCCATACGCCGGAAGGTTCCATAATACAAGATGTTGATACTGCTCCCTCCATCCATGAGCACTTTGGTGAACTTATAACCTCCAACCTGCGGTGCAACCACCAACGCTAGATGACCAGGATTATCAACCCGAGGCGGATGATCCTCCCGACTGCACACAATAGGTTGTTCAGACCAGCGCAGATAACGGGGCACCGCCGGTTCAACAGAGTTCACTGCCCTTTTATGGAGCTTCTGATCGCACTTGCACAGACTAGTAGTGAAGACATGATACTGTCCACCATTTAACTGCTTTGGGTTGCTCTGATAACCCGACTGCTGCTGTTGCTGATTCCCTTGCTGATTATAACCACCTTGGTTGCCCTGATTGCCTTGATTGCCCTGTCGTCCACCTTGGTTACCCTGAAAACCTGAATCGGAGTTACCTCCACCATAACCCGGTCCATGAAACCCGGGTCCTGAACCGCCAGACGGTCCATCATCCCGGAAGAGATCTGAATTTTTGAACTCTCGCATAATGAAGCAATCCTTCCATAAATGCGTAGCCGGTTTGTCTTGCGTCCTGTGCTTTGGGCAAGGCTGGTTCAACAGACGCTCCAGATTCATCCCTGATCCTCCGCCCCGGGGGGCGGTTTACCCTTACGGCGCTGATTATTGCCTTGAACATTGGTGTTAGCCACATAATCGGATTATTGTCTGCCTTACGCTTACCGTTATTCCCATGGCCAGCCTGGTTATGTTGTCCTTTTGTGCCGGCATTCTTCTTTCCCTTCTCCGGCTTCTCTTTGTCAGACTCGGGATCCTTGGTATTATCAGAATCGGCATACTTAACCAAAGCTGCCATGAGCATTCCCATGTCATTACAGTGACGCTTGAGCCGTCCCAGTTTCATCTTTAGCGACTTAAACCGGCAATTGCCCTCCAATGTTATAATCGCCGAATCAGCATTGATGCGGTGCGACGAATGTAGGATTTCTGAAACCCGGTGCACCCAATGAGTCGTTGATTCGTTTTCTCCTTGAACACAAGCCGCTAGATCCATGATCGACATGGGTTGTTTGCATGTATCCTTGAAGTTTGCTATAAACCGGGCTTTCAACTCTCCCCATGAACTGATCGAGTTAACAGGCAGACTCTTTAACCAAGTGCGAGCCATTCCGTCTAACATCATGGTGAAATACTTCGCACATGCCGCTTCATCTACATCCAGCATCTCCATTGCCATCTCATAACTCTCAATCCACGCCTCGGGGGGTAAATTGGCGGTATAATTAGACACTTTACGCGGGCCCTTGAAATCCTTGGGTAACCGCACATTACGTAGAGCTGGGATAAGACACGGCACTCCCCAAGAGCTGAAAGCCAGCCCCCGTTCAACTGATGCTGTTGGTTGAACTGGAGCGGGTTGATGATTCGCATACTGTGCTGCCAACTGCGCTGCTAACTCTGCCTCCCATCATGCTCTCCCGTTGTTTACCACATCCTGAGCATTCATCCGCGCGCCAGATTAGGCCCGCGAGGGGCGTCACGGTGCCGTGCACTGCTTGACACAGGCGGTTCGTCAATGTTCCTGATGTAACTCTTGCTCGGACGAGGGGTTGAATGTATTTTGTCTCGGTTGTAGGAATAAGCATGCTGCTGCACCACAGCGGTTTGAAGAAAATCCCTGGCCCGTCGCGTTTCAACCACCGCCAGCGATTTGCCCTCCATCGGAATAGCTGCCAAGCGAGACGTTGCAGCAATCATTTTATCCAAAGGGCTAGAGAAATGACCCGGCGGCGTCGGTATGTATTGCGGCGGGTTATCTGTTCGTCAAGGCAGGTCCGTCACCCGTGGCTGACCCGGTGCTATCCCAAGTGCCTCGGTCCGGTTCACTGCTGCTGGATTACTTGGCCCGGCTCCTGGTGTATTGAAGAGATTCATTCCTTCGTAAATCGGCGGCAGACGAGATCGGTACTTCCTCCTCAGTACTTTGTTTGACGTGTTCTAATCCAACATAAGCCAGTAATTCTACGCCTAGATCTGCTGTGACTGGGCATCTAAAGCGGGCCGCTCTTCAGTCATCTAGGCTTCCTCAGCCGCCCAAGTCCTCCTTGGCCTGAGTTATCTGATCCCTCCGCTTTGTAACCTCCGCGGTATGTTGATCCTGAGTCTCCGGGGTGACTGCCATGGTCAACAATGTCGTCCAAGCATCCAACAAACCGGAAAGAACTTGAGCCGGCCGGCGCGCAGGGCCTCCTGCCCCAGCTGGCGATCCGGCAATCATTTCTGCTGTAGATGAATATTGCAATGTGGGCTGCGTACTGGCCATGAAGATCGCAACCCGGTTCGGCGGTTCAAAGGGGTCCAGAATACTGTTGCCATCGGAACAACCCCCAATCCGGCCGTCTTGCAATTGGTATAGTGACTCGGTTTCGCCAGTGGATGACTCGCCATCTGAGTAGACGGCCGTCTCACCGTCGGACACCGGTTCAGATTCCGCGCCATGGACAAATCCTACGAACGCACGCTTCATGGCAGGCTGAACCCGGGCAGGACTTGCACGCTGAGCCGTCTCGACCAGGTCGGTGGAGATGTCCGGCTCAGGGCCCGGTTCGCCGATCTTGCCGATGAAAATGTGAATTCCGCCAAAGGGGACCCGGTACCCGTACTCAATTGAGCCGGCCTCGGGGCCCCAGCCTGCGTCGTCGATGTAGAGCTTGCCGCGACGACTCTTGGTCATCCGTCCAACCGCGTATAACTTGAGTCCTTCAAAGTTGCCCTTTAAGAACTTGAAACCATCGTGCGATAGCCCCACGATGGGCGCCAACTATCGTGGAATTAACACGTCAGATGTCCTAGTGAGAGGACTTAGTCGTGGAGCCATCGCAACGAGATTAGCAAAAAGGGGTTAAACCGGACAAAGGACACAGGGTGTTTATACTGGTTTGGCCCCTTGCGGTGAATGTAAAAGCCTACGATCCAGTTGTGGTGGAATTGATGGGGTCTCGATGAGCAGGGAGCGAATCCACTTTACCTATCTCTCGAGTTGTTGTCTCTTGTCCCTGAACCACCGCCGGGTCGTCCCTTTATATACACAGGTTGACGCTCAGCGGTTTACAAAACACCGAGGCCGGCTCATACATGTGTCCGGCTCGGTTTCTACCTTTCCTAACTTACGACACAAGTTTACACATCTCATGCCGATTTACGTTTATGGGCTCTAAACCGCCTTTGGGCTCTGGGCCTCTAAGCTTCAATAACTGAGCGCCATATTCCTTGTCTTCATGGGCTTCAATACGGATGAGCATAAACCGGCTCCTTCTGGGTGGTTTATACTCAGTAGTTATATCCCCAACAGGAATGGTACGACGACTACAGGACCGGTGCAAGAAAGAAGATGGAGGAGGATAAGAAGAGGAAGCTGGAGGAGGAGCAGAGGAAGCAGGACACAGAACGCCTTCAAGGCCTAGAAGCAAGGCACGCGGACTTGGCACTCAAATTCCAGCAGCAGATCGACTCACCTAGCCAGGAAAGGGGGTCTCAGCAGCGGCAGCAGCAAGCGGATGATCGTCCAGCATTGGATAGCAGCATCCCATCTGTCGTGGATTTGTCACGGCAGATGTCCTAGCGTAAGGACTTAGTCGTGGAGCCATCGCTACGGGTTTACTTGCAGGGGTTAAAGCGGACGCAAGACACAAGGGTTTATACTAGTTCGGCCCCTTCGATGAAGGTAAAAGCCTACGTCTAGTTGTGATGGAATTGATGTAGTCTCGATGGCTAGGGAGCAAACAAGCTTCGCCTAGGCTCGAGTTGTGTTTTTCTGTCCTTGAACCGCCGCCGGGTCGTCCTCTTATATACACGAGTGACGCCCGTCGGTTTGCAGAGTCCCAACCGGTTCATACTCGTATCCCGGTTGGTATCTCTCTATTCTAACTTACAATACAAGTCATACATCGGGCCGCCACGGCTACAAGTTCTAAACCAACTACAGGCCTTGGGCCTTTCCATGATTACACCACTAGCGGAGCTAACCCGCCCAAGCTTGGCGGTTTACACCTAGCAGTAATATCCCCAACATTAGGCCCCAGATTGATTTGAACTGGTTCATGTCAATCCTTCACAGAGCATCTTGGACATCTTCTTTGTTTAATAAACCGTCACATCGTCATTGCTTCGATCATCAGAACCGCATGACATCATTGCTTCGTCACTTTGTAAACCGCATGACATCATTGCTTCGTTCTTCAGAACCGCATGACGTCATCTTGAAGTTTATCCTTTATAACGCCTTCCTTAATGATAGTCCACGGATTTACGCGCTTGACCTAGTTTTATGCCTTATAAATAGGACCGAAGGGTCATTCTGCTTTCTCCTTCGCTTCCTCTTCTTCTTCTTCCTCGCGCGCTGCTTTTGAGCTCCGCCGTCGTCATCAACTTCGCTCCGTCCTAGGCCGCTGCATCAACTCAGACGGACGTAACATGCGGCCTTTCTCCGCATCTCCTCCGTTTCCGGTAAGCTTCTTGCCCTTCTTCAGTCTGTTCCTTCATTTTAGATCTGTTTCTAGGGTTCGAGCTTCATGCCCTGTTCTTCGTATATTTTCATCTTTCTAGCCTTGAGTCATGCTATGAATCCCGTTCTGTACCAAACGACGACTCCTGTATCCGCTGCATTTTCTCATCTTAATCCCATAGATCTTCTGCACATATACATACACCTTATAGTGCACTTCCTGTTTCTTCTTTACTTCCGCGACGCTTTTCCTGTTTTCTGAAAACCCGCGTTTGATCCGTAGTAAACATGAATTTTTGTGAAACCTGTTTCTTTCCATGACTTCAATTACCTTCGAAGCCAAGATTAGGCGGTTTAACTCACCATAGTAAAAAGTTGCTAAACCGGCATCGGCACACCATTAGTCCCCTTGTTGAACCGCCAGAACGTATCTGACATCATCTGATAACAAGCTGATTTATCGGAACCGCCTCCGGTTTATCATAACTTAAATCAATCACTCTGTAATAAGCACCTTCTTAAACCGGATCCTTCTCCTTTGTAGATCTTATGATGGCCAAACAGGTGTACGAGTGCAACTGGGTTCCTTCCCGTGTCTCCGAGACACAGTTGAAAGAACTGGTATCGATCGGTGCTTTAGATGATCAAAACACAATCCGTTGGAGGGTTCCTGGAGAGGAATGTCCTCCCACGCCTCAGGAAGGAGAAGTTGTAGTTTTCGCAGATCACCTGGCCCGGGGTTTCAAACCGCCCGGGTCAAAATTTTACCGGGATGTGATGGCCAATTTTCAGCTCCGTCCCCAAGACATCGGCCCCAACTCTGTTACCAATCTGTGCCACTTTCAAGTCTTTGTCAAGCATATCTGCAAGAGGAACCTTCTGTTGAACTGTTCAGGGATCTCTTCCACCTAAACCGTCGCACTGAATTCACCGACGGCCCCAACACAGAATTAGGCGGTATGGCTATCCAGAAGAGGAAAGAGATCACTTATCCCCACGTCAAACTCCATACTCACCCCAAAGAGTGGAACGCGACCTGGTTCTACTGCAAAGACACTTCCCCTGAGGGTGAAAATCCTTTACCTGGCTTTCGTCCAGAGCGGCTAAGCAACACTCATCCCTTTCCGCAACGATTGACTGCCAAAGAGAGAAGTAGATATGCCCCACAACTGTCCAAGCTTCGAGCTTTTATGGCCAACGGTTTGACTGGGATCGATCTGACACGCTGCTGGTTATCTTGGGGCATATTGCCTTTGAGCCGGCGTTCCGGTTTGATGTGCCAGTATACCGGCAGCGTCGATGACCCACTCCGACACACCAAATCGAACTGCGCTCAAAGATGAAGTTACGGATTCAGTAAGGAGAATGCTGAATGAACCGGAGCATCTCTGTGCTCAAACCGGCTTGGCTCCTTACTGCACCACCAACGCACCACCTGCGGTAAGTCTCTGATTGTGTCATTATCAAAACCCGTTGTTACTTTCATATATCCAACTCTTAATTATTTCTGATTCAGGGCGATAATCCGTTTTGGAGCAAAAAACTTTCTCAAGACAAAGCAGACAAAGCTGGGCGGCCAATTCGTCCCAAAACAAAAGTTGTCAAGAAGTCCGCCCACAAGAGGAAAACTACTGCTTCGTCTGACCCGGCCATTGATGATGATGTGGGTAATCCGGAACTTGATTCCTTGGCTTGTTTTTTACACGTCTTATTGATGACGATGCTTGTCAGGATGATGTTGAAGCCAGCAAAGCAGGATTTGCTGAGGTAACTATTCTCTCTTCCGATTCAACAAATTTGCCTTCACCAAACTTTCGTCGGGCAAACCGGAAAGTTAACTTTTCTCACCCTCTTGCTTACTTGGATCCCAAACTTCTTATGAAGACACAGCAACATGAAGCTCGTCGCACAACCCGGCACAGCGGACAGGTAGTTGCCTCTGCCGGTTTACCAAACAGCCCGCTCGAAAGCGCCGCACCGAGGTTTCCAACCTTTTTATTGCCTTAAATTCCAAAGCGGGTTTATTCCGTCAACCTCTTAATCCGTCCGACTCCGATTATCAGGTCACCTCCCATTCATCCTCTGGTGAATCGTCAGCCACTCAGCTACCACCGTTGAAGATAGCCGTCGGGTAAGTCCATATAGCCATACGCCTTTCAATTTCTTCTGTAATGTATACGCCTTGTTCCTGAATCTTTGTTTCTTCAGAACCAAACCGAAACCCAGCAAGAAGGCTCGCTTGGAAAAAACAGCTGAAGAGGCTGCCGCTTCAGATCATGAGCGGGCGCCAGATCTCGAAAATGCTGCCACTGAAGATATTCCAAATGACCCTCCGGTTCAAGAAGATGTTATTCCTGAGGAGAGGCCTGTGAATGTTTCAATGTATGTTGATCCACCTGCCAGTACTGTCCGGTCTGAAAAGCCTCACAGTCCTCCCGAAACAGCTGTGCCCACACGATCCGTCGAATCGAAAGATGACGACGTTGTAATTACTGGAACAGGCCACTCTGAACCGGGGAACGCTGCAACTCTAACCCGGCACACTGTGAAGGAGGATTCTTCAACTTGGAACAAAGGAAAGTGGGCTGCCGAGCTAGAAACATATGCCGCTTTAAGCGCCCAAGATCTTCACTCTGGATACCTGAACCGGCTCTATAGTAGCCGTGATTATGAAGCTGGCTTGGTGAAATTAATGAGAGACAAGTTTGAGGTAACACTCTTTTCCTTATTACCAGTATAGTAGTCCTTGTAGCCCCCAAGGGCCGGTTTATGATCTTTGATCAAACTGGGAGTTGATAAGTTTCTTTGATAGACTTTGCAATCCTCCCTCATAGCCACCAGGGCCGGTTTAACGATGCATACGTAAACCGGTACTCAAAAACTTCCTGACAATACTTTAATAGAATCAAATAGTCATTAGCCCCCAAGTGCCGAGCTGAATACTCGTATTCAACTTGGGACTTTGCCATGTATTTAGCAGTAGAAAGATTGAAGGTACATTAGCCCCCAAGTGTCAAGCATATAACTGTGTTGTATGGTTGAGACTTTAACTTGAAATGTTGGCTGATCAAACCATCAATGCGCAGGCTGAGGTGAAGATCAAGGATGATCGGATTGCCGATTTACAGGCTGCTTTGAAAACCCAGCAGGCCGAGACAGAAAAAGCCAAGAAGGAGCTAACCAGCACCTTGACTGCTGCTGAACAGGTGAAGGAAAGCATGAAGAAGGAGCAGACGGTCTGGGCCACCGAAAAGGCTAACTTGCTCAAACGGGCAGAAAATGCTGAAGCTGCCCTTAAACCGGTGGTGGATGATCTGACAGCCGTGAAGCGGCAAATACATTCTATGACGGCAGCCATCTTCGGTAAGTTCCCTGTCAATAAGTGTAATATACTTTTCCTGCTGCGCCATTATTCCGGTTTAAAACTATCCTGTTATCATATGCAGGCACACGCGTTGGGCACTTGGGAAATGACGTGCGGAAGAAACTGAAGGCCGTCTACACTTTAGTGGAGCAGTTGTATACCGGAGCCCAGCGCGTGATTACCACAATGTCACATAACAATCCAGCGCCGTCCCTGATCCAAGATACCCTGAACCGGCTATCCATCCTTCCTTCCCGGATTGAAGAGGTGAAGAAATCTGCTGCACGAACCGGAGCCATCAACGCCTTGATCCGAGCCAAAGCCTGGGTGCCGGATTTTGATCCCGTGGAGGCAGCTCAAGGCTATCCCAGTGTGAAGGAGGACGGCTCGGACTTCAGTGAAGAGGACTTGCGTGCAATAAACCGTGCGGTACGCCCGCTGGCTTGTCAATTGGCGGAAGAAGCCGATTTGGAGCACTACCAAGCCCAATACAATGAGCAGAACAAGCGTGTGTCCGCTCCAACCTTTGAACCGAAAAACTTGATCCCTCCAATCCGTAAGCACACTTACGCTCCTGACATTGAACCGTCGTCTCTGATTCACGAAGAGGCTGTTTTCCAAGCGCTAATGGGAATCGACTGGACTACTGTGGATTTCCAGCCGATGGATAGAAACGAAGACGCTGAAGCGGCGGGAGATGAAGAACAGTCTTGAACCGGTAGCCGGTTTATCCCAAAGAACAATGACCTCATTCGGGCACTGTGTTGCCTTGTAATAGCCTTAGTCAAAACTTGCTGCCTGGAGATGCCTTCGTGCATTGATGAAACTTTTGTTTGATTCATACTCCCTGCAATCAAAAAATTGAACCTCGGCGGCGGTGACACTGCCAGTCGGTTTATGGCATCCAATATATTTTGTGTATCGAAAAATCAATTAGTATGCGATACAAATACCTGCCGTATCTGGGTATGAGGCTGGCATAGCCAATCTTGAAGCGGAGGCCTTTAAATACCATGACCGTCTGGGGAGACAACAACTCCCACATAGGCGTGCTGAAACGGCACAAGCCCCCGTGTTACTCCATAAGGATGAACCGGAAAAAGGTAAACCGGGCAGAGAAAAACTGCGGTGTAATAGCAAACCGTGTCCTGCCAGTTTGTTACTGACAGCCAAACCGGATAAAAATATTCGTCGGGTTGAAAAACGCCACAAAAATCGAATACCAACTATATCAAAATATGGCAACAAAGGCAATAACTCTTTGCAAAAGTAAAGCTTCATGGAGCTGGTCAGATGGCATTACCATGGTCAGACACAACCAAGCCCCCCGAAGGCGTAGCGATGGTGCTAGTCGGCCAGGTCCCCAAAAGACTCTTGGCGAGTACGCCGGCCAAGTGGCATGACATTGGTTCGGGTTCGACCAAGCCTCCAAGTGACGCTGGCCCTATTGGCCGACCAAGAGGCGTGACCGGTTCAGACGTGACCGTGTCCCCAAATGATCTGGTGGCTTTCGCTTATCAAGAGGTGTTGCATTGGTTCGGACACGACCAAGCCCCCAAGTGATAAATATAATCACAAGGGGTAAACCGGAGGCCGCTTTAAAAATGTAAGCACTCCATGTAACCACACATGAAAAGAAAGACAGAGACCCCGCTTTAGCCGAGGCCCTGATTTTTATTATATCGAAGATAATATATACATTGTCATGCTATGTACATAAACTGAGCCGATGACTCAAGTGTAGTAAGGTCGAAGATGAGCTATATTCCACGGCCGATTGGTCTCCTCCTCTGATGTACGTGAGTCTTTACGCTATCGAATATCAACCAGATAGTAGGAACCGTTGTGTAGATTCTTGCTGACCACAAAGGGTCCTTCCCAAGGCGGGGATAACTTGTGCATATCTGTCTGGTCTTGGATGAGACGAAGCACCAAATCTCCTTCCTGAAAGGCTCTGGTCTTAACCCGACGGCTGTGATAACGACGAAGATCTTGCTGGTAAATCGCCGAACGAGCGGCTGCCAAATCACGCTCCTCATCCAATAGGTCCAAAGCGTCCTGTCGTGCCACCTCGTTGTCCGCTTCAACATAAGCCGCTACACGGGGCGAATCGTGCCTGATATCACTGGGGAGAACTGCTTCTGCTCCATAAACCATGAAGAAAGGTGTGTAGCCAGTAGACCGGTTTGGCGTAGTATTGATACTCCATAGCACCGATGGGAGCTCTTCAACCCAAAGACACGGTGTTCTCTCGTAATGGAACCGAAGTCGGGTTTGATGCCTCGCAAGATTTCTGATTAGCACGCTCGCCTGCCCGTTGGGTGAGGGTGGGCCATCGACGATCGCTGCGGATATGCTCACGCTCACGTAATTCTTTCATAGCTCCTTGGACAGATTAGTGCCATTGTCGAATGATACCGTGTGGAAAGCCAAACCGAAAATCACTTTTTGATGAATCGCACCGCCGTTGCCGCATCACACTTATCGGCGTGTTCCGCTTCAACCCACTTGGTGAACTTGTCCACCGCCACCAACAGGTGGGTCTTCTTATCTTTGGATCGCTTAAAGGGCCCAACCATATCCAGCCCCAGTGTCGCAAACGCCACGTTATTGGGATCATCCGCAATTCTGTGCGGTACATGAGCACGCTGGAGAATTTCGACATCCATCGCACCGTTTGACCAAGTCCTCCGCATCAAGATGAGCGGTTAACCAAGAAAATCCATGACGGAATGCCTTCGCCACTGTGGACTTTGAACCGCGTGATGCCCGCAATCCCTTTCATGGATTTCTTTTAAAATTTCACAACCTTCCTCGGGGAAACACAACGTTGAAACGCCTCAAACACCGCAATGATGCAACTCACCATTAAGAATCGTCATAGATTTGGGCGCGGATTATCTGTTCGCCGTAACCTCATCGTCCGCAACTCTCCTCGAGTCATATACGCAAGGTAAGGAACCGTCCAATCCGAATAGCATGTAATGCTGCCACCAACCGAGCCTCCGGATCAGAATTGCCAACTGCTTCACCAGGAGCCGAACCGACGGGTTGTGCAAGACGTCGAGAAAGACATTAGGTGGAACCGTTTACGCCGAGAACCCAGACGGCTTAAAGCGTCGCCGCCGTTCTTCCGCGATCCACATGATCCACTTGATAGCCCTTGAAGTAACCTGCAATATTATCCACTTCTCGACGATATGCAGCCATGAGGGGTCCTTAGAATCCCAAGTGCGGATACTTGCCGAGCCACCAGGTCCGAAGTCACCAAAGCACTTAACCCGCTTAAGTTCATCTCCTTAGCCATCCGGAGACCATGGAGCAAGGCTTCAGACTCAGCTGCATTATTAGTACAAGGGAACTTTAGACGGAGAACGAACAAAACTTATCACCTCGTGGGGAAGTTAAAACGACTCCGCCCCGAGCTTTCCAATTGTCTCGATCCGTCAAAATGAATAGTCCAAGATGTGTGATCCGCTTCTCCTCCGGTGCTTGTAACTCTGTCCGGTCATTAATGAAATCAACAAGGGCTTGCGACTTTCTCGCCGTCTTGTATATACTTTAGCCCATGCGGCCCAATCTCAATGGCCCATTTTGCAATCCGGCCAGTCGCCTCCCGGTTTTGTATGATATCACCTAAAGGAGCTGAACTGACCACTGTAATAGGATGCCCTTGGAAATATTGTTTCAGCTTCCGGCTGGCCATAAAAACACCATAGACTAACTTCTGCCAATGCGGATATCTCTGCTTGGACTCAATAAGCACCTCGCTGATATAATAAACCGGCCGTTGAACCGGATATTCCTTTCCTGCCTCTTTGCGCTCTACCACAATGGCTACGCTCACTGCTCGAGCATTGGCTGCCACATATAACAACAGCGGTTCCTTGTCAACCGGAGCCGCAAGAACAGGCGGGTTGGCCAATTGCCACTTTAGATCCTCAAAGGTTTCATCGAAATGGACTCGCACAAAATTATCTGCCTTCCTCAAAGATCTGGTATAAGGGATGGCCTTCTCTCCGAGGCGGCTGATAAACCGGCTCAATGCAGCAATCCGGCCCGCCAGGCGTTGAACATCGTTGATACACTTCGGTTTAGCCAAGGAAGTGATGGCTTTAATTTTCTCCGGATTGGCCTCGATTCCTCTATTAGACACCAGGAACCCCAATAACTTGCCAGCCGAACACCAAAAACACACTTGGCCGGATTAAGCATCATCTTATAAATGCGCAAGTTGTCGAAGGTCTCCTTCAAATCTTCCACCAATGTCTCCTTTTGTCTTGATTTCACCACAATGTCATCTACATAAGCATGCACATTGCGGTCAATCTGCGTATGCAATGCACATGCCGAGAAGCAGCGTTGGTTCCGCCCCGGGCGACACACTGCTGGATACATACCCTGTGGATGACATCATAGAGAACACTAACTGTGGGCTACACCCTAAAATGAAGAACATATCCTTGAAGGTGGCGAACGTCGTTGCTTTTACAATTACCCCCGAAGCAACCTTCCATTGCACCCCGATTCCAGTGGGCTATGCTCGTGTCTTCGTTGATGAAGTGCTGGACCCATATTCAGGGCTACAGCTTGACATTCCTGGAGGTGACGACGAGCGCACACTGGGAGAGGCCATACATCGTATCATCCTATGGAGAAAGGATTGCATCATCTTTCGAAGTCCACCGACACCGCGTCTACTGACTCCTCCTCGAAGTCCGCCACCGAGTCAGCAGACTCCCACTCCTCCATGAACGCATGAGCCGACTCCTCCTCGAAGTCCGCCACCTCCTCCAAGTCCACGAACGCATGAGCAGACTCATGCTTCAAGTCCGGCATAGCGTCAGGCCACTCCTCCTGTTTCAAGTCCGACACCGTGTCAGGCCACACCTCCTGCTTCAAGTCCGGCACAGCGTCAGGCCACTCCTCCTGCTCCAACTCAGCCAGGTCAGCCGTCTCCGCCGTCTCAGCAATCGCAGAAGAGACACGCCGCAGCTATGGTGCGTAGCGGTATGAGTCGAGGTAGTACAGGAAGTACATGCAGAGACAAGCGATATAAATATGGTCCAAGCCTCGCTTCTCTTCCTCAGAGGCCTTACGACATGACCGAGGAGCAAAACGCGGCCATAGTGCTGGCCCAAGTGGACGCCCATTTTGGACCGAAATCGGCACCGCTGCCAAGGGAGAAAGTGCCTGAGGAAAAGATTGACCACTTCATTCGTATGGCTAGACCACCAGCTCCCAAGCCTGTTGACTCAGACTATGAGCACCAAATCAGGAAGGCACATCGAGCACAACTACAAAAGGAAGCGAGCTTGAGCTCGAGCCAACAAGCAGCTGGCAAAAAATGCGGGAAAACCATTCCCCAGCTGGGAGAACAGGCGGCGAAATCGATCCCCCCGCTTGTTGTGCCAACAACACATGAGAGTACGCGCGCCCAATACTATTGTGGGCAAACCGTTTGTTCCCCAGCTGGGCGATGTGGTAATAACCGAGGAGCATATAATGCAGGCTTAAATGCTCAAGATCACTGTTGGACAACTCCTCGAAATCGAGCCCATGTCTCCGCTTAGAGAGGAGGAAATAAAACGGAAATATGTCCGGGGCCAACCTTTGGTCGAGCCAGACAAGGTCAAGAACCTCCCAACGAGAATGTATGAATTGCATCTGTGGTACATGAACATTAGCAAGATTTCCAATCGAAAGTCCCTCATGGTGAATGTCAAGGAGGAGCATTACTTCCATGAGAAATCTCTGTCCATTGAGTATTTAGAACTATTTCAGTTATACAATCAAGACGCACTCGACAAATCTATCGTCAGTTGCTATTGTCTGTAAGTGATTTCTTTCTGTAATTTAAGTCTCAAGCTAGCCATAGTGATCATTTTGATCAATCATTACATGTAATTATCCTCACTATATTCTTTTCTGTGGAATTATATGCAGGATGAAGATGTATGAAATGAAAAAATCTGGACGGTATGGCATTGGGTTCATTGACCCAAATACCATTAATGAGTACACATGGAATCTTCCAAGTTGTCGAGTAAGTTTAGAGGAAAGCATGCTAGAGTTCTTCAAGCGCCTCAATACCAATGAAGATATACTACTTCCTTACAACTTCCTGTGAGTCATACTGTCTTCAACTTTTAGATTAGTGTTATGCACATGCCCGCTTAATTAAGACATGCAAACGTGTGCGCATGCAGTTTCCAGTGGATCTTGTTAGACATTAAAGTTGACGAAGGAAAAGTTGAAGTACTGGACTCACTACTTAAAAAAGAAAGTGACTACACCATCTTGAAGGGGATAGTCAACAGGTAATTTCAATCATTACTAACTATATCTCGACCTATTTAGTTCGTCATTTCCTAAAATGAACTATTTAATAACCCCTTTATTAATTTTCCTTTCTGGCGGGCAGAACTTGGGCAAAGTTCATCAAGGTGACTCCAGGCAAATGGGCAAAAAAGCTGTTTTGGTATCGACCAAAGGTAAGTAATTATGTTGTACTATTAATTAATTATCATGCTTGATTAATCATTATCTGATTCAATTCCATTCTCATAAAGGCCCTGAAGCAGGCGTCGGGAAATGATCTGTGTGCATACTATGTTTGCGAGAACATTTGCATGATGGCGTCCGAAAGGAGAAGATCTCAAAGACAGGACTGGGTACGTTTGTCAGAACACTATTCACACCATTATTGATATCTAGTCACACAACTAATACACATGCATATTGATCTCCTTCTTAACAGTTCAGAGAGGTGAGGGAGCAGCTCCTACCAACGAACCGCATACTAGCACTTCAAGAGGAAATAGCGGGATTTTTGCTTGACCAGGTCATAGATCCCAAAGGAGAACAGTATTACCCGCAACCGCCCCCATGAACCACTTGTCATCGTGCTCCGAAGGCACCAAGGCAACATGTAGGAGAAATTGTATATATATATATATATATATATATATATATATATATATATATATATATATATATATATATATATATATATATATATATATATATATATATATATATACATCTATGTGTGAATAATTAATGGTGTTGGTTGTGAGGCATTCGATGATATATATTTATATATATGCGGTTCTATGAGAAAATCTATTTATATATATGCATAACGTGTACAATATGTAGTATCGTAAAATACCAACAAACAAAAAATAATTAAATGGAAAACACAAAATTATTGGAAAATAAAAAATAAAATCAACCCCCCCCCCCAAACATTTAGTACCGGTTGGTGTTACCAACCGGTACTAATGGTCTACCAGTACCCGGGCCTGGCTCGTGCCACGTGGTGGCACTTTAGCGTTGGTTCGTGCCGAACCGGTAGTAAAGGGGGGGGGCTTTAGTCTCCACTCTTTAGTGCTGGTTGTAGAACCGACACTAAAGGCCCTTACGAACCGGCGCTAAAGCCTGGTTCTGCACTAGTGGATCTAGACCTCCTCTCTCTTTTCCCCCAAAAACTAGCAAGAATCCATGGAGGGATTGAGAATTAGCAAGCTCGAAGAAGGTCAACAATGGGGGAAGAACACAAGCTAAAGGGATAAGATCCATTGGGAAGAAGACCCCCTTTTATAGGAGGGGGAAAATCCAACCGTTACCCACTTCATCAGCCCGCGACCTGCGATACTACCGCACGGACTCGTGGTACTACCTCAAGGCCATGCGGTACTACCTCTCGGATGTGCGGTACTGCTCCCGCGGCAGAGACCAGACGAGGCCCTGTTACGTTAAAACAACGCGGTAGAACCGCCGGAGCGGTACTACCGCGCGTCCTTGCGGTACTACCGCAAGGCAGGGTTCGACTAGGCAGGGAAGGCGCGGATTAACAAAATTACATCCGTGGCTACTTCCGCTGAAAATCGGTCTGTGCAAAAGTTCGGCACGGTACTACCGCAATAAGGGAGCGGTACTACCGCGTAGGGCGCGGATGTAAAAATTTACTTTTGTGCCTACTTCCGCGCATGCCAGTGTACCGGGCTAGAGGCCACGTACTACCGCTCTTGGGGAGCAGTACTACCGCGTAATGCGTGGATGTAAAAAAAACTACTTCCGCGCCTACTTCCGCGCATGCCAGTGTTCTGGGCTAGAGGCCACGGTACTACCGCTCCTTGGGAGCGATACTACCGCATGGCGCGGTACTACCGCGGCCCTGGCTGGTACTACCGTGATCCACTGCAGTACTACTGCTCCCTTGATCAGTACTACCGCACGCCACAGAGACTCTAGCACTTGGAGGCCTTCATTTTGCAAAGACACGGAAGGATACAATAAAGCCAGAACTGCCATAACTTCTGCAAATGAGCTCCGAATTGAGCAAACTCAAGCTTGTTGGATAGAGGAAGGCGAGTAGCATCAAAACGGCGACAGGGGAGGTATGCCTAGAAAATAGAAGAGTGAAACCTCCAACAGAGAAGAACCGGCATAACCTGCAACGTCGAAAACATCATAGAAGATGCAAGTGGACTCCGTTTTCAATGAACTCGAGCTTGTCATCAAGATGACCAAAAGCTCTAAGACACACAAAGAGAACCAAACAAGAACCAAGAAAGATGATGCAAGGAAGCAATGGTTTGAGCTGTCTACAAACGATGCGATCAAGCTGCTCATCAAGACCCCCCTTGATAGTACGACAATCGATCCTATAATTCGGTATCCCAACTACCACCATGAGACCGGTAAAATAGAAAACCTATCAAGCGAAAACCTTTGCCTTGCACAAAGTCCACTTGAGCTAGATGATGATGATCTTGACTTCCTCAAGTTGGTCCACCTTTCTTGATAGCGTTGGCTTGGTGAAGACTAGATGATTGCTCCCCCATACTCCACTATAGGTGAGCCACTCTTCGACACATCTTCACAAGTCCATTGTCACCAAAACCGACGGCAAGCTTCAAGCACTTGATCTCTTCGTGATGCATTACTTGAACTTGTACACCGCAACCTAACCCCACAAAGAACTCCCACGAAGACCATGGGTTAGTACACAAAGCGTAATTGACAATGCTTACCATACCATGGGATCACTTGATCCCTCTCGGTACATCTTCTACGCTTTGTTTATTGATCAACTTGATTCACTCTTTGACTTAGTCTTGATCAACCTATCACATGACCAATCTTTAGGTAATTCCTTGAATAGCACCTTGGTCATCACAAACTCTCCTTGAAACCAACAAATGTACTCCAAGAAAAGCCTATGGACAAAACCTTCAAATATAACTCAAGGCAACCAATAGTCCATAGAGATTGTCATTAATTACCAAAACCAAACATGGGGGCACCACATGTTCTTTCAGACGGGGCCACCTCAAACCATATTTTCTCTTTATTTATTCATTCTTTTCTTTATCTCTTTTCATCTCCACCAATCACGTGCAAGTGATCGGACATATGAGGGAGAAAATGAGGAATGTGCCTGCATGGACGGATAAATAGGGGTTCAAAATGGACACGCCCAATCATTGACCGGGCGCGTTCACGGGCGTTTAGGGGGTCATATTTGGTAAGTTCGGTTGTATATGCTCTAAGGGCATAGTTCAATCATAAAACTTAATGATTTTCGATGTGGATACACATATGCTCCACAAGATCATTGAGTCATTGCATGCATGCCTGTTGATCTTGAAGTTGTCGATGCATCTCTAGTAAGTTGAAAAGATCCGATGCATCTTGTTCTCGGAGGAGGACATGTAGTCCATACTTCACAAAATCATTTGTACTAGAACCATCACCCTCATCCACCACAAACTTGTTGTGCAAGATTACATAACAAGTCATCACTAGATCTCACATATTTGCAGCTCCACAAACAATACCCAATGAGCTTCGAGCACTCCAAATGCCCGCTCCACATTTACATAGCACCTTCTTACACTTGTGCAAAGAGACACATTTTGTTACTATTGGGGCCAGAGACAGTATTCCCAAATGTTATCCACTGAAGATAGATACCATCAACAAGGTAGTACTCCATGGTGTTCTCATGCCCGTTGACTGTTGAAAGGATCTAGGTGACGACTAGAGGGGGGCTGAATAGGCATTTTGAAACTTTTATAGATTTGACTTTATCCTAATGCCGAATTAAACTAGCGAATACTTTTCAAGAACATATGCCAGGCTCAACTAAGTGCACCAACAACCTATGCTAAACAAGATAGGCACTTAAGGAAACTAGCAAGCACAAACTATATCACAAGACATGGAAATGTAGGAACAACTAAGCAATTCAACTAGCACAAGATATATCAATATGAACAAGTATGAGTTGCAGAAAGTAAAGGGTGTGGGGTATGAGATAACCACAAGTGAGTCGAGATGTGGATTTTCCCGAAGTTCACACTCATGAGAGTGCTAATATCCGCTAGAGGGGTTCCGAAGCCAAAGCTCCGATGCGTCACCAAGTGACTCAACGTATTCTCCCTTTCGAGTCACCCCCAACGGATGAGCCTCGATTCACCTGGGGTTGGTCTTGAAGGCGACCACCACACCTTTACAAACTTCTCCGGAGCACATCACAAACACGGAAGCTTCCGGAGGAACTTGACCACCTAGGCCATTTCACACCCTTCCTCGGAGCACACTACAAAAGGAAGCTTCCCGAGGAACCTTGGCCACCTAGGCCACTTCACACACTTCTCAATATATCACCAAACTGTCTAGAAGGCGGAAACCTCGAGGAGTAATAAACTCGCGAGCTCACACTCGAACAAATCGACGCGGGGAGCTCAAACCAATGCAATAAATGCAAAGCAAGGTCAAGCAATGAATGCTCAACTCACTCTCTCAATCTCACAAGATGCAACTCAAGAAAGTGGGAGATTGACGAGACGGGATACAATGGAGGAAATCAACAAATGACTCCAAGATCCTTCTACAAATCTCCTTCACATAGAGGGGATATAGGGGTTTGGGAGAGGTGGGATGATGCTCAAAATGATTTTTAGAAAGTGTATGAACAACCCCCAAACCGGTGGGGAGGAAGGGCTATTTTATATGCAAACCCCAAAACTAGCCGTTGGGACTCCAAAGGACACTTCCTAGACACCCCTTGCCCATGGTACAAGCCCCATGCGCACGGAGGCCCCGTGCCCACGGCCTCAAACCCTGTACCCACGAGGTACCCAGAAATAGCCTGCAGCAGCCCACTAAAACCTGCACAAGTTTGGCATACGAACTCCAAATTCGATGATCTCGGGATCATTTTAAAGCTATGGAAAAGCCCAAGGTCCTCATACAGAGAACCACCAAAGATCATCAAGAAAGAATGATGCAAATCATGAAAAGTTTTGAGCTCTCTACATGCGACGTGATCGAGCTACTCGCCCAAAAGTCCCCCTTGATAGTACGGTTATCAAACTTATAATCCGGTCTCCCTCCAAGCACCATGAGACCGGAAAAACTAGTAAGACCTAGCTAAGTCATACATTTGCCTTGCACATTCCACTTGAGCTTGATGATGACTTTAATGCTTGCCTCAAGTTGGAATCCTTTTCTTGTCCACATTTACTTGGTGAAGATACTCGAAATGCTTCCTCATATTGCAATGAGGAAAGCCTTAATGTAAGTTCATCTTCACATGCACATTATCATGATGTGGACCGCAATCTTCAAAGCATATAACCTTATGCTGCTCATCTTGCACTTGGACTCTTCGAACCTGATGACCATCACCACTTGATGTCATCTACACATAGGCTACTTGAAATCTTTCCTTTTGATGCAAGCCCATGAGAAAACACCTAAGCCACATAGACATAAATATGTATTGGGATAGCTAAATCAGATAAATGAAAGAACTATAATGCTTATAACGGTTTATAAAATGAATTATAAAGAGCATAGCCAAGTTTAGTAAATTTTAGAATGTGGTTGTTTGTTATTCATTATTAGGTTTGGCACTTGAATCTTTGTTAGATCCGAAGTGCCTATGATAGCATGAAATATTGATCAAAAAGTATTTGTTGCCAAAGTTGTGGCGGTTTGAAAAAAAATTGGTGCACTGTTGTGGATCTCAAGATGGCTATGTTTTTATATATTGCATAATCACTTTGAAGACCTTGACAGCACCGTGAGTTAGTAATTTGCTTGAAAAGGAAGCTGAATTCCAGAAATTAAACAATGAAGATCATGTGTTTTATATGGTTTAATCCATGTGTGTGTCTTTAAGTAAATTTGTATCGTTATGTGTGTGATCGTATTTATTTTTTATGTTCGCCAATGTTATGACTATTATCCAATAGTGCAACAATGTTAAAAAGCTTGAATGCATCCTTAGGGTTATTATGAGATTAAAGATAACAGTCACGCATCTCTTTTCACTACAAACAAATATGCATTTATTTTTGGATCTATAGTGCTTACCTTTCTATGTTATTAAGAATATGGCCCTAAGTAGTTCTATAAAAGAATCAGCTACGAAAATTGGGAGAAAAGATTTTGGTCTTCTCTGGAAGACCACAACATTGATGTCTTCTGTTGATCATGGGTCTCTAAATATTCTTGCTTGCATGGTTTAAATGATTGGTTAGCTCTCGCCCTTTGCGCCATTGGCTCAAAGGGTCATCTAGTATACATAACAAATTCATAGTATGGGTTAGGTAACAAAGCACAATTCACAATTACTTACCACTAGATCACTTGATCCCACGTGGTATAAAGATCGCACTTTGTGAGTTGGCCATCTAGATAATTTGAAGCTTCATCTTGGTCAACCAACATCTTTACCTCATGCCCCATCTTGGTTTCTTGAAAGCCACAATGAACTCTTCATTTCCCTTCATTGATTCAAGACTATCACCAAAGACTCTTTCATGACCATATCAAGTTCCACTATGAATATCACCTTCGTCAGCAGATGCTCTTCTAAAACTCCATTGTAATCTCTTGAGAGGCACAATGAATTCTTCACACTAGTTGCTTGCTTCAAGACTTGATCAACCAAAAATCTAACACATGAGCTTACCATGATCTTGTCTTGAAACCATAACTTATTCTTCTATTTGATTGTTCTCTCAAGCTCTTGATTCTTATAATCCCACACATGTCAATCTTTGAGATCCTCTAACAAACTCCACCTTGAGCATATTTGATTAGACATTAAAATAAATCTTGATGGCTTCCCCAAAGACCATCTTGAAACCTCACTAGATATTGGACCTGGAGAGCCAAAACCTAGGCCCCGTGTGCATGGGGGTCAAGGACACCGTGCACACAGGATATCCAGAGAGTTGACATTTGACCCCGTGTGCACGTAGGTCAGGAGGCCCGTGTGCACAGGGTATCCAGAGAGGGATACTATGAGGACTTATTCGAGAGGCTTTTGATGGACTCTTCCCACATAAATCCAACACGCTTCATGCATCACTATGGAACATTTCTTCATATAGAATACAAGCACTTGATACTCCATAGGATTTGTCCATTAATACCAAAGCTTAGAGCAAATATACGTTCATATATATGGACTTCATCCTTGATTCCTTCTAATATCCTTGATGCACCTTCTATGGACAATACCTTCAAATATATCTCAATGAAAACATTAGTCCATAGAGATTGTCATTAATTACCAAAACCACACTTAGGGGCTACATGCCCTTTCAACTATGTAGTTGCATGCTTGAGCATCCCCATCGCAAATTATCTTGAACAACGAAGATCATTGGTGCACATTGGTTCCCTTGTCAGACTATGGCATGCCAAATAAAGTATGTCAAATCCATAAGTCTTTTGATGCCACTGCTTCAAGTATGATGTTGTTCTCTTTTGTGTAACCTTGGTATTTCCCATGCAAACCTATCAGGCAATTCTTTCATTGCGAATGCTTACAGTCAACTGAACCAAACAGATCTGGAAAACCTCTTGATGCTCCAATTTCCAATAACTTTTGATGTCCACGCATTTGGTTCTCCCAAGTACTTCGGTCCAAACACCTTCACCACGATATATGTAATTTCACTATTGCCTCAAAGCATGTACGCTCTCCCATCTGACTCACCTCATTAGTGACATCCCCAATTTTTCTCACATACAAGCATTGGTAGAGCAGTCATGCATTTCTACATAGAAGAGAATGATAGTTGTCCACAACATATTGTTGGTGCAATATTTGCCCTCTTGTGTTTTGGAGATTGTTGATAGAAACAAGCATATATTGATTTGTTTGCTAGTGCATACAGAGAGAAATAGTCCATGCAGAAGCGAAGAGATTGTTGTCTCTGATGCCAAGTTCGAGGAACTTCGCCGAAGAATATCTACTTTGCAGAGAAGAATGAGCCACATCTGTTGAAGACATGTGGGTGATAAGGTTGATGTGAAGGAGTTAACCCCTCCAAAATTTATTGCTGACGTGAAGCAATTGGTTCGGAGTTTCTGTCCGAAGAAAATTGACTGCAGTGAGTAGAAGTTGAAGACAAAGTGAAGACGTGGTTTTCTTTTCTTTGTTCTTCTTTCATTCATTTGATTCATAGGACCTCCGTACTATTAAGAGGGGTATAGGTTCTTGAAGCTTAGATCCGTTGTGATGCTTAGCGCAAAACCTATGAAAGACTGGGAGAAATCTCTTTATGTTTCGAATGATTACCTGCCAGCAGTAGACATTGTTCTTTGTGCTGCAGGAGATATCTTTCGAACTGAGGAGTTAGCATTACTTGCTCCACAAGGAATGTTACTGTTGTGCTCAATTTCCGACCGTTGGACTCGTGTCGTTCGGCCATTGGCTGCTCCACATGTCCAATTTGGTCTTTTCTCTTCAGGGAAGGCTGCGGCTATAAATAGCCACCCCGCTCCAACGTTGCCCGTTGGCTGCCCCGCTTAAGATTTCTGAGAAGATTAATTGAGCATCCCCTCTCTGAGTGATTTGAGTTTAAGATCCACCGAGAGAAAAATCAAAAGCCCAAAACTTAGACAGTAGTTGAGCATCACAGTAGTTCTAAGTTAAGAGTTCTTGTACCTATTACTCTTGAGAGCTGTGCACTCTCTAGACGGATAGGTGTTGGCTGGAGTGTTCAAGTGTCATTGTCTTCATCGAGCGGGATCTTCAGTAACCAAGAGTCATTGTGGTTCGCGAAGAAGTTTGTTGAAGGTTTGGAGATCACCGACAAGTATCTACCACGAGTGAAATCAGCTGGAGTCTGATCAGCTCCGAGTTGAAGGAGAATAGGGCGAAGAGAGTTTATCTTTCATGTTAAATCACAACCCCTCCAACTAGACGTAGTCCTTTGGCAGCAGGGCGAACTGGTCTACCAAATTCATTTGTCGCCATCGAGCACCACTGGTTCATTCTACCTTACAATATTACCTTCAACAGTTTACTTTTGTGCTCTGTGTTGATAGCTTATCTGATCAATCATTGTTTGTTGCATATCATTTGTCCCCATCATCCTTATCATTCCCATCCATTATAGTCCGTTGCTCATCTTTTTGCATTCACATCGTTCAGCTTAGTCATCCATGTGTCGCTATCTTTCACCTCGTTATCTGTGTACCTCGCGCTTTTCTTTCATAACTCATACCCTATTTTCTATCATGTTACTATATCTGTTCGCATATTGCATTACTATCATTATTGTCAAACCTGTGATAACCTATGCTCGAACTATTATTGCTTACTTCCTTGGTAGATATGTTTCTCTTTAGTGGGCTTGTTTAAGTTCTTGTCTACTGAACCTTATTTCCGCTGTTGTGTTTGGGATAAAGTTCAAAACATTCGAAAGAATCTTTGAATCTCCCATTCTCCCCCCCTATGGTCGATATACTCTCGGTCCTAACCCATATCTTCCTTGGCATGAAGTAAGGATCACATGCCTTCACACTCTCCATTACGCACAAGAACAAATGTTTGCTCATCCGGAAGTGATGCGGAAAACACATTGAATACATATTTGTTGTAGAGATCTTGTTGTCCCTTTATCCTATCCCGGGCCACAACTATCATGCCTGGCATTGAACCCTTGAAGTTGAGAACATGTTCCTCTTGCTTCTCCATGTCTTCATGGATGCTCATCATCACCACCAAGTCTTCATCTACTTGGTCATCGATGTCTGAATCTGACAAATTGACGAACTCCTTGAAAATGGACTCATCAAGCTATGGGTAAGAAAACTCATCCTCCAATAAATCCATCGTTTGCCTACAAACGCACAAAATAACCTAAAACCTATGACATTTCATCAAACACTTGACATGCGAGGTATATGTCAGGTGGAGTAGGACGCACCGGGGTGGCAGTCATACTTGGTGCAAAGGGGACATCTGGACGGATGAGGGAAGGTTCTGCGGGTAAGGGCCAAATGGGGGATGGCGACAAAGCTTGGTGGGGGAGCAGAACGGGCAAAGGGCAGAGCAGACAAGGACAAAACAGGGAGAAAGATGGTAGGTTGGGCGAGGATGGAGGTCAATTTAGGGGATTTCATGCGGGTCCGGCATAGTGGACATGTCCAATTGGCCCCAAATCAGCGTGCGTATGGGCTAAATTTGAGGGATACTTGATAACTCGGACATAAGGACTGGGTATGGGGGACCGGGTCGGATGGCAGACATATTGGGGGTTAGGGCATCCGATTGAAGATGATGTAACAAGTAGCAGAACCACACGTGTACTGAGAAAAATTCTATGATTATGGAATTTAATAAATTATAACTATAGGTTTTAAGAATTCAAGATAAATAAAATAAAAGGCACACCTAAACACATATGTATGTACGAATTGTACATGTACATGCCAAAGCGGTTCACAACCTTTTTGAAAAACAATGATAAAACAAGATAATGTATGGTATGTAGTCTAAAGACATTTTTTGGCGTCATGTTACTGTCAGTTATCATGGATTAATTGTTAGTTCCCAATGACTTGATATTTTCTCAAGTCTTGACCAACTACGTCTGCATGTTGTTGCGATCACGTGAAGGTTTTGTGGAGGCGTCAGAGTTCTTAATGGGTGATAATTCATCCTAGATGGATGGGTTGGAAATGATCATATACTAGAAGCACTTTGTGCGCTTGGCTGCGCCGCTTTCATAGATGGACTTCGGCATCCTTGTATGTATACGTCAGGACAACCTATCGCACTCGCGCACAGACACACATCAATTTTGGCTTGCTAAGTTGAATATCAACAACATGTGAAAATGGTTTGGCAACCCCTACTATGATAGTATGGATGGCAATAATACTTCATCATATACCCACGGAGAAACTACAGATGATCATTATAAAACATAAGCACAACAAAATACTAGAAAACAACCCAAAACCAGAGATTAAAAAACAATGGTTTCTCTTCCATGCCATAGCAAAACAACGAAGAAAGAACCATGGACCACCAATCCACGCGGACAAGCAAAGGTTGCCCACGAGCGAATGACCATCATAAGAGCAAGCATCCACGGTTCACAATAAAAAAAAACACGACAACCAAATAAAACAACATCAAACATCAGTCCAGACCAAGCTCATGAAAACATGTGAACAACAAGCCACTCTAATAAGCTAACACGCTCTAAAACAACAATTGATAAATGCAGGAGGAAGGCAACACGAAAAAATCTAGATACCCAAAGGAAAGCGAGAAGACCGACATCCCGGAAAAAACAATGAACAAGGAAAGGAAAAAAACACTAGTCCCAGCCGATGAGGTCTCAAGCACCTAACACCTAGCCAAAAAAGACAGGTCCCAACAAGTGAGGTTGCAACCGCCGAACGTCCAGCCGCCGAATGACCGTCTGCGAAAGACGGTGCTCCTAGCAGTGTGCTCGCTGTCGTCGAATGTCCAACCGGGAAAAACGCCAAACTTCCCTCAAGCCGCCTACTCCTAGTGATCGAGATCTCGTCAAGCCGCTTCTACGGCCACCCACCTCTTAATTTTTCCCTCTTCATCTTCGCGCGGACTTTTTTGTGTCCACACAGCCAATGCAATAGTAAACGAATCTCATGCTCCTAGAGACACAAAAGGACGGGAACACATGGCCGATTGACGGCCCCTGGGCCAGTGGAGAAAGAAGCAAAACAAACTCCATAAGAGTGCTATGGGCTCTTGAATCGTTGTCCTGAATCGACTCATACCGCTCCACCGCACGACCACTTAACTACCAACATGCCCATCCATCAGCAGATCAATCCACAAAACACAATGCGTTGATCAAATTAAAATCATGGACCAAATCACAAAATTGTAGACCTCAATTGATTAGTGAATTCTCACATGTACATATATTTTACAAGCTACTTACCAGTTAACAATTATAGACAAGTACTTCATCCCCTTTCCCTATATCATAAGTAGTACTCCCTCTTAGTTCCCCTGCTACAAATATTGTGGTACAGAGGGAGTAATTTACAAGAGATAACACACAATGACTTTGTTTTCTGGTATGCACATGCATGCATTGCCCTCTCACAACTGATGAAGTGATCACGAGAGTGTGTGAGAAGCCAGCAGCCAAACCAAAAGCGGCTGAACACCAAGCATCCATCGCTTCCGCACCAACCTACGTAGTACTATTGCACCACCGGTTTCAATTTGATCGTGTCTTCTTCCTCCTCAGGGCTCAGGATCTTGTTGGATCTTGCCGCTGCACCATCAAATCAAATCAAATCTGCTCAATCTAGGCTGAGGACGCCGATGGCATCGGCGACCCGGACGGCGATGAAGCAGAGGTACACGGCGAGCAGCCCGGCACCGAGCGTGGCGTCCAGCCTCATCCCCCTCGCCGGCAGCACTACCAGCGCCCACGCCAGCCCGGCCACCAGGAACGCCACCGTCACGTACGTCGCCGCATCCACCGGGATCTTGTACGGCTCCGGGTACCGCGCCCCCGCCGCCAGTGCCATCGAGAGGCCCAGCCCCACCACCGTGTTGAAGGCCGGACCGGCGTAGCACCCCGCCACCGCCGTCTGGGCGCCTGCCGCGCCGTCCTGCGTTGCCATCGCCACGTCGGCGACCATGTCGCCGAGGGAGTTGCCCCACGCGAGCACGGTGACCCCCAGCACGCTCGCGGGGACGCCGATGATGATGCCGGTGGACACGAGGAGGGCCACCAGCTCCCGGGCCAGGAGGTAGGACCAGAGGATGGACATGAGGAACCCGCCGGTGAGCCACAGGAGGCGAGCGTACCGGCCTTGTGGGGGTACCGCGGCGTCCGTGGTCGCGGCCGTGGCGATGGCGAAGAGCGTGCCGGTGAGGGCGCCGGCGAGTAGCACGGTGGGGCTGGTCGGGGAGGTGACGGCGGCGAGGAGGAGAGGGCCGAGGAGCGTTGAACTGATGGCACAGGGCCTGGACCAGCGGTGCGCGGCGATGTCCGGAATGGTGAGGCGGCGCGGGAGGTAGAGCGGCGCGTGGAGCGCGCCAAGGAGGCCGCTGGCGAAGGTTCTTGGTGGCTGCTTGGCGGAGACGGTGACGGGGAGGAGGAGCGGGGCGGCGAGGTCATCGGAAGGCTTCATTGTGTTGGTGCTGCCGCCGTCGTCCGCGGCGGTGAAGCAGCAGTGCGATGTCGAGACGAGGAGGACGTAGGCGGCGTAGAGGGAGAGGAAGCACGCGGCGGCCCAGACGGTGACCGTGCCGGCGACCAGAACGGCGAGGAGGTAGCAGAGCGCGACGAGAAGAAAGCACACGTCGCGCACGAACCCGCGCCGCTCAATGACGGCGCCACCGCGGCGAGCGGCGAGCGGCGACGATGGCGACCACGCCGGCGACGACGGTGGACACGAACAGCGCGCCGCCGAGCGCGCCGCTGAGCCCCACGTCCCCGGCCTCCCCGCCGTCCGACGCGAACGCGACGACGCTGGAGAGCACGTCGGGCGCGCCGTTGCCGAGCGAGAGCAGCGTGACCCCGGCCACGGTGGGCGGCAGGCGGAGCGCGGCGGAGAGGCCCTCGAGCGAGGCGCAGAAGTACTCGGACGCGGTGTTGCCGAGGAGGTAGAAGAGCAGGAGCAGCCAGAGCGCGATCGCGGTGCCGCCCAGCCACGGCGACCACCAGATCCCGTCGTCCTCCCCGCACGCGCAGTAGAAGAGCGCGAGGTAGTCGACGTACCCGGTCGGCGCGCACGGCGGGTGGGACGACGAGCGGAGGTACCGGCACCGCGCGGCGCGGCCCTCCAGTGCCTGCAGCTCCGCCTCGCAGCTCCCCCGCTCCCGCGCTCCGGCGGCCGAGCCGGACAAGAAGGTCCCGCCGTGCCGCGTGCGCATGGAGAGGCAGAGCACGAGCAGGAGCAGCAGGAAGGATGTCACGGCGGCGGCATTGCGCCTGCTCCTGTACATCCTCTGCAAGAAAGCCATGGTGTTGATGTCCGGAGCTCAGCTCAGCTACTGTAATCGAATACGGCGGTGGAGCTCAGCTGAGGTACAGTAATAATGTGGCGCCATGCATGGCCGCGGTGGAGCTGGCGTGTCTTGTATCCCTGCAGTGGTCGGTCCGTGATCAAATCAAATTTGCTTTTGTGGCTGCAGATGAGTAGGTTTGTGACCTTGTGTGGACTTTTTGTATTGGTAGGAAGGGACACATGGCAGCTGAGCAGATCCCTATTGGAAGCTACAACATTCTTCTTCCTCGTGACGCGGCAGCCATGTCATATAGGATAGGCGCTTTTGGAGGGATGGAATGTTCCATCTGCCATGCCATTGAGCTTATAAGTCATCTAGTACAATGATATATACAGAGCAAACTTGCAATTGCAATCCCAATACTCATCATCTTGATTCAGAAGCAATTAGCTTCATGGATCCATATCAGCTGCTGCTTCGGTTAAGAATTGCAGTCTGTAAAGCACATTTAGATTGTCATAAGTATTGCACATCTAAGTCATATATCATTGATCTTACGTGAAAAAGATTCGCGTAAGAATCAGCAGGAGATTGCACAACGGGGATACCACAGAGTCATCTGCAAAAAAGCTGATGTTCCAAGCCAGCCTGCAACGAATCTCCATGCTGATCTGATCTGATCTGAATGCATGCACACAGAATTAAGCAAGTTGACTTCAACTACTGCCGATTTTCAGAATAATTATGAGGGAATTCTATCATCTCCTTGCTCATCTTGTCTGAATAGTTGTTCTACCAACAAGCCTAATTAGTCACGTAGAACAATAATGATGCTACTTAGGCAGAAATCATCGACACGCAATGCAGACAGTACAATTGCAATTGCAATTTGCAGATCGCTGACAACTCAGTGGTGAGTACAAAGCAATTAGCTCCATTCGTTCCATGTCAGATCAACAGGTGATTAGCCTACTGCCTCGATTAGGACACGACCAGTGTTTGCATTGCACTTCTGCTTGATTGATGTGGACTATTCTCGTGGGAAATTAAATGCACAATTATTTCAGACAAGGTAGTACAATTACTCCCGCATCTGCCCAACCTGGTCCACAGATGATCTTGATATTAAATAATTTAGCAAAAAACTATTTCTAGATGTTCAAGAATTGTGACAAAAATGTGGCGCTTGTACCTTTTAAATGATATAAGAATGTTTGTAACTTGTCATAGTAAGTAAGAGACGTCTCTTTTCCTAGCAAGCTCAAGATTGTGATCAATGGACGTAGGATGCATTTTTGTCGTAACTGCAGGATGCTGGAATTTTACACCGTACAATTTAGGTCCGGTATCTTCATCGCAGGAACCAGAGTTTTATTTTGAAATGAAATGCATGTGAAAACAGATCATCGCAACACACAAAAAAACTTCAGTGATTGTTTTAATGGGTTATATATATATAAGAAGAAGAAAACATTATTATCGTGCTTTAATCTTACGTTTTCGACAAAGAAAATACCAATTACACCCAGCGTCTGTACCAACAACATGTCCAAAGACATCAAGGATACACACAACAAAAAATAATAATAAAAAGAACAAAAAAAAAAGACCCCGCCATGATGATGAATCACTAGCATCAGCAGCACTCTAACTACCACCAAAGACAACACCCGGTATACAAAATAGGATCTTCAAAAGCAACACCAAGCGTTGTCGGTTCCCGATCGAAGATCTTGAGTTTTCATCCTAGAGAAAGTCCAAGTTCACTCAAACACAATGCCTTCAACAAGGCCACTACCAGGTACAACCAATAAAGGCCAGACTTTGGGTTTTAACCCTGGGAGTCGAGACTCGGTACTCAAGAAGCAACATAAAAAATGCAGTCCTCCAGTGCTGCCGCCCCTGCTTGCCGAGGCCATTGTTGCAAGTCACCAAACACCTGGCACACAGTCTTCATCGCATCCCATACCCCCTTCCGCCAAAGCTTCAAGACCTCCAATTGTAGCCGTCATGACTTTCTCCACCTCTATCAATGCCTTGGGAATCTTGACTTAGACATGTCCCATATCACCGATAAAAAAGCGAAACTTCACGCGGCGCCCTCTCGAAGCCGTGCTGGCTGATAATAAGAGCGTGCGCGACCGAAACCTTTCCGATCTAGATATCGAGGAGCGACATACGCAAATCCGTATAAATATCCGTGGGGAAGACCGAAACTCGTCAGCGGCCAAATCCAAGAGGTCGACATCCGACAGAAAGACGACTTGGCGAAAGAAGAGCGCAGGGCCAAACGACCATTATTAGGTCGAAGCCATCAGCCCCCACGCCCCAGACCTGCAGACAAAGGTCAGCGACGCTGCATTGTACCACCGGCTGCCCAAGCGGCCGCCGCCACAAGGGACGACCGGAGGTCCCCCGCCCCCTCTGGGACCGGAGGTGCCACCACCACGGTCGAAGTTTGGGAGAGGCCTTGCAGCGACGCAAGGGTTTGGGAGGGTCGTGTGCGTTTCTGTGCACCCTAGCCATACACAAGCGGGGTATGTATTAATTATGTTTGTCTCTATTTGATGCTTTATTTTAAGTTAATAAAATCTAGAGATTTTTTACGGTGCATCATACTACCCAAAATAGCGGGTAGTATTTAGTTGATCCAACGGTTAGTATGGAGGGTATATTGGTAATTCCCTGTCATAATGATTAATCTAATTAACTAAATTAATCCCATCGCATCTGACACCGCCTGCGTATGTTCTTGACGAGATCGGATCAGTGTATGTTCTCGACGTGGCCTTGCGATTTGCTTGCATCTCCGGCCGGCAGAATCAGTACGTACAGTAGATATATGTGTATGCCTCGATGAGTCGGGCCTGCGCCAACGTTCAGTTCTTCCCCGGCAACATCGTAAGCTACAGCCAGACGGACGCCGAGCCCATAGAGTTCGCCGCTGACATGCATGCAGACCCTTCTTGGTCGGCCAGGCATGGACGACGGCAACGAGGGTGATTTGTTTTGTATGGAGGCGTTGGGCCTCATCCAGCCGATGAACATAGACGGCACGACGGGTCGAGCTTGAGATCGACGCCATGCTATTGTGCGGCCTCCAGAAGGAGTCCAGTGTGTCCGGCCGGCGGCATGCGTGACGTCGACTTCGACTTCGGCTCACCTCAGTCCATATGGTACTAGAACGCGGTAAGCAGCGGTGCTAATGCCGAGTGCCGACGTTCAGTTCCTCCCGAGGAGCCTCGCCGTGGCCGACGAGGGTGATGTCGCACGTCAACCTCGATGACTGTTGGCCATAGGACTGCTACTCGTTGAGGTTTGATGAACAGAGTGAACTACCTAAAATGCCCTTAATTGATCAATATACTACTGAAACTCTGTTGTAGTATTGGCTAATCTGGGCCCTCCAATCCCAAAAATGAACGGCTCCAATAGACTTGATGCACCGTAAAAGGTCTCAAAATCTACTCTCTGTCGAAAACTTTTTGGATTGTTAATGGCGATGGATGTTGCATGTCACGACCTCTGAATAGTCAGATGGAAAGATATCGCATGGACGACACACACGCATTGCAACTATGAGTTGTTCATGACCTCTTTCAGTGACCAAATCGTTCGGGCACGACGGCTTGTAATAGCACAGCTGTTGGTGTGTGTAATAGTCACCCAACCACAAAATTAACATGCAGCAGACACGATATCATTATCTCAGACAAATAGTACTGTACTGCTAGCTAAGTATGCTGGTGCGAGTAGCCTAGTACCGGTGATGCGTGAATCTACACCCAACCAGCAGGAGATTGCAGTAGGTGGACACCATAAAATCAGTATCTTCATCTGCAAAAAGGTGTTGATCAACTCAGTTCGACCACCATGTTACAATTCTCCATGATTGATTTGGGACGGGATTAAGCAAAAGTTGACAACTCCAACGATCGAGGCCTGAGAATATGTGAGCCGGCACGTGTGCAGTTCCTCTGAATAATTATGGTGCTTTTTCTGTGACCATGGTACGTAGGTAGAATATAATAGAGCTCTCCCGTTCCGCAAAACATAACGCAAACACAATGCAACAATGCTAGAGTTTGGGAGATTTCGCAAAACAGAACACAAACAGAGCCGGGGCAGTGCAGTCCGGGTCCTGGCCAATCCATGGCAAGGCGCAGTCGCCGGCGGCGGCTGCAGCCGCAAATTCACCGGTTTTGTGCCGGCGACGGGACGAGGAGGCACAAATCCAAGTGGTCAAGGACCGCGATAGAGCCTACAGAGTGTCCGCGACGGCGGACGGGTGCCGGCGGGGGGTGGGAGGGGCAGGGCCAACGCAGATGCGGAGCGGGGGTGCAGCGGATAAGAGGAGCGGCTTTTACTCAGCCGTCGAGCGGTGGAGTAAATATAGAAAGATTCACCGCGGCTGAGTATAATTTTTACTCCCTAACGCCGATTGTGGATCGGCTAGATGCTGGTTAGAGGAGTAAGACTGAATTTTCCCTCCTCTAACCGATTATAGAGGATCGATTAAAAATGTCCTTAGGTCTGGTGATGATGGAAACGTAGGAGGATAATCTTTCTTCAACTGTTGGTGTTGAGGCGGTAGAAGCGGCCAACGGAAAACATGCATGGTGAGAGGCATGTTCCACGAACCACTGTCCAATGTGTATCGCCTGGCTTGGCGACCACAAACTTACAAATTGCAAGCCGAAACCTCATCATCATCTGTTGGTGTTGATGTTGGGTAATCAGCTGACAATTCAGTGGCGATTGAGAAGCAATTAACTTCGTTGGTGCATGTCAGATCAACAGGTGATAGGCCTGCTGCTTAGATTAGGACACGATCGACGGCATGTCAGCATGTGTGCGAACAGCTGTGCTTGGTCGATGTGGACCATTTCTTTCCTAACACAAGAAAAATGTCGACCGTTCTTTTGGGAAATTAATTGCACAATTATTTCAGATAAGATACGTAGTACAATTATTCCTGCGTCTGCCCAACCTGGTCCACTGATGATATTGACAACAAAACTATTTTTAAGTGCTGGTTTCCGACAGAGATCTCAGCGAACTTCCGGTGTTCAATGTCTCAGTCAGCAGTCATGGTAGAATATCATCTTCTGTAGTTTGCACCACGAGAATACCACAAAATTATCTGCAGAAAAAGTTGATAATTCCAAGCCAACCTGTGATGATTCTCCATGCTGATCCGATCTGCGTGCACACAGAGTTAAGCAAGTTGACTCCAACTAGTACCGATTTTCTGAATAACTGTGACGGAATCCTTGCTGATCTTGTCTGAATAATGGCTGTTACTTGTACAGCTGCACCATTGGTACTTCTACTTCTTCACGGCCTGCGCAAAAAAGTTTGCCTAATTTGGTTGATATTTCCTGAGGTCTCGAGAGTTTAGTCATGTCAACCCTGATGCTTTACGTCTATACAGCATATGTCCATCAGCTCAACGCTCCTCGGCCCTCTCCTCCTCGCCGCCGTCACCTCCCCGACCAGCCCCACCGTGCTACTCACCGGCACGCTCCTCGCCATCGGCGCGGCCGCGACCACGGACGCCGCAGCACCCTCAAGACGGCGGCGTCGCCCGCCTCCAAGTGGCTCGGCGGCGGGTTCCTCATGTCCATCCTCTGGTCCTACCTCCGCCCGGAGCTCGTGGCCTCCTCGTGTCCACCGGCATCATCGTGGCGTGCCGCGAAGCGTCTTGGGGTCACCGTGCTTCGCGTGGGGCAACTCCCGGCGACATGGTCGCCGACGTGGCGATGGCGACGCAGATTTGGCGCGGCGCGCCAGACGGCGGTGGCGGGTGCTACGCCGGCGGCCTTCAACACGGTGGTGGGCTGGGCATCTCGATGGCGCTGGCGGCGGGCGCGATACCGGGCCGTATAAGATCCCGGTGGATGCGGCGACGTGCGTGACGGTGGCGTTCTGGTGGCCGGTGGGCGTGGCGCTGGTGGTCTTCTTGGCGAGGGTATGAGGCTCGACGCCACGCTCGGTGCTGGGCTGCTCGCCGTGTACCTCTGCTTCATCGCCGTCCGGGTCATCAAAATGGGTAAAAAGAGGCTCAAATGACAACCACCGGCTAGCCATAAGGGCCGAAACATGTAGAAAGAACACAACCACGCACCAAACGACTTCATTCTCCTATTGGATGAAACGATGCTTCCAATAACAACCTGACACACGACGCACGAACGAAATAAATATCGCTAGAACATAACTAGAACACAGATAAAATCCAAAAATAATAATAGTCGATCACAATACTCTACCAAATATAAAGAAGTTAATCACACGAGTGAAAAAACACCGCTGCGAAGCGCGCTTAGCCTATAGTATATGCTATAATTCAGAGGTAGACAATGACAATCCCATTAGTGTATGTGGATTACCGCGTGTGTGAAAGGCAACGCCTATACGCACTATCATTGCATGTGTTCATACCCAAATAGTCGGGTATAGTAAATAAAATCATGTATATTTTCTGCATTGACTGAAAACATCAATATTTCACGCATCGCCGAACTGTCTCGTACACACATCACACGTCTCACCGGTATATCCGACCAAAAAATTTCTAGTCCCGCCCGTGTTTCCTAAAATATTCCGTGCGCCACCGGAACGTCCCATTAAAATATCTTCATATTGCACACTCGTTAACATATCTTCATATGAGTTTAAACATATTGCTCACCCGTGTTCATATTGTGTCTCTGCGTGGGAGTAGATGTAAGTGGACGGTCAAGATGGACTAGACGAGGTGGATCGATCCGGGTGAGGAGGCAACTGACCAATATGAGATGGATCGATCCGGATGAGGAGGCAACTGACGAATCTGAGATGGATCAATCCGGGTGAGGAGACCATCAACCAATCAAATCAAGGAAGGAAGGAGCAGTAAAACGCGCCCACGCGTGCGGAGGCATTCTTCCAAATAACAAAACGAAACGAAACGACGCACTAAATTACTTCCTTCCTCCCCGACCTCTGACATCCCTACCTCACACCACATCGCCGCCGCCGCCGCCGCCTTCCCATGTCGATGTCGGCGGTCGTCTCCCCCGGACCACGCCACCCCCACCTCTCTCTCCCCCCCTACCCTCATCTCCTCTCCAGATCCGCTACGGTCGCCCGGACCCGGAGATCGAATCCCACAACCGCCCCTCCCCTCATCAGAAGAGATGAGGGAGGCGACCGGCCGGCGGCCATGGCTCTTCGACCTGGAGCTCCATGGCGTCCCACAACCGCACCGCGAGCATCTCAGCCGGCGCTCCCCTGCTCCGCCGCCATCAAGCATCACCAACTCAAATCGATGCAGGGGGCCGGGATGGGAGGCTTCTTCTCGGGACGCCGCGACGCCATGGAAGGTCTTCCTTTTCCTCCCTCTCGTTTCGATTTAGACTTCCCTGAGGCCGCCTCTCTCTTGTTTCGGACAGTAAGGAGTATTTGGTGAAAATAACATGGCAGCTCTATCTTGAACTGTATTCATCTGCTAGTTAGTTATAGGGTTCAGTTAATTTCGTCCGTCACCCACAGTCAGTGCTATGCTATGGTTCATACGTACTTCATATGGACTTCATATGTTGTTTGGTTGATTTGTCTAGAGTAGACTGGCTGGCTGGCACCTAGTGCAAGTGTATGCTTATCTGAATCCTACCGTCTCCACTGGATTTTGCGACACAGGAAGGGAGCGTCATGGTCAGTGTACTTGTCAGGACTTAACTGAAGATATCAACAGCAGAGTGCATCTTCAGTTAACTCTGCTGCATATATACAGATTCAGAGTATCCAAACTGGGCCGCCCGATCTTCATCCAACGCCCCCCTCTCGCTCGACTGCTTCGTGCCTAGAGGAGCACTCGTGCGCGACGTTCATATTCGATCGAACGGCTGTCTGCCTTCGTCTTGTCGGTGTTTACTCTCCGACAAACGCACTCTTCTTTTTCATCTTTCAGTTTTACCACTAGTAAGTTGTGATAGCTATTTAGCTCGCGATCAGCCATGCGTTGGCTATCTTATCTGTAAAGGGGTAAACCCTAGGCTGCCGTGACCTGGCTGGCTCCGACTCGCTGCTTGTGGCGGCGCAACCCTAATCCAGTTCATCATAGTTCATCTCTGAATTCCCCCTGTTGTCTGAATGCAATGAATGTTGAACGTGGATCCTAGTTCGGGCCTAACAGTACTCCCGTCCCGGTTCTGCTAATTGATTTCAGTGAGTTTGATTGAGATCTTGTTGTTTGGCAGATTCCTCCGTATGCCCACCAAAAACATGACCCGTGGGATAGAAGCATCACCATCTTTGTACTAGGAACGTATAACATAAAAACTTTGACCAAATCAACAGCCTTTTTTACAGTTTACCCGCTAAGCATAACAGCTGTTGATTTGTTTAGACTCCGGATGATTTGTCATCACAAAATGACTTAAAGAACAGCTGCAGTTTTGTAATTTTCAGTTTTAAACCATACATGTACCCCTGTGTTCAAGTATTTCATCATTGGAGAATAAGTATGGGAGGAGGATCTTGTATCTATTTCATCACTAGAGAAGAAATAAACACTGATTGCTTGTATTTTCTTGTTTGCAGGCACGGATGATGTATGCAGCAGGCGACGATGATGACGACGCCGAGGAGGACGAGGACCCGAGCTCTAGCCCGACCGGCGTGGTCCCTGCTGCCTGCCGGTAATGACTCCCTGCAGGTAGCACCTCCCTCTGCCCACTGACTTGCTAGTCTCTCAGTAGGATGTGATTGTTCTAGTAGCTATCATTTATATGGCTGTGTATATATGGATTTTCCCATGGTTCCAGGAATTGTGTAATACTACGAGATATGGGTGAGGAACTGAAAGGATAATATGCTTCCATAAATTGTCCTGCAGATATGCGCCATATGGGAGATCCTTCTCGCCGGACTTCGGGAGGAGGCGGTCCCTCGGCGACGGGGTTGAGAACTGGAGTTGGTTTTGTCAGACCATTCGTCCTACTCAGATGGGATTGTCGCTCCATATTGGTAAAGCTCTCACCTTTTCTCATGAATATATGTGCGCTACAATGAAACTGGCGCTCGGATGCCATGGTCCTTAGGTGTGTGTTATCTACTCCCTCCGATCCAAATTTAGTGTTGCAGTTTTGAACTAAGTTTAGTTCAACCTTAGGTCAAAACTGCAACACTTATTTTGAATCGTAGGGAGTAGTGCATTGTGAAGCCACTGATTAGCAGCAGAAATTTCTGCATTTGCATATTTCCATCAGTGCTGTTTTTCTGGACAGAACATTCAGAGCTAGACCCTTTCGATGGATATGTATAATTTTCAAGAGTTTCAAAACACTAGTACTACTCTTCTGATAGATATTCAATTCTATCAGGATGATGCACATTAATTAGTCAACGTTCCATACTGAAAGTTCACAGTGGGTTCCTGCGTATGATTATGTCATTTATTGAGGCAATGGTCTCTAATGAACTAAAAATAGAAAAAATGATGTGTGAATGCACCTTCATCCAGCTAGCTCACTAGCATAACCCGTGATAAGTGATAACTAAAGTCTGGGGCAACTGTAGAGATTCTTTAATGATGTTCTTTGCATTACAGCTATCTTTAAGATGTGATGTTACTGTTCTTTATGGTAGGACTAGGATGAATCCACATAGTTCTGTTACCCTGAACCTTTTTTTTGTCAGAGATGCCTCTTGCCTCAACCTGCTGCACCATCGAGAGTCATCTTCCTTAGCCAGCAAATGCTGCAATCTTTTATGCCAAATTAATGAATGAACGCCTTCCTTGTTCTTCTATTACTAGTGTATAAGCACTAGTAGTACTGCCACTGGATGATGGATGTATCCATACGTGCTGTCCTCTGATGCAAAAAATTCCTCACTTTCCTTTACTTACTAGTATACTACAAAAACACGATTGATTAATCATTATGGGAGGACAATCATGTATGTATTTCATTACAGAAGAAATAAACACTGCTTTCTTGTATTTGCATCTTTGCAGGCATATATCATGTATGCAGCAAGCGAGGATGATGATGATGCCGAGGAGGATGAGGACCTGAGCTTGAGCCTGACCACGATGGCGCATATCACAAGGTCCCTACTGCCTGCCGGCAATTATTCCCTGCAGGTAGCACCTCCCTCTGCCTTCCTCCGCCCAATCACTTGTTAGTCTCTCGGTAGGATGTGATTGATGTAGCAGCCATCATTTACATGGATGCATATATATGGATTTTCCCATGGTTGTTTACCCATCATTTACACGTCAGCACAATGGATACTAGTGAGCTACTAGCACGCCACAAGTCACTATACTGGTAGCTTGAACAACTTGATCGCTTACAAACAACTGCTAGTTTAAGCTATCGCAGTTAAGCATTACTAGTACTCTGCTAGCACCAGGAGCACCAAAGCATCCTATTTTCTTTCAGTAAAGTAAACACACTCATCAATTAAGAGTCGTCGTGCCACCTGATTGGTATTTAATGTGTTGGTTCTCCTCTTGATCTGGGCAGCCCTAAATTATGAGCTTATTGTGATGGTTTGCATGGTTAAAAGATGCATCTTGTGTGTATTATACTGTTTGATCAACCTCGGCTTCTTGAGATCCACGAGTATCCACTAATGGTGTCTTTTTTGTTGCCTCTCTGTAGGTTTCACATCATTCTCAGGAGGAGAAGCGGTGGGTGACTACTGTTGCTAATCTTAGATTATTATGTTCATTGCTATAATTTCAGTCCCTTTTTTGATGCAGTAGGCCGATTAGTTAAGCACCGCAATTTGATTGAAGGAATTTATCAATAGCTACTCTAGTTAATGGTTCAATAATCAGGGCTCAAATATATTTGTCCTGAGACTAGAGCATGGCGTTGAGTGACACTGGTTTTCATATATGCCATTGGGTTTAAAAGCAGAAGTGTAGCACACAATCGTCATCTACATGCACATGCTTTTTTCAGCTGAGTCTAGATTCAGAAGCTTAGTCTATACCATCTATTCTGCCTACTTTTGACTATGTGAAGCGTTAATTTTCTGCTTCATAATGTCAACATTATGAAATAACAACGTCAGATTCAACAGCTTCCAGTTTAAAAGTAATAGAAACAGCTAAAATAGCTCTGTTTCAACTGAATTGGTATGATGTTTGCTTCATGTTCTCAAAAAAGATATGAATTACATGTATTATTTGAGGATATTCCGCGCTATGTACTTACTGAAGGAAGCTAATGAGCAAAAACATTAATTTTGTGCTTCATCAATGTATCTTCTCCTGTTACTTTTAGAGTCACTGTCTCATCATCTGCATCTTTTATTGTTCGAACCTGATGAACTTGAACGTGTTGCTATGACTTTTTTAATATCTAATAAGTTCTTGTTCTCGCAGATTGTTGACAGGTTCAGTTTTATCTCATGAGATGATGCCTGCGTGGTTGCGACTTAAAGGTTGCCTTTAAAACTCTTGTTCTTGAGATGATGCATTCTTGTGATAGTTACTTACTAAAAGCACGTCTTTGCTCTCATTAAACAAAATTTTAAGGTAATTAACATGGGGAAGAGAGAGTCAGCACCTGAATCACAAACAATTTAGTAACATCCATTGAGGTGGTATTAAAATGTACTGTTACTAGTCAACAGAGATCTGGTCTTAAATATTATGCACTTTATTGCTAATTATGCCTCATTGTCTATATCTGCCGCTACATCACTTGTGCGTTATTGTAGTCGAATATGTTTCCGATGTATATGCTCGGCTAAGAAAACACAGAATTTATTGTGGTGGGTGCTTTCATGGTGACCTGCTACTCATTTGAGATACAGATAGACTACTAGTTATTCAACATTGTGGATATGGAAAATGATATGTTCTTAACTTCTTATATGTTTTCCCGAGACTACATTCATCCGTAGTCTTGGATTGGATCTTCTCAAAAGATGTGAGCCTGGGTTAGCCATCTTCAAGAGTAATCCTGCTCCTATCTATGGTCTGCTCTTATCTTCAAGGTTATATTATGTGGCACTAACCAACATGGTAGTAATGTCGAGCAGAGTCGAGCACTGACCACTTTGCTCTGCCTGTTGTCTCAGATTTCAATTTTGTAGGCTTAGTTCCCTGACTTGCTTAACTGAATTTAAATAGATGGCTGAATGAGAATGATTGGCATAGTTGGATTTATGAAGTTTACTGTAGTTGTTAGAAAATAGATGGTTGTTGCGGCAGTTGCTTTAACAAATAAAAAATAATGCATCTTCTTGAGTTTGTACACACCTATTTTGCATGAAGTTCATGGTTTTTTTCGCTTTGTTATGAAATCTTCTCGTGAATGCAGAAATTCTTACAGGATAAATGATTTGTGAAGCTTACCTACCGGATATCCCTCGATGATAATGCTGCTAAGTTATTTTGCCTTTGGAGCCTAGGGCCTGGATTGCAAACTCAAGATACAGACTGCAAACAGCCTTCTGCTCGTGGGCGAGGACCCTGGCGAGGTCCGCATGAGGTAATGAAAGTCTTTTGCTTGTTCTTTACCCTGCTAGTTCCACATGTGTTGCTTTTGATTTGACTCTGAGGTTCAATGCCTTGTTCTGGTAGTCTGACTGCTTGTTCAGACCACTTAAACTTGCTATGTTGTTGAATTCTGAAATTTGGTGCTCTGTTAATTTAGATCATTTCTGATCTGATCACTTGAGCAAGTATACTGGCCAAGAGGAAGTTTAGTAATTTATGGAGCAAGTATACTGGCCAAGAGAAAGTTTGGTCATTTATGATCTGGTCCACTAGTAGTACTGTTGCTACTGTATGATGGATAGATCCATATGTGATGGGAAAAATTCCCTCAGTTTCATTAATTTACCACAGTAGTGAACTTGCTATGGATCCATAGGTGCTGTGATCTATCCCCCACCCCCCTTGATAGCAGCACTAGTCCTGAGTGCAGCATGTATCTTCCCAAAGGCAAAGACTTTCTTTCTTTAGGGTGGACGTACAAGAGTTGAGTGGTCATAAGATAGGAGCTTGTGGGTGGATTAGTCTGACTTGTTCAAAACAAGTAAACTTCTATCTTGTTGAATTCTGAAATCTGATGTTGTCTTAATTTAGATCATTTTCGATCTGATAACTAGAGAAAGTATATTATTGGCCTAGACAAAGTTTAGCTATTTCGTATGAAAGCAGCAGTAATAATCGTATAAAAGAAGCAGTAATCTTTTTTACTACGTCCTGGAAGCAAGCATGGGCTCTTGGTTTCAGTATAGCAGTCTTCAGAATTGGCAATTTTCCTGCAGGGATTGCATATCAGAATCATGTGCATAAGAGGAAACAATGCTGACAGTGAATGTGCCACTGTAGCTAGGTAGTTGATGCTTATATCAGAGATTGCATATCAGAATCATGAATCTGCAAAATGTAAATAAACAGTGCTCACAATAGGTAGTTGGATGCCCTAGGCCTTCTGTTTTCTCAAGTTTATAGCCTGGATTCCCTAAGAACAACAAGCCTACCGTTAACTATCCTTGCTGGCATTGATTTTGCAACTCTACTGTTTGTTTGACCTCTCATTGGGTCGTCATGTCACACGTGATTAATCCCCAAATTATTCCGTGACCTTGCATACCTACACATCCTCGGTTAACTGGCACCAAAACCAAAAGGCAACCTGCACTCGTGATGTTGGTTTGCATGTATGACACTGAAAACTGCAAAGTCTGAACTTCTTTCTTTCTGAAAATTATTAAGAAGGAAATCTGAATTTTTCTGTAGAATATACTTGTGTTTAAAAAGTTCATTGGACGCAATCTTCTTCTGCCTGCCTGCCCTCCACTAGGAGCACACCTGCACCCTCAGTTCCTTCTTGCAGCTACAGCAAGAGACAATCTCTTGCCTTCATGCTTGTTTCCTGCATGTATGCCATTCTCCGCTTTTCTTGTTCAGTGATGGGATTTGGCTGAATCATGGTGTATGTTGTTCATGCTTCTCTTACCAGCATCTCTTGGATTTGTACATCTAGGACCTCTGAATCCCGAGCTCGTCCTTTGGTGTTAGGCCAGTTTAGGTGGGTGTCAATTCTGAAGGCGTCTGGTCCTGGCGGTCGAATTTTCTTGGGCAATTGAAAGCCCAGGGGAAAAATATCGCCCTGTTTTTTACATTTAGGTGACATGGTCTCGTAAAGTTACTGCCTTTCTTGCTGTATACGTGCATCTTCTCTTGTTTGAGTTCAGGTTTTTTACTCTTGCCTGAAATTTGACATAATTCATAATTTGTAGAGGGACATTGAGATTTTTTTTCTTTTGAATACAGTTTCTTGCATGGCATTTTTGGTTCACTATTTCTTCCCTTGACCAACAGTAATAACTTATTCTGGACTATTGGTCTTCTTAGCATAATTCACCTATTGCTGTAGGATGCAATCATGTTGCCTTCACATAATATGTTGTTGTAATGGACCATGATTTTCCTGTAAGCTAGAAAGTGTGATATCTCTTTGTAACAGGCCCTGGCTCTTGTTCAAACCTTGATAACACTATCTACCAGGCAACCTTGATGTCATGAAGAACATCCAATTCCAAGGTGCGTACATAAACCAAACTCTACTCGTTCTACTAAAAATATACTAGTATCAGCCAGTTTGTAGGGAGTGATGAATATCTATGCGTGGTGTTGATGTGCTCGTCTTGTTTGATTCTATATGGCGCAGGTTATATGGCTGAGAAGCTCGGCGTCAACAGGAATGGAGCTCTGCAACCTCCCTCTACAAGAAGTACAGAACCATCATGGCCAGGCTGTCGAGCAGTGTTTTTGCCAGGTGTGCCTTTGGTGACCACGATGCGGAGATGCTGCCATCCGGCATGAGTTTGGTCAGCGAAGCAGCTCTGCCTATGTGGGGGTCACTCCCGCATGGCGCCTCTGGTGGCTGCATCTTCTTCCACTCCGGCATAGGTAAGCCACTTTGGTTCCTCTCCCTGTTTTTTCTTATGACCATAGAAGTTTCACACTGGCGCAACACTTGGACTTGAGTTAATAATGCTCAGTATTTACACTTGGCACCTGAACCACTAATAATGGAGAAAGTGTTTAGGTAGGTAAGTGCCGTATGAGGTGTAGCTTTCATAATTTGAATAGCTCTTTGTGATGAATTAGGTATAGTGGAGTATGTATTCTGGATGTTTCCTCTCTTAGAAAATGATGTACTACTATTTCTCAGCTTTATCTGTCAACCTATGGTGTTCTATTCTGTTTTTCTCATGTTCATAGTAGACCTTTTGCGCTATCTCTTTACTGATGGCTGGACTGCATCATAGTGCGTAGCTCTTTTCGTAGTGGGGTTCTCTGACTCATTTTAAAGCTTAACATACTGTTGATCTGAAACAAAAGACTGGCAATCTCTTTAGTTTGGATGAAGAAATATTTCTTTAACTGAAAATTTCTAGTCTGTATGTCATAACTTGTAGAGGGACATGATTTTTTTTTATTTTTTTTGCATGACATTCTGGTTTCACTAGTTATTTCCTTGACGAATAGTAACAACTAACTCTGGACTCTTGGTCTTTTCTTGACATAATCTCTCCTTTTGTAGTAGGTTGCAATCATGTTGCTTTACATAATACACCCTCTTTTCCTAAATACAAGTCTTTTTACTGATTCCAATATGGACTACATTCGGAGCAAAATGAGTGAATATACACTCCTAAAGTATGTCTATATTGAAATCTGTAAAAAGACTTATATTTAGAAACGGGGGTAGTATATTGTTTTAGTGGACCCTGGTGTTGATGTCCTCATTGTCCTCATTGTGTATGGCTGAAAAGTTTGGCATACATGCAGTACAGAACTACCATGGCTGCGCTGGAGCAGAGTTGTTTCCGGGCGTGCCTTCATGGACGATGGCGTGGAGACAATTCTATCCAAGACGAGTTTGATCGCCAAAGCAGCTTTGCCTGTGCCGACTCTCATTCCTACGCAGCACCCCTGGTGGTTTCTTTGAATCTAGCACAGGTAAGCCAGTTGAGTTGCTCTCTCCTGCTTTCTTGTATGCACTGTGTGCCGATGGCCATCGAGTCGTGGCAGTAATTTGGCATTTTGATGATTTATATATTTTCCACTTGATGAAACAAATGGCATAGTGGTTTGACCTTGTATATTTATGTAAACAAAAGAAGAAAAAGAAAGATGTTGAAGTGTTGTTCCTGTATGATATCATTGTACTGGATTGCCTGTTTCGAGAACTAGGTATGATTCCTATTGCATCCCAAGACCTGAGAGCATATGGTTGTACTAGTCTCCAGTGCCGCCTTGTGCTAGCTGCTCTTTCTTGAGTGGTTTGACCTGAGAGCATATGTCGGTCTTTGTAGCACCAGACATAATTTCCACACCAAATCGATGCCCATTATGTGGCACCAGCATTGATCTTTTCTGCCTGTAGTTTTCATCTATATGTATATATATTCTGTCGGAGTTGCTAGCGTCGTTCTCATCGTGTGTGATCGTCAGATTTATCATCGGATAACTCGAGTGGTGGATCTTGCTGATGCCCTAGACCAGCCTTGGCACGATTGCCGAGCTTCGCCATAGTAGCCAAGGCCCTTGTTTGCCCCTGAAAAAGAAACAAATAGCATAGTGGTACTACTTTAACATGGCATCCTAGCAAAGAAAAACTGGGTCCATCTATCTGAATTTTCATCCTAGGCCCTTGTTTGTCGTTGGTTCACTTATTCCTCTTATTTGAATTTTCAAGTTAGTAGGATGATTTGGTAATGGGTTAGCTTTATCGGTTGATGGATCATCCCTGATCGCGTGTGCATGGATGAATTTATGAATGGATCATCATCCTTGACTTGCTTGAGTTGGTGCCTTTTGTGCCTTTTCTTCTTCTGCTGATGCGCATGGGTGTGTTGCTTTACTTACAAGGAGCTCAAATGATGTGGTCACGATTAGTTTGTCATCTCATTAGCTGTGTGTGGTGCATTTTATTGGCCCATATATAACTGAGTTGTATATATAGTCTCTCCAGGTGAGGACTTTCTCCACAGAATCATGGATTACTTCATCTACGTTGATCAAGAAGCACAGTGAGGACATCAGCAATGACAACCATGCTCTTGGAAAGCTGAGGAAGGAATCGTAGCATGCCAAGAAAGCCCTTGGTAACCAGCACCAGGTCTGTGTTTAGATCGAGCCCCTCTTCGACGGGACTGATTTCTCGGAGCCACCGACCCATGACAGATTTGAGGAGCTGAACAATGATCTGTTCCGCATGACCATGGGACCCATGAAGAAGGCCATGGATGATGCTGGCCTCGAGGAGAGCCAGATCCACAAAGTTGTTTCTTGTTGGTGGCAGCACCAGGATTCCCAAACGTCCAGCAGCTCCTCAGGGAGTATTTCGATGACAAGGGGCCAAAAGAGGAAGCATCTTGAGTGGTGGCGGCGGTGACGGAACCAATGGTACGATGAATCTTTTTACTAGCCTCGTCTCTTTTTCTTGCTGGCGTGACACATCCTACTTACTCTACTGCTTTGTGCTTGATTTCAGACCAAGTTATGAAGAATCAATTGTTATTTCTTTTCGATTCTTATTGCTTAATCAAATTGAGTGCACGTATACTAGAAGGAATTGGATTGCATGCTTGTGGGATGTTGCAACGATAACTATCAAATGGTTTGCTCGTCCTCAAAGTTATAGTGCCAGTTACCTGATTTTTAGTGCCCTTTTAATCACTAGCATGTTTCTTCAGCACTAGCATGTCTGCCTGTTTGTGAATTCGTCTGAGGGGTGCAATGCAGTAACACTGAGTTATGATGAGGACATTAGCCAGATACTCAACATAGCATGTTCTTACAGAAATAATGATTTTATCCCAAAAATACATGAGAGAGAACATGCTTAGATGGGTAGCTGAGCAGGTGCTTAAAGTGTCATTTGGACAGTAATGGAAAATAACTTGGAAGCACTAAATTCCTTGGGGGGGGGATCATACACGATTTATGGTTCTTCCTTACACTTCAAAACTCAGGGGGAAAATATGGCTCTGTTTTTTACCTTTAGGTGACATGGCCTCACCAAAGCTACTGCGTTTCTTTCTGCATAGGTGCATTTCTCTTCTTTGAGTTTAGTGCATTTACTCTGCCTTTCTTGCTTTCTTTTGCTCTTTTTTGCCCCTTCTTGAATTGCCAAGCTCTCTTTTTTCCTCTGTAGGATGTTTATTTCTTGGATTATAATCCTTTATAATCCGAGCTTATCTTCTATAGAGGGGACTTTGTTGTGAATGTTGGCTGAATTGTAAAAGTTATTCTTTTTCTCCTTAATTTCCTCCTTTCATATGAAGTCAAGCTCCTCAGATGCTTTGTTTTCTGTGACTCCTTTTTGCAGCTTTTGTTGTGTTGGGTCACTACACTATAGATACTTCACTCATGCTAATGAAATCCCACCTCTTTGTTTTATCAAAACCAAGTGCTTATTCGAGCTTTATTGCAATTTCGCTTGTAAACAGTGAGCTTGCTGCCTTGGAGTTCTCTCCTGGTTCTCCCTCTTTTGCGTCGCAAAGTCTACTTTTCAGACAGATTTCCTCGTGAGCTAGTAAGCTAAAAAGCAGGTCCGTCTTTTCTTGCAGATTGATCGGGAAGCAACAGTCGCGTCGGCAGCATGCTAGCGAAGTGTCTTTGAGGAGTCTCATGCTGGTTGAACAAGGTACTCCTGGCAATACTCAGTAACTATGCACTCGATAACCGTTCGCTGAAACTCAATTTATCTACACAGTTTTCCTGTTCCGTAAGATCGCGGCTTTCCGTAGTAACATGTTTTATCGTGAATGAAAGAAGAAGAATACATTGGTGCAAGTAGGAATTCACAAGCATATATTCCTGTTGCCGACTACATCTCCATGTATTTGATCCTCTGCTAGTTTTTATGCAAAGTAGCTCTTGTTGCACTATCTTAGCATTTGAAGAACACTAAACGCAGTGATGTACTATGCTTTTTATGAGAGAATCTTGTGAAATCTAGAACTTCCGTAGCTAGCTATGGGGTTTGAGATTATAGTCTAACTTGTTTAATCAGATATTATACTCATGTCATTTGAGAGCCTTTAATCATGCTCCTGTGATTCTTAGTTGATAGGATTTAGTGTATTTTTATATTCCTTTTAGCAGGATACTATCTATCTATAGTCAAATTATTGATAACAGATTTATCAGGTCTGGTCTTGGTCCAGCCTATCTGGGTTCCATTTTCCTGTAGCATGGCTATGCGTTGATCAATCCTAGATATATTGTTATCCCAAAAATACATGAGAGAGAAAATGCTTAGATGGGTGAGCAGGTGCTTACAGTGTCATTTGGACAGTAATGGAAAATAATTCGAAGCACGCTGAATTCCTTGAGGAAAAATATCATGCACTATTTATGGTTTGGTTTGAAGTAATCCTGAAATTCTTTGCTAATTGATTGCATAGTTTGAAAAATGATTGAGGCCAGAACATGCATGCAGGAGTTATTGGCTATCTAGATTGCTCCGTGCTCTGCAAAACTCAGGGAAAAGTTATGGCCTTGTTTTTTAGCTTTAGGTGACATGGTCTCACCAAAGCTACTGCCTTTCTATCTGTATATGGGTGCATCTTCTCTAATTTGAGTTTAGTGTATTTACTCTGCCTTTCTTGCTGTTCTTTTTCTCTGTTTTTGCCCCTTCTCAAATTGCCAAGGTTTCTGTTTTCCTCTGTATATGATGTTTCTTTCTTGACCTATAATGTGGGCTTATCATCTGTACGGGGGATTGTGATTCCGGGCTGAATTGTAAAACTTTTTCTCTCCTTAATTTCCTCCTTTCATATAAGTCAAGCTCTTGAGAAGCTTTATTTCTTTTGACTCCTTTTAGTAGTTGTTGTTGTGTTGGGTCACTGCACTATAGATACTTCATTCATGCTAATGAAATCCCACATCTTTGATTTATCAAAACCAAGTGCTTATTCGAGCTTTATTGTTAATTACTTTGTAAACAGTGATCTTGCTGCCTTGGAGTCGTCTCTTGGCTCTGCCTCTTTCGTGTCGCAGTATCTAGTTTTCACTTTTCAGAAAAAAATTCCCCGCGAGCTAGTAACCTGAACAGCAGGTCCATCTCTTCTTGCAGATTGATCTGGGAGCAACAATCGCGTCGGCAGTCGACAGCGCGCTAGCAAAGTGTCTTCGAGGAGTCTCATGTTGGTTGAACAAGGTACTCCTGGCAATACTCAGTAACTACACACTTGATAATTGTTTGCTGAAACGCAGTTTTCCTGTTCTGTAAGACCACGGCTTTTCCGCAGTGACATGTTTTATCCTGAATGAAAGAAAAGAATACACTGCTGCAATTATTTGGTTCTAGTTTGTTTGTGTTATCCGACTACTTGTCTTGGTATTAACATTAAGAATGACAAAGCATATATTCCTGCTATCCGACTAGCGACTACTTCTCCATGTATTTGCTCCTCTGCTAGTTTTTATGCAAGGTAGATCTTGTTGAACTATCAGTTTGCAGAGGATTAAAACAGTAATTTACTATGCTTTTTATGAGAAAATCTTGTGAAATCCAGAACTTCAGTAGCTAGCTGTGGGGTTTGAGATTTTATCAGAACTATGGTCATGTTCATTTTAATCCTGGAGTCAATAAAATGCTCATGTTCATTTTAGAGCCTTTAGTCATGCTCTTGTGGTTGTTAGTTGATAGGATTTACCGTTATTTATATTCCCTTTGGCATGATACTATCGATCTACGGTCATATTATTGATAAAAGATTTATTATGTCCAGTCTTGGTCCATCTTCTTTGGGTTTTATTTTACTGTAGCATGGCTATGCGTTGATCAATTTTTTCGTTATGTCCATTCGAGAGAGATCTGACTTGTTTGTTATAGGCTGAAGGAAGTTGATATGGTCAAGGCACACATGCAATCGGTTGTCAAGCTGAAGATGCTTCTCGACTTCAAGACCATCTAGCAGTCAGTATGCAGTGTGACGGTGTGGGCTTCCATGACAAAGTGTCCTCTTTTTGGTTAACTGGATAGTTTGCAAAGGAGCTGGACGTTGCAGGGTCATGGGGTCCTGGTGAGAGTGGCAACACCACCTACATGGGCACGGCTTCCCTCCACTCCCCCGGCAGCCTCGGCAAGCTGCCGGTCTACCAGTAGCTCGTGGAGAAGTACAACGAGGACATCAGCTAGGACAACCGTGCTCTTGGATTGATGAGGATGGAAGCTGAGCATGCCAACAGAGACCTCAGTAACCTTCACCAGGTCCATGTTGGGATTGAATCCCTCTTTGATGGGTCTGATTTCTCGGAGCCATCAACCCGTGCCTAGTTCGCGGAGCTGAACGATGAGCCCATGGGACCCATGAAGAAGGCCATGGATGACGCTGGCCTCAAGATGAGACATCCATGATGTTGTTTCTTGTCAGTGGTAGCATCAGGATTCCCGAGGTCCAGCAGCTCCTCAGGGACTACTTCGACGGCAAGGAGCCAAACAAGGGTGTGAACCCTGATGAGGCTGTTGCCTTTGGTGTTGCAGTGCAGGGAAGCAGCTTGAGCGGCGAGGGCGGTGACAAAACAAAAGGTACGATGAATTTTTACTAGGCATAAGCCAAACAATTTACTAGGCATAAGCCAAACAAAACAGAGATTTATCGATTATGTCGCTGTTGCCAGCGTGATCTAATTCCCTTACCATTTACGTTAGCACTCTCTAATCCAAACCACTAGAGTGCATGAAGGAAAGAGCCATGCAGTCTCACTGAAAATTTGAGCATTATTCAATGATGTTAGCCACAGCCAAAGACAGTAACATGTTGAGATGATTGTCTTTAATCTTCCACTGGAACATTGGTTAAATTACTTCAGCTGAAGTGTCATTCTTTTGTGGTAAAATTGAAGGGTGTGTGTGTTTTTATATCTTTTGCTGAATATTAATGAATACCATCAAAGAAAGGAAAAAAGAGCGCTCCAGGTTTACTCTGTAACCACAGCCAATTTCACACTGTATGTTCCATGCATTGTATCAGTAATCTGGTTACTTGTATTTCTGTAGCCACGAGTACACCATATCTTGATATTGCATGGTCTCGTGTAATGGAATTAATCTTTCCGTCTCTCTACACAGGGAGTGGCCTGGCTTGACGGTGAGGATGGCGACGTAGTCTATGCTTGAGATGATGAAAGGTCAGTTAGCTGCTGGAAATCTGGTCCTCCGAAGGGCGAGAATATCGGTCGATTTTCCTTTACATTTCCAGTATGTGTAATCTGATCTTGTTGCTTTGGTCCTCTATTGATTCTTGCCAATTTGGCTTGTGGTGGAATAGTGTAGTCTGGCATTGTCTTGTTTTGTGTTCATAGAAAAACCTGACTTGGTTCTTTCTTTGGATATATTACAGGGGAGAGGATATCTGCCCAAAGAAAAGAAAAGAAAAGGGTGGAAGTTGTGGTTGTTAGCGTCCAGGCCACAGAGGGAACTTGACATGCCGAAGTGGCTGCCCAGAAGCTGGCTGTTAGATTCATCGGCTTCTCAATTAGTTTGATGTGGTGTTGAAATGTAGCTTGTTGTTTTTAGAATTGTGGTGAAGAGCTAAGCTAGCTTCCTGTTGTTGTGGAAGATGTTGTCTTGGCAGGATGATTTTGAATGAGTTGGATGCTTTACAAAGGAATGAATTCGATTTGAGTGCATCAATGAATGAGTTTCTGGAATCCCAAGTCGTCGGTATTTTTTGGATCATGCTTTTCAGTTTTGGCTGAAAAGAGGCCATTGCAAGTGTGCCGGCGTGCTAGTCGCCGCCCTGGCTTTTATGCTCTTTTTACCGGGGGTCTTTTTTTCTTGTAAAGTACTCTTTCCGTCCCAAAATAAGTGCCAGCTTTGTACAAACTTTGTAAATAGGTTAGTAAAAATTTGAAACACTTATTTTAGGAGGGAGGGAGTAGGTGTTTTGTACGCATACATATAGATAGATAGATAACGAGGCATAAATTAAGCAGGGAGCTTGAACTGATTCTGGATCATGAATGAGAAGTACCTTTTTCTGTACATTGTTTTCTGGTTCATGCATGATGGAATCCGAAGGTTATGTGTTTGTTGACCCAAATGCAATGGGGTGGAATTCTAGAACGAGAGCAATATATATGCTACGGATTGGATTTATCATGATTTTTGGATTGCTTTTCTAGCTGTCTGTCATTGTGCATGTTAAATGTCCTGGATCACATTAAATAAATATAACTAGGTTTTCTTTCAAGAAACAAAAAGCATTATTTCTACCTCTTTGTTTATTTTATTGAACCATACCCTTATTTCTCACACTAGCATCACCACCTATTAAATTGATCCCCATGCATTTCTCTTCCTTTTGTTTTGTTTTCTCCCTTCTTTTCCACTTTCCTCACTATCCACCACATTTTTTTTTGTATATGTCTTTTGACCTATGAATTTGAGAAAGACGTGCTAGCAAAAAAGAAGAAGAAGAAAAATGGTAATATCCAACTATTTTGATTTCGTGACATGAAACGTATGCGGGCATGGCAGATGCTGTCTTTCCACACTTTTTTCACAAGCTGGCTTCATCAATGGGCCTAGTAGAAGCCCAAGCTCGTAGGATGGGCATGCAACATCTATCTGTGTGTATGAATGCAGCCGTTGAGTAGTGCTCCAGCCGCGGAATTGTGGGGATTGGAGGCAAAGAAATTGGTCAAACGTGGGCAATTGAGGAGGCGGGAGCCAATCACCATGTAAAACGGACGCCCCGGCTTCCATTCCATGGTTAATAGCAGCCGTATATGGATGACGTCCATCCATCCATCCATCAGCCGGGGAGGTAGGGATTGGATTGGATTGGATTGTGCCACCTCATCGATCCACGGCATGGCATGGCCTTCCCTTTGGTAATGGACCCCTCTAGAGCTTCATCTCTCTATATATATACAAGAGATAGTCATCCGTCCGCGAGAGGCCATGCTTGCTCTGTGAGCGAGCGAGCATATTTGGTTTGGTTTGGTTTGGTTTGATTTGGGTGTGTCGGTGTATGTATACGTAGTAGTCAGCTTCTTCTTGTTGTTTTGTTCTTGCGGGAGCACATAGACCAGGCAATTCAAAGCTAGGGGAAAGAATGAGGGGCGGTTCCATTTTTGAATTCCTTGCGGGGGCGCGCGCCCGCGGGTGGATCGGTTGATTCCTGTGGAGTGACATTAATCGGTGCCGCCGTGTATGTAGTCATGCATTTTGAGATTGAGGCTGCTTATTGATTTTGTTTTGCGTGTCTCTTTTGCATTGTTGTGAGGTATGATGAGTTTGACGGACGGATCGGATCGGACCTCGTCGGAGAAGAGATAGATGCATGGGGATGGGGCCGGCCAGGGCGGAGGCGAGATGATTCCTGCCGCTGTGGTTGGGTTGGGTGAAACTAATAAATCGAATCGCCACAGGAGGAGGAGGATCGATGATGATTCGATAATAAAGAGAATTGGCTTTTCTTTTCTTGCTTTATTTATCACATTTTCTCTTGTAGATTAGAGAGATTAGAGAGAAGAGAAGCGAGCAAGGAAAGGAAAGAAGAGATGGAGTTGACGGGGCGATCCCGGTTCCAGGATTTGTTTGGATCGCTGGGATCCTCGCTGGGAGAGATGGAGAGAGAGAGAGAGAGATTAAAGATGCTTTTCTTTTGCTTTTTGCTGGGGAAAAGAAAAAGAATAGGAATATGAATACGAAAACGAAAACGTGGGCGAGAGAAGATGACGGGGCGGGTATTTCGTTCGCTGAGAGAGAGAGAGAGAGATCCCCACATCGTTCGCCTAAAGCCTAATCAATCTGCATCGCTTCTGATCCTTGAGCCATGCATCTCACTCTTGAATTCGGGTAATCCTTCTCTCTTTCATTCGGTTGCTTTTCTCTTTGTGTTTATTACTCCCATTTGTCGTTTGATGGGGTTGATGTGATGTTTCAGGGGCGGTCTGGAGCTTCTCCTAGAGAAATCCACCAAGGTAGTACACAAGGTGGATGTCCAGCCCAGGGACGGTGAAGACAAGGTGCTGCTTGATCAAATGCCTCAGCCCTCAGGAGAGAATGCTTAACGTACTTGCAGTTTGGTTGCTTTATAACCTTACATACATTGTTGTGTGGAATTTTGGTACTTTTATAGGCCACGATGAAGGGGTTGCTCTCTTGGGTGAAGTCCAATTTGATCAAGGAGCGGCCGGAGATGTTTCGTTTTTTTTATCTATGAAAAAAATGTTCGCTATTGTATTTTACCGCTCTCTTGAGCTGGGCTTGCTGGGGCTTTTACATGCTGCTTCTTTGGAAACAACGCCACACCGCTAAACCAGGCGTTAAGCGCAAAATCAGTTTTTGCGTCGGCGCTATATATACGTGCCGTTGGAGATGCTCTACTTAGGCGTAAAGCCCCAGGGTTGAGTCGGCTGACATGAGTAACTAGCAATACGTCTGGGAACTATCAACCAAATTAGGCACATCTTTTTGTGCAGGACGTGAAGTAGTAGAAGTAAAAAAATAAATCAAAATGCCCCATCATACCAAGGCTGCAGTTGTACAAGTAGAGCAATTATTCAGACAAGATCAGCAAGGACATGAGAGGATTCCCTCACAATTATTCTGCAAATTAATTCCGTGTGCGTGCAGATCGGATCAGCATGGAGAATCATCGCAGGCTGGCTTGGAATCATCACCTTTTTCTGCAGATAATTTTGTGGTATTATTCCTTGCAGCTGCAGGGCTGAACCATGAACACGGGAAGATCTATGTCGGAACTGAACCTACTGATTCTTTTCGCAAATTTTGAAAAAAGGTGATGATTGTAAGCCTGCTCGCTATGCTATGAATTTCCCGCGAGAATGGTCCACATTGAGCAGCTTGGGGCTAAGCTATGAACTTCAATAATGGACCCGCTTGGGTAGATGCAGAAATATTTATTCCGCACGTAGCTTGTCAGAAATAATTGTGTGTGCCACACGTGCCAATTGATTTCCTGCGAGAATGGTCAACATTGATCAAGATGATGTGTTTTCGGCTTGCGGTTGCTCTGGACTGTGCAATCTGCATGAACGCCTCAACATTGTCTCTCTGATCAAGTGATCGGTATCTTCAGCTTTACTCTGGCTGTAAATGATTTTTTGTGGTATCCTAGTCTCTGATGATCCTAGTATCTCTGCCACTCGTCTTTAGTTCAGTTTATGTTTTTAGTGTAGTTTAGTCTAAGTTTAAATTTGTGTTGAACTTATGTTTAATTTGGGTTGTTAAGACTATCTATGTTGAACTTATATTTAAATGCATGCAAATTTTGGTTGAAATTGAATTAAATTTATGCAAATTTATGTTTTACTCTGCTAAATTTAGGGGGTGGGCTAGAACCGACTAAAATTTAGTGAAGTATAAATACTCCACTAAGATTTACTAGACTGGATATTCTGCTATTTTTACGAAATCGGTTAGAAATGCCCTTAGGAAGGATATCAGCTCGGTGATCCTTCTCATGACACGTCATATTTAGCTAGAGCGCAACACTAAGGTTCTGGAATGTATGGCCGTCATGACGTCAAGAGTGGTGGCCAAACTTCACACTGACTTGCTGTTATGGATGCAGTCTAGAGTTACCACATTTGTAACAGATCCTCAATAGATAGTGGAGTATTCAGTGGAGTAAATTTTTAGTGGAGTTAATTTACTTCACTAAATTTTGACCAGACCTAGCCGATCCCCTATATATAACGGAGTAAAAGAAAATTCTTTTGCATTTCACTTTGGGCCACCGAAACACATTTTCTTTGCTTCTGTATTTCATTCAACGACATTTTGATACATTAGAATACATAATTGAGTAAAATGCAAGGGCGGTCCTAATTCTTTTTCTGAAAGTGTCACTTGGGTCCTAATTCTTCCAAAATGCATATTTGAGTCCCATATCTTTTTAAGTTGTTCATCCGAGGTCCTAATCTCGTCTGACCGCCGCTGACCTGTGCCATGTCGACACCAGAGGGCCCAGGCGGGGTAACGACTGGCCGCGTATATTTAGGACATAATTTAGAGCGTCGATTCACTCATTTTGCTCTGTATGTAGTTCGTATTAAATCTCTAAAAGGTCTTATATTTAGGAATGGAGGAAGCATATAATAATCTTTTCTACTTTGCAATACATAAGCCTCTTATGTGCACTTACGAAAAATAATCTCGAATGGCTTGATAATTTTGGAAGTTCAGTATTTGTGATGGACGCTTTGAGTCGATGATCTCGCAACTAACTCATTAGTTACAATGCTTGCAAGGCTTAAGTGATGTGCATTACCGAGAGGGCCCAGAGATACCTCTCCGACATTCGGAGTGACAAATCCTAATCTCGAAATATGCCAACCCAACATCTGCCTTTGGAGACACATGTAGTACTCCTTTATAATCACCCAGTTACGTTGTGACGTTTGGTAGTACCCAAAGTGTTCCTCCGGCAAACGGGAGTTGCATAATCTCATAGTTATAGGAACATGTATAAGTCATGAAGGAAGCAATAGCAACATACTAAACGATCGTGTGCTAAGCTAACGGAATGGGTCATGTCAATCAGATCATTCAACTAATGATGTGACCTTGTTAATCAAATAACAACTCCTTGTTCATGGTTAGGAAACATAACCATCTTTGATTAACAAGCTAGTCAAGTAGAGGCATACTAGTGACACTCTGTTTGTCTATATATTCACACATGTATTATGTTTCCGGTTAATACAATTCTAGCATGAATAATAAACATTTATCATGATATGAGGAAATATATAATAACTTTATTATTGCCTCTAGGGCATATTTCCTTCACTAAGCACGGCGGTAAAATCAGTCTCGCGTAAGCGTACGCGTAATGTCGGTCCGGGCCGCTTCATCCAACAATACCGCCGAACCAAAGTATGACATGCTGGTAGGCAGTATGACTTATATCGTCCACAACTCACTTGTGTTCTACTCGTGCATATAACATCAACGCATAAAACCTGGCTCGGATGCCACTGTTGGGGAACGTAGTAATTTCAAAATAATTCCTACGCACACACAAGATCATGGTGATGCATAGCAACGAGAGGGGAGAGTGTTGTCTACGTACCCTCGTAGACCGAAGCGGAAGCGTTGACGCAACGTAGAGGAAGTAGTCATACATCCTCCCGGTCCAACCGATCCAAGCACTGTTACTCCGGCACCTCCGAGTTCTTGACACGCGTACAACTCGATGACGCACCCTCGATCTCCAATCCAAGAGAGGCTCCGAGGGGAGTTCCACAAGACGACGACGTGGTGACGATCTTGATGTTCTCTGTCGCAGGCTTCACCTAAGCACCGCTACAATATGATCGAGGTGTAATATCGTGGAGGGGCACCGACACGGCTAAGGAACGATCAATGATCAACTTGTGTGTCCATGGGGTGCCCCTACCCCGTATATAAAGGAGTGGAGGAGGGAGGGCGGCCCTCTCTATGGCGTGCCCTAGGGAGTCCTACTCCCACCGGAGTAGGATTGCCCTTTCCTAGTCCAACTAGGAACCCTTCCATATAGTAGGAGTAGGAGAGAAGGAAAGGGAAGAGAAAAGGAGAAGGAAGGAAGGCGCCCCCCCCTAGTCCAATTCGGACTAGCCAAAGGGAGGTGCGGCCACCCTTTAGGCCCTCTCTCTTTTTCCCGTATGGCCCAATGAGGCCCAATACGAATTCCGTAACTCTCCGGACTCAAAAAATACCCAATCACTCGGAACCTTTCCGAACTCCGAATATAGTCGTCCAATATATCGATCTTTACGCCTCGACCATTTCGAGACTCCTCGTCATGTCCACGATCTCATCTGGGACTCGAACTCCTTCGTACATCAAAACTCATAAACTCATAATATGACTATCATCGAAACCTTAAGCGTGCGGACCCTACGGTTCGAGAACAATGTAGACATGACCGAGACACGTCTCGGTCAATAACCAATAGCGGGACCTGGATGCCCATATTGGTTCCTACATATTCTACGAAGATCTTTATCGGTCGAGACCGCATAACAACATACGTTGTTCCTTTGTCATCGGTATGTTACTTGCCCAAGATTCGATCGTCGGTATCCAATACCTAGTTCAATCTCGTTACGGCAAGTCTCTTTACTCGTTCCGTAATACATCATCTCACAACTAACTCATTAGTTGAAATGCTTGCAAGGCTTAAGTGATGTGTATTACCGAGAGGGCCCAGAGATACCTCTCCGACATTCGGAGTGACAAATCCTAATCTCGAAATACGCCAACTCAACAAGTACCTTCGGAGACACCAGAGAGCACCTTTATAATCACCCGATTCACGTTGTGATGTTTGGTAGCACACAAAGTGTTCCTCCGGTAAACGGGAGTTGCATAATCTCATAGTCATAGGAACATGTATAAGTCATGAAGGAAGCAATAGCAACATACTAAACGATCGTCTGCTAAGCTAACGGAATGGGTCATGTCAATCAGATCATTCAACTAATGATGTGACCTTGTTAATCAAATAACAACTCCTTGTTCATGGTTAGGAAACATAACCATCTTCGATTAACAAGCTAGTCAAGTAGAGGCATACTAGTGACACACTATTTGTTTATATATTCACACATGTATTATGTTTCCGGTTAATACAATTCTAGCATGAATAATAAACATTTATCATGATATGAGGAAATAAATAACTTTATTATTGCCTCTAGGGCATATTTCCTTCACCCATCCCCAACTTTTACTGACTAGAGACTAGTAGTAGTCACCTTTAGTCAGTAAACCTCCAAACACCCCTGACTTTTACTGACTAAAGTCCCCCTCTCTCTCCTCTAATTGGTGTTGCACAAGGGACATTTAATACTGAGACATTTAATGCTGACTAGTAGTAGTCACCTTCCAAACAGGGCCTGACTAAAAACTTCTAGTCTGACTACTACTAGTCACATGACTAGAGAGTATCCAAACACCCTCTGAGTGAAATGCGCCACTAGTCTAGGAACTCAAACTGATTGCGCACTTTAGACCAACAACTCGAGAAGCGATCGAATTTAGTCCGCAAACTAGATGATTTGACCAAATAAGGCCAAAACCGCCCCTAGAGTAAAAAAAAGGCCATGTGGATGCCATGTCATCGTTCCGTTGACCGCTCGTGAGTTCACTATTTTCTAGAGGGGTCTATTTGCAAATTGAACCATTTTTTTCTCACAAACCATGCTAAGAGCATTTGGAATGAAAAATATTTTAAAAAACTTGCATTGCCAAGGACTTGAACCTCGGTTGTTTGGATTTAGTAAAGCCCCAATGACCACCAAACAAACACTAAATTACAGCCCAGGCAATATATACATTAACGTAGAACCAGAAGAAAAATAAATATTAAAACATGAGTAATGTCGTACTTGAAGTCTTGAACCCACACCTTTAGGTTAGAAATCAGCTTCCAGACCGATACACCACGAACACACTAATGTACGAACAGGCAACCTACTTTATTTATCTGTGCAGAATCATTAGTTAAATATTTATGAATGCTATTGCCATTAAAGTCATGTTCTAAACCAGGGAACGGAAGGAAAGAGATCGCTTGATTGAAAAACGATCTGGAGGACCTTCTGATTTTTTTTCTCTATTTCTCTCCTGATTCCAGATGAATATATATGTTGCGGGCTGTTGATTAGTGTGCAAGCATGGTGCTGGTTCGGTGGTCATTGAGCCTTTATAAATTCTGAACGGCCTATGTTCAAGTCCTGGATACTGCATTTTTTAAATATTTTTTCTGTCCAAACACCCTTAGCATGATTTGTGAAAAAAGGTTAAATTTGTAAATAGACCCCTGTAAAAAATAGTGAACTCACAAACTGTCAACGAAATGATGACATGGCATCCACATGGCCGGTTTTGGCCTTATTTGATCAAATTAGCGAGTTTGCGGACTAAATTCGATCACTTCTCAAGTTGTTGGTCTGAAGTGTGCAATCAGTTTGAGTTCATGGACCGGTGACGTGTTTCACTCATTATTCTACCTACCATGGTCACAGAAAAAGTACAATAATTATTCAGAGGAACTGCACATGTGCCTCACATATTCTCAGGCGTCGATCGTTGGAGTTGTCAACTTTTGCTTAATCCCGTCCCAAATCAAGCATGGAGAATTGTAACATGGTGGTCGAACTGAGTTGATCAACACCTTTTTGCAGATGAAGATACTGATTTTGTGGTGTCCACCTGCTGCAATCTCCTGTTGATTATTTAATGGTATCTCTCTTCCACCTCGTCTTTAGATACAGTAGATGATATTATTCCTTGCATGATTGGATTAGGCCAGCTTAGTTGGTAGGTGTAGATACACGCATCACCGGGACTAGCATACTGTACTTTTTGTCTGAGATAATGATATCGTGTATGCTGCATGTCAATTTTGTGGTTGGGTGACTATTACACACATCAACAACTGTGCTATTACAAGACGTCGTGTCCGAACGATTTTGTCACTGAAAGAGGTCATGAACGGTCGGTAGTTCGCAATGCGTGCGTGTCGTCCATGCGATACTTTCTGCCTAAGCAGCAGCATTATCATCAGCATCATCGTTCCATCTGACTATTCTGAGCTCGTGACATGCAACATCCATCGCCATTAACAATCCAAAAAGTTTTCGACTGAGAGTATATTATTTTATTAACTTAAAATGAAACATCAAATAGATACAAACATAATTAGTACATACCCGCTTGAGTATAGCTAGGGTGCACAGAAACGCACGCGACCCTCCCAAACCCTAGCACCGCTGCAAGGCCTCTCCCGAACTTCGGCCATGGTGGCGGCACCTCCGGTCCCAAAGGGGACGGGGGACCTCCGGTCGTCCCTTGTGGCGGCGGAGATAGGGCTCTGAGGCGGCGGCCGCTTGGGCGGCGGGTGGCACAATGCGGCGTCGCTGACCTTTGTCTGTAGGTCTGGATCGGGAGGAGGGCGGCGTGGGGGCTGCTGGCTTCGACCTAATAATGGTGGTTTGGCCCTGCGCTCTTCTTTTGCCAAGTCGTCTTTTTGCCGGATGTCGACCTCTTGGATCTGGCCGCTGACGAGTTTCGGTCTTCCCCGCGGACATCTATACGGATTTGCATATGTCGCTCCTCGATATCTAGATCGGAAAGGTTTCGATCGCGCACGCTCTTATTATCAGCCAGCACAGCTTCGAGAGGGTGCCGCATGAAGTTTCGTTTTTTTATCGGTGCCATGGGACATGTCTAAGTCAAGATTCCCAAAGCATTGATAGAGATGGAGAAAGTCATGACGGCTACAATTGGAGGTCTTGAGGCTTTGGCGGAAGGGGGTATGGGATGCGATGAAGACTGTGTGCCAGGTGTTTGGTGACTTGCAACAACGGCCTCAGCAAGCGGGGGCGACAGCACTGGAGGACTGCATTTTTGGTGTTGCTTCTTGAGTACCGAGTCTCGATTCTCAGGGTTAAAACCCAAAGTCTGGCCTTTATTGGTTGTACCTGATAATGGCCTTGTTGAAGGCATTGTGTTTGAGTGAACTTGAACTTTTTCTAGGGTGAAAACTCAAGATCTTCGATCGGGCAACGACAACGCTTGTGCATTGTTTCCTCCTTGGAGTTGTTGCTTTTGAAGAACCTCTTTTGTATACCGGGGGTTATCTTTGGTGGTGGTTAGAGTGCTCATGGCTAGTGATTCGTCATCGTGGCGGGGTCACATGCATTTCATTTCAAAATAAAATTCTGGTTCCTGCGATGAAGATAGCGGACCTAAATTGTTCGATGTAAAATTCCAGCATCCTGCAGTTGCGACAAAAATTGCATCGTACGTCCATTGATCACAATCTAGACCTAGCTAGGAAAAGAAACGTACGTCTCTTACTTACTGTGACAAGTTACCAACATTCTTGTCATTTAAAAGGTAAGTACAAGCGTTACATTTTTGTCACAATTTTTGAACATCTAGAAATAGTTTTTTGCCAAATTATTTAATATCAAGATCATCTGTGGACCAGGTTGGGCAGATGCAGGAATAATTGTACTACCTTGTCCGAAATAATTGTGCATTTAATTTCCCACGAGAATAGTCCACATCAATCAAGCAGAAGTGCAATGCAAACACTGATCGTGTCCCAATCGAGGCAAACAGGCTAATCACCCTGTTGATCTGACATGGATCGATGGAGCTAATTGCTTTATACTCGCCACTGAGTTGTCAGCTATCTGCAAATTGCAATTGCAATTGCAATTCTACTGTCTGCATTGCGTGTCGATGATTTCTGCGTGACTAATTAGGCTCATTGTTATATTGTTCTACGTGACTAATTAGGCTCATTGGTAGAACAACTATTCAGACAAGATGAGCAAGGAGATGATAGGATTCCCTCATAATTATTCTGAAAATCGGCAGTAGTTGGAGTCAGCTTGCTTAATTCTGTGTGCATGCATGCAGATCAGATCAGATCAGCCTGGAGATTCGTTGCAGGTTGGCTTGGAACATCAACTTTTTTCCAGATGATTTGCAGCGGCTGACATGGATCCATAGAGGTAATTGCTTCTGAATCAAGATGATGAGTCTTGGGTTTGCAATAAGCTCAATGGCATGGCAGATGGAACATTCCATCACTCCAAAAGCACCCATGCTATGACATGGCTGCCGCGTCACGAGGAAGAAGAATGTTGTAGCTTCCAAAAGTGATCTGCTCAGCTGCCATGTGTCCCTTCCTACCAATACAAAAGTCCACACAAGGTCACAAACCTACTCATCTGCAGCGACAAAAGCAAATTTGATTTGATCACAAAAGGGACCGACCGACCAATGCTACAAGACACGCGAGCTCCACCACGGCCTTGCATGGCGCCACATTATTACTGTACCTCAGCTGAGCTCCACCGCCGTATCGGCAGCTGAGCTCCGGACATCAACACCATGGCTTTCTTGCAGAGGATGCACAGGAGCAGGCGCAATGCCGCCGCCGTGACATCCTTCCTGTTGCTCCTGCTCGTGGTATGCCTCTCCCTGCGCACGCGGCACGGCGGGACCTTCTTCTTCGGCTCGGCCGCCGGAGCGCGGGAGCGGGGCAGCTGCGAGGCGGAGCTGCAGGCTCTGGAGGGCCGCGCTGCGCGGTGCCGGTACCTCCGGTCGTCGTCCCACCCGCCGTGCGCGCCGACCGGGTACGTCGACTACCTCGCGCTCTTCTACTGCGCGTGCGGGGAGGGCGACGGGCTCTGGTGGTCGCCGTGGCTGGGCGGCGCCGCGATCGCGCTCTGGCTGCTCCTGCTCTTCTACCTCCTCGGCGACACCGCGTCCGAGTACTTCTGCGCCTCGCTCGAGGGCCTCTCCGCCGCGCTCCGCCTGCTGCCCGCCGTCGCCGGTGTCACGCTGCTCTCGCTCGGCAACGGCGCGCCCGACGTGCTCTCCAGCGTTGTGGCGTTCGCGTCGGACGGCGGCGAGGCCGGGGATGTGGGGCTCAGCGGGGCGCTCGGCGGCGCGCTGTTCGTGTCCACCGTCGTCGCCGGCGTGGTCGCCATTGTCGCGGCTCGCCGCGGTGGCGCCGTCATTGAGCGGCGCGGGTTCGTGCGCGACGTGTGCTTTCTTCTCGTCGCGCTCTGCTACCTCCTCGCCGTGCTGGTCGCCGGCACGGTCACCGTCTGGGCGGCGGCGTGCTTCCTCTCCCTCTACGCCGCCTACGTCTTCCTCGTCTCGACATCGCACTGCTGCTCCGCCGCCGCCGCGGACGACGGCAGCACCAACACAAGTACAAAGCCTTCCGATGACCTCGCCGCCCCGCTCCTCCTCCCGGTCGCCGTCTCCTCGAAGCAGCCACCAAGAACCTTTGCCAGCGGCCTCCTCGCCGCGCTCCACGCGCCGCTCTACCTGCCGCGCCGCCTCACCATCCCGGACATCGCCGCGCACCGCTGGTCCAGGCCATGTGCCATCACCTCAACGCTCCTCGGCCCTCTCCTCCTCGCCGCCGTCACCTCCCCGACCAGCCCCACCGTGCTACTCGCCGGCGCCCTCACCGGCACGCTCCTCGCCATCGGCGCGGCCGCGACCACGGACGCCGCAGCACCCCCGCACGGCCGGTACGCCCGCCTCCTGTGGCTCACCGGCGGGTTCCTCATGTCCATCCTCTGGTCCTACCTCCTGGCCCGGGAGCTGGTGGCACTCCTCGTGTCCACCGGCATCATCATCGGCGTCCCCGCGAGCGTGCTGGGCGTGACCGTGCTCGCGTGGGGCAACTCTCTCGGCGACCTGGTCGCCGACGTGGCGATGGCGACGCAGGACGGCGCATCGGGCGCCCAGACGGCCGTGGCGGGGTGCTACGCCGGGCCGGCGTTCAACACGGTGGTGGGGCTGGGGCTGTCGATGGCACTGGCGGCGGGGGCGCGGTACCCGGAGCCGTACAAGATCCCGGTGGATGCGGCGACGTACGTGACGGTGGCGTTCCTGGTGGCCGGGCTGGCGTGGGCGTTGGTGGTGCTGCCGGCGAGGGGGATGAGGCTGGACGCCACGCTCGGTGCCGGGCTGCTCGCCGTGTACCTCTGCTTCATCGCCGTCCGGGTCGCCGACGCCGTCGGCGTCCTCAGCCTAGAATCTCTCCTACTACCAAGACAGTGATTGAGGAGTGTTGGATTTGATTTGATGGTGCAGCGGCAAGATGGAAGAGGCGAAATTGCGGTGCGTACGATCAAAAGTGTGTACGATTTCCATACGACGTGATCTCATCCATCGACGGATTCCAACGAACGTCTGATGACAATTGTCGTATGCAAATCGTACAGTATTTATCGTACGTGTAGCAACACTCATCCTGAGGCTATAGGACAGCACCGAGCGAAGCAGCTAAAAGAGTAGTACTACTCGTACGACGAAAGTGATGGATGCTGTCTTGGCTGCTTCTCACACACGCTCGTGATCACTTCACTTGTGAGAGGGCAATGCATGTGGATAAGTAAAGCCAGAAAACAAAGTCATTCTTTGTTGTCTGTTGTAAATTAAGTATGATATAGGAAAAAGGGAATGAAGTACTTGTCTATAATTGTTAATTGGCAATGTAAAGTACTCGCTCCGTTTCAAATTACTCGTCGCTAAAATGGATGTATCTAGAACTAAAATACATCTAAATACATCCATACGTGCAACAAGTAATTCAGAACGGATGGAGTACAAGTACATATGAGCAGTAGCGGATCTAGCCCAATGGGTCAGGGTGGGCCAACAATAGAACTGTTCATATAAAATATATTTTTTCTTAATACTTTTTTTACATTTTTTCCTATGCTATAAAGCTATTCAAAAAATCCCAGCGTGGGCCGTGACCCACCCTGTCCACCCTCTACCTCCGCCACTGCATATGGGTAAATGTTTTAATTCACTATAAACTCCCTAGGGGTGGAAGCTCTCTCAGTTGAGGTATCTAATTTGAGACTTGGTCCACGATTTTTGACTTCATCAATGCCTTGTGTTTTGTGGAGTTATCTGCTTTTTTTAGCATCAGTACAGACACAAGCGCTCATATACATGTGCATACACTCACCCCTATGAACGCACACACGCACACCCTACCCCTATGAGCACCTCCGAGACCGAGCCAGATATCATCTTGAGATTTACGGCCACCAGAGGCGCCTCGTCGTCGACGGAACGCTCTCTCCCATCGAAAGCGCATCGTCGGAAATCCTGAAATAAATCCAGAATGCAAGCACCAGGATTTGAACCCTGGTGGGTTGGGGATACCACTGTCCACCTAACCATGTCAACCACAGGTTGGTTCGCTTGTGGAGTTATCTGCTGATGGATGGGCTTGTTGGTAGGTGGTTAGTACGCTGGAGCGATATGAGTCGATTTAGGGCAACAATTTCAAGAGCCCATAGCACTCTTGAGTTTGTTTTGCTTCTTTCTCCACTGGTCAGTCGGTGTTGACCACGTATCGCACGCCTCGCCCCAGGGCCACTCAATCGACCGTGTGTTCCTGTCGTATTGCGTCTCTAGGGGCACGAGATTCGTTTACTGTTGCGCTGGCTGTGTGGATACAGAAAAGACCGCGCGGAGGTGAAGAGGGAAACGTTAGAGGTGCTTGGGCGCAGAAGCAGCTTGACGAGATATCGGTTGCTAGGAGTAGGCAACTTGAGGGAAGTTTGGCGTTTTTCCCGGTTGGGAGTTCGGCGGCTACGAGCACGCTGCTAGGAGCAACGTCTTTCCCAACCAGTCATTCAGCCGTTGCAAGCTCGCTTGCTGGGACCTGTCATTTTTGGCTGGTTATTAGGTGGTTGAGACCTCGTCGGCTGGGACTAGTGTTTTTTCCTTTCTTTGTTCTTTCGTTTTTCGGGGTTGTCGGTCTTTTCACTTTCCTTTGAGTATCTAGATTTTCTTTCATGTTGCCTTCCTCCTGCATTTGATTGTATGGCTCTTATCAATTGTTGTTGTAGAGTGTGTTAGTACATTAGAGTGGCATGTTGTTCACAAGCTTCATGAGTTTGGTATGAACTGATGTTTGATTTTTTTAATTGGTTGTCGCGTGTTTCTTTTATCATGAACCGCTGATGCTTGCTCTTATGATGGTCGTCCGCTCGTGGGCAACCTTTGCTTGTCTGCGTGGATTGGTGGTCCATGGTGTTTTATTTGTTGTTTTGCCATGGAGTGAATTGCAGAAAACCACCACATTTCAGCTTCGGTTTGCAGAAAACACTCTTCTACGTTTTTGTTGCAGAAAACACTGATTTTTTTTCTAATCTTTTGCAGAAAGCACCAAACCTCCTGTTTGGGCAGTTTAAGCACTATTATGACAGGTGGGACCCTGTCTTGTCGACGTGGCTCACGGCCGCAAGCTGACGCCGTCTAACGGCGCTACAGTGCCCGCCGTTGCGCCGATAGAAACCAGCTCAGCTCTCTCATCTGCCTCGCCCTCTCCTCTCGTCACTCTGCTCTCCTCTCCTCACTCTGTTCTTCTCCCCTGACGCCGCCACAACGCCGTCCGCCGCTTTGTCGCTCCCCGTGCCATGGTGTCGTGGAGCGACGAGACCAATGAGGATTCATCATGAACATCTCCTCCTCCTCGATGGCATCATCAAGGTCGGTTTACTACTGACTAGGGTTAGGGTTAGGGTTAGTGATTTGGGGATTTTGTGAATGAGCTCGAGCTGAACCTAGGTTTATCTTTGCTTGCTCCCCCCGCAGCTTCCAGCTACGATGCACGATCCGAATTTCAATGGCACTGATGCAGATGTGAATGTTTTGTGCGAACATGGCGAGCCGGCCGAGCGCTTAGTTGCATTTGAAGGGATGCACACCAGCAGGAGGTTTCTAGGATGTGCTAAGAAGGTATGATCCTTTATAAGTGAAGATGTTCATTGTTGAATGTGCTAAGTTTGGTATTTCTTTACCTTTACCTGACATGCCTTGTCATCAGATGGTACACATTGTTTATTGTGGCTAGTGATTACTGCTTTGTTTATCAAGTTGTTAAGCTTGGTTAAGTGCTTAGTCTTTGTTTAACTTGTTTTATCCAAAGGAGTGGATGGCTGTCATTGTTTATTATGGTCGATTGCTTAATTACTTGTTTAACAAAGGGTCATTGTTTATTTGTTTGTCAGTGATATGTTTGCTGCACATATTAGACCCCCGAACATGTTAGCTTATGGAGTATGGCACTTAACGGTGGGCTTCACCTACTCACTTAGGTGATTCTTTATTGTTTGATTGGAGCTTTTATTGTTTATTTACGTGAAGGCTTAAACTGTGGAGTAGTTCAATGGATTGATTTTGAATGGCGGACTCAATGGAGAAGGCATTGGCCAAGTTATGGGATATGTATGAGGAGAGTAAGTCGTAGGACCAATGACAACTGAGAGTTCCTTTGTAATCCACAACCCGATGAAGAGAAGAAGAAACTACATGAGAATTATGACATCAGATGTCGACGTCAATGCTCTCTTGGATGCCCAAAGAACAGAGGGTCTGCAGTTGAGCAATCGAAGGAGCGAAGCAATGTCTTGATGTGAAGATTGCGAGCTAGAAACTGTAGTGGGCAACTTGAAGTCGAGTGGCAAAGAAAGAGGAGGAGAAGAAGAAAGTACAGGAGGACTATGATAGTTTGTATGTTGATGTCAATGCTCTCTTGGATGCCCAAAGAGCGAAGGGTGTGGAGTTAAACAATCGGAAGGAGCGGAAGGAATATGTTGATTTGAAGATTATTGAGCTAGAAAGTGTAGTGGGCAACTTGAAGGCTGAGATGTCAAAGAAAGAGGAGGAGAAGAAGAAGCTGCTGCAAAACTATGATACTTTAGTGAACCTGACAGGTGCTCAAGCCAATGTGATTAGGAACTTGAAGTTCAATCATTTGAAGGAGAAGGAAAGGTTGACAGAAGAGAGGCTTAAATTGCAGCATCACATTTCTGAGCTTCAAAAGTCTGAGGAGAAGATAAAGCAGAAGCTTCAGGGGGTGAAGGCCATCTTAGATGAGTAGGGGTATCTTCTAGTATGATAATCATCTATGTATTTTGTGATCCAAGGTGTTGGATCCAGCAGTGTTGTAATGTAGATGATAATCATCTATTTAGTACCGTAGTTTGAATTTGTGAACCCAGTAATCTAAGTATGTATGTTGTGATCCATTGTGTTGGATCCAACCTTGATGAACCTTAATGAATGTGAGTCAAATTTGATGTTATATGCTTAATGTGCTTAGTACAATTTGGTTTATATGGATCCACCATTTCATCGATTCATCGACAGAATGGCCCTAGGGGTACCTTGATCCTCATGTGATCGATTCATCGATAGAATGGCCCTAGGGGTACCTTGACCAACATTTCATCGATTCATCGACAGAATGGCCCTAGGGGTACCTTGATCCTCATGTCATAGATTCATCGACAGAATGGCCCTAGGGGTACCTTGACCACCATTTCATCGATTCATCGATAGAATGGCCCTAGGGGTACCTTGACCCTCATGTCATCGATTCATCGACAGAATGGCCCTAGGGGTACCTTGACCACCATTTCATCGATTCATCGACAGAATGGCCCTATGGGTACCTTGACCACCATTTCATCGATTCATCGACAAAATGGCCCTAGGGGTACCTTGACCACCATTTCATCGATTCATCGACAAAATGGCCCTAGGGGTACCTTGACCACCATTTCATCGATTCATCGACAAAATGGCCCTAGGGGTACCTTGACCCTCATTTCATCGATTCATCGACAGAATGGCCCTAGGGGTAAGTGTTTAATTTTTCTAATAGCAAGACCATCATCAACAAGTGTTTAATTTTCTAACAGCAAGACCATCATAACAGCAAGACCATCATATGGATCAAATTGAACATGGTAGCAGCCAGACCATCAAACTAAACATCATAACAGCAAGAACAACATCATAGTGCATAATTCTCATAAAAGCAAGACCATCAATAGTAGTTGTTACAGTACCATAACATCAAATCAGCGTAAGTTCCCAAAATAGATCATAGCAACTAGCAGTTTTGCCTGATCACATCATCAACAGTTTTTCCAAAGCACATTAGTTCCTTGAAGCATAAAAGTAATCCTTCAGCCTTGATGGTTTCTTCCTCTGTCTTGGTGCCAAGAAGGATGTCCTAGCTGGAGTTGCTGAGCTGCTTGCCCTCCTAGCTGGAGCTGCTGAGCTGCTTGGCTCGCTTCTTTCGAGCGCGCCGAGCTGCTTGGCTCGCTTCTTTGGAGCTCATTGTCTTTGCTTGCCACCGGTGGTGTCTGTTTGGTCGGAGCTGCAATGATGAAGCTGCAGAGTAGATGTGGTACCCTCCTCTGTCTGTTTGACTTGCATTTGAAAATGGCAGCAGGTTAATACATTCAAAGTGGTACAAAACAGAAATAGATGACAGCAAGTATGCAAACAGAGACTAACCTCATGCGTGTTCTTTCTCATTGCTAGAGCTGGCTTTAGTGTTTTGTGGCAAGATGTGTATCTGTGACCCATAAGATTGCAATTGCTGCATGTAATTGATTCCATCCTAGATGTATCTTTAGGTGCTGGTGGCTCAAACCGGCTCCTTCTCCTTTTGGTTTTTCTTCCCTGGTTTATCCTTGAAAACTGGGGTTCTATGTCTCTAGTTTTGGTCTTAGGCCGAGGTCAGTCCGTGCAGTGAAATATGATGGGAGTGTATGCAGCCAGATACATAGGTTTTGAAGAAGTCATGCACAAAATCTTCGTGCCTTAATTTGGCTTTGGTAATAGCAGAGATCGCATGATTGCATGGCATCGCAGTCATATCCCATTTTCTCGCACCCACATGTCCTGTCTTTGCAAGTTAAGCGCATAGGTATTCTCATTGCTTGTCACTTGGTAAATATTTGGCCCAGCCATCAATGCTTGACAGTTCCTAGAGTGTTTCTTTGCTTCTTCAAGTAACTCAAAGATATGTTGGACATATTTCCCACTTGGCTAACTCTGTCTTACTCCTATTTGTATTGAACCTGACCATCAACTTAGTCCTGATTCCATCAACCATGGTCTTTATTGGTTTACCCCTCACATCTAATATCATCTTGTTGAACACCTCACTAATATTGTTGACAACTAGGTCAGTTTTGCAGTTGAAGTCCATGGCATATCTAGCCCAAGCATGTCTAGGAATTTTATTTAACCAAGTCCAGGCAGCCTTACACTCTACTTTAAGAGCATCCATTGTAGCAAGATGGCCATGTTCAGTATAGGAGTAACTTGCCTTATCCATGAACTTCTTTAATTCGGCCCCTAAAACCAGCAGATCAGAAATTTTGGTAGATGTGTCTAAGGCAGAATCTTTGGGGAAATTGGGGAAAACTTGACTCACAAACTTTCGAAGACCCTATTTGGAGAAATGACCAAACTTACTAATAAGAAAAGAATTTTAACTACTTCTACCAATTAGTATGAACTACTTATAACAACTAGTAATGAGCAATGAAAATATTAACTACTTCTAGCAATTACTATGAAATACTTATATGAACTAGTAATGACCAATGAATACTAAGCAAATTATATATTACCTTCGCTCATCGAGAGATTATGGTGTAAAACCAAATCTCCCAGATTCTCCACCAATAGTTGCCTTCAGATTACATGAGAAACCAGGTCCAACTCTTTGTGTCTTCTTTGTCCACAACTCCAAAGGCAATGGGATAGATGTTATTATTCCCATCCCTTCCTGTGGCAGCAAGGATTTGTTGGCCGTTGAGAGCTTGATGAAACATCCATCCACACCGCAATGGCACATAAGGTATGTTATGAACAAAGTATGGTGCACCACATTTATGTCATATATAACACAGTTTAGTAGTCACCTATGAATGGCTGCATCCATCGAAATCCCTCCTTGCAAGCATTCAAACATATGAACAAACCATGGAACCTTGGATTGATGCTTGGATGGTCTTTTAGGAACTTAGTAGTGATAATACACCTACTACCGGATTGGTGTCTAACACACTGCAAGTAATCCCTTATCCCGTGTATTGCCCCTCCGATCTCCTTGCACCACCTTAATAGCATTGTTCTTAGCCCCAGAGGCCATATGAGTGCTGATCTCAACTCCATACTTGCTCTTGATTTTGCATTATTGTACTTATTGATGCGTTCAAGTCTGTTCTTATTGCTTCTAAAACTTCATGTGTCACCCACTTTGTAGTCACCTTGGTGCTCTCTCTACAGTTGGACATGTGTGCAACAAATTAGTTTTCCTAATGCAGAAAGTTTTCTCTTTTCCCACCACAGTAGCTGCAATGAAGAAAGGGCGGTCTTCATGTGTGCACACAGCTATAATTCTGTCATTGCGGTTCCTATGAAACCGATAGTTTCATTACGTGCTATGTGGAAAGTGAGAAGTGCCCTTCTAAATTGGTACACATTATCAAAGCATAACTTCTTAGCAAACTGCAGCTCTGGGCTCTCTCTATCCTCATGATACCATACCCTTGGTTTGTGTTTTTAGCCCTAGACTTATCGCCTAGCACAAATGCTAGGGGTACAGCCCCATCATCTTGCTCCTCCTTCAAATCACCAGATCTGGATCCTCATCGATGATGGTACCCAAACATCCTCAAACTGTTGCTCCAAACTAGCATGTGATCTTGTGGTTGGCCCTTTCTTACTTTCAACTTCTTCCTCTTTTGCCCTGTGGTAGCACCTCCTTTTCAAGTTCCTCATGATCTCCATGCTCCTCTTGCTCTACATTTTCCTCATGCACTTCCTCTTGTATCTCATAAGGTTCATCTACATCTGTGTCACCTTCAAAATGTAAGAGTGGGTCCTCTCTTTGCCTCTTTAGCTCAGCCATCCTAGCCATGAAATCCTCATCTTCCTCCAAGTCGAGTCATCTTCGCTAGTAGCACAGAAGTTTTCTTTTCACTTGCACCCTCTCAACATTCTTCCGATCTTTGCTTAAATCTTTGAATTTTGATCTCCTTCTAAGCTCCATACTTCTTTCTAACTCCTGTTGCTCCATGTCAACATCATCTCCATTGCCTTACTCAATATCAACATCTGCTTCATTTCCTTGCTCCATATCAACATTGTGGCTCTGCTTTGTGTGGAGAAAAAGCTGGATTGGTTCAGGGCTCCTCAACTCTCGTGCATCTCTTTTGATACTTTGGATGGTGACTTGTACAACACCCCAACATCATTCACCTCATATACAGTGCTCTCTCCAACATTGCCTATAGGAACTTGTTGATCACAAATATAACCTCTGTTTATATCTGCAGGTCTGGGCTCACTACCCCTAACTATTGTAAGGTTTACTATATTCTGATCTTTATTAGCAATGTCATCCAGCATCTCATCCACCTTGTCATCATCACATATCTCCTCCAAACCAGCTACTCCCAACCCAGCACCCCTCACATAATACATATAGTCTTTACTTCACTGTCTCTATGAGTGCTAACAGATTGAAAAAAGTGATGTCTGAAACACACATAGTCCTTTCCAAGTTATCCATGTCATGAAAGTGCAGCCTAACCTCCCAAACATCATCAAACAAGCTACAAAAAGGAACAATTCTTGTACTTATTAATTAAACAGTATAACACTAACTGCAAACAATACAAGTGACATATTTAAAATATACTATGCATACTAACCCAAGGCTGTCCTGCTTGCCACTACAATCTAAATAGAGCATCCTAACCCAAGGTTGTCCTGCTTGCCACTTAATCTAAACAGAGCGTCCTAACCCAAATAGCAACTAAAATCACAAAAAGTATCACTATATTCGCTCCTACACAGAGCATACTAATATCACTACAATCTAATGTTGTGTTTACACACCTAAACCTAACCCTAACTAAGGAATCGACAGAAAATAAGGGGGGTGGGGAGGCAGAGGAGATATCTTACTCCACACCGCCGAATGCAGATGCCCAGTGGTGGCTCCCCGTCGGAGTAGCCTGCACAGCACGGGCCAGAGCGCCGGCGGCGCGGTACTCCAGCGACGGGGACGGTGATCTGCTCCACGGGCCCTGGCTAGGGTTAGAGCTACCACACACCTCCTCGGGTGGCTTTGGATCTTCGCCGCCGCCAAACAACCCTCCTGCACCGTCGCCACCTCCGCCATCCACTCCGCCGGCGGCGTCCGGGCTCGCCGTTGCCATGAATGAGACAGAGATAGAGGAGAGCGCGCCATCGCGGGGATGGTGGGGGAAATTTCAGATGCGGGAGAGGTGTCGATTCGATCTGGTCTCTTGACCTAGCGGGGGCGTCGGTCGGCACTGTAGCGTCGTTAGACGGCGTCAGCTCACGGCCGTGAGCCACGTCGACAAGACAGGGTCCCACCTGTCATAATAGTGCTTAAACTGCCCGAACAGGAGGTTTGGTGCTTTCTGCAAAAGATTAGAAAAAAATCAGTGTTTTCTGCAACAAAAACGTAGAAGAGTGTTTCCTGCAAACCTAAGCTGAAATGTGGTACTTTTCTGCAATTCACTCTTTGCCATGGCATAGGAGAGAAATCCTTGTTTTTTATCTCTGATTTTGGGTTGTTGTGTAGTATTTTGTTGTGCTTATGTTTTGTAATGATCATCTGTAGTTTCTCCGAGGTTATATGAGGAAGTATTATTGCCATCGATACTATCATAGTAGGGGGTTGCCAAACCATTCTTACATGTTGTTGATGTTCAACTTAGCAAGCCAAAGTTGATGTATGTCTATGCGTTGAGTGCGATAGGTTGTCCTAGCGTATACATACAAGAATGCCGCAGTCCATCATGAAAGCGGCACAACAAAGCGCACAAAAGTGCCTCTAGTATATGATCATTTCTAACCCAGACATCTAGGATGAATTACCACCCGTTTAAGACTCAGTCGACCGAGAAGTTGGTAGACCCGACTCCAAGGCCTCCATAGAACCTCTTCACTTAATCGGAACAACATGCGGAAGTCATTAGTCAAGACTTGAGAAAATATCAAGTCTAACAATCCGTCCATGATAAATTACAGTAACATGACATCAAAAATTGTCTTTAGATTACATACCATACATTATCTTGTTTTATCATTGTTTTCCAAAAAGGTTGTGAACCTCTTCGGCATGTACAGGTGCAATTTGACAATTTGTACATACATATGTGTTTATGTGTGGCTTTTATTTTTATTTATCTTAAATTCTTAAAAACAATAGTTATAATTTAGAAAATACCATAATAATAGAATTTTTCTCAGTACACGTGTGGTTGCTACTTGTTACAACATCTTCAATGGATGCCCTAACCCTCCCCCCTCCCATATGTTTGCCATCTAACCTGGTCCCCCATACAGTACTTATGCCCGAGTTATCTGGTATACCTCAAACCTAGCCCGTATGCGCATAGATTTGGGACCTCATGGACATGTCAACCATGCGGGCCCACATCAAATCCCCTAAATCGACCTGCATCCTCGCCCAACCTACCATCTTCCTCTCTGTTCTGTCCTCGTCCGCTCTGCCCTTTGCCCATTCTTCTCCCCCACCATAGCTTTGTGCCACCCCCATCCGGCCCTAGCCTGCAGAACCGTCCCTCATCTGTCCAAACGTTGTTCTTGCACCAAATACGACCGCCACCCTGGCGCGTCCTACTCCACCTGACATATACCTCGCATGTCATGTGTTTGACGAAATGTCAGAGGTTTTTTAGGTTATTTTGTGCATTTGTAGGCAAAAGATAGATTTATTGGAGGATGGGTTTGCTTACCCATAGTTTGATGAGTTTATTTTCAAGGAGTACATCAATTCCTCAGATTCAGACATCGATGACCACAAAGATAAAGACTTGATGGTGATGATGAGTATCCTTGAAGACATGGAGAAGCAAGAGGAGCATGTTTTCAACTTCAAGGGTTCGAGGCAGGATAGTTGTGGCCCGGGATAGGATTAAGGGACAACATGATCTCTACAACAAATATGTATTCAATGTGTTTTTTTTTGCGTCACTTCCGGATGAGCAAACATTTGTTCTTGTGTGTAGTGGAGGGTGTGAAGGCATATGATCCTTACTTCATGCCGAGGAAGAAATGTTGTGGACAACTGAGAGCATCTCCAGCCGCGCCCCCAACAAGGCCCCCCAGGCAACTTTCGGCCGCCGGCGCCAAAAAAATCGGCCCAGTCGCGCCCCCAAGGGCCCATTTTTCGCTGGCTCGGGCCGAAATTGGCGTCGGCGGACCCAACCCGAACCCGGTGCGCCAGGGGCGCTCGGGGGCGCCGGGCGAATCGTTTTTGGCGCGAAAGAGCCGCGGCCCCACCTTGCCAGCGACTCATCTCTCTTCTCGTCGCTTCGTCGTCCTCATCGCCTCGTTTCCCGCGGCAAATCAATGCCAAAGCTGCCGCGCGCCGCCGTGCCAGTCAGCCTCCATTGATGCCTCTCGGGCGGTGCAGTGATGACCGGACGACGCACGTCCCCTCGCCCGCCACGCGTACGCGCGGCGCCTCGTCCTATATAAGTCGACCCCCGGTGTGCCGGTGACTCGCACAGAGTCTCCACCGCCGACGTGACATTTCTCCCCCTTCTTCCCTCTCCTCTCGCCGTCTCCAGTTAGCATGGCCGAGCGCTTCCCAGGCGACGGCGCGGCGGCGAACGGCTTCGGCCGCCGCCACCTTCACGAGGACGAAGCTCGGATCCTCTTCGAGGCCGAGTACCCGGTCCCGCCGGACATGCGGGTGCCGGGGGCGTGGAGAATCAGAGCCGGCGGGCTCCCGGTGCCACCACCGCCCATCGGGGCGGCGCGGCATGCGGAGATCGCGCGTATTCGTGCCTCCCTGCCGCGGGCGGTGAGGGAAGGACGACGGTACGTCCCCGACAGCCCGCTCTGGGAGCCATACTTCCGCCGCCGCCACGCCGAACAGCTCGAGGCCACGAACGACGTCGTGCCCTCCGGAAAGCTCAACTCCGAGGGGCGGCGCCGATGGTGGGGCGTGCCCGGCCGCACGCTGGAGGCCGTCCTCGAGTACATCGAGGGAGACAACACGTCGAGGCTCGAGTACCCCGCTCCCCCGTCCTTCTCTCACCGACGTGGGAGCTCGTGGACGCCGAGGCGCGTGGAGCAGCCCGGGGCGTCCTCCTTCTCGTCCGGCTCTCCCTGCCTCCGCCCCGTCAAGCCGGAGCGCCAGGACACGCCTGTCAGCGGACGCACCCGCAGCTCCGGCGTCCGCATCGGCGACTCCACCTCCCCTCTAGCCGCCTCGTCCTCGTTGTTCACAAGACGGAGCCCGGCCTCCCCGCGGAGTACAAGGAGATAGCCCGACGCGGCTTCTCCGACGAGGAGGCCCTACAGTGGGCGCGGGACGACTACCTCCGCGACGAGATGGTCTGACAGCACCGGGCCCTGGAGGAGATAGCCGCCCGCGCAAGGACGAGCACGGTGTCGTGATCCTCGACAGCGACAACGACGAGGATGCCCCCAGACCGTCCAACCCGCCACGCTAACCGAGGGAGGGTTGCAGCAGGGACGGCGGCCGCGACGGAGGCGGCGACGGCAGCGACTACACGCGGTTCTACAGCCTCCTCGGCATGTAGAACTGCAAGGGCGGCGGGCGGCGAGGGAGATGGCAAGGAGCAACCTAATAGTTTTTTTCTTTTTTTGTAAAATATTTTTAAATATGAACGAACTCGCTGAAGTTTGGTTAAATTTGCGCCGTGTTTGTGCCGTAATTTAAATTTTCAAAAAAACATGGGCGCCTTGATGGGGCATCACGCCTCAAATGATTTTAAGCCCGTCTTGACCCAGGCGATTTTAGCGCCTCCTGGGGGGCCAACGGCTGGAGATACTCTGACGTTCTCTTCTATTATGCTGATGAGGTCAGTCGTATGGGAGAGCATACATGCTCTGAGGCAATAGTGAAATTGCATATACTGTGGTGAAGGTGTTTGGACCCCATTGGTTCACGGCAATAGAAATAAGAAATACAAAATTGTTCTGTAACTTGTTTTTTCACAAGAGTCATCAAAGAGAATATTTTCTCAACACTAGCTATTGCTAGTGCTACTGGTAGGATTAGAACCAATTTGAGAAGCTTCTAAACAATGTTATAAGTGATACTTTTGTTCGTCTCAACAAGCTTAGCATAGAGAAGCTTGTAAACAATGTTAACAATGGTGCCTCCGGCCATCTACGGCGCTGCCGTCAGCATTCTGATTCACGAGGCGACTTTTGCAGGCAGCGCCACCGGCGCGCGGTTCGACCTGCCGCTTGATGGGTTCCGACACGCAAGCGTGCGCTTCAAGCTGAACGAGATCGGCCGGCCGCCGGTGGCGATGAAGTCATGGATGGGTGGACGTCGTTGCGGCGCTTCTTCCCACGGCTCTTGCCATGAACAAGAGCTTCGAGCTGCCATTGCTCCTTCTTGAGGATGTGATGACGGCGGTGAACAGCAGAAAGAGTAGTGAAACAAGGAGAAGGTTACAGTGGCATTGAAAATTACAGCGCATTTAGTTTCTTTTCCGCAGATCGCAATGCCATCCGTACCCTACAGTAGAATAAAATTAACCACCGTGCAGTGTGGAGATGAAGACAACCACGTCCTTATCTTCCAACTCTGCATCAAGGCCACCACACAACTCCCAGTCGCAGTCGTTTATAAGGACAAGAACCCCAGGCCTCCTGCAAGCATAAAGGTTTCAGAACGTGAAGAAGCTAATAAATCGGGCTATTACACCGACAAAGCATGCACTGTTCTACAAAGGAAAAATAACTAAGCAACCTATTCTCAATTTTCCTTAGTGGTGTAACATGTAACCCCTTTTGCGGTGATCGAAGTAACCCATATAGTCCTTCCAAAACATCACGCTTACGCTTACGAAGCCTTTCATCCCAAAAAAGTTGGGGTAGGCTAGATATGAAACCCTTTCACGAGGACTTCCCAGGAGGTCACCCATCCTAGTACTACTCTCGCCCAAATGGGTTTCATACCCAAAAGACTGGCTAGTTTTTACGTTGGCTCGCCAAGCCTATCACAACTCTTAGATATGAAACCCTTTCACGAGGACTTCCCAAGAGGTCACCCATCCTAGTACTACTCTCGCTCAAATGGGTTTCATACCTATGGGACTGGCTAGTTTTTACGTTGGCTCGCCAAGCCTATCACAACCCTCCTCCTTTACCCGGGCTTGGGACCGGCTATGCCGAGAAGACATAGGCGGAGTTCCTTCCAAAACATCAGTGAGTAAAAATAACCATGCGACTTTGAGAGAAAGGTTTCAGTTTTCATGAATATTAGATTGATAAATAGCTTAGTCATGTTATCAGAAAGCACAGAAAGGACATAATTATTTTTCAACTCCATAGAAAAGGCTGAAGTTCCTTCCATGTGGTTATCGAATCAGCGTGTGTTTGGTTTGTGCCCAAATCAACCACTATAATGTTTCAGTTTGACTAATTCACATCCAGATGTTTTCCTACTGCACAGGAATTTAACAATTGGTTGGATTTTTGACAATTTTTTGCGATAGCTATCGCCGGTTGGACTTTGGTCACTTCCTACATATTTTCTTACCAAACTTGAGCAACCAAAACACTGCAAACCTCCTAAAGAATCAAAATTTCCACTAAATAACTAAATTATGGCTTCAGTGTCCACGGTTTGGCTCCTACTCCCTCTGTAAACTAATATTTGACGTTTTAGGTCACTAAAATAGTGACCTAAAACATCTTATATTAATTTACAGAGGGGATACAAACTAGAATCACCACATGCAGTGCAAGTTGCAGTTCCAGATATCATGGTTGGTTTAGGCTGTGTTAGGCATTACAGTGGATCATGATAATCTCGTTTTCTCAACCAATTTCTATCTATTTTAGATTTTTTGCTGACAAACATTTCTCTGCTTTCATGGCTATTCTAGTATTCTTCCTCAGCAAACTACTATTCATTAAGTTAAGCCCAACACTCATCAACAACCATTAACCAAGCCTTAAGAGTCTCCATCGTCAGCAAACTCACTAGTTATCAGCATATATTCATTTCCACTTTTTTTAAAGTACTCACACTAGTTATCAGTTCTCACGGTTTTCTGTTGGATTTCATCTCTAGCCCACCCTAAGTTGCTTGGGACAAGGCTTTGTTGTCATTGTTGACTCACACTAGTTATCACACAGGCACCAGGCTGATGTGACCAGCTAGAGAAGCTGATAGCACAAATCCTGGACGGCAACAAGGTCTCCAGACATTTCCGCCAAAAGGAAAGGCTCCAGCACCTTTGCGCAACAGTACTAACTGAATCATCATATGGTCTGCACAAGCAAATGCAAAAAGAAGAAGAGAAACCATACACAGAATCATCTTTGATGAACATCTCCGGCCGCTCCTTGATCAAATTGGACTTCACCCAAGAGAGCAACCCCTTCATTGTGGCCTATAAAAGTACCAAAATTCCACACAACAATGTAAGGTTATAAAGTAACCTAACTGCAAGTACATTAAGCATTCTCTCCTGAGGCATTTGATCAAGCAGCACCTTGTCTTCACCGTCCCTGGGCTGGACATCCACCTTGTGTACCTTGGTGGATTTCTCTAGGAGAAGCTCCAGACCGCCCCTGAAACATCACATCAACCCCATAAAAAGACAAATGGGAGTAATAAACACAAAGAGAAAAGCAATCGAATGAAAGAGAGAAGGATTACCCGAATTCAAGAGTGAGATGCATGGCTGAAGGATCAGAAGCGATGCAGATTGATTAGGCTTTAGAATTTCCTTGTTGGAATCAGGCCAAAAGAAGAGTGAAGACAAAAAGGCAGAAGGGGAGAGGGTAGCAGAAAAGGGCAGCCAGTAGTTAAGTTGTTGGAAGCGTCGGTGGCAAAACGCACAAAAACGCTCTTATATTATGGGACAGTATATGTATTGTTGATTTGAAACTGGAGCATTTTGATGTCAATTCCTTTCATATTGCAAAAATAGAAGATGAAGAGATATTTTTCATCATTGTCGGCAATGGAAGAGTCTACACCCGGTGTTTCAGTTTTATCATGTTTTATCTCTTTTGTTGGATTGTTAAGCACTGATGTTAAATTCTAGAATTATTGAGCAATTGAGATTTCTTTTATATGTTCTCAAATATGGTCTTTTTTTAAATGTCATGATGTGTGTTTGGGTAGTTATAGGTGCCAAAGTTTTTCCATGTTGAATTTTTTTTGGGGCCCAGGCTTTGCTTTAACCCTGGCTCCGCCACTGACTACTAGCTAATAACCTAATTTCTCTTGAAAAATAAAGCTAACCTAATCCCAAATCAAACAGGCACTCAAGCACGCGAGAACTCCGCCGCCGCCCACACACCGCCGTACGCTCCTCCTCCGCCGCCGCCGAAGCCCTCCACTGCAACACTACTCTCCGCTGCCGACCACACGTTGCAATCTTGCATGCCTACGATGCTTCCAACAACTTAACAACTTAACACCGCCTCCGACGCTTCCAACAATTACCGCCACCGCAGCAAGAACCACAAAAACAGCAGCACCCCTAATCATTCTTTTCCTTCTATTCATCCTCTTGACCATCTACAATGCATGTACTCTATCAAACATAACAACTAGCAAGTATATTCAGACAAAAGTTTAGGCACCTGAACATTTGCACAAAAGATAAAAATTATAACCTTCCTGCCATCAATAAAAATACTAGCGCCACTGATCTATGGCAGTACATCATGGATGGAAACTAGCACAGATCTGACTATCTATGGCACTACATCATGGATGCCTTGGATTAGCATGAACCCTAGCTTTTCCTAGGGTAGAAGAAACTTGGCAGGGGGGAGGGATGGTGCTGGCCACCGGGATTCGTACCTTGAGGCGCGTCGGAGAAGAATGAAGGCGCTGCAGCTTGGGGAAGATAGGGGCGGGCGCGGCAGATCGGCGTAGAGGAGGCGCTGCAGGTCAGGCCGGGAGGAAGAGGCGTTGCAGGTCGGCCGGGAGGAGAAGGCGCTGCAAGTCGGTCGGGATTCCTCCGGTTCCTTCCCCGCCGCCGGCCGTCGTCTCCCTTGCGTCGCCGGCCGGATGAGAGCAGATGCGAGAGAGGAGTGTACGGAGTGGCGGCTGGGAGGAAACAAGGCGTGAGGGGGTGAATAATGAGGTGAGGCTTTGGCTTATTTTAATTTTTATTTGCGTTCGAACGATGAATAATGAGGTCATTCCTCCAAATCCTGATGCTAGATTTTTTTTTTTGAGGGGAAAGACCATTTCTTATTCAAATTCCACCAAATGTGGGATACAATGTTGGTCATGTGGCTGGCCTAACCACACATGACGCCTCAGCGATAAGGACAATGAATGTTTAGCTAGCTTATGAGCTTCAACATTTGCCTCACGCCTTTCAAAAGTAAATCTACAAGTGGAAGGTGATCTAGCTCTAATCTCTCGGATGATGACTCCATAAGTTCCATGATATCCTTTCCCAATGTCCTCAATCACCTGTTTGCAGTCCGAAGCTACAATATAATGGAGCTGGTTCAGATCTTCTGCTAACGCAATGACCTCATGACATCAATCGTTTCCAAGGTTCTTGGTCACTAACCCCGCTTATAACGATAGTGAGCTTCCCGAAAAACTCCTTGGTGTCTCTGCAGATTGCCACAAATGATCCTCCTTCCTACTCGGACCCAGGCGTCGACATGGATCTTTGCATAGTTAGCGGGGTGCCTTGATCGAATCGCCTCGGTCTTGCTCCCATCGCCACCGCTTTTTGCTTGGTGGCCTCTGATCGCCTCAAGATCTTGCATGTAGCGTGTGATGAAACTTTTGATCGCATGTGGGGTCTGAAAAATGGCTTCATGTATCGCTTTCCTCCTAGAAGTCCATATTGCCCACATTGTTACCGCCATAAGAGTGAACTGTTCATGTGAAAGAGCCCCCATGACGTTGAAGAGCCAACTTTTAGCTCGGTTCTCATTTGCAGCCGGCAGAGTGCTTGCCAGTTCCTCATCTACTAGCGCCCATGTGCATTTGGATACAGTGCAGTCGAGTAGAGAGTGTCGCCAGGAGTCTTGCATGCCACAGAACCCACAGGAGCTAGTCGTCGACATCTTCCGGTGAGCTCGCACATCCTCAGTTGGGAGCGAATGTTTTGACAACCTCCACAGGAACATCCGCACCTTAGATGGAACCTCCGTTTTCCACAGGGTCTTCCAGGAGCCTGATTCCGCTTGTGCTGACGAAGAGCCCGAAGAACCCTCAAGCCAAGCTTCTCTTCTTTGCCGCGTGGCTACTAACATGTTGTAAGCTGATCGGACTGTGAATCGGCCGGTCCTTTCATGTGCCCACTCGAGAATCCTCCATCGGACTTGTGCACAATGGCAGACTGAGAACAACCTTCGCATCAAAGGCCAGAAAGGTGGCCTCGACCCTTTGCTTGTTCCATGCTGCGCTGGTGTGGTCAATGAGCTCTGCAACCAATCTCGGTGGGTCATTTGATATGCAGCCATATGGTCGCATCATCTCTGTGCGTGGAAGCCAGTTATCCCTCCAAATGTCAGTGCTTTCTCCATTGCCGATACGCTTTATTAGCCCCAATTTCAACGTGTCGCGTCCTTCTACGAGAGCTCTCCAAATCTGCTCGGATGGTTTCCTAGAGGTGCATCCAATATAGTCTTTGTTAGGAAAGTAAATACTCTTCACGATCACGAGCACTAAGGAGTCTGGATCTGCATCATCGCCATACTTGTTTAGCAAGCATTGCTAGATTGAATAGTTCAAAATCTTTGAAACCCAGCCCTCCCATGCTCTTGGTTGAGTCATGTCTTTCCATGAGACCCAAGTGTGGTTTCGTTGGCCATTCTTGCTACCCCACCAAAACTTCCGGATCAACATGTTCGAGATGCTCACAGAGTCCTCTAGGCGATTTAAAACAAGACATGGAAAAAAGCTGGGATAGATTGGGCAACGGCTTTAACCAAACCTCCTTCCTGCGCATTTACATTGTCCTTTCTACCCAACCTTGGATTTTGTTCCACAACCTGTCCTTTAGATACTTGAATGAACCATTCCTTGAGGCCCCGACATCTGTGGGCATTCCAAGGTATTTCTCATTCAAAGTTTCATTAGGTACGTTCAGAGCATTTTTGATCTCAACTTTGACATTCTCAGGAACACCCTTGCTAAAGAATATGGAGGATTTCTCAAAGTTTATCCGTTGACCTGTTGCACTGCAGTATGTATTCAAAACTTGGTTTACCTCGGTAGCTCCCACACTATTTGCCTTGAAAAACAGCAGGTTGTCATCAGCGAATAAGAGGTGGTTAACATGTGGCGCCGTAGGTGCCACTTGGATCCCACCAAGATTGGATGACTGTCTTTGAGATTTCAACAGGCACGATAGGCCCTCTGCTGCTAACAAGAACAAGTATGGAGATATCGGGTCTCCTTGTCGGATTCCTCGTGAAGGATAGAACTCCTCAAGCTTATTTCCATTGAAAAGCACAGAAAATTTTACTGATGTTACCATGCTCATGATGATATCAACCCACCTACTAGTAAAACCCAACTTTAGCATTATTGCACGAAGGTAATCCCACTCGACCCTGTCATAGGCCTTCATCATGTCTAACTTCAGAGCACAAGATTGGTGTTTTTTGGCCTTGTTCCTTTTCATGAAATGCAAACATTCATAAGCTGATATGATGTTATCTGTAATTAATCTACCAGGGACAAAAGCTGACTGCTCTGGTGAGATAATATCCGGGAGAATCTGCTTGAGTCTGTTGGCTATTACTTTGGATGCTATTTTGTATAGCACATTGCACAAACTGATCGGCCTAAATTGTTTGAGAAGGGTGGGGTTTTTTACCTTCGGGATTAGAACCAAGGTCGTACTGTTGATGGCCGCTGCTGACTCAGTACCTTCCACAATTTTAAGGACCACACCTGTGACATCCTGTCCGCACACATCCCAATGACGTTGAAAAAAATGAGCTGGATAACCATCTGGTCCGGGTGCTTTGATTGGAAACATTTGGAACAAGGCAGTCTTTACCTCCTCTTGTGTGTAAGGAGCGTTCAGGAGATCATTCATATCATGTGTTACTTTGGTTGGCACTGACATCAACACCTCCTCCATATTTTGCACCCATATCATGCTAGATGGAGGAGGAATATTCATTGCATGTGAGTAAATTGCACAGAAGTATCACAATTGGGGCATTGGAAGCAGATTGGTATCAAGATTGGCGATTTTTACGTGTCAGTATCAAGTCTGGGGCAAGCCGTTAAAAAAAGGTCTAAACAGCGTATAAACGCGTATTGACGGTGTATCTGACCGGCGGGCCTCGCCTGTCGGGTGCCGACGTGGCATGTTTTTCGCAGAAACCCCCCTTGTTTCGCTGGCGTCGCCGTTCGTCGTCTCCACGCGGCGCGAACAGGGAACTTGGCGTTGGCTGGGGTGAGGTCAGGCGGACACGGGAGGCGCAGAGGAGGCCGGATCCGGCGAGGTAGGGCGCTGGGGCCTGGGGCGTCGCAGTCAACGGGAAGGAGGCGACGCGATGCAGGGGCTCCGGTGGCGCTGGCTGGGATGAGGTTAGGCGGGCACGGGAGGCGCAGAGGAGGCCGGATCCGGCGAGGTAGGGCGCCGAGCGTTGCGGACAAAGGGGAGGAGGCGGCCGGATGCAGGGGCTCCGGCGTCGAGGGACGAAGGGATGGACGGATCTGAGGCTCTCTAGCGGATTGGCCGGGAACCAAGGCGGCGCGTCGGGCTGGAGCTACGGAGGCCATCCATGGCGGCTTGACGTCGGGCTCCTGTCCAATGGGCAAGAGAGAGAGAGCTCCAGGTGAGAGAGAGAGAAGAAAAAATGGAAGGAAGAAGAGAAGGAGAGAGCCAGGGTGCGGGGAAGAGAAGGAGAGAGGCAGGGTGCGGGGACGGCTTGGTCCTGGTCGCCGGTGGTGGTGGTCCGATGGCTGGCCGGCAGCGAGGCGAGGAGGAGGCCGCGATGGGGCAGGGGTTACGGGAAGCGAAGGAGCTCGGGCTCGAGGGGCTCCTCCCCTTAATCCAGATCGGGCGCCACCACGCGTGGAGACGACGAACAACAGCGCCAGCGAAACAGGAGGGTTTGTGCGAAAAACATGCCACGTCGGCACCTCACAGGCGGGGCCCGCCGGTCAAATACACCGTCAATACGCGTTTATACGCTGTTTAGACCTTTTTGTAACGGCTTGCCCCAGACTTGGTACTGACACGTAAAAATTACCAATCTTGATACCAATCTGCTTCTAATGCCCCAATTGTGGTACTTCTGTGCAATTTACTCATTGCATGTGTGAAAGAACATGCGGTGCCCCCATGTTTGGTTTTGGTAATTGATGACAATCTCTATGGACTAATGGTTGCCTTGAGTTATATTTGAAGGGTTTGTCCATAGGCTTTTCTTGGAGTCCATTTGTTGGTTTCAAGGAGAGTTTGTGATGACCACAGTGCTATTAAGGAATTATCCCAAGATTGGTCATGTGAGTGTTGAGCTTATTGCAAGCATGTCTTGAAGAAAAATATTGTGTGATCATTCATGTCTACCTTCAAGACATCATCCAAACTAAGAGAGTTGGAAAGATTCAAGGTTGATCAAGACTAAGTCAAGAGTGAATCAAGTTGATCAACTCACAAAGCGCACAAGATGTATCGAGGGATCAAGTGATCCCATGGTATGGTAAGCATTGTCCATTGCACTTTGTGTACTAACCCATGGTCTATGTGAGAGTTCTATGTGGGGTTAGGTACATGTCCATGGGCTTGCGTCAAGAGGAAGATATCATACAACCCATGGAAAGGCATCAAGTGGTGATCATCATCAAAATTGCCGTGTGCAAGTTCAAGTGGAGCATCACGAAGAGATCAAGTGCTTGGATCTTGCCATCCATTGTGGTGTCAATGGACTTGTGAAGATGTGCCTAAGAGTTGCTCACCCATAGTGGACTATGGGGGAGCAATCATCTAGTCTTCATCGAGCCAACGCAATCAAGAAAGGTGGTCCAACTTGAGGGAGTCAAGATCGTCATCATCTAGCTCAAGTGGATCATGTGCAAGGCAAAGGTTTGCCCTTGATAGGTTTTCTATTTTACCGGTCTCATGGTGGTAGTTGGGAGACCGGGTTATAGGATCGATAGCCGTACTATCAAGGGGGGCTCTCAAGTGAGTAGCTTGATCGTATCGTTCTTCGAGAGCTCAAACCATTGCATCCTTGCATCATGTTTCTTGGTTCTTGTTTGGTTCTCTTTGTGAGTCTTAGAGCTTATGGTCATCTTGATGACAAGCTTGAGTTCATCGAAAACGGAGTTTGCATGCATCTTCTATGATGTTTTCGATGTTGGAGGCTCTGCCGGTTCTTCTCTGTTGGAGGTTTCTATCCTCTCTTGTTAGGCATGCCTCCCCTGCCTCTTCTTACTATAACCAGTCGCTGTTTTGATGCTACTCGTCTTCCTCTATCCAACAAGCTTGAGTTTGCTCAATTCGGAGCTCATTTGCAGAAGTTATGGCAGTTCTGTTTTTAGTGTTTCCCTCTGTTGTCTTCTCTGCAAAATGAAGGACTCCTAGTGTTGCTGATTTGGGGCATGCGGTAGTACTGCTCTCCGGAGCAGTAGTACCGCAGGCCCTTGCGGTAGTACCGCTCTGTGGGAGCGGTAGTACCGTGGCCTCGACCAGCGCAATGCCGAAGCGGTAGTAGGGCGGATGTAATTTTACATCCGCGCCTACGCTGTAGTACCAGCGCCATGAGCGCCGTAGTACCGTGGGCTCGCCAGCTTAGCAAATGAGCGGAAGTAGGGCGGATGTAATTTTTACATCCGCTACATCTTGATAGTACCGCTCTTCATGTCTTGATAGTACCGCGTCGAGTTTTATGTGGGTCCTCCTCGGCGGAAGTAGGTACGGAAGTAATTTTTACGACCGTGCCTTCTCTGTGCCTAAGTGTTGCTGCCTTACGGTAGTACCGTAAGCGCCATGTGATAGTACCGCTCCGGCGGTTCTATCACTCGTTGCTCTGTGCAACAGCCTTCATCCGCCGAGCTGCACTTATGCGGTAGTACCGCAACCTGCAGCGGTAGTACCGCGGCCAACCGCGGTAGTACCGCAGCTCCCTGCGGTAGTACCGCGTCGTGCGGGCTGAGTGAGGGGATAACGGTTGGATTTTCTCCCCTCCTATAAAAGGGGGTCTTCTTCCCCATTGGAACTTAATCCTTGGAGCTCGTTCTTGCCCCCATTGTTGACCTTCTCCGAGCTTGCTAACTCTCAATCCCTCCATGGATTCTTGCTAGTTTTTGAGGGAAAAGAGAGAGGAGATCTAGATCCACGTTTCCACCAATCACTTTCTCCTCTTAGTGAGGGGAACCCCTTGGATCTAGATCTTGGAGTTCTTCGTGTTCTTCTTCCGTTCTTCCTCTCATTTTCCTCCCTAGCATTAGTTGCTTCGGTGGGATTTGGGAGAGAAGGACTTGGGCACTCCGTGTGCCCTTGCCATTGCATTTGGTGCATCGGTTTGAGTTCTCCACGTGATACGTGGAAGTTACAAGTTGAGAAGCTTATTACTCTTGGGTGCTTGGTGCCCTTGAGCTTGTTTATCTTGGGTGCTTGGGCCCCCTAGTCGGTTGGTGGTGTTCGGAGCTCAATCATTGTGGTGTAAAGCTCCGGGCAAGCGTCGGGGTCTCCAATTAGGTTGTGGAGATCGCCCCGAGCAATTTGACGGGTACCGGTGACCGCCCCCAAGGGTTGCCAAAGTGTACGGGTTCGGTGACCGCCCCCAAGGGTCGCCATTTGTACGGGTTCGGTGACCGCCCTCAAGGGTCCCTTAGTGGAATCACGGCATCTTGCATTGTGCGAGGGCGTGAGGAGATTACGGTGGCCCTAGTGGCTTCTTGGGGAGCATTGTGCCTCCACACCGCTCCAAACGGAGATTAGCATCCGCAAGGGTGTGAACTTCGGGATACATCATCGTCTCCTCGTGCCTCGGTTATCTCTTACCCGAGCCCTTTACTTATGCACTTTACTTTGTGATAGCCATATTGTTCTTTGTCATATATCTTGCTATCACATAGTTGTTTATCTTGCTTAGCATAAGTTGTTGGTGCACATAGGTGAGCCTAGTTGCTTTAGGTTTTATGCTTAACAAATTAACCGTTAGGTTTATTCCGCATTTGTTCAAGCCTAAACCGTAATTATTTTAAAACGCCTATTCACCCCCCCCTCTAGGCGACATCCACGATCTTTCAATGTGGACGGCCTGGTTCTGGTTACAAATGCAACCGAACACGAGGATGGGCTGCCAGGGACGGAATCAACCCATCCGATGACACCCTAGCTGTTTCGTTGGGCTGCTAGCTGGAAGCCCAACCATAACGAGACGTAGGGAAGCTGGAGAAACTAACTTATTTTTTGAACGCAGTACAATCGAAATCGCTCACATACACTCACTCTGTGAACACCTGCATGCACATCCTACCCTCATGAGCACCTCCGAGAGACTGAATTAGCATACATCTTGAGATTTTATGAAGTCACCACAAACGCCTCGCAGTTGACAGAACCGTCTCCTCCCACTGAACAAACATTGCCGGAAGCCTGAAATAAATCCAGGAATAATGTGAGCACCAATGTTAGGTCAAGGCTTGAACTCTGGTGGGCTGGGGATATCACCATCCTCTTAACCATCCAAACACAAGTTGATTCGCGGGAGCAACTTGTTAGATTGATCTCTTCCCCAATGGGCCCAACGGCCCATTGGACCCTTGACTCACACCCTGATTGGGGGGGTGTCCAGCCCAGGCAAGGCTGGTGGGCCCCCGTCGCACAGCCCTATAAAGAGGAGGTGGGGACCAGGGGCACAGGGTACGAGGTTTGTCGTCGCCACTATATCCCCACCATCCTAACCCTAGTCCGATCTAAAGGGTAAGGCTACCAGCGACGGGAAGCGCCACCAGCCACTTCACCGTCGACCTCTACGCCAAGCTCCTTGTCGTTCACCACCGACACTGGAGTTTACCGCCGCCACCGTAGTCACCCACCACGATGCCCAACACCTCGAGCTCCTCGAACCAAAGTGAAGGTAAAACTCCTGGATTGACCTAGCCTACCCGATCTAAAGTTCTATCAATGGTATCAGAGCCATGCTAGGCTCAGATCTTCGGTAGGACAAAAAAGAGAGAAAGAAAAAAAGGATCCCTCCCCAAAGAACCCTAACCCTAACAGAGAAAAGAGGGAAAAGGCATCTCGCAAGAAAAGGGCGTCGTCGCACCGGTGATACGTCTCCAACGTATCTATAATTTTTGATTGTTCCATGCTATTATATTACCCCTTTTGGATGCTTATGGGCTTTATTTTACACATTTATATCATTTTTGGGACTAACTATTAACCGGAGGCCCAACCTATATTGTTGTTTTATTGCCTGTTTTAGTATTTCGAAGAAAAGGAATATCAAACGGATTCCAAACAGAATGAAACCTTCGGCGGCGTGATTTTTGGAAAGATTATGATCCAGGAGACTTGGAGTGCAAGCCGGGGGAGCATCGAGGAAGCCACGAGACAGGGAGGCGCGCCCACCCCCATGGGCGTGCCCTACCCTCTTGTGGGCCCCTCGAGGCTCCCCCGACCGACTTCTTTCGCCTATATAAGCCTACGTACCCTAAAAACATCGATAACAAAGATAGATCGGGAGTTCCGCCGCCGCAAGCCTCTGTAGCCACCAAAAACCTCTCGGGAGTCCGTTTCGGCACCCTGCCAGAGGGGGAACCCATCACCGATGGCCATCTTCATCATCCCGGCGCTCTCCATGACGAGGAGGGAGTAGTTCACCCTCGGGGCTAAGGGTATATACCAGTAGCTATGTGTTTGATCTCTCTCTCTCTCGTGTTCTCTCTATGGCATGATCTTGATGTATCGCGAGCTTTGCTATTATAGTTGGATCTTATGATGTTTCTCCCCCCTCTACTCTCTTGTAATGGATTGAGTTTTCCCTTTGAAGTTATCTTATCGGATTGAGTCTTTAAGGATTTGAGAACACTTGATGTATGTCTTGCCGTGCTTATCTGTGGTGACAATGGGATATCTGTTGGGGAACATAGTAATTTCAAAAAAATTCCTACGCACACGCAAGATCATGGTGATGGCATAGCAACGAGATGGGGGAGTGTTCGTCCACGTACCCTCGTAGACCATAAGCGGAAGCGTTAGCACAACGCGGTTGATGTAGTCGTACGTCTTCACGATCCGACCGATCCAAGCACCGAACGTACGGAGCCTCCGAGTTCAGCACACGTTCAGCTCGATGACGATCTCCGGCCTCCGATCCAGCCGAGCTCTGGAGATGAATTCCGTTAGCACGACGGCGTGGTGACGATGATGATGTTCTACCGGCACAGGGCTTCGCCTAAACTCCGCGGCGATATGACCGAGGTGGAATATGGTGGAAGGGGGCACCGCACACGGCTAAGGAATGGTCCGTAGATCAACTTGTGTGTCTTTGGGGTGCCCCCCTGCCCCCGTATATAAAGGAGCAAGGGGGGTGCAGCCAGCCCTAGGAGGAGGCGCGCCGGAGGAGTCCTACTCCCACCGGGAGTAGGACTCCCCCTTTTCCTAGTTGGATTAGGACTTGGGGGGAGGGAAAGAGGGAGGGGCGCGCCCCCTTCTCCTTGTCCTATTCGGACTAGGGGAGGGGCGCGGCCTGCCTCGGTCGGCCCTTCCTCTTCTCCCTCATGGCTCACTAAGGCCCATTAACCCCGGGAGGGTTCCGTAACCCCTGTTCCTAGTAAAATCGATTTCACCCTAACCATTCGAAGTCCAAACATAGGCTTCCAATATATCAATCTTTATGTCTCGACCATTTCGAGACTCCTCATCATGTCCGTGCTCACATCCGGACTCAAACAAACTTCGGTACATCAAAACTTATAAACTCATAATAAAACCGTCATCGAACGTTAAGCATGCGGACCCTACGGGTTCGAGAACTATGTAGACATGACCTAGAACCATTCTCGGTCAATAACCAATAGCGGGACCTGGATGCCCATATTGGTTCCTACATATTCTACGAAGATCTTTTATCGGTCAAACCGCATAACAACATACTTTGTTCCCTTTGTCATCGGTATGTTACTTGCCCGATATTTGATCGTCGGTATCCAATACCTAGTTCAATCTCGTTACCGGCAAGTCTCTTTACTCGTTTCGTAATACATCATCTCATAACTAACTCATTAGTTACATGCTTGCAAGGCTTAGGTGATGAGTATTACCGAGAGGGCCCAGAGATACCTCTCCGACAATCGGAGTGACAAAACCTAATCTCAATTATGCCAACCCAACATGTACCTTCTAAACACCAGAGAGCACCTTTATAATCACCCGATTCGTTGTGACGTTTGGTAGCACACAAAGTGTTCTTCCGTATCACGGAGTTGCACAATCTCATAGTTGCAGGAACTTTGTATAAGTCATGAAGAAAGCAATAGCAGTATACTAAACGATCAAGTGCTAGGCTAACGGAATGGGTCATGTCAATCACATCATTCTCCTAATGATGTGATCCCACTAATCAAATGACAACACATGTCTATGGTTTGGAAACATAACCATCTTTGATTAATGAGCTAGTCAAGTAGAGGCATACTAGTGACTATTGTTTTGTCTATGTATTCACACATGTATCATGTTTCCGGTTAATACAATTCTAGCATGAATAATAAACATTTATTATGATATGAGGAAACAAATAATAACTTTATTATTGCCTCTAGGGCATATTTCCTTCAGTCTCCCACTTGCACTAGAGTCAATAAACTAGATTACATAGTAATGATTCTAACACCCATGGAGTCTTGGTGCTGATCATGTTTTGCTCGTGAGAGAGGCTTAGTCAATGGGTCTGCAACATTCAGATCCGTATGTATTTTGCAAATCTCTATGTCTCCCACTTGGACTTGATCCCGAATGGAATTGAAGCGTCTCTTGATGTGTTTGGTCCTCTTGTGAAATCTGGATTCCTTTGCCAAAGCAATTGCACTAGTATTGTCACAGAAGATCTTCATTGGTCCCGATGCACTAGGTATGACACCTAGATCGGAAATGAACTCCTTCATCCAGACTCCTTCATTCGCTGCTTCAGAACAGCTATGTACTCCGCTTCACATGTAGATCCCGCCACGACGCTTTGTTTAGAACTGCACCAACTTACAACTCCACTGTTTAATAAAAACACGTATCCGGTTTGCGATTTAGAATCGTCCGGATCAGCGTCAAAGCTTGCATCGACGTAACCATTCACGACTAGCTCTTTGTCACCTCCATATACGAGAAACATATCCTTAGTCCTTTTCGTATTTCAGATGTTCTTGACCGTTGTCCAATGATCCACTCTGGATTACTTTGGTACCTTCCTGCCAAGCTTATTGCTAAGCATATGTCGTCTGGTACACACATTGCATACATGATAGAGCCTATGGTCAAGCATAGGAACATTTTCATTTTCTCTCTATCTTCTGCGTGGTCGGGCATTGAGTTTGACTCAACTTCACACCTTGTAGCACAGTGCAAGAATCCTTTCTTTGCTCGATTCATTTTGAACTTTTTCAAAATTTTGTCAAGGTATGTACTTTGTGAAAGTCCTATTAAGCGTCTTGATCTATCTCTATAGATCTTGATGCCCAATATGTAAGCAGCTTCACCGAGGTCTTCCATTGAAAAACTTTTATTCAAGTATCCCTTTATGTTATCCAGAAATTCTATATCATTTCCAATTAATAATATGTCATCTACATATAAAACTAGAAATGCTATAGAGCTCCCACTCACTTTCTTGTAAATACAGGCTTCTCCAAAAGTCTGTATAAAACCATATGCTTTGATCACACTATCAAAGCGTTTATTCCAACTCCGAGATGCTTGCACCAGTCCATAAATGGAACGCTGGAGCTTGCATACTTTGTTAGCACCTTTTGGATCAACAAAACCTTCCGGCTGCATCATATACAACTCTTCTTCTAGAAATCCATTCAAGAATGCAGTCTTGACACCCATTTGCCAAATTTCATAATCATGAAATGCAGCAATAGCTAACATGATTCGGACAGACTTAAGCATCGCTACGGGTGAGAAAGTCTCATCGTAGTCAACCCCTTGAACTTGTCGAAAACCTTTCGCAACAAGTCGAGCTTTATAGACAGTTACATTACCATCAACGCCAGTCTTCTTCTTAAAGATCCATTTATTCTCAATGGCTTACCGATCATCGGGCAAGTCAACCAAAGTCCATACTTTGTTTTCATACATGGATCCCATCTCGATTTCATGGCCTCTAGCCATTTTATGAATCTGGGCTCATCATCGCTTCCTCATAGTTCGTAGGTTCATCATGGTCAAGTAACATGACTTCCGAGAATAGGATTACCGTACCACTCAGTGCGGATCTTACTCTGTAGACCTCACGAGGTTCAAAGAAAAACTTGATCTGAAGTTTCATGATCAATATCATTAGCTTCCTCACTAATTGGTGTAGTCGTCACAGAACCGGTTCTCGTGATGAACTACTTTCCAATAAGGGAGTAGATACTGATTATCTCATCAAGTTCTACTTTCCTCCCACTCACTTCTTTCGAGAGAAACTCCTTCTCTAGAAAGGATCCATTCTTAGCAACGAATGTCTTGCCTTCGGATCTGTGATAGAAGGTGTATCCAATGTCTCTTTTGGATATCCTATGAAGACACATTTCTCTGATTTGGGTTCGAGCTTATCTGGTTGAAGTTTCTTCACATAAGCGTCGCAGCCCCAAACTTTAAGAAACGACAACTTTGGTTTCTTGCCAAACCACAGTTCATAAGGCGTCGTCTCAACGGATTTTGATGGTGCCCTATTTAACGTGAATGCGGCCGTCTCTAAAGCATAACCCCAAAACGATAGCGGTAAATCGGTAAGAGACATCATAGATCGCACCATATCAAGTAAAGTACGATTACGACGTTCGGACACACCGTTTCGTTGTGGTGTTCCGGGTGGCGTGAGTTGCGAAACTATTCCGCATTGTTTCAAATGTAAACCAAACTCGTAACTCAAATATTCTCCTCCACGATCAGATCGTAGAAACTTTATTTTCTTGTTACGATGATTCTCCACTTCACTCTGAAATTCTTTGAACTTTTCAAATGTTTCAGACTTGTGTTTCATTAAGTAGATATACCCATATCTGCTCAAATCATCTGTGAAGGTGAGAAAATAATGATATCCGCCACGAGCCTCAATATTCATCGGACCACATACATCTGTATGTATGATTTCCAACAAATCTGCTGCTCTCTCCATAGTTCCGGAGAACGGTGTTTTAGTCATCTTGCCCATGAGGCACGGTTCGCAAGTACCAAGTGATTCATAATCAAGTGATTCCAGAAGTCCATCAGTATGGAGCTTCTTCATGCGTTTTACACCGATATGACCTAAACGGCAGTGCCACAAATAAGTTGCACTATCATTATCAACTCTGCATCTTTTGGTTTCAACATTATGAATATGTGTATCACTACTATCGAGATTCAATAAAAATAGACCACTCTTCAAGGGTGCATGACCATAAAAGATATTACTCATATAAATAGAACAACCATTATTCTCTGATTTAAATGAATAACTGTCTCGCATTAAACAAGATCCAGATATAATGTTCATGCTCAACGCTGGCACCAAATAACAATTATTCAGGTCTAAAACTAATCCCGAAGGTAGATGTAGAGGTAGCGTGCCGACCGCGATCACATCGACTTTGGAACCGTTTCCCACGCGCATCGTCACCTCGTCCTTGGCCAGTGATCGCTTATTCCGTAGTCCTGTTTGAGTTGCAAATATTAGCAATGTAACCAAGATCAAATACCAGTGCTACTACGAGCTCTAGTTAGCTACACATCAATAACATGTATATCACATATACCTTTGTTCACTTTGCCATCCTTCTTATCCGCCAAATACTTGGGGCAGTTCCGCTTCCAAGGACCGATCGCTTGCGAGAAGCACTCGCCTTTGTTTAGGTCCAGACTTGGGTTTCTTCTCTTGAGCAAACTTGCTTGCCGTTCTTTTGAAGTTTCCTTCTTCTTCCCTTTGCCCTTTTCTTGAAACTAGTGGTCTTGTTGACCATCAACACTTGATGCTCCTTCTTGATTTCTACCTCCGCGGCTTTTAGCATTGTGAAGAGCTCGGGAATAGTCTTGTTCATCCCTTGCATATTATAGTTCATCACAAAGCTCTTGTAGCTTGGTGGCGATGATTGGAGAATTCATCAATGACACTATCATCGGAAGATTAACTCCCGTTGAATCAAGTGATTATTATACCCAGACATTCTGAGTATGTGTTCACTGACAGAACTATTCTCCTCCATCTTGCAGCTATAGAACTTATTGGAGACTTCATATCTCTCAATCCGGGCATTTGCTTGAAATATTAACTTCAACTCTTGGAACATCTCATATGCTCCATGACGTTCAAAACGTCGTTGAAGACCCGGTTCTAAGCCGTAAAGCATCACACTGAACTATAGAGTAGTCATCGACTTTGCTCTCGCCAGACGTTCTTAACGTCGTCGGTTACATCAAGGCGACAGTTCGCACCCAGCGGTGCTTCCAGACGTAACTTTTCTATGCAGCAATGAGGATAATCCTCGAGTTACGGACCCGATCCGTGTAATTGCTACCATCATCTTTCAACTTTGCTTCTCAAGGAATGCATTAAAATTCAACGGAACAACAGACGAGCCATCTATCTACAAACAAACATAGACAAGCAAGATACTATCAGGTACTAAGTTCATGATAAATTTAAGTTCAATTAATCATATTACTTAAGAACTCCCACTTAGACAGACATCTCTATAGTCATCTAAGTGATCACGTGATCCAAATCAACTAAACCATAACCGATCATCACGTGAGATGGAGTAGTTTTCAATGGTGAACATCACTATGTTGATCATATCTACTATATGATTCACGCTCGACCTTTCGGTCTCCGTGTTCCGAGGCCATATCTGCATATGCTAGGCTCGTCAAGTTTAACCTGAGTATTCTGCGTGTGCAAAACTGGCTTGCACCCGTTGTAGATGGACGTAGAGCTTATCACACCCGATCATCACGTGGTGTCTCGGCACGACGAACTTTGGCAACGGTGCATACTCAGGGAGAACACTTCTTGATAATTTTAGTGAGAGATCATCTTAAAATGCTACCATCAATCAAAGCAAGATAAGATGCATAAAGGATAAACATCACATGCAATCAATATAAGTGATATGATATGGCCATCATCATCTTGTGCTTGTGATCTCCATCTCTGAAGCACCGTCGTGATCACCATCGTCACCGGCGCGACACCTTGATCTCCATCGTAGCATCGTTGTCGTTACGCCATCTATTGCTTCTACGACTATCGCTACCGCTTAGTGATAAAGTAAAGCAATTACAGTATGCGTTGCATTTCATACAATAAGCGACAACCATATGGCTCCTGCCAGTTGCCGATAACTTTGGTTACAAAACATGATCATCTCATACAATAAAATATAGCATCACGTCTTGACCATATCACATCACAACATGCCCCGCAAAAATAAGTTAGGCGTCCTCTACTTTGTTGTTGCAAATTTTACGTGGCTGCTACGGGCTTAGCAAGAACCGTTCTTACCTCGCATAAAAACCACAACGATAGTTCGTCAAGTTGGTGCTATTTTAACCTTCGCAAGGACGGGCGTAGCCACACTCGATTCAGCTAAAGTGAGAGAGACAGACACCGCCAGCCACCTTTAAGCACGAGTGCTCGTAACGGTGAAACCGGTCTCGCGTAAGCGTCTGGCGTAATGTCGGTCCGGGCGCTTCATCTCACAATACCGCCCGAACCAAAGTATGACATGCCGGTAAGCGGTATGACTTGTATCGCCCACAACTCACTTGTGTTCTACTCGTGCATATAACATCAACGCATAAAACCTAGGCTCGGATGCCATTGTTGGGGAATGTAGTAATTTCAAAAAAATTCCTACGCACACGCAAGATCATGGTGATGGCATAGCAACGAGAGGAGAGTGTTCGTCCATGTACCCTCGTGAGACCGTGGCGGAAGCGTTAGCACAACGCGGTTCATGTAGTCGTCGTCTTCACGATCCGACCAATCCAAGCACCGAACGTCACGGAGCCTCCGAGTTCAGACACGTTCAGCTCGATGGCGATCTCGGCCTCCGATCCAGCCGAGCTCCGGAGATGAGTTCCACGGCCGACGACATCGTGGTGACGATGATGATGTTCTACGGCGTGAGGGCTTCGCCTAAACTCATGACGATATGACCGAGGTGGAATATGGTGGAAGGGGTACCGCACACGGCTAAGGAACGATCCGTAGATCAACTTGTGTGTCTTTGGGGTGCCCCCGCCCCAGATATAAAGGAGCAAGGGGTGCGACCGCCCTAGGAGGAGGCGCGGAGGAGTCCTACTCCCACCGAGTAGGACTCCCCTTCCTAGTTGGATTAGGACTTGGGGGAGGGAAAGAGGGAAGGGCGCCGCCTCTTCTCCTTGTCCTATTCGGACTAGGGGAGGCGGCGGCCTGCCTGCGGCCGCCCTTCCTCTTCTCCCTCATGGCCCACTAAGGCCCATTAACCCCGGGAGGTTCCAGTAACCCGGTGTTCCCAAAATCCCAATTTCACCCGAACCATTCAAGTCCAAACATAGGCTTCCAATATATCAATCTTTATGTCTCAACCATTTGAGACTCCTCGTCATGTCCGTGATCACATTCGGGACTCGAACAAACTTCGTACATCAAAACTTATAAACTCATAATAAAACCGTCATCGAAACGTTAAGCATGCGGACCCTACGGGTTCGAGAACTATGTAGACATGACCTAGAACCATTCTCGGTCAATAACCAATAGCGGGACCTGGATGCCCATATTGGTTCCTACATATTCTACGAAGATCTTTTATCGGTCAAACCGCATAACAACATACTTTGTTCCCTTTGTCATCGGTATGTTACTTGCCCGAGATTTGATCGTCGGTATCCAATACCTAGTTCAATCTCGTTACCGGCAAGTCTCTTTACTCGTTCCGTAATACATCATCTCATAACTAACTCAATAGTTACATGCTTGCAAGGCTTAGGTGATGAGTATTACCGAGAGGGCCCAGAGATACCTCTCCGACAATCGGAGTGACAAAACCTAATCTCGAATTATGCCAACCCAACATGTACCTTCGGAAACACCAGAGAGCACCTTTATAATCACCCGATTCGTTGTGACGTTTGGTAGCACACAAAGTGTTCTTCCGGTATACGGAGTTGCACAATCTCATAGTTGCGGAACTTTGTATAAGTCATGAAGAAAGCAATAGCAGATACTAAATGATCAAGTGCTAGGCTAACGGAATGGGTCATGTCAATCACATCATTCTCCTAATGATGTGATCCCACTAATCAAATGACAACACATGTCTATGGTTTGGAAACATAACCATCTTTGATTAATGAGCTAGTCAAGTAGAGGCATACTAGTGACTATTGTTTTGTCTATGTATTCACACATGTATCATGTTTCCGGTTAATACAATTCTAGCATGAATAATAAAAATTTATCATGATATGAGGAAATAAATAATAACTTTATTATTGCCTCTAGGGCATATTTCCTTCAATATCACATGCCACTTGATATACGTTTTGGTGATCAACTTGCGGGTTCCTCCCATGAACCTATGCATAGGGGTTGGCACACGTTTTTGTCTTGACTCTCCGGTAGAAACTTTGGGAACTCTTTGAAGTACTTTGTGTTGGTTGGATAGATGAATCTAAGATTGTGTGATGCATATCGTATAATCATGCCCACGGATACTTGAGGTGTTATTAGGGTTTTGGTTGATTTGTGTCTTAAGGTGTTATTCTAGTATAAACTCTTGAATAGATCGATCCGAAAGAATAACTTTGAGGTGGTTTTGTATCCTACCATAATCTCTTCGTTTGTTCTCCGCTATTAGTGGCTTTGGAGTGAATCTTTGTTGCATGTTGAGGGATTGATTATATGATCTATCTATGTTATTATTGTTGAGAGAACTTGCACTAGTGAAAGTATGAATCCTATGCCTTATTTCCTATCATTGCAATACCGTTTACGCTCACTTTTATCATTAGTTACCTTGCTGTTTTTATTATTTCAGATTACAAAAACCTATATCTACTATCCATATTGCACTTGTATCACCATCTCTTTGCCGAACTAGTGCACCTATACAATTTACCATTGTATTGGGTGTGTTGGGGACACAAAAGACTTTTTGTTATTTGGTTGCAGGGTTGTTTGAGAGAGACCATCTTCATCCTACGCCTCCCACGGATTGATAAATCTTAGGTCATTCACTTGAGGGAAATTTGCTATTGTCCTACAAACCTGTGCACTTGCAGGCCCAACAACATCTACAAGAAGAAGGTTGTGTAGTAGACATCAACCGGCCGCGCCGTTCCTCTCGATCCGGACGGGCATCGGAAAGCCGAGCCATTCCAAAGAAGATCACGGGCAGTGGGGGCACTTCGCCTCCTACACCACTAAAAAGATGGTCTCATATAGTCATATTACCGGACGTCCATGCGGTCGCCGGCAAAGGGCGCCGCCCTGAACCGCTTGACGGCGGTGCGTCCACCTACGGGTGCACGCACACGCCGACAATAGGAACAGGGGGCCCACTGCAGCATCTGGAAACCGCCATCGCTCGCGCGAAGGGGAGCAGAGGAGGCTCTACCCACGCTGCTCGCATCTCTCTCGCGCTGGGGCGGTGGTGGATGGAAGAAATGGAAGGAGAAAGGAAGGGGAAAGGGAAGGCAGCTCGCGCGGGCAGCGACTTCGTCGTCGTCGCCGACGCGCACGCACGGCGCGGTGGTCCGGCGACCTGGACAGAGGCCGCCGTCGTGGAGCTGCATCTCCCTCTCTCTGCCTCAGATGGAGAGAGAAGAAAGTGGAAAGAGAAGAGGAATGGGAGAGGAGGCGCGCGTGGCGTGGTGGCTTCCGCCACCGGCGGCCGGGCCGGGCGGCCGGGGCACTGCCCTTTTTTCCACTGTGGGAGAGAGAAGAGATCGAGAGAATGGGACGCTAGGGTTTTTGCTTGGGGGCCGCTGCCCCGTTTTGTTTGAGCGAAACAACCGCTGCCTCGTCCGATCCACTCGAACGGTAGAGATCAAAACCCTAGCTCCACGCGGGCCACTGGGCCGAAAGAGAAGGGGGCCCTAGGCCATTAGACCATGCCGCCAGCTATGACAAAAGAAAGATATTTGTTTTAAAGTTAAAATATGGTATTGTTATTTTCTGACCAACGTTGATGATAACAGTACTATAATTCTATGAGTCTTATGTTCAAAGCTTAAATCTCTGATAAATTTTGCATCAAAGTGGTCAATTTTCAAAGAACAGATAAAGATCAAGAAATGCTCTTGAACTAGTATCTCTTGTTCCCGCTGCAATAAAGTTGACGATGATGATTATTTCTTAGCAAAGTTGTTTAATAGACATTCTATCATCATATTGTTTATGGGTTATATGCATTATTTCCATTTCCACCCAATGGTGATATGGAATTAATGTAGAAGGATGATGTTTTATTCTGATTCTTCCCAATGGTGATTGAGAATATAAAAGAAAGTTTTAAAAGTTTAGTGTGCATATTTTTTAACCAGACCAACATGGGGTTATTTTTATGCTCATTATTGTTGATTATTGGCTATTTTTTCTCAGACTAAAAGTTTTCCATGCTTTCATTCGTGAAAGTGAATGGCTGGGTACTTGTGACCTGAAAGATGACCAAGAAAGGTCATAACGTGAGGGAGTATGTTCTCTCTAAAGAATGGCTTCAAAAGAAAAGAGATAGATCATTGAGAGTCTTGGTTGACGAATGTCTTTCATGTACTCTCTATGAAGAAGATTTTTTTAGTCAACATGATTTGAGATGAAACAAGCAACATGCGTGTTTAGTTTGACCAACGTCGGATCAAGCATGTGTGTCAAAGAGCATTTGGATTTATTTATAAATTTGATGATTGAATATGCAGTCAAAAGAGCCAATTCTGGCATTTATGTCCCTTACAGGGAATTTCCCGCATGGCGGGAAAAGATGATTATGATAAAACCTGCATGTCAGGAAAAGTCTGGGAAAATACCTGCGTAACCCGTATGGCAGCAGAAATTTTGGCAAAGGACTTATCCTGTATGACAGGAGAAAGATATGACGACTCATGTGCTTTTAATGTGTCCCACTCTAGGAGAAAAGTATGGAGTAGCTATTATGATTTCCTAGTATCGACCGTACACCTTATCTGTAACGGTCATTAAGCACTCAATAAATCCAAAGAGAATAAAAGTTAGAGACGAACCTAAAGATAAGAATGATATGCAAGTGTGACTTGCAAAAAGTGTTGAGAAACGTAGCATGCAATTTTAAAAAAAATCCTACGTCCATGCAGGATTTATCTAGGAGATGCATAGCAACGAGAGGGGGAGAGTGTGTCTACGTACCCTCGTAGACCGAAAGCGGAAGCGTTTGCCAACACGGTTGATGTAGTCGAACTTCTTCTCGTTCCGACGATACCGAACGTACGGCACCTCCGAGTTCTGCACACACGTTCAGCTCGATGACGTCCCTCGAACTCTTGATCCAGCAGAGTGTCGAGGAAGTAGATGAATTCCGTCGGCACGATGGCGTGGTGGCGGTGATTGTGAAGTCATGGCATCCTCACACCTAACCTTACCATCACGCTCTCTGTGCTTGCCTCTCCCTGCTGGCCGCGGGAGCCAGTGCCATGAACTCGGTAGCCTTACTATTGACCCCCTCCAATTTTTCCTACATCGCGAACGTTACCTCGGTCGTCCCCCTGACACCCCCAGCTGCAACGCCTTGCCTGGGCCACTTCCACCTTGCCGACGCCTCCACTATATTGAGACGCTGTGTCGTCGACTTCAACTCCGATAACCTCTTCCTCCTATTCGACCACAAGTGATTTTTTTTCTCGCTGCGACCTGTGACCCTACTTCCTATGTGTTTCAGTGCAAGTAATGTTTTGTCCGTTTCAAAGTCTATAATATTTTAGATTTTGCAGGATATGCATTTAAATACATTGTTTTCCTAAAAAAGAAGGCGTGCACACATGTTGAATTTGATGATTATGCCTTGTGGCCTGATAGTTTATAGTTAGCAAACAGAGGTTGCTTTGCTAACATATAGTTTTATCATCATAAAAATGTTGTCAAATATTGTGCCAATGAAAGTCCATGGGCAAATTATGGTAGTACTGCTTATGGTAGTGGCAAATTGTGTGATGATTATACTTGATTAATGCCTCTACCTATTCAAAGGTTTCGCATCTGTATGTTTGATTGGTAATAGCAGACTTTGTTGAAAGACATAAAGAACTCAAAAATAACTTACATTTTCTTCGAGCACCTGTTTCCATGTCCATCTGATGTTTATCTCTTTCTAATATCAATTATAAGGTGTGGATATTCATTTATGTGCACATTTTGGCTACTGTTTGAGAAAGTTGAGGATTTTAGTCTACATGTTAGGTCACACGTCCTACAAAGTGAAGACTCAAATATATGCAGCTAATGGTTTTGCTTCTATTGTCTGTTTATAGCTCAAACTAAGTAAACATGTATTTGTTATTAGCTTATATATCCTGAGCTAGACATTTACAAAATTATACTATTATGACATCCTTCTCATTTATTGTTCAATTTTTTAGAACAACCATCTTTTGCTTTTGTTTGTGTGGAATTTTTTTATATTAATCTTCAGGATAAATCCCATCAGACTTTTCTCTTAACATGCTACTAAATAATCAGCCCTTACTTAGTTTTATTTTCTAATAATTTTGAGAATGCTCAAAATTTCCAGTGTAAAATCACATTGTTTGTGAAAATATTGATCAAGCACTCAAAACTATTTGGACTACTCATATCTTCGATAAATTTCTAGATGTAAGTTGTTTTTTTGCCTTTGTTTGATTATGATTAAAACAAAGAAATCTATGATACATGATAGACATATATGAGGGCAGAATCTTGCGAAATCCTTTCAAATTGGTCACTCAGTTTAGAATTGTAACATATATGATAGACATTAACCACTGCACTAAATAGACTTCATACCTTGCTCTATGTTGTATGCTTATGCAACAGTTCATCGGGAGTTCAATTAATTAGTATGTACATCCCTCCGAACCCCAGTTTCAATCACACAATTTGTCAGGTGGAAGGGGCAACACAACACATGCTCCAACATGTTCTCCTTTCTTACTATGCTAAGTAATTCTATTTGCTTCTACAGAATAAATCAAATGTGTCCATAGTGTGCTAAGCCTGATGGAATTCGCATGTTCATTGTATTGCTGAAGGTGCATTATGAAAGAGGAATGAACGATAGATAGCATTCAGTTATTGGCCATATATGATACTTTCCGGCGTTCGACATCATGAATGAAGTGGATAAGTGGAAGGGAGCAATCACATGAGAATAATATGCGCTAATAGCTATCAAGCTAGAAAATCTAGTTATTTTCACTTTATGAAATGTATAACCTTTTATCCAAAGTTCGCTTTATAGTACTCCTCTGTTCATCTTTGTATGTATGCGACCCAACAATTTGTATACTTCTCGATAGTTCATAGTCTTCTCACGCTACTTCGTAAAACTGAACAACAGAAAGTAAACACGAGCAACCAATAAATTAAGCTACTATTTAGCCAACAACGGGCTCATACTTGGGCGTGGCGTGCCACCGCACCTTCCGCCTGCTAGTTTTTTTTTAAAAAAATTGCAGTTCCTCTCTGCGCTGGGCCGGCCCACCACGCTTCCCCTTCGAACGCCCTCAGCGCCAACCAGCGCTCACTGCATCGAATAGGGGACCTCCTATATGCCGCAGTACGCGCCGGCAGCCACGAGAGCGTGCACGCTCCCCACACGCCATTATGGGCCGGCCCATGTGCGGGGCAAAGAGTCCTTGTCCCTTTTTTTTTCAGTTTTCAACTTTTTATTTTTTTAAATAACTCGGGATTTCAGAAAAAATTGCAAAATTGTAGAATTGTTCGTGAGTTCAAAGATTGTTCATAATTTGAAAAATGTTCAGGAAATGATAAATGCTCACGGATTCAAAAAAATGTTCTCTATTTCAAAAATAATGTTCGGCTATTCAGCTTTTTTTTACAATTTAGGAAATGTTCATGAATTTCTAGGAAAATGTTCACAATATTAAAAAAAATTCGAGAATTTCGGAAAATGTTCCCAAAATTTTAAAAATGCATCAAATTCATAAAATTTCAAAAAATGTTCACGTTTTCCAGAAAATGTACACAATTTCTAGGAATGTTCGTGAACATAAAAAAAATGTTCATGATTCAGGAAAATGTTCATGAATTTAGAAAATGTCTAGGTTTTCAAAAAAATATTCACGATTTCAATGAAATGTTCATGATTTTGAAAATACGTTCAGTTTTTCAAAAAAAATCATGAATTTCTGAAAACTGTTCATCAATTCAAAAAAAATGTTCATGGATTTTTAGAAAATTCCGGAAATTTGAAAAATGTTCCACTTTGTAAAAATGTTCACAATTTGAGATAAATTGTTCACAAATTTGAAACATGACCAAAAAATAAGAAATAGGAAAGGAGAAAAAAAAATAACATTATTTTTTTTCCAAATAGAAAAACAAGAATAAAAAATAAAACGGAAAAAGGAACAAAAAAAGGAAAATAAAGAAAAGAAAAACAAAAGAAAACCGGAAGAACCGGGTTCAGGGAAGGTCCTAGAATCTACTGAAAACTGCCGAATAGGAACTCCCGTTTCTAAAAAAATAAAACATCAGAGCGGACCAAAATCTTTTTTTAAGTATTGACCGCACATATTTCTTGCTATAGGCAAGACCTACGGCAGCATCGCTTGAGTGAGCGCGAGGCTGAACCGGCCTAGCTCCCGGGAGGCTATAGCCTTTTTTTTTCACGTTTTGTTTTGGTTTTTGCCTTTATTTTCTACTATTTTAGGCTTCCAATATATTCTATTAAAAAATACTCTACATAAAACATTTGAAAAACGTTAATATAACATTTATGAAACATTAAATGTGATAGATAAAATGTATACAAAGTTGATCATGTATACAAAAAAGTGTGTACGAAAAAAATTGATCATGTATTTTATAAATGTTAATAAGCATTTGAAAAAATATTAATCATCAAATTTAAAAAAAATTAAATGTGTATAAAATAATTCCTATGTATATTACCCAAATTGAACATAAAAACATAAATTTGAGAAAATGTTCATCAATTGATGGAAATATTCTTGATATATTCAAAAAATTGTACAATGTGTATGAAGAAAGTAGTCATCGAATACATTTGAAATGTTATTTATGTTTTTAAAAATGTTACACATGTATAAAAATGGTCCATATGTATACATAAAATGTAGAATTTGTATGAATATGTAGAGACGTGAATATAAAGAAAACATAGAAAAGCGGTGAAGACCGAAGAAATGGAAAAAAAGAAACAAAAGAAAACCTCATAAATGAAGAAAATCGTGAGAACTCATGAGTAACGAGGCAAAACCGAAGAAAAATGAAGAAAGCTCATCAAAACTGAGAAAGAAACAAAAAAACCGAGGCAAAATAAAGAAAATAGAACAGAAAAAACCGAATAAAAACGGAGATGGGAGCAAAAGAAACCTAAATCCCTATAGTTCTCACGCCCGCATCAACCCTAAACCAAAATCCCTACCCAATCCAACCGGGCACAACGTTGTCGCCTAAAGACCGTGGCCAATGTGGGCCCGAGGCCGACGAACCCCAACCCGACACGCCACCTCCTCTTCGTCTGTGCTCACCTGTCCCCTTCTCTCGTGTCGTATCGCTCACGATTCGATCACCCTGAGCCCAGTGGCCCCACGCCGCAAGCCCAACGATCACCACATGCTTCAAGAATTAGAAAGGAAAAAATAAAAATAAAAACAAAAAAAATATAACGAAAGTCAGAAAACGCAAAAATCGTATATAAAAAGAAAATGAAAAAGAACTTTTGGGGTGGAATGCGTATACATTCCTGGGAGCCGGATCCCCAGACATACGCCCCCCTGACGTGTGGGTCTGGGTCCACACATCAGTGTGTGTGGGAGCCGTGTCCTACATTCCTGACCATGGCAGTGGCAGCTGGGTCTCCGAGCTCTTACACAGTCGAAGCATACTATGATGCGATCTTCTTTACAGATCAGACGCGGTTTAATGCGCGAGGGTTAGTTTAATCCATGGTTCATGTACCTCTTTAGGTTGACCCCGGCTGTCATTAATCCCATCACATGTGCATGCACGTACTCTAATGGCATCATTAACTGCGCTGGCTTGCACTGAACTAGTCGGTGAAGCCGGAGACTTGCAGAACGGAAGAGCTACTTAGGCAACGGCACGTAAGGATGAAGCTAGCTAGGTGCGAGTGGATCGATGGTGGGTCACCGCCCAAGCCCTCCTAAACCCCTACGTGGCTAGCAGAACCACATGGATGGAAATGGCTAGGTAGCTAGGCGCCAGCAAACTCACTGTATGTATATATAACCACATACATTACCCCGGCATTGCGCATCCGTTCCATAAGTCGACACAGAGACAGATTTACAACAGCCGAGGGAGAAGTGAGTGACCCACGACCAGGACGGCCATGGCTGCCGACTCGCCATCATCGTCGTCGTCGGGCGTGGCGAGAGCGCTGGCTCACCACCACCAGGCCGTGCTCGGATTCCTGCTCGGCCTCTTCGTCAGCCTCGTGCTCTACATCACGGTGTCCGGCCAGTTCCCATCCACGAATACCATTGGTTAGTACAGTAGTAACCTTCTTCTGTTATCTGTTCTCCGTGCGGCCACTTGCTAAAGTTTCGTTCTCTTGATCGTACGTGATCCTAACATAACATACTCGTACGTGTTACAGTGTTCACTCGTTTCAGCCTCTATGTATTCCCACTTAGTGATCTAAAACGTCTTATAGTATCTTTTTTTTTGTTTTACAATCTATACTTCCCCGTTGCTAACCATAAGTCTATTTGGAGATTTTAATGTGAACTACATATGGATGTATATAAACAGATTTTAATGTAGATTCACTCATTTTGCTCCTTACGTAGTCCATATTGAAATATCTAAAAAGACTTATATTTAGAAACGGAGAAGTAGTATTTGTTTACAAAGGTATTAGTTTATTTATATTAAAGTATCCAACACATCTTATATTTGTTAACAGAGGCGGTACTTGTTTTATGGTTATATGTATTGCGAATGTGTGTTTTGAGGCATATGCACGATGGTTAGATCATAGCATGTTTCGTAACGTTAAAGAAGAGTGTACATATAATGCTGATTGTATCTTGGATTACTAAAAAAATGCTAATTGTATCTTGGATTACTAAAAATAATTGGCATAGTTGGATGCCCAAACGGGCACATACTCAGATACTCTCGTGGAGCCTAATGTTTCATTTGCTTCAGTTAAGGGTGCTAGAATTGAGGTCCGATATCCACTGCCCTCTCCTCATTCCCTTCATGCAAAATTTCTCTCTTTTCATTATCCTAAGTTGTTGGTGTGTTGTTTCACTTGACCCCACCGGTAGACTAGTATATATATGCTTCTCCATACTCTAAAAATCAATAGTAATAGTAGTCACCTTTCCTTTTTAGGAAAATGAAGCTTCTTGCTGAACAATATCAAAAGATACAAATAAACTCATAATTTCCATCCAAATTATGGTATTGCATTAATTGTTCAAATAAGTTCATTAAGAATGCACCACATTTTGTCATGCACACATGCAATCCACTATCTCCAATGTTTATAGTCTCAAAACGACACCACATATTATTTATAAGATTTGTAATGTATATTTATTTACGAAATTCTTCTCAATAATATGCTTGTTTCTTTGTATGCACAGTCGTTCTGGAGTCCACGCCGGCCGAGCGTACCGGGCAAATTGCCATGACTTCTCCTCCTCCGGTGTCATCAGCGTCATCGGCTCCTAATAATTCTACTCAAGGTACACATATAATTACTACTCCCTCCGTCCGAAAATACTTGTCATCAAAATAGATAAAAAGAGATGTATCTAGAACGAATATACATCCAGATACATCCCCTTTTATTCATTTTGGTGACAAGTATTTCCGGATGGAGGGAGTACTACACATCCGGTTATACTCTAATTTAGCGTCATTGTTTTTTAGAGATACAATACACATAAAAAAGCATGTACACTCACGTTTACTATAAACATATGCAAGTATCCCCTATCTCTATGAGCATCCATTTGCAATTGATGAGCGGTTAACATAACCAAGTCCTGTCAAATGGCCAAACGCGTGAACTCCTTGATTAGCCCACAACACATGTAGCTAGCTTAAATACAGTGCTGCATCGTGATCAGCTGCTTAACAATGGCTTAAATAGTAAACGATGGGGACGTGTCTACCGTCTACATGTAGCATAATACCTATGTAGCACATATGTTTATCATCATACTGTTTTAGAAGGAGAATACGATTATATACCAAATACATGCCATTAGAATTAGATATACATCATGAGACATACTTTCTTCATATTGTTTGTTTATGTATACTAGCATTGATAGTTGCAGTGCATGATGAAATGGAAAATTCGCGGACTGATGAGGTAATCAAGACGAAGGGGAAAGAAGGTCTCGAAGACAAGAACGTTGTACATGCAACCGACATGAATAACAAGACTGGTAACTCATCTTTTGTTTGTCTTGACATAATCATTTTCGATCCTATATATGCCCTATGAATAACAGATATAGTAATCTGTAGCTAGCAAAAATGCATTACGGAGTTGCAACGGACCCTTCGAACAAACTAATCTTGTCCCCCCATCCTGATTTTCAGGTGGGTGGGGCCCCTCTCTCCCTTTAATCCAATCATAGATTGACAACTCAAACTCATCCTGTAATAAGCCCATAATCATCCGTTAATGTAGTGTCTCTCCTCTAGCTAGTCTCATGCAGTTAATTTAACTACTGATTGACCAGCTTTTCATAAATTTTACAATTCAGGTAACACGCAAGAAGATAAAACAGACCATTTAGGCCAACCAGCAAATGATGCTAGTGACAAGGGATATCTCACTCGGCAAGACGGCGGCGACGGGAATAATGGAAGCAACGTCAAACATGGTTAGCTTTACTTCTGCCACAAACTCAAATCCGTTAAAATATACGCCATTTCATTTCATTTCATTATCATCTGAATGAGTAACACCTCCATCGGCTGCATGCATGCAGGTGCTCCGGGGAAGCCCATCTGCGACCTGTCCGACCCCAGATATGACATATGCGAGATCTCCGGCGACGCCCGTGCCATCGGTGTCAACCGTACCATCCTATATGTCCCGCCTGCCGAAGAGCGCGACACCGACAACCAAGAATGGGCCATCAAGGACCAGTCCCGCAAGGGACTGGTGGACATCATCGAGGTGAATGTCAAGACCCTGAGCGCCGCCCAGTCCCTGGTGGCGCCGGAGTGCACCTCCCCGCATGCTGTCCCGGCCGTCGTGTTTGCCATGAATGGGCTTACATCCAACCCATGGCATGACTTCGGTGACGTCCTTATCCCGCTCTTCATCACCACCCGTGCCTACGACGGCGAGGTCCAGTTCCTCGTCACCGAGATCCAACCATGGTTCGTGGACAAGTACCGCCTCATCCTGACCAACCTGTCACGCTATGACATCGTCGACTTCAACAAGGACGCTGGCGTCCGGTGCTACCCGCACATCACAGTCGGTCTTCGCAGCCACCGCGATCTTGGCATCGACCCGGCCCGCACACCGCGCAACTACACAATGCTGGACTTCCGCCTGTACATCCGAGACATCTTCTCGCTCCCACCGGACAGCCAAGGAACCTCGTACAAGGAAGCCAATAAGAAGAACACAACTGACGGCATCGACGATGGCACGGAGAAACAAAAGCCGCGGCTCATGCTCATCAACCGTGTCGGGAACAGGAAGTTCGTCAACGTTCCAGAGATCTCGGCGGCGGTGCAGGCGGCCGGGTTCGAGGTGCTGGTCGAGGAACCGAGCCGTGACGTGAGGCTGGAGGAGTTCTCCCGGGTGGTGGACTCGTGCGACGTGCTGATGGGCGCGCACGGGGCCGCGCTCACAAGCTTCTTCTTCCTCCGCACGGGCGCGGCCATGCTGCAGGTGGTGCCGTGGGGCGTGGACACGGCCATGCGGTACTTCGGCGTGCAGGCCAAGGAGATGATGCTGCAGGACGTCGAGTACAACATCGCCGCCGAGGAGAGCACGCTCTACGAGAAGTACGGCAAGGACCACCCGATGATCAGTGACCCAGAGTCAATACATAAGCAGGGGTGGGAGTTGACAAGGCAGTACTTCTGGCTGGAGCAGGACATCAGAATCAACGTCACTAGATTTGCACCCACGCTACACCAGCTGCTTCAAACGCTCGGGGAATAGAGGATAGACCCACGGGTAAATTTTACGGATTGTATGGTATGGGCTGACGTGGGATTAGACTATTGGAAATCATGGTGGTGGACCTCACTATAAATATCAAGGGTGGGTAGGGGTGAGTGTATGCGCGTTTATATGAGCGTTTGTGTCTGTACTGATGTTAAAAAAAAATATCAGAGGTGGGTACTGGATAGCAAGTACTAGTACTGTAGGTTACAGAGAGGAATAAAACAACAAAATTTGTTCATTTTTGAAAGATGTTGGTGTAATGTGCTCGAAGTAACGAAGTACTGCTCCACAAAAGAAATGAAAAAAAAATCAGAGAATGAGGAGATGGACTGAAGGTTTATATAGACTGCTATATTTTGATGGAAAACACAATTTAACCCTTGAACTAATGGCTGACTTCAATTTGCAACCGGCGATCCCTATATGGCGCATAGGCTGCCCGCTAGCGAGTTGGCGCATACCCCCCCCCCCTCCCGGAACCATTTTTTCTTGTTTATTTTATTCCAGTGTTTTCTTTTCTTTTTTATTTTTATTTATTATTTTTATGATTAACTTTTTTTTCTTTCTATAATGTTCTATTTTTCTGTTTTTCCCTATTCTCACCTTTTGTAAAAAAAGTTCGGCCATGTATCAATTTTGTGAACAAATTTCTTAAACATTGAACATTTCTCATATTGCAAAACATTTTTTACAAATTCGTGAACATTGTTTCGAAAAAGTGAGCATTTATCTGAAATCTTGAACATCTTTTTTGAAATCGGGATTTTTGTTTTCAAAATCACGAACATTCCTTTAAATTTTGTACATTTCTCTGCAAATGGTGAACATTTTTTAAAATTTCTGAACAATTTTTGAAATTCAGAAACATTTTTGTCTTTGACAAACATTTTTTTGGTTTCTTAATAGTTCTTGAAATAGCGAACATTTTTTGAAATTTGTGATCATTTTTAAAAATTCATGAACATTTTTTGAATATTGTGAACATTTCTAAAAATTCATGAACATTTTTTGAAATTGTAAACATTTTGATTAGACGAACATTATTTTTGAAATTGCAATTTTTTTTGGAATCCGTGAGATCTTATCATTTTCTGAATAAATTTCAAATCGTGAACAATTTTGGATTCACAAACAATTGGACATTTTGCAACTTTTTCTGAAATCCTAAATTATTTTTGAAAATAAAATAAAACTGAAAACAGAAAGAAAAAAGCATACAAAAAAGAAGGGGCGCCCCGCCCCGCACATGGGCCGGCCCGGTGCGCTGGGGAGCAGGGAGGCTACGCGCTCCCGTGGCTGCAGGCGCGTACCGCTCTGTATAGGCGCTCCCTTTGCAACCCTAGTACAAAAAGCAACCTCCAAATTTCAATACACACCCACATGAGCGCGCATGCACACGCCCTCATGCCAGCTCCTTCTTTTTTTAAGGTGTCCAGATCATAATCCGAAGACGAGGATAATATCAAAGCTACCAGATAGAGTAAAGGAGAGCGACTTCGATAAACAACAGACTATTTTCTCGACTAGCTGAAAGTAGCCCTGTGTATTCATTAAGAAAGAACAGAATTGACCGGTTAATAAGAAGATTACTATTGGGTAACCTTCTCGCGGTGGCGTAGGACTAAGCTTCAAGCCGGAGAACTCATGGGTAACCTTCTCGCGGTCGTCGACAGAAACTTGGAGATTACTATTGCCGTTGTTGGGCTCGGCCTTGAGACTGCGGGCATGACAGGCAAGCGCGTCGCTGAGGTAGGCCTCGACGATGAAGAAGAACTCACTTGACTGGAAGTGCTCGTCGGTGAAGAATAACTCACTAGACCGGAGCTTCGCATTGCTCTCCCTTAGTTGCTGGATGACGCCGGTAGCATGTTCAAACGAGACTTTTATGTCATCCTCCAACCTCGCCCAGCCGGAGATCTAATCCATCTGGCTATGAACGATCACGTGCATGCGCCTGTAAGAGTCCTCGCCTGCCCGTGAGACATTTTTTCAGGCCGACGCGGCGCGGGAGGACATCTCTGCTGCATTCGCGACGCGGCGGGACATCTCTGCTGCTTCCGCGGTGCGGTCGGACCAGTCTGCTGCATCGACGGCGCGGTGGGACCTCCGTGCTGCTTCGGCGGCGCGGCGGGACATCTCTGCTGCATGTCGGCTACTTTCGCGACGAGGCGGGACATCTCTCGTGCGTTCGTTTCCATACTCGCCTCTCTTTGGTGCCAATCTCTTGACCCAGAACTCACGCTAGCCATGGCAGACGCAAGGGAACGATGATGAATAATTTGTTTGTTTTTGTGGATGAGTTGAGGAGGAATGTGGAGTCGTCTTGGAGTAGTAGTAGTAGTATTTATAACCGAGTACTAATACGCTCCTAAGTGGGAAACCGTTTAGGTTTTGATCGGTGCGAACATGTTTGCAATTTGGAATGTGACGGGACGCATGCTCAAAATTTATTGACGGTTCTATAAATTTTAAGTGCGACACTATTCCCGAACAGCGTAATGTGGGCACGCTTTCTCGGTCGCGTACATGGCATTTGCACCATAGGGTGCAGCGCAATAGGCAATGTCAGACACGTCTTGTTCCAACAACCGTGCGCGCTTGTTATTACCATCGCGCACACTTTATTTAATTAGAATGTGTGCCCATCTAGCGCACACACGTTGATTTGTCTAAGGGCATCTCCAGCCGTTGGCCCCCCAGGGGGCGTCTAAAAGCGCCGCCTGGGGGTGAGCCGGCGCAAAAAATGGCCCTGGGGGCAAGTCGGTCCCCAGCCGTCGGCCCCAAGGGCCGCCCCCAGGCGCGTATTTAAAAAAAAAGAAGGGCCGTTCGTGACTATGATAAAAGTAGTTAAATTTCGCTAAACATGGCAAATTTCGCAAATTCACGATTTTCATTATATTAACCTAATCTAAAAAGAAAGGGGCTGAAGTCGTCGCCGCCGTCGCCGCCATCGTCGTCGTCGGCCTTCTCCTCCTGACGCGGCGCTCGCTGGACCCGCGTCGCCATGGAGGATCGGCGGCGGCGCGTCGTCGTCGTCGTCGTCGCCTCCTCTCTCGACGCGGCGCTTCTCTTGACCGGCGTCGCCATGGAGGATCGGCGGCGCGCGTCGTCGTCGTCGTCATTGTCGCATTGACGACGACCCGTCTTCATCGCGGCGCGCCGGCGCTCCCTCGAAGTGGCGCAGTACGGCGCGCCGGGCGCCTTCACCTTCTCGGCGCGCTTTCTCCATCGCAATGGAGTCTGGCGCGCCCATTCTAGGGCAGCGTCGTCGTCGCCGAACTCCGCCTTCACCGGCGCCACCGCTCCGTCTTCACGGCGCCCGGCCGGCCCGTCTTTGGCTTGACGAAGCGCGGAGGAGCCGACGAGGAGGAGGCGCGCGGCCGCCTCGTTGATGACGATGCGGCGCCGCGAGTGCATCGGTCGGCGGCGACTCGCCTGGCTCGGCCTTGACGCCGAGCAGGGCCGGAGTGCCGGAGGAGTGCGATGAGGATCGAGAGGAGGAAGAGGAGGAGGAGGACCCGAACCTCCTTGGCGCCCATGGCCCGACGCACTACCAGAATTAATGTAGTTGCCGACGGCCTCATCTATGCCGACGGCCCCCGTAAGCATAGATAGATATATCCCGACGGCCTAGGGCAGGTCGTAGGCGTAGAAAAGCCGTCGGCATATGTCGATCTACGCCGACGGGGGCCGTCGGCATACTACCGCCGTTGGGACCTCTGGCGGTACGCCTACGGGAGCCGTCGGCATAGACGAGGCCCGCCTACCTGGTCAGAGGCGACCATTTGACGGCGTCGGTACTATGCCGACGGGGCTAACGGCGGCCGTCGGCATTGAAATCAAACAGAAAAGGGGGGGGGGGATGAGACAAAACTATGCCTACGGCTTAGCCATAGGCATAGGGCTACAACGAGCTACCAGAGGGCGCCACGTGGAGCCTATGCCTACGGCTAGGCCGTCGGCATACATATGAAACTATGCCTACGGCTAAGCCGTCGGCATAGCCTGGCATAGATATGTTGACATCACCGATCCGCGCCGCCTCCACATCATCGATCCGAGGGGGAGGGGTCTGTGGTGTGACAGAGATATGCCGACGACATAGTCGTCGGCGTAGGCCTAGCACATGCCCTCTGTCACGTCATCAATCCGCATGCATCGCCACGTCATCGATCCATGGTCGTGTGCGCAGCTATGCCTACGGCCTTACCGTAGGTATACCTGCCGTCGATGTAGGGCTGGCCCATGCCCTTTGCCACATCATCAATCTGCGTGCATCGCCACGTCATCGATCCATGGCACTGGAGCTCGGTGTGCGCAGCTATGCCTACGGCCTTACCGTAGGCATACCTATATTTTTATTTTATTTTTATTTTTTAGTATTATTTATTATTTTCTTTTTTTACAATAAAAATCTGCCTTGTCTAAACAAAAATCATACCCCAATGGTATATCGATTGCCCCCCTCATGGACGTCGCTGCCGCCGTGTCACGGAGGGGGGAACTGGTCGACATCGGATGGAATCTGGTTAGAGGGTGGCCTTCGGGGCGTAGCTATGCCACCGAAACATCGCACGGCTCCTGATGCATGTGTGAAAGTGTTGTGGCATGTGTAGACACCCGTCTTGGGGCTCCGTGGTGTGGCCTCCCTTCCACGGATGGAAGTGCCGTCGTCACTTGGAGTGGGAATCGTGCGGGTGCGGTAGAACCGGAGGGAATCTAGTGGTGGGTTGGGTCCCGACCGTGTTCGGGTATGTTGCTATGGGTAGACCTGTCGCAACCAGGTGGAAGAGACCACTGGTCAAAGCCCGTCCGGCAAAAGTCAAAGGGCTAGATCTCCTAGTCAACTGGGATTCCAGGTGACCTTCGGCGCGTAGCTATGCCACCGAAACATCGCACGACTCCTGATGCATGTGTGAACGTGTTGTGGCATGCGTAGATGCCCGTCTTGGGGTTCCGTGGTGTGGCCCCCCTTCCACGGACGGCAGTGCTGTCGTCACTTGGAGGGGGAATCGTGCGGGTGCGGTAGAACTAGAGGGAATCTAGTGGTGGGTTGTGTCCAGACCGTGTTCTGGGATGTTGCTATGGGCTGACCTGTCGCAACCAGTGGAAGAGACCATCGTCAAAGCCCGTCCGACAAAAGTCAAAGGGCTAGATCTCCGTCAATCGGGAGTCGGGGTGACCTTGGGGTGTAGCTATGCCATCAAACATCGCACGGCTTCGATGCATGTGTGAACGTGTTGTGGCATGCGTGAGACGCCGTCTTGGGGCTCAGGTGTGCCCCTCCATGTACAAAGCAAAGACCGCCATCACTTGGACGGGGGAATCGTGCGAGTGCGGTAGAACCGGAGGGAATCTAGTGGTGGGTTGTGTCTAGACCGTGTTTGGTGATGTTGCTATGGGTAGACCTGTTGCAACCAGGTGGAAGAGACCACTGGTCAAAGCCCGTCCGGCAAAAGTCAAAGGGCTAGATCTCCTGGTCAACTGGGATTCCGGGTGGCCTTCGGGGCGTAGCTATGCCACCGAAACATCGCACGGCTCCTGATGCATGTGTGAACGTGTTGTGGCATGCGTAGACTCCGTCTTGAGCTCCGTGGTGTGGCCCCTTCCACGGACGGTAGTGCCATCGTCACTTGGAGGGGAATCGTGCGGTGCGGTAAACCGAGGAATCTAGTGGTGGGTTGTGTCGGACCGTGTTCGGGATGTTGCTATGGGTGACTGTCGCAACCAGTGGAAGAGACCATCGTCAAAGCCCGTCCGGCAAAAGTCAAAGGGCTAGATCTCCGGTCAATCGGGAGTCGGGGTGACCTTCGAGGTGTAGCTATGCCACGAAACATCGCACGGCTTCGATGCATGTGTGAACGTGTTGTGGCATGCGTGACGCCCGCCTTGGGGCTCCGTGGTGTGGCCCCCCACCACGTCTGCGGCAGCCGCCGCCACTTGGATGGGGAATAGTGCGGTGCGGTAGAACCAGAGGAATCTTCTTGTGGGTTGGGTCCGCACGTGTTCGCGGATGTTGCTATGAGCGCACTGCCGCAACCAGTGGAAGAGACCATCGTCAAAGCCCGTCCGACAAAAGTCAAAGGGCTAGATCTCCGGTCAACTGGGAGTCGGGTGACCTTCGGGTGTAGCTATGCCACGAAACATCGCACGGCTTCGATGCATGTGTGAACGTGTTGTGGCATGCGTGACGCCCGTCTTGGGGCTCGTGGTGTGCCCCTCCACGTCTGAGAAGACCGCCATCACTTGGACGGGGAATCGTGCGAAAAGCGGTAGAACCGAGGGAATCTAGTGGTGGGTTGTGTCTAGACCGTGTTTGGTGATGTTGCTATGGGTAGACTGTTGCAACCGGTGGAAGAGACCATCGTCAAAGCCCGTCCGCAAAAAGTCAAAGGGCTAGATCTCCGTCAATCGGGATTCGGGTGGCCTTGGGCGTAGCTATGCCACCGAAACATCGCACGGCTCCTGATGCATGTGTGAACGTGTTGTGGCATGCGTAGACTCCCGTCTTCGGGCTCCATGGTGTGGCCCCCTTCCACGGACGGTAGTGCCATCGCCACTTGGAGGGGAATCGTCGGTCTTGATAAACCGGAGGAATCTAGTGGTGGGTTGTGTCGGCACCGTGTTCTGGGATGTTGCTATGGGCTGACCTGTCGCAACCAGGTGGAAGAGACCACTGGTCAAAGCCCGTCCGGCAAAAGTCAAAGGGCTAGATCTCCTGGTCAACTGGGAGTCGGGGTGACCTTCGAGGTGTAGCTATGCCACCGAAACATCGCACGGCTTCTGATGCATGTGTGAACGTGTTGTGGCATGCGTAGACGCCCGTCTTGGGGCTCCGTGGTGTGCCCCCCCTCCACGTACGGCAGCGCCGCCGTCACTTGGATGGGGGAATAGTGCGGGTGCGGTAGAACCAGAGGGAATCTTCTTGTGGGTTGGGTCCAGACCGTGTTCGCGGATGTTGCTATGAGCAGACCTGTCGCAACCAGGTGGAAAAGACCACTGGTCAAAGCCCGTCCGACAAAAGTCAAAGGGCTAGATCTCCTGGTCAACTGGGAGTCGGGGTGACCTTCGGGGTGTAGCTATGCCACCGAAACATCGCACGGCTTCTGATGCATGTGTGAACGTGTTGTGGCATGCGTAGACGCCCGTCTTGGGGCTCTGTGGTGTGCCCCCCTCCACGTACAGCAGCACCGCCATCACTTGGACGGGGGAATCGTGCGAGTGCGGTAGAACCGGAGGGAATCTAGTGGTGGGTTGTGTCTAGACCGTGTTTGGTGATGTTGCTATGGGTAGACCTGTTGCAACCAGGTGGAAGAGACCACTGGTCAAAGCCCGTCCGGCAAAAGTCAAAGGGCTAGATCTCCTGGTCAACTGGGATTCCGGGTGGCCTTCGGGGCGTAGCTATGCCACCGAAACATCGCACGGCTCCTGATGCATGTGTGAACGTGTTGTGGCATGCGTAGACTCCCGTCTTCGGGCTCCGTGGTGTGGCCCCCTTCCACGGACGGTAGTGCCATCGTCACTTGGAGGGGGAATCGTGCGGGTGCGGTAAACTGGAGGGAATCTAGTGGTGGGTTGTGTCCAGACCGTGTTCTGGGATGTTGCTATGGGCTGACCTGTCGCAACCAGGTGGAAGAGACCACTGGTCAAAGCCCGTCCGGCAAAAGTCAAAGGGCTAGATCTCCTGGTCAACTGGGAGTCGGGGTGACCTTCGAGGTGTAGCTATGCCACCGAAACATCGCACGGCTTCTGATGCATGTGTGAACGTGTTGTGGCATGCGTAGACGCCCGTCTTGGGGCTCCGTGGTGTGGCCCCCCTCCACGTACGGCAGCGCCGCCGTCACTTGGATGGGGGAATAGTGCGGGTGCGGTAGAACCAGAGGGAATCTTCTTGTGGGTTGGGTCCAGACCGTGTTCGCGGATGTTGCTATGAGCAGACCTGTCGCAACCAGGTGGAAGAGACCACTGGTCAAAGCCCGTCCGACAAAAGTCAAAGGGCTATATCTCCTGGTCAACTGGGATTCGGGGTGGCCTTCGGGGTGTAGCCATGCCACCGAAACATCGCACGGCTCGTGATGCATGTTGAGACTAGAGGGTAGGGACCTATTTATAGACTCCACTTCCAGGTGTTTTAATATTCCATCCGTTTCCGGAAAAATCCGTGTGACTCATGAACAATAATACTTTTCCTCCACCAAGGAGTTTCATGGAAAAATTTCCAATTCCAAAGTGTATAAAATTTAGTAGCAATGAAAAAACACACAATATATATAATTTCCTTTGGTACTGTTAGCACGGGCTGACGTGGGATTAGATGATTGGAGATCATGGTGGTGGGTACTGGATAGCAAGTACTAGTACTGTAGGTTACAGAGAGGAATAAAACAACAAAATTTGTTCATTTTTGAAAGATGTTGGTGTAATGTGCTCGAAGCTAACGAAGTACTGCTCCACAAAAGAAATAAAAGAATATATCAGAGAATGAGGAGATGGACTGAAGGTTTATATAGACCGCTCTATTTTGATGGAAAACACACTTTAACCCTTGAACTAATGGCTGAGTTCAATTTGCAACCCCCAGTATAAAAAGCAACATCCAAATTTCAATACACACCCACACGAGCGCGCATGCACACGCGCTCGTGCCGGCTCCTTCTTTTATTAAGGTGTCCAGATCATAATCCGAAGACGAGGATAATATCAAGGCTACCAGATAGAGTAAAGGAGAGCGACTTCGAGAAACAACAGACTATTTTCTCGACTAGCTGAAAGTAGCCCTGTGTATTCATTAAGAAAAAACAGATTTGGCCGGTTAATCTTTACCTAATAATAAAGCAAATTAGGTTTCTGTCGTCCGCCATGCCATTTTTCAGAAAAGTCCCTTTATTTTAGAGAATTCAACCCGCAGTTCTGTTTTAAGTTAAAACGAAACGTTATTTTCGTATTTTACACAAAAATCTCTGTCTTTTCTTGAAATCAACCCGCCGTCCGGATTTAAGTCACACCCGAACCGTTATTTTACATTTTTCGAAAACCCACATGATGTTTTAGGTAATTCATCCGCGGATCATATTTAAGTCAAACAAATGCTTTTTAAAATCATCCATATCTTTTAAACCGTAACTCCGATTTGAACATGTTATATATGAAATTTGATTAGAAAAATATGTAGAATATTAATATGAGATTATTTTTACCTTTTAAGTCTCTTTAAATATTATTTGGGAATATATTTAAGTCAAACCAAATGATTTTCTAAATTATCTGTATCTTTTAAACCGTAACTTCGATTTTAACATATTATATATGAAATTTTATTAGAAAAATGTTTGGAATCTAAATATGATGTTAATTTTACCTATTAATTATTTTTAAAATATTGTTATGGAAGCAAACTTATAATTTATAGCGCAAGATCCGTTTTTTCATACCGGCGGCGATCCGGATTGCAAATAAACACTCCACTATAACCATATACGGAAAAGAAAACATCGAACTACACGTGCATACCTCTGAAAAATGTCGCAAGGGAAAACAAAAGATTTCTCATCGCGCGCGCTAGAGAGAGAGAGAGAGAGAGAGAGAGAGAGAGAGAGAGAGAGAGAGAGAGAGAGAGAGAGGGGGGAGGGAGGGAGAGGGAGAGAAGAGGAAGAGGGAGGGAGGAGAGGGAGAGAGAGACGCCTTAGGATTAACCATATTCAACACACGTTTTTTGTTGTTTTGTGTGAACACCGAGGTCATCGCCGGCGAGGGTGAGAGAGGGAGGATAAGCGGCAACACAAATATGATACCTCGCAAAAATAAAGAAAATGGACCTATTGTGGTCTTGAGTGATGGTTGCTGAGTTAAGAGTGTGTGTTATGTTTTCTCTCCCGTTGCAACGCACGGGCTCTTTTACTAGTAAGAATAATGGGCTGAAAACTGAGGCAAACTCGATTAACGAAAGGAAAACTGAACTGAAAACACATACTCCTACTACACAAGTACTACACAATCGCCCTACCGAGCTAAACTAGGGATGGAGCCCCACACCAAACTACGCGAGCACCTCAGCTACCGAAACCACGCCAAAGACAAGCCACAGCATCCCTTCCAATGCACTCCCTCTGTAAACAGATATAAGGCGTTTTTAGGACTGACAGATGCAATGCAACTGGCCTGCCTCATGCCGAGGACCGAGCAGCGGCGTCTCATCGGCGTCCACAATGGCAGCAATTGGATCTAGATGATCGAGGTGGACACAAGGAAGAAGGTGCTTCGGTCCTTCGTCCGATATTCCAGCCATAGAACAAAGACGGAACGTCCATGACTGTTCACTTTAACCTGATTGGCTTGTTGCCAAGTGAGGTCTCCAAGTACCTGCCTACCTGCTGAATCAGCACGTATTACATCAGGCACCATTATTTAAGCGATTAGATTCAGTATTTGTCCATACCCACACGCCTTACAATATACTTTGCTCTCTTAAACCACCCTAAGTGTTTATCACGAAATGAACTTATCACGGATATATTTATGCTAGTGATACATACATGCAATAATTATCATCCTTGCTTCTTCTATGATGTCACCGCATGATCATCACATGGCATTCTCCAAGGGCGCACATATCAGAGCCCCACCAAAAGTCCCAGCACAAGACCGAAATAAAAGGTCAGTGGAACACGCTCTTGCTTGCTGCTTCCGACGTCGCCATGAATGATGGAAGAATTATTTCCTGAACAACTTCTGCTGAGAGGAGGCCCACAAAGCCCGCTGTTGCCGATGTATATGTTGTCCGAGACGAGGGTGTCAAGTTGCGGGCCAGAAGGTATCCTTCCGGACAAGTTGTTGTAGGACAGGTTAAGGGCGGACAGATACGTCAGGCTTGACAAGCTCCATGGGATTTCACCAGAGAGCTCGTTCACAGAGAGGTCGAGCGATTCCAGCGACCGCATGGCCCCGATCATGTTTGGGATTTGCCCGCTCAATCTGTTCGACGACAGGTTCAGATTCATGAGCTCGGTAAGGGAGGTGATGTCCGTAGGGATTTCGCCGGTCAAGGAGTTGTCTGATAGATCGATGCTCACAACGTAAACAATTGCTCCGCCATATAAAAGTTGATGACCTTTTGTTACTACTGGCAATATTTCTCCCAGGTGACCAGCTCCCATCTCGCCAATGTGCGCGGATGCGTTATATGTGTCATACATACCCATGAATTCATTTTGTGTCCTTTTCATAAATGTGAGGTTTGACAGATGCCAAGGTACTGCACCAGAGAAATTATTGGCTGATAGATCCAAGTATTGAAGATTCCCGAGCCTTGTTACTTCGACCGGAATACTATCACAAAATGCATTGTGGCTCAGTAGTACAAATCTTAATTTCCCCAGATCTCCTATCCATGTAGGCAATCTTCCAGACAACTTATTCCATGCAAGGTCCAAAAACACCATAGCTGTGTTGTTCTGCAAAAATGTTGGGAATCTTCCTGATAAACTGTTGTTACTGAGCAGAAGAAACTGTAATTCTTGGATATCAAAACATTGAGGAATTTCACCCTCCAAAAAATTGTTTGACAAATCCAGATACACTAACTGTTGCAATTTGCAAATAGATTCGGGAATGTACCCACCAATCCGATTTGAATAGACGATCAAGATTTGAAGTCGGGAGGCTTCAAAATTGGATGGTATTACTCCTGAAAAGTTATTATTGGAGATGTCTAACCAAGTAATATTTGACGGCAACGAAGGCATTGACCCGGTGAGCCGGTTTGAACCTAGGTGGAGTTTTTCCAAAGCCATGCCATCCAGATGTGCTGGCAAGGTGCCACTTATTTGGTTGTTAGAGATGTCGAGATCAGTTGCCCACGAAAATGTATACCAAAACCAATCAGGAAATTTGTCCACTAAACCAGTGTTCGAAATGTTAAGTGAATCGATTCACCGCAGCTGCTGAAGCCAAGCTGGAAATAAAGGCCCTATTTGGCAAGATGCAAAATCTCCAGACTGTAGCCTAAAGGGAGAAAGCCAATCTGAATCCAGTGCAATCTTCAAATTATTGGAAGACAAGTCTATTTCCTTTAAACTTTCTAAATTTGCAAAGTGTCCTTCTGTGATCGCACCACCAAGTATGTTGTTGCTTAGTCTCAGAGAAACCGGATTCTTCAGAGAACAAATTTCAGTTGGTACGTTCCCGTTGAGTTGATTCCAGCTGAGATCAAGGATGGTTAGACGGGTCAAATTCCAAAGCCCTGGCGGTATAGGTCCAACAAGGTTGTTTCTGGACAGGTCCAGCATGCTCAAGCTGCTGAACTCCCCTATAAAATTTGGCAAGGTCCCGATGAAATTGTTTTCACTGAAATGCAGCTCTAGCAACTTTTCCTATGCGCATTCCGGCAACCCCTCCATCAACGCCACTATATTTCCATTCATAACACTTTTAGAGAGGTCTAGGATTTCCAAGCAGCAAAGGTTTTTAAGAAGACTTTGAAGGTTTTCAGTCTTATTCAGATTGTTGAATGCCAAATCAAGTACCTTGAGTGACGTCATGTTTCCTAGTGCATCCGGAAATTTTCCAAATAACTGAGTCGCACGAAGGCTGAGGTATTTGAGGCTCGTCACTTTCCAAAACCAACTTGATGCAATTGAGTGGCCTAGATTATTCGAGGACAAATCAAGCTTCTCAAGTTTTGTGAGGTTAAGGTAGGGAGGCGATTGACTTGCAGTATCAAGTGAGCATCCAGCAAAATTGATAACTCTTAGTGATGGAATCATATTCAAGGGACGAGGCCAGTCAGCTATCCTTGAGAGATTTATTGTGCTCATACTAAGATACTGCAGCAAGGGTAGCTTTGTTAACCAAGTGATGTCCTCTGAGTACATCCCGGAATAACCCTCGCCAAGGTCAAGATGTTGCAGCTTAGACAAGTTACCAAGCTGAGAAGGAACTCTACCGGTACATGGAATGCCAGAGAGGTTAAGGTATCTCAAGTTATCCATGGATCCCAAAAACTAAGGAATATGGCTATTTGGCCCTAGCAAACAGTTCATGCTAAGATCCATGTGCTCTAGATTCTTCAAGGAAAGCAGGGAGGGACTTATCTTGCCGAACAATGAATTGGCATCATCACACCCATTATAGTTATAGGCGTAAGGGCCCGGAAACGTATTGCGAAGGTGAAGCTTGATGACATGGCCTGTTCGGTTGCTGCAGCTGATGCCCCTCCACCGACAGCAATCATACCCTTCCCACGAGGCGAGGATATCAGCGCTGTCACTTGTGATCCCCTTCTGGAAGGCAAGCAAGGCGGCCCTCTCGGCAGGGATGCAGCCACCTCCATGGGCATACTGGGGTTGTAGTGCTAGTGCATGCACCACTTGTGAAAATGAAGTGATGCTTAGGATGATGAGGGTGAACAAGAGATTGGTTGTGCGATACATCTTGGAAGAATAAGAACTAGATATCTGGGGAAGCATATGCACTAGAGTTATACTACCAGAGATCTTTAAGCCAACCCCATGTAGTCTATGGTCAAAGTCACAGTCCCAGTCCTTCAGGGTTTCAAGAAGACCCATTCAATGAAGTCTGCTCATACAATTCTGTGGCCACAAGACTAGTTTACTGCCTGCAACCACACGGCACTGTCAAAGTCACTCAACTATGCTCAAAGATTCCTGGAAGAAAAGTCCTGCTAGCCACACACATCAGAAGAACCAGGCTGACAATAAATCTGCAGAGAGAAAGTAGGAACAGGGGGTTTACTATGCTCCTTGTATGAACTTTCAGGCATAACCCCCTTTCTCATAACTGGTCCTTAGTAAAAAAATATAGTTGTATGAGATGTGAGCATAAAAATCTACTCCCTCCGTATCAAAATATAAGGCGTTTTTGTAGTTCAAAAAAATATTATATTTTGGCACAGAGGTAGTATAAAGGATTACACCCACGTTCCATCTACCGGCGAATACCCAATGCATACGAGCATGTGGACTTCCATATCAAAACAAATTATGTTAAAGCAATGATTAGTGAAGTCTAAACATGATTGGAAGTAATATATATTTGCCTACAGTCATGTTTGTTTGCGATATAAGCAAGGCCGAGTCCATTTTCTACTCATACACACTAGATCTGTATGCTACAGGCTCGGTGTTACTAGTAGTATTTAGCCATGTACCTGAGCCATACTACCAGAGATGTTTGGCCATACTACTAGCCCCACGGAGTCTACGGTCGAAGTCCCAGTCCATCAGGGGTTCAAGGAGACCCATTCAAACAAGTCTGCTTCATACCAATTTGTGGCCAGACTGTGATGTGAGCTAGGCAGCCACTAGACTAGTTGCCTGTCTGCAACCACACGGTACAGTCGAAGCCACTCGGTTCTGCTGTATATGCACGGCGCACTCTGTACCATAGCAGGCTTAAATATTCCAGCAGTCTGGTTAGTATTCAACCAAATTCTGTTTTTACAGTGTGCTGAAACTCTAGAGATTTCAATTTCAAACTAAAATTTGTAAATATAGAAAGCTAAATATCGTGCCAGGATGAGCCAAGTCGAGTTTACAAAAATGAAAGTAGGCACCAAAGTAAAAACAAAAGGAAATAAGCAATCCATCTTATGGAACAGAAGCTTCATAAGAGTATTTTCTAATTACGAAAATAAGCTACAGTTTGTTTAGACTCATACTACCTAGACCCTTCAAAGTGTTGCTGAATTAAAACTGAAGCAATATTCCTATAAATGCTTCATACCTTGATGCGGTTTGCTGTTGCAAAGGAGGCCCATTCAATCAAGTCTGCTTAGTGCTTTGGCCGGACTGTGGTGGGAGTGGGAGTCACTGGCCACTGGACTAGTTGCCTGCCTGCAATCACACGGCACTGTCAAAGTCACTCAATTATATTGGATATGCATGGTGCACTCAGGGCTGGACATCCCAGACTGGTTAGTATTTCACCAGGTTCTTTTTTTTACAGTGTCACTGAAAGTCTCTAAAGTTTTCAACTTCAGACAGCAGATGACAGCAAAAGGAGATTAAAAATAGCATGAGCAGCAGAAAATAACATCGTACCTCAAAGCATCTCCGGCAGATGGTGGATATGATCCTCCAAAATCGAATTTAGCAGATGGAGGGCGAAGAAAATGCTCCAGCAGCTGGTCCATACGATCCTCTGCCTATTCGCATCGCCAACCCTTCCACTCTCCCAAACAAATCTGCTCCACAGCCCCGACCTCGCCTCTGTCCGTGTTCAGGTGGTGTGACGAAACCCAGCATTGTAGGTTCCCCTAACCTTGGGGCGGAGGGGAACCGGAGATAATTGGCCGACGGGTTACTGAGGGAGAGTGGCGGCCGTCCGCCCGCGTGGATGTGGGTGCCGCGCAGCCACATACGCCGTCGGTAGTAGAGGGGCGGCCAACTGCCGCGTCGCCGCGTCTGTGAAGGGGGGGGGGGGGGGGCGGGGCGGCGCGGAAGGGAGGCCGGCGACGGAGAGACAGACCAGCGGGGAAAATAAGGAGCAACGGAGGCCGGTGGCGAGGAGAGAGGGCCGACCGTGGCAGCGAGGTAGGGCCAATCTGGCGGACGGACGGTCCGAGGAAGGTGGTGGATTTTTGCCGCTGATGATGCTCAGCTCGTTGCCGATTTTCGGGACCGTTTCTCTGATTGCTGCTGCTGCTGAATTCTGTTCCAATTTCGGCGTGAGAGAAAAATGGGAGAGATTTTTTGTTTTGTTTTGTTTGTTGCTAGTTCCTACTGGCTACTCAGTGTGATTCTTTTTATTTTACTTTTTTTGCGGGAGGACTAGTGATTCTTTTAGCTCTGCGAAATGCATGTGCACATGAATCTCTTCAAGTCCTATTTTTCTTTGTTCTTTTTTGAAACCGAGACAATAGATTTATCTCATTTATTAATTAAGAGACAATAAAAATTTGTTTGTGTTACACGACACCGATGCTACATTACTCTCCCGGCATGATTGTTCCCAACTTTTTTTGGGGGCCAGGCGGTAATCCTGATAAATGAGGAAAAATGTGTTCAGGTGCAGGACCATCGACGTGGGAGTTGTTATTAGATGCATACTTGTGAAAATTAAAGTAATCTAAAGGGACTGGTGAACTTTTAGCCATCTACTCCCTCCGTTCGGAATTACTTGTCGCGAAAATGGATGTATCTAGACGTATTTTAGTTCTACATACATCCATTTTCAAGACAAGTAATTCCGAACGGAGGGAGTAGTAGGGTTGAGCCGTCTTGTGGCGTAAGACTGAGTCGTGTTGGGGCCCTATCATGTGCCGGTCGGTGACTGATCAGCACCGCAGCCATATTGGCTTGCCGTTTAACAAAGCAGAACAGCTAATAAAAGGGCACATCCTCACCTCATGAAATTCAAGTCGGCGGCGGGCCCCGAGCCCAGATCACCACGTGCCAGACATGTGAGCCATTTCAGCGAGGATAATAGTGGAAAGATAATTAGTACTACTGCATCTGTAAAGAAATATAAGATCGTTTAGATCGCTACTATGGGCTAAGTATTTCAGCTAGGATAATAGTGAAAAGATAATTAGTACTCCATCTGTAAATAAAGAAATATAAGAGCATTATCACTAATTTCTCGTTGTGAATCATGAACTGTGGGCTGAAGAGGAAGCAGAACCACCATGTCATCACAAAAGGCCGCTAGGCCTCGTGCCGAGCCGGGCCTAACCAAGCCCGATGCAAAAAACCCAGGGCCGGGCCCGGCCTGACCCGTCATCGCAAAAGCCCGCTAGGCCTTGGGCCGGGCCAGGCCTAACCAAGCCTTGTACAGAAAACCCAGGCCCGGGCCCAACCCGACCCGTCATCGCAATAGCCTGCTGGGCCTCTTTGTTAAATGGCAAATATTGCGGGGCCATGCCTGGCCTGGTCCACCCTTGGGGCTCAAAATCAAGGCCCAGGAAGCCACTTCCATCACCATTGGCGACGGGAGGACAAGCAAGTTTTAGCACCCTCCATGTTGAGCTTCTCCCGGTTCACCAAAGGCTGTATCCGAAAAGCCTTGCAAACACGCCACTGTGCATGTGCTACTGTTTTACTTGGTCCAGTTGCGTAGTACTCCCTCCGTTCTAAAATAGATGACTCAACTTTGTACTAACTTTAGTACAAAGTTGGGTCATCTATTGTGGAACGGATGGAGTAGTACTTTCCAAGAATTTCAACTCAGACCAGATGTCACTAGGTGGAGTCTTGTACGCGTGCATTTGTGTGGAGGACCGGGCAGTGCTGGTCATTGTAAACCGCGGCTCTCTAGTTAACTTTCACAAAGACGTGAACGAAAGGACGAAGTCTCAAGTTGTGCCAGAAAACGACTCTCAAGTCCTCCTGATGGACTAATCTGATTTTTCCTAGCAACTTGGCCACATCTCCAGATCTCTCTACTGCACTCGTTGAACTGGATTGTTCTGTTTTATCTTGCAGGTGAAGTTGAGAAATACTAGATCGTCCTTGGAGAGTCACTCCCAGTCTCCCACCCCGCCTAATGGCTGAGATGGTTGCTTCCGCCATGGTCGGCGAGGCACTCACCCGGATATCCAGCTTCCTCATCGACAAGCCCGGCGGCCGGAAACCAAGCGAGAGGGACGACGTGGAGATGGCGCACATCAAGATGGAGGCCGCGCTGCACATGTCCGGCAAATGGCAGATCACCGAGGCGCCGGTGAAGCGCGCCGCTCAGGAGTGCGACGACACGCTACGCCGCTGCAAGCAGCGCGCCCTGGAAGACGAAGCGGCCAAGCAGGGGGTAAGCCAGTCCTCTGTTCCCAAAAGGACGCAGCCAAGTCAATCATGCCGTCCTTCATCACCCGTGGCCGTGGCCATGGCAAGGACGAGCCAAGCGGCAGCAGCCCCGTCAATGTCCCAAGGTTCGAGAGGTTCGCGGAGGGCGCCGGCGAGTTCCTCAAGTTCGTCGAGTTCGGCGCCATCCCGCGGCCGCACGCCTTCTTCAACCCTCTCATAGGCCAGCTCCTTGCCTTGCCGGGAAGGCTATGAGATACCAGGCGTTGCGCGGGAGCAGGTTTTACTATCTCAGCGTACGGCCGCAGAGCTTCGAGGAGCGTGGCGTGGAGGCCATGGTTGGGTTCGTCTTGCAGGATTTCAGGGAGCCCGCCAAGAGCTTCTGCTTAGGGTTTCCCGTCTTGCAGGATTTCCGAGAGCAGCGATCTGTTTGGGATCATTATCGGGTGCATGCAGTCAGTCACGCCGCCTCACTTCAAGGCTGCTGCCGAAGCCATGAGGAGGGAGCTCATTCAACTCCCCACGCAGGACTTTTCATGGTGGACACATTCTCCCTATGGCGAGAATTCCTACTGGGTCCATGTCCACAGCACCTTGACTCACTGGTTTCGTCCTAACCCACTCTGTTGCGACGAGCATGAGCATGATCTGAGCACTCATGCTTCTTGTTCTAGCAGTAGCAGCAGCCACCCAAACGCGTCGTCGCCGTCAATCCAGAATCCAGAATCCAGAATCCAGGATGTACCAGATGTGCCTGAGGTCCAGACATGGCACTGCGCACCTCTGCGTGGAGAAGGCAGCTACACAGCCGCACCGCATAGTGCTGGGAGGATAGGCAAATCTGCTCGATCACAGCCACTGTCACAGATTCAGAAGAGGAGAGTGGGTCAGGGACGAGGAGATTACAGCGTAGAGGGATGGCAGAAGGTGTCCAGAGACCTGCTCAAGCTGTGGGTTGTGCGTGCTTCTGACAAACTGCACGGCTCAATCAGGTCATGGGCTGATAACTCCCCGCGCCGCAACTAATGGCTGGCCTCTCATCTTTCCTTTCTTCTTCTTTGATGAAATGCAGGGGTTCACTGCTTTTCATTGCGATTACAAGGATTAAAGTTCACAAGTATTGAGAAGAATACATGCATCGTCGTCTATACAAGTGCAGCATATATGTGTGTAACCTATTTTGATTTTTTTTTGAAAAAAAAATGCCTATTTTGATTTTATGTTTTGATCAATCACCGATAAACCAAATCGACATTTGTAAATACAGATTTGCTATTTCACATCTAGATGTGAAATAACTATCTCACATCTAAGTCCATCATCATTGGATTTGTTTTGTCTTTAAAATTCGTGCACTGATGATCTGACGATTTGTTCGCGTTTGATTGTACGATCTGGTGATTTGTAGCGTGCGCTCGCGCAGCCCCGCATGCAGCGTGCCAACGTGGGCTAGCCCATGTGTGCTAGCGTAGGCTGCCTTTCCTTTCTGTTTTTTTCCTTCTTTTGCCTATTGTTGTATTGTCTCGATACACTGCAGCTGTTGCAGTTTGTGAGGTACTTTTTGTCTTTTTTCATTTCTTTTTTCTCCCACTTGTGATACTATGATATGTGTATATATTAGATGACGTGTGCAGGCATTTCCTTTATGCGTGTATATACCATATGATTGTTTGTGCATATTTTTGGTTGTTTTGATTTGTATTCATCTATGCAACGTGTCTACGGAATTGTAAATCATGTATCAAAATCATTTATATTCATGTTCATTTGTCCCATTGAATTTTGTAAATCATGTTCATTTTACGGCCCATCACACGACGCGTCTTTCTTTTTTGGGCCGTTTTTCGTGGTTTTTTTTTTCTGTGTTATAGTTGAAGATAAGTGTTGTCTATATAAGTTGGAGAGACGAGCTGACCGCTGGCTCGTTGGCTCTGTTTCTTCGCTCTCTCTATCCCATTGCTCTTTGTCTCAGGAGTAGAGGCGACCCGGCCAAGTTTCTAAACAGTAGAGTGACGGGCAACGGCCAATTTTTTGTTTTTATTTTTGTTCTCATGTCTAACCCTAATATGTAAGAACCTTGTGTCTTTTTATTATTCTTGTTCCAGTTGCAAGTCGATCACCGACATGTATCTGGGTCCAAACCGTTTTGGTCCTACAAGTGTACTCCTAACTGGGTTTGCCTTTTTATTTTTTATTCTAGTTACAAGTCGACCACCGACATGCAAACTGGAGCTCGTCTCTTTTTTTTGTTGCAATTGCAAGTAAACCACCGAGATGCAACTCGGCCCAACATATTTTATATTATGTTGCAAGTTTGCGTCTTCCTGTTGTAATTTTCACGTAAACTTTTTATCTCCCGGCGTTGGATGATGTATTCCCGCGTCTCCTTGTTTTGCTTTGTCTACTTGTCTCTAACTGAGGCCCAATCCATTTTTTGTTTTAGGTGCAAGTCCAATCACACACTGACATGCAATAGAGGTTCCATCTTTTTAAACTTTTCTTTTTTTCTTTTTGTAGTCTTTTAAATTCATGATTTTTAAAATTTTATAAGTACTTTTTAAATTCACCATTTGATTTATTTTTCGTCATTTCCTACAAGCTCTACCTTCCGCCTCCCTTGTCGTTGTTTGTTTATTGTGTATCCTGTTGTTGGCCTAGGCCTATTCGACTCCGCTTTTGTTTGCCCTCAACTCATAATTGGGGTCTGACCTTTTTTTTCCTAGTTGCAAGTCCACCCTTAACTCGCAACTGGGACCCATTCTTTTTTGTCCCATTTGCAAGTCCGCCCTTGGCTCACAACTGGGGCCTGACATTTTTTTGTCCTAGTTGCAAGTCCACCCTCGACTCACAACTGGGGCCCAGTCTTTTTTTTGTCCCAGTTGCAAGTCCGTCCTCGACTCGCAACTCGGGTCCGACATTTTTTCCTCCCAATTGCAAGTCCGCTCTCGGCTCTTGGACCCGGACTTTTTTTTGTCTTAGTTGCAAGTCCATCGTCAACTCGCAACGGGGCCTGACTTTTTTTTCTATTTGCAAGTCCACCCTCGACTCACAGTTAGGGACCGAACCTTTTTGAACCAGTTGCAACACTCCCCTTGACTTGTAATTCGAACATGTCCCTTTTTTGTCCTAGTTGCAATCCACCCTTGAGTCGCAGCTGGGCCTGACCTTTTTTTCCTGGTTGCAATTGCACTCTTAACTTGTCACTGGGTCTCAATATTTTTTTTGTCCTAATTGCAAGTCCACCCTCGACACACAACTGGGTCCGGCCTTTTCTTTGCAGTTGAAAGTCTAACTGTGGCCAAACCATTTTTGTCCTAGTTGCAAGTCTACTCTCGATGCAAATGGGGCTAGACTTTTTTCCCAGTTGCAAGTCCATCATCAACTCGCAACTGGGGCCCAACAATTTTTGTCTGAGTTGCAAGTCCACCCTCGACTCATAACTAGGGCACAACCTTTTTTGTCCAAGTTGCAAGTGGGTCCTCGACTCGCAACTGGAGCCCAACCTTTTTTGTCCGAGTTGCAAGTCCACTCTCGACTCACAACTAGGGTCCAACCTTTTTTGTCCAAGTTGCAAGTTCGTCCTGAACTCGCAACTGGGGCCCAACCTTTTTGTCCGAGTTGCAAGTCCATGCTCGACTCGCAACTAGGGCCCAACCTTTTTTCTCTGAGTTGCAAGTTCATCCTCGACTCGCAACTAGGGCCCAACATTTTTTGTACGAGTTGCAAGTCCACCCTCGACTCGCAACTACAGCTAAACTTTTTTCCGAGTTGCAAGTTCACCCTCGACTCGCAACTAGTGCCCAACCTTTTTTGTTTGAGTTGCAAGTCCACGCTCGACTCGCAACTAGGGTCCAACCTTTTTTCTCTGTGCAAGGTCCTCGACTCGCAACTAGGGCCTAACATTTTTTGTCCGAGTTGCAAGTCCACCCTCGACTCGCAACTATAGCTAAACTTTTTTCCGAGTTGCAAGCTCACCCTCGACTCGCAACTGGTGCCCGACATTTTTTAGTCCTAATTGCGAGTCCACCCTCGATTCGTAACTGGGGCCAACCTTTTACCCCAGTTACAAGTCCACCGTCGACTCGCAACTGGGGTTCGACCCTTTCTAGTCCCAGCTGCAAGTCCAACCTTGACTCGCAATTTGGGTCCAACCATTTTTGTCCCCAGTTGCTAGTCCAAACTCGACTCGCAATTGGGGCACGACCTTTTTTGTTCCCAATTGAGAGTCCATCCTCGACTTGCCATTGGGGGTCCAATATTTTTTTCCTAGTTTCATGTCCACCCTATTCAGCGAACAAACTGCAGATGAGCCAGCCCAAGTAGTTAGGATACCTTTTTTTTTGTTTTGTTTCATTTTCTTCATGTTCTTTCTGCTTTTTTATTTATCATGTTTCTTCATTTTTTTTCATCTCCTTTTTTCTATTTTTCAAAAGTTGATCTAATTGTTTTTCATATTCTGATAATTTTTTGTTTGTTCATAAATTCACAAGTTTCAATACATGTTTCAAAATTGGTAAATTAGTTCATTTTTCTAAAATTGTTCATGTTGATCAATTTTTTAAAGCAACTCAATATGTGTATTTTTGTCTTGTTATTTACCTATTTTCTCTATTTTGTTTTTTCTGTCCGCTTTTAGTTCAATGTATATAAAAAAGTTCACTTTTAGTTCATCGTATATTAAAAAGTTCATGTATATCATAAACAATGTTCAGTGTGAATTGGAAAAAAATTAGTGTGTATTCAGAAAATGATCATCATATTTTAAAGCATTCTTCACCATATATTAGAACATTTTTGGTATTCGTTAACATTTTTTATAATTTGAAAAAACTTATGTAAATTCGTGAACATGTTTTTGAAATATGTGTTGATGAAATTTTGTTCTTTACTGAAAATTAATTATAAAATATAATAGTTAAAAATGCAAAGACCAAAAGGCAAAAAATAAAATAAATCGTTGGTTGCCTAGAAGCTAGCTATGGGAGATGTCCTTGTAAATGTATAATGATCAGAGGCAAAAGCTAACAAGTCGATTTAGCACTAGCGATCATTTTGTTTTCCAGAAAAAGCTAGCGATCAGGTTCCTAGTACGGGTAGCTATCAACCAGAATTTTTTTTTATGACGGGAGTTAGTGACCAGATTTGCGTATAGGCTCGTGACCAAGGCAGACGCATGACGAGGTAATTTTTAGTTTTGGATTTTGACAAATTAAAATCAAACAAACAGGACAAACAAATAGGACAAAAAAACTTAGATGTGAGATATTATCTCACATCTAGATGTGACATAGACGAACCCATATTTCATTGTGCTATGCAGTATTTTTTTTTTACTGTTTTGCTCCTTGAGCTATGCGGCGGTGTTTTGTTTCCCGCTACTTTCTTTCGAGGCGGGGAAAGTGCATTTAAATTTCAAAACGGGAATCGCCATTTCGGTACTCCCTCATTTTCACATTAACTGAAGTTTTAGCTTTGTCGTAAGTCAAAAAATTGAAGACGCAACTCAGTGTGATTCTCACCCTTGTACAAGACAAAACTCTTGACTCTTTGTTGATCTTGGATGATAATCTCTGTAGTTTTACAAGATAAAACATGAGCAAGGCCAATCAGATTTGATTAGTATTTAAAAATCTTAACCTACCTTGAGATAGCTTAAATGATACTTCCTCCGTCCTAAAATAAGTATCGCTGATTTACTAAAACTATATATTAACTTTGTACTAAATCACCGATACTTATTTTGGGACGGAGGGAGTATTCTCTAAACTTTATGCGTACGGCTAGCCTTGTACTAAATAGCAATGCTGAGTTTTAAACTTCATGTTTCTTGCATATCAAATAAAGTCTGATATCAAACGATTGCATGTGTTATTTACATTAAACATATACGTACAATTAGTTACGTAGCTCCCTCCGTAAACTAATATAAGAGCGTTTAGATTACTAAAGTAGTGTTCTAAACACTCTTATATTAGTTTACAGAGGGAGTAGTTTAATTTCAGCAGATAATTAACAGTGCACTCATTAGCCATATGGCGGCAGGAGCTGCTAATTAACTGCTGCTCATGGTGCGCCAAACTGACAGCGCGATCCCCACGAGCACCACCACCGCGGCCGCCATGTTCGTCACCAGCTCCGTCGTGGCCGTCGTCCCTGGATCCTCGCTCGCTGGCAGCAGCTTTGGTGACACTTCCATATTCTCGTGCTCAGCCGGCTGTCTTCCACCGTTCGCCGCCTCCCTCGCTTTCTTGCCCTCCATCTTCTTCTCCTCTTGCCTCTTCATCTTCTCAAGCAATGGCAACCTGACCTTGCCGTCTTCGTCTTGCACCTTGCGATGCTTCTTCTTCGTCTTCGCCTTTTCTTCCGGAAGACGATGACTAGGCGGCCGTGGTGGTGGTGGTGGTGGTGGAGGCGGCGATGGAGATGAGACGCCGATTGGTATATCTGACAGCGGGGGTGACTTGGGCTGAAGCAGAGTGCCTGTACTCTGTTTTGGAGGTGGCAATGGCGGTGGCCCGGGCTCCGGCTCGGCCGTCCTTGGGCCAGGAACGATCGCCGGAGGTGCCCAGGGCTTCCGTTCGGCGGTTGCGGCGGGCTTTGGTAATGTGGGCTCGGGCGCAGCCTCTGAAGCATGATCCGAATGCCGCCACGGCAGCCAGTAATTTGGCTCGAAAAATGTAGGCTTGGCCGGAGGAGGAGGAGGTGGTGGTGGCGGTGGTGGTGGAAACGATGGTAACCGTGCAGGTTCACGTGGTTGCGGTAGTGGCGGAGGTGGAGGTGGAGGTGGACGCGACCGTGATGGCTCCTGTGGTGGAGGCGGCGGCGGTTCCTTTGGTTCGAAAAAGCTGGGGGGCCTAGACGGGAACGGAGGAAGTGGACGTGATACTGGAGGCGGTGGTGGGGGCAGCGGTGGTCGGAGCTTTGCCTCGGAAGCAGTGGACTTCGCCGGCGGTGATGGAGGCGGCGGTGGCGGTACCTTTGTCTCGAAAAAGCTGGGGGGCTTAGATGGGAACGCAGGAAGTGGACGTGAACGTGATGATGGCGCCCGTGGTGGTGGCACCGGAGGCCGGATCTTCGGCTCGAAGAAGCTGGGTTTCCCCGGAGGCGGAGGCAAACGTGGAGGAGGAGGCACTGAAGATGGCGGCGGCTGCAACGCCGGCCTCGGCAGCGGCTCCGGGGGCGACGGCGGGGGCGTGGGGGCCGCCTCACCGCCGGCGACGGCGCCGGGGACTATGGGGAGGCTGATGAGCAGCTTCTCGTCCTCGAACCTGGCCCGGACGCCGTCGGCGTCGCAGTTGTCGGGGAGGCGGAGGTCCTTGGTGAAGCGGATCCAGCGGCCGCCCCGGGCCGGGCGGCCGCCGGTGACGCGGAGCACGCCGTAGTTGTCGACCTGCACGCGCACGTGCTCCTTCCGGAACCCCGGCAGCCGGAGCTCCACCACGTCCTGCTCGTCGCCGGCCTGCCTCCACTCCACGGCCGGGTCCAGCTCCTCCTCCTCCCCGTACGCCCGGCCGCCGGGGACGTCCATGCCTCGCCGGACAGGGCTTGGTATGCCGCCGTGTATGTGATGGCGATGTGTTACGTGTTCCTATATGCAGATATATGTATATTCCAAGGGTTGGAATCCATGGATGTACGTGGCATCGAGGTTGCGTAGAATGGTATTTTTGCTTTTGCCTTGGGCAAGAAAACAAGGACATGGTTCCTTTCTTCCATGCCTCTCTGTGTGCTTTCATCTGCTTTTGGTTTCGTCTCCCGGCCCGGGGCAGGTCTTTGGTTTTCCATCAAAGTCACATTTTCTTAGCCTAACACTCAAGGATTGGTGTGCACTGTGGACACTTTTTTTTTTGACACATTGCTTAGTGCTGTACAGTTTGGTGACTTGAGTCTTCTCTTAATAATGCCATGTATTATAGAGTCAATTACACTGGTGGTGCTTGAACTTGGCGTAAACGGTCACTTTGGTGCTAGAACTTGTGGCATACATTGAACTGGTGCAAAAACTTGGCTTGGACGTGCAAGTACAGTGCAAATCACGTTTGGATACGAAACGATGTTGACTTGGCATGCCAGCGTGGCATGGGGCCCACTGTCGGTGATTGGAAGGCTGAGAGGAGGGCGTGTGGCCTGTTATTTTTTTTCATTTTTGTAAAAAACAACTTGAATTGGCATTTTATCTTTTTCGCCTCTATGAGAGGTGGGTCCCATATGTCAATGTAGTGTGAAATTTAATGAAAAATAAAGCTTCTGTGTCTCGGACCCTTGACCCTGCCTTGCACACAGTAGGACGTAGCGACTACACCTTCTAGTATTCACGTCACAATTAGTATAAAGTTGAGCCATCTATTTTGGAACGGAGAGAGTAGCTGAACAAAGACGCTCGTGGAGCTGAAATGGACTGTGATCAATGCCGCCCATTTCCACCTGTTCTTTTCTAGAAATTTGTAAAAAGTATGTAACTTCTAATCTCAGTAATGAAAATAACGTTTAATTATTTGTGTGGTATAAATATTATACATACAAACTTAATAACTTACGTTTCATTATTGTTCACGTGTTATTTAAAAAATGTTCATATATTTAAAATTATATTTATGAATTACAAAAATGTTTGGACAATTAATAACAATGCAAATATTTTTAACATTACAATTCCGAAATATTATTTTAATTATACAAACAATTCTGTAATTATACACACATGTTTATATTTCAATGTTTGTATAAATAAATGTTCATAATTTAAAATTTAAATTTTCATATGAATATTCATTAGTGGCTAATATTTCAACTATATTTTTTCTGAATATAAATCATGAGTGAAAATTATATCGCATGAATGTTTTTATTGATCATTTCGTATAATTTAAATATAAGCTAAAAGTGTATATTTTTGTGTCGATCTAATAAACATTTAAATCTCTGTATTTACCAACCATTTTATATAATACTCCCTCTGTGAAGAAATATAAGAGCATCTAGATAATTCTTTACGAAGGGAGTACATGGGTGTATATTCAAATAATTTTATTTACTAATCATTGTTCGTATAAAATATTTATAACACACGAATATTTGTACATTATGTTTATTACTTATGTTTTACATGTGTATTAAAAACCCACAAAAAACATATGTATTAAAAAACTAGTGCGTGCAAAATGGGCCGCGTTATTTGCGGCTCATATAAGTCCCACATGCGTCCTTCTAATGGTTGCTGAAAACTATTATCAAAATTTGTCATTGCAACGTGAATGTTGGAGTGGCTTGGACGGCTAGCTATATGTCCAGTAGTTTGTCTTGGGTTTGACATCCGTGGGCATTTGTTTCATTTTTATTTTCACGTACTGACAGGTGGGCCCCATGTGTCATTTAGTCAAAATGAAATGGCATCTTCCGTAAATAAAAAAAGTTGAGGGGGTTTTTGCAAAAAAAAAAAACAGGCCCCACACCACGCTGGCGCGCCAACTCAGCATCAATTTCGTATCCAAATACGATTAGCACCGTATTTGCATGTCCAAGCCAAGGTTCTGCACCAGTTTAATGTATGCCACAAGTTCTAGAACTAAAGTGACCGTTTGTGCCAAGTTTAAGCACCATCAGTGTAATTGACTCTGTATTATACTATATATTGGATGTGATAACATCATATATATTATGGGACTGATGGAGTAATTACTAAGTTAGAATGTAGAGAAAATATAAATCGGATGCTTTTTTTCTTACTCCAAGCTGAATAGGTTTTTTTTGAACAAATGCAAAAGATTTGACTCATCCATTAATTAACCCAAATGATAAGTGCCACACGTGTGGCACGAAGCACTCCGGCTCTAACGTTTTTTACAAATAAAGTTATCATCCAAAAAGAAAAAACAAACCCAAAAAATAAGTGAAACATGCCATGTGAAAAGGAAGTTGACATGCTTGACAACTAAAGTTGTCATCCTCATGCCACTAAACTTGCCATCAAAGCCGTTCGGAGTTGCCATGTGTTCGTGTCACACCTGTGGCAGTCATCAGGGTCCTTAATTGACTAAATGCTCAGTTAATTATAAAAAGAAGACGAAAACCATCAGAAAACGTTGAGCTGCTCACACAGGATACTCCACACACACCACCTCAAAGAGGGCCTCGTTGAGACAACACGCATATGTCATCGTCATTACTCCTCCCCTAAAAGGCGTCATCGCCATCACTAAACCCAGAGCAAACAACTCCAATTTCGCCGTAGGCGATTGTCAACTCCCACACTGTAGAGGTCGTGTGGAGTTATATGAAGATCCGCACCAGAACTTAGCCACCTGCGATCAGACAATGCAACTCTTACTCTGACGGAGAACTACGAAGGAGAACTAGGCCGCCTAGCGCCATGGCAGATCAACGAATGGACCACCTATTGCCCGTCATCATATGCCACCTAGACCCCGTCGCCGCAACATTGCAGCGATGCCTCCAGGAAGATCAACGACAGCCGCAACTGCCACCATCCGCTGGTCACAACACAAAGCAATCAAATAATTGTCATACTATTCTCATACCACTTTTATATAATTTTAACAACAATTTATATGATATTTATTTGTACAGACCTATTAATCTGGTGCCAAAGGTCAGTTTCTCTTTTCTAGTGTTTTGACATTTTAGGTGAAACATTCAAGGAGCCTGATTGAGCTGAAATTTTTTGTGATATTTTTATGGACCCAAAAACTCCCGCTACCAGAAAATGGACCAGAGGGCGTCCCATAAGCACCGGACGGTCTGCCCACGCCCCCTTTGGCCACATGGTGGGCCCGCATGGGGGCTCCATAAATCGGTTCGGTCTCTAGTTTTATTGCAAGAAATTTACAAAAATAATAAAATCCGCTTAAAATTCCAAAACGGTCGTGTTGGATCTTCGGTTATAAAAGAAATGGCAGATCGAAAAACAGACCAGAAAACAGAGAAATGGAGAGAGGTTAGATCCAATCTCGGAGGGTCTCTCGCCCACCGGGAGCCATGGAGGCCAAGGACCAGAGGGGAGAAACCTCTCCCATATAGTGGAGAAGCCAGGGAAGAAGAAGAAGGAGGGGTCCTCTCTTCCCGTCTCCCAGGTAGTGTCATAGTGCCGTCAGGGGAACCATCGTTATTGTCATTATCTCCAAAAACTCTGTCGTCTTAATCAACATCTCAATCACCTTCCTCCACCTCTATATAGTGGTCCACTCTTTCGCAGCTCGTTGTAATCCCTCTCTTAAACATGGTGTTGGATGTTATTAATTATTATAAGATGTTTTCTTCTATATGTTTGAGTAGGTCCATTTGTCCTATGGGTTAATTGGTAATCGTGATTGGCTTGAGTTGCATCCTTTATTTTGTTGTTGTCCTTTGGTGCCACCATATGACCGTGCACGTATGTGAATAACACTTTAGGTTTTAGTTGTATGTTGAAGAGAACTATGCATGGGTCGGTCGGAGTGACAAATATTAGTGTGGCTGGGTGTAGAGATCAATACATATCGGATGAAGGGGGACCAATCTTCTGAAGGAAATATGCCCTAGAGGCAATAATAAAGTTTTTATTTTACATTTCCTTATTTCATGATAAATGTTTATTATTCATGATAGAATTGTATTAACCGGAAACTTGATACATGTGTGGATACATAGACAAAATACCGTATCCCTAGTAAGCCTCTACTAGACTAGCTCGTTGATCAAAGGTGGTTAAGTTTCCTATGAAGGAAATATTCCCTATAGACAATAGTAAAGTTGTTATTTTACATTTCCTTATTTCATGATAAATGTTTATTATTCATGCTAGAATTGTATTAACTGGAAACTTGATACATGTGTGAATACATAGACAAAACATCGTGTCCCTAGTATGCCTCTACTAGACTAGGTCGTTGATCAAAGATGGTTAAGTTTCCTAGCCATGGACATGAGTTGTCATTTGATAAAAAGGATCACATACAGGTTCCGCTATTGGTTATTGACCAGAGAGGTGTCTTGGTCATGTCTACATAGTTCTCGAACCCGTAGGGTCCGCACGCTTAAAGTTCGATGACAATTTTGTATTATATGAGTTATGTGATTTCGTGAGCGAATGTTGATCGGAGTCCCGGATGGGATCATGGACATGACGAGGAGTCTCGAAATGGTTGAGAGGTAAAGATTGACATATCAGATGATAGCATTTGGACACTAGAAGTGTTCCGGAATGTATCGGGTACATATTGGAATGCCCGGGGGGTTACCGAAACCCCCCGGGGGAAGATATGGGCCGTATGGGCGATAGGAGGGGAGCACACCAGCCCACAAGGGGTGGCGCCCCCCAAGGAAGGAGACCGAAGAGGATTAGGAGGAGGGGGGCGCCCTCCTCTTTCCTTCTCCCCCCTCTCTTCCCTTCTCCCGATTCCGGTAATAGGAAAGGGGGAGGCCGGATCCGACTAGGAGCCCAAGTAGGACTCCTCCTACTTGCGGCGCTCCTAGGGCTGCCTCCCTTCCCCTCCCTCCTTTATATACGTGGGGAGGGGGCGCCTAGAACACACATCAACTATTCCTGGCCATGTGCGGTGCCCCCCTCCACAGTTTACGCCTCCGGTCATATTCTCGTAGTGCTTAGGCGAAGCCCTGCGTGGATCACTTCACCATCACCGTCACCACGCCATCGTGCAGACGGAACTCGTCTACTTCCTCGACACTCTGCTGGATCAAGAGCTCGAGGGACGTCATCGCGCTGAACGTGTGTAGAACTCGGAGGTGTCGTATGTTTGGTACTTGATTGGTCGGAACAAGAAGAAGTTGGACTACATCAACCGCGTTGTCAAACACTTCCGCTTTCAGTCTACGGGGGTACGTGGACACACTCTCCCCCTCCCGTTGCTATGCATCTCCTAGATAGATCTTGCGTGAGCGTACGAATTTTTTTGAAATTGCATGCTACGTTTTCCAACAGTGGTATCCGAGCTAGGTCTATGCGTAGATGATATGCACAAGTAGAACACTAAAGTTGTGGGCGGTGATCGTCATACTACTTACAGTTGGGGAACGTAGTAATTTCAAAAAATTTCCTACGCACACGCAAGATCATGGTGATGGCATAGCAACGAGAGGGGAGAGTGTTCGTCCATGTACCCTCGTAGACCGAAAGCGGAAGCGTTAGCACAACGCGGTTGATGTAGTCGTACGTCTTCACGATCCGACCGATCCAAGCTCCGAACGTACGGGGCCTCCGAGTTCAGCACACGTTCAGCTCGATGACGTTCTCCGGCCTCCGATCCAGCCGAGCTCTGGAGATGAGTTCCGTCAGCACGATGGCGTGGTGACGATGATGATGTTCTACCGGCGCAGGGCTTCGCCTAAACTCCGCGACGATATGACCGAGGTGGAATATGGTGAAGGGGGGCACCGCACACGGCTAAGGAACGATCCGTAGATCAACTTGTGTGTCTATGGGGTGCCCCTGCCCCCGTATATAAAGGAGCAAGGGGGGAGGCCGGCCGGCCCTTGGGGCGCGCCAGAGGGGGGGAGTCCTCCTCCTAGTGGGAGTAGGACTCCCTTTCCTAGTCCAACTAGGAAGGAGGAAGGGGAAGGAAAGAGGGAAGAGGAGAGGAAAGAGGGCCGCCCCCTCCCTAGTCTAATCGGACTCCCCTTGGGGAGGCGCCACCTCTGGGCTGCTGCCTCTCTCTCCCCTCGGGCCCACTAAGGCCCAATACTTCCCGGGGTTCCGGTAACCCCTCAGCACTCCGGTTTTCTCCGAAATCACCCGGAACTTTTCCGGTGTCCAAATATAGTCGTCCAATATATCAATCTTTATGTCTCGACCATTTGAGACTCCTCGTCATGTCCGTGATCACATCCGGACTCAACAAACTTCGGTACATCAAAACTTATAAACTCATAATAAAACTGTCATCGTAACGTTAAGCGTGCGGACCCTACGGGTTTGAGAACTATGTAGACATGACCTAGAACCATTCTTGAACCATTCTTGGTCAATAACCAATAGCGGGACCTGGATGCCCATATTGGTTCCTACATATTCTACGAAGATCTTTATCGGTCAAACCGCATAACAACATACGTTGTTCCTTTTGTCATCGGTATGTTACTTGCCCGAGATTTGATCGTCGGTATCCAATACCTAGTTCAATCTCGTTACCAGCAAGTCTCTTTACTCGTTCCGTAATACATCATCTCATAACTAACTTATTAGTTACAATGCTTGCAAGGCTTAGGTGATGAGTATTACCGAGAGGGCCTGGAGATACCTCTCCGACAATCGGAGTGACAAAACCTAATCTTGAATTATGCCAACCCAACACTACTAGGGAAAAGGCTAGCAGCAGCGCGGGTTTTAGATGTATCAGTAGCGCGGGTACCTGCGCTACTAATCTGACGCTCTGACTAACTCATAGCGATGGCGCGTGAGCACCAGCCTTGCTGCTACACAAGTGTAGCAGCAGCGCGGTTATGGGAAGCTTCGCTACCGCTAGTAGCGCTAAGCGCTCTTTGGCGAGACGCGCTCTCGCTATTGAGGTGTTCTTTGCTAACTTTTGTACACTCGCTCTCGCTAATTTAAGTAGTTTTTTGGCATGTTTGTTTTGTATTTGAACCGGCTTTGTAGAAGAATCTTTAGCACATAGAAATGTCATCATGATACACATACAAATGCTGCGAGACCACAAATGTAATCATAGCATGTACATACAAATAGTCTCTTCATAATCATCATCCAACACAAAGTGATATCTTGTCATCATCTCAAAATAGCAATGCATGCAAGTCTTGAATACTTGCAACTACAACAACGTCATCCATCTAAACAAAGGTATCGCAAGAAGTGCTATCACTATGAGTGAGAGCGGAACCATGCAATACATGAGGTGGCGATTCTGAGTCCTCTCTTGCGCTAGCGTGAACCTCAAGTAACTAGCTTCTCCTTCTTATGCTTTTGAAGCCTTTATGTGCGGCGCCTGTGAACCCATTCACTTGCGCTGACACTCATGACACTCGTTGTACACCCCCGGAACCTTCCCTTTGTACACGACATAGCATTTCCATCTCGCCATCAAGAAACTAGGTACCTGTTAGAGATGCATGCTCATGAAGAGGATGTACAATCATATATATGCAACAAAATATACTAGAGCAACACCAAAAAAGAAAGGTTAGCAACTAGATGCAACATATACAATACGCAAATTAATTAACTAGAGGTACGCAGGTCATCGTACGCAAACTAACAAAGTAGCGTTACGCAAGTTCGGCAGGGACCGTGGACATCACAAAGTTTCATCGCTACAAAAAGTATACAAGTTCAACCGACACATATCATCATCATCGACATCATAAATTACTAGAAGTTCCATCCTTCCATATCATCGAGGACGAACCCTAGCTGCTTGAACGGCGTGAGGTCTAGACGTTGCATGCCTATGCGAGTTCGGACGTTAGCTCGTGATATAGGGCCGTGGTGGAACATCCCCTTCTCACCGACGACTTCTTTCATGATGATCGTCGCAATGTCGCTTTGGATGCGAAAGAAGTCATCTCTAAGTTTATAATTCGCTTCTCCATGAGATTCTAGCCACTTGTGGATATGATCATCATTTCTGCTGTTAATGCGAAGCTTTTGGTGATCCGTGTTGAACTGAATCATGAGATGGACGATGTAGAATCCATCCTTCTTGCTTGGTTTTGGGACATGGATGCAGGAGAAGTTAGTTTTATGCTCGAAACCCATCTTCTTGTTCCTTTGTTTCCTGATATGCACGTGGCCACCTCTAAAGCTGAAGCCTTGGAGAGCATCATCTAGAATATTCATTATGTGGGTGTAGTCCTTTTTCTCGTAGTCTCTGGAAGGGTTAAAATACACGGCGTGGGATACTTGCGGGTAAAGAGCGATAAGGACGGCGCGCCCGTTGCTGCGGGAAAAGACACCTCAAATTATTCCCCATATGAGAGAGAAGGAATGATTGAAATGTCTGAAAGGGTTGTCGGAATCGACTTACTTTGGATGATAGGGCACGAGGACAATTTCCCGGTCCTTATTCTGTACCATGAAGTTTTGGAGGTACTCCCTAGCAGTTTCACGCTCAAAGTCGCCGAGACTCAAGAAAGACTCGTGCATGTAGTACGGATCCGCCACACAGATTTTTGCGAGACTTCTTCACTCTTCACGACGGAGCTCATATGTAGCGTAAAAAGGCGGACGATAGTAAAATCAAGCCGCCTTGTTAGAAACATCTCAAAGATATGGTCAAACCGCAGAAGAACACCACTGCGGGCCGTGTGTCGACGTAGCACTTCCCTCGTGCACACGAGCGCGTATGTCGGATATCCCGGATTCTTTGAGGCTAGTAGGCTTTTCTCGGTCGGCGGCACATGGTCGTGCGGTCTCACGAGATCCCGATAGTACCTCCAGTGTTTCGGCGGTAGCATCGGCTCGCCCGTGAGATGGAACATGACCGCACCTTTCACGGGCACACGCTCTTCAGAATGCATCGTTTGGCTGCTGTGTGCTCTGGCTTGTTTGGAGGTAAACCTGGGCAAACCTCGGGCCGGGCCGGGTTTCGGGCCGGGCTTGTGAAAGCCCGAACTTCATTTCTCAAGCCCGAGCCTGGCCCGAAGCCCGAAATACTCCTTGATTTCAAGCCCGAGTCCGGCCCGAAATCAAGCCCGAAGCCCGAAAGCCCGGCCCGAACGGTGTTTTTAATGCGTGTGCGTGCAAGCCCGCCCGGCCAAAGCCCGCCCAAAAATGGAAAAAGAGAAGCCCGAGCCCGGCCCGAACTATGTTTCAGGCTGCAAAACAAAGCCCGAGCCTGGCCCGAGTGTAAAGCCCGGCCCGGCCCGGCCCGAGTTTTTCGGGCCGGGTCGTCGGGCCGGGCTGCCCATGCCCGGGTTTATTTGGAGGCAGTTACCTTCCCCAATCTCTTCCTCTCCTTTTTCTTGGGCACACCTTCCAGACCCTTCCTTAACCCCTGCCAAAGTGTTCCCGGGCTAAGTACTGTACAACCCTTGCGCCCGGTTAGTTGAGCCTGTGTTGAGGTGGCATCTTCAGGCGTGTCCTATGAGGATTTCATGAAGAGAGACTTTTTGCATTCCATGGTATGGCCCTGCCCGGGCATATCATCCATATCCTCATTAGCAAGCTGATAGCCCGATTCGTCATATGGTTGACTCATCATATCTATGTCACAGTCATACGCGTTTGTATTGAGGTAATCCATAGGGTCGACCTCCGTCTCATCATCCATTCTCTATTCTACAGGATAAATTACATCAGCCGGTACAATTCCACCCCCTTCATCATGTCGTCCGCCGCTCTCACCCGGCATTACTACAGGAGCTGGTAATTGCGTAGGTGGGGTGGTGGTCTCCGCACATGCTTGTTGATGTGTGGTAGTTATTGGTGTGCTCTCGGCGGCTCGATTTAATAAGATTCTTGACCATAGTAGCACCCAACCCTTGCAGCGTCAATCCACGGCGGGGTCTCGTCGTCCGCTCCCACATGCTTGTCTTCGAGGAGGCAAATCCTCGTGCCCGATTTCACACTGGTCAAGCTAACCTGAAGTGCCCAGTGAGATCGGCTGGTTGTGGAATGTGCGTTGAGAGGGTCCATTATCGTCCCCTTTCCCACGTCCACCTTCGGCCTTTGATCAAGTAGAGTATGGTGCATGGGGTTTCTTTCGCTGCAAACACATATATACGTGGTGTAAAACAACCGAAGGCAACAAAATGGAATATTATCTATATATATTTATGTTGGTGCGACATGTAATTACCGTGACGGCGTCGAGCTCAGCCAAAGACGAAGGCCCACCTAGCGCTACCGAGGCCGAGGACGGGCTGCTATGGCGGAGCGGCTGCGAGAGGAGGCCGGTTGCTTGAGCAAGTGATGGTGCGATGGTGTTGTTGTTCATGGAATTGCTCGCCGAAACCGGGCATCGGAAATCATGTACCGTCTTATGCGGATTTTCCTTCGCCCGATTGATGATAATCGGAACCAAGTTAGTAGCAAAATCATTTCTGCGCCGATTCTGCTGCATTGATTTTCTTTGTAGCAACTCATATTTGTCCTCGGCTGCTTTTTTTCGCGTCCTCGGCTGCTTTTTTCTCGGCCGCAAGCTTCACCTTTGCGTCGATGTCCGCCGACTAAACTTCTTTTTACGCTTCTTGGCCTCCGGGCCGTCGTTGTAAACACCTTCCACGTGGCGCCGTCTCGGCGCCGTGCACACGACCATATTGCGGCCGCTGGTCCAGCGGGAGTCCCTTAAGTTCGTTCAAGGCCGGTTGAGAGGGTGTCCCACTTGGGCCTCATCGAGAAGTAGGGCTTTCGGCTGCAAGCGGTGTTGCTTCTCGATAGTCTAATCAATTTCCTCATGATCTTGTCCGTGTAAAAACCTTTTCTCCTTGTCCCACTTGTAGCGGGCCTGATGAAGTCATGCTCCAAGGGGTTGGTGAACTTCAGCGAAGGGTGCAGGAGACCCGCGGCTTCACGTTCGCGTCCTCCTTATCCCATATGGGCCTTTTACCGAGGTAGCCACGGCTTCGGCGATGCTTCCGTGTTCCTTTGTGAAGGCTTTTGAATTTCGCAGCCTTAGCCTTGGCTGCCTCGGTAGCGCAAGTGTCCTTGAACTTTTCGAACTCCTCTTCCGTAAGTGTCGGATTTTCCTCCGAATCTTGGACGGGGTTCATCGGCCTCAATAGCTCGTTTCACCCTCCCTTTCCGGAGGCCAAATCATTGCTGAACATGCCCATGGCGTGATTGTTAATCTTTTTCATCTTGGATCATCCCACGGTTGTTCTATGTTATCATCCCGGTCGAGAACTTGAATCTCTTGTTCAACCGTTAGGAGCAACTTCGTCAAATGTTCTTTACTCCTTAAGTCATCGCTCGTTGATGCTCGCGCATTCCGTAGGATGCATCCTACTTGGTTCCCATAGCACTTGCGAGGTTCTTCCGCTCAAACTTGCGGTGCCATCTTTGTGATCACAAGTCGTCCAATCCCTAGTTTGTTAGGTTTTCGTATCCTCTGCTTCTTATGCTTCCTCTTTTCGGTATCGGCATCGGGGCGGTACCTTCCCTTGCCGTACCTTCCCCACGGTCTCGGCGCCGCCATCGGTCTGGCGCCCGTTAGTGCCGGCGCCGTCGGTGTCGATGTCGGCGTCGCCAAGACCATCATCGAGGCCGACACGCAAACCTTGCTTAGCGATCAAATAGTCGAGGTACTCTTGTTCACTCTCATAATCCATCTAAATCGCATCTTGGTGAAGGCCCGGTTTCTTCGTTGTTCGACATGTTTCCTATGATTAAGTGGCCTCATTTATTTCTAAAAGTATGAATAAATGAGAAATGACATAAAAAAAATCTATGTGCCAAGACTGATATGCCAACTATGTAGCACAAATCATGCCTTTATTCACGGGAAATTTCGTCATGACCTTTGCTAAAAAATGGACATATCGAGCGCCTGAAATTCACCGAAACGAAAATGAATCAACATTCCGGCGTAACATAGGCCACTCGGATCATTTTCCAAACATGACATGTCCAAAACATGACATATGCACATATCACATGTCCAGTTCAAATTTCCATATAAATTCAGCTAATTCATAACTAAATAGATAACCTAATTAATTAACATGAAGAACCCTAGCAGAGAGGGGGGGTTTACAGAGAGTGCAGGGGCGAGGAGGCAAGACCGACGACAGCCGGCAGGGGAGAGGAGGGAGGCGAGGGCCGACGGGTCGGGGCGAGCGCCGGTCGGGGTGCGCCTGGCGCGAGTCTTGGGGCGAAGGCTGGGTTGGGGCGGCGGCGTGGTCGGGGCGAGCGCGCTGAGTCGGGTCGAGGGCAGACGGGCGAAGCGCTGGGCTAAGCGCCAAGCCCAAGGAGTCGGGCGAAGGCCGACTGGTCGTCTTGTGGCGAGCGAGCGACGGGCGGAGAGAGAGGGGGATTTGGGGAAATGGCGGGATGAAGCTGGGCGAGTGCGAATTTTGGGTTAAGTGGACGTAGCAGTAGCGCGTTATGTCAAAACGCGCTGCTACTATATTCTGTAGCTGCAGCGGTTTCAGAGAAAAGCGCTGCTACTATATTCTGCAGCGCTTTATGGGAAACTCGCTACTACTATGGTGCGTTTTTCTTTTCCTTTATTTTATCCCACTTTTATTTCCCGAGGGCAGTGAACGAAGGGAGGGCGATATATATTGCATCATTTGACCGTTAAATATGTATGCAAAATAGGAACATATATATTACACATCATTGGACCCATGCATAATAATGGCTAAGTGTGTATACAAAATAGGAACACATATATATTACACATCATTGGACCCATAACATACGTTTCCTCGGTGGTGACGTTTTCGTTTTGAGTCAGCTTCTTTCCCTTCTTGTTAAATCAAGAATAATTGAGCCCCTCATTGTGACTTTGCCTTTTCCATGGAGTACGATTTTTCTTAGGTAATGTAGTATTGATTCTTCTTTTGACGTATACTTCATCATCATCGTCATCTTCCTCATTGGGTTGCCGTCGATCATAGTCTTCCTCGTTGGCGACTCCATCCATTCCAATGATGTTCCTTTTGCCTCTCCTCATGACAACACGGCTGGGATTGCGCTGGTCGATTATGAAGAAGCATTGTGTCACGTGCTTAGCGTGTACCCATGGCTCGTTTTTGCGATAGCGTTCACGGTGGCGCTCTTGGCGTCGGGTATAGTCATGGTAGTGAACATCCGGCTTTCTCTTCGACATTCTTAGCCCATCGACACGGAACATCGTCGTGTTGTGTAGTCGAGTAGTCAAGCTCCCGATCTCCTCGACCCTTCCATAAAATCGTTCGGTTGTGCGTTGTCGCTGCCGGTCATGCATTCCATCGTCACCCCGAGTTACGATCATCACCGTCCATATCTTTTGCCTCTGTGTAGAACGTGTATCCGTTGATATCATATGCCCGATAGGTTACGAGGTTGGGCGAGGGCCATGTGCTAAGGCGATATGAGCAATCCGTCCTTAGAGCCCTCCTCCGGGATTAGCAATAATATGCTCTTTGAACCAATGCAGAAAGTGGAGTTGTGCTCTCTAGTAACCGGCGTCCGTCCCCGCATACCCCGGTCATGATACTTCTTTGCGATAATTTCTTTGTGCGATGCCACGAAAGGATCTACCTCGTCTAGGTGTTGTAGCACTACCAAGTTTGCTCTGTCAAAGTCGCCAGCATCGATCTGAGTATGCCACGTGCAGTTCCTCGTGACCGTTCGGTGACCATCTCCTTGAGCCTCCCATCGTGCTTGTTAACGGGCAAACCAACACTAACACCGGCGGCTGGTCTGCGCCATATAGAAAATTCTCACGAAAAGAGATGCACTATTGTGCCAAATAGCCTCGACGATGCTTCCATCCGGACGGGACATATTCTGAACGAATCCTTTGATGATCCCATTCATCCTCTCAAACGGCATCATGTTGTGCAAGAATGACGGCCCCGGTCTATTATGTCATCCATAATATGGACACACAGATGCACCATCACGTCAAGAACGCGGGCGGAAGTACATCTCAAGCTCATTCAAGATCACAACGATCTCTTCCTCGTAGCCTTTGGAGCTGCTTCATAGTGATCGACTTTTGAGAGATGACGTCGAAAAAGTTGCAGAGACCAATAAGCGTGTCACGGACGTGCTTGTCCATTATCCCTCTAAGGGCAACAGGTAGTATCTACGTCATCATCACATGACAGTCATGAGACTTCATCCCGCTGAACCTTTTTTGTCCGTGTCTAGATATCCGCTTATCTTGCCACGATGAATCGAACTAACTTTCACTCCGGTAAGACACTTAAAGAATTGATTGATCTCAGCGACTTAAGGTGAAGCAAGAGGGGGCAATAATCTTCTTTCTTTAATTTCTTGCCCTTCTTCTCCGTGCCTCTATCTCCGTCTCTGTCTCATCGACATTTTACGGGCGGCATGTGCGAGATCTTCCCCGATTTTCAAATCTTGCAAGTCTTTTCTTGCCTTGGCCCATCCTTGGTCTTATCCGGCATGTTCATCGGTGTTGCGAGCAAGCTCTCAAGGACATTCTTACAGATATGCATTTGATCAAGGCAATGAGGTGTATCGAGTTTGTGCCATACTCAAGTCCCGCAACACGCACCTCGTCTTCCATACCTTCAGCAGCGCTCCGGCGCCTTTCTCATCGTCTTTCGGCGCGGGCACTCATTCCAGTTTTTCAACAGCTCATCGATTTCGCACCGCTCCGCTTACGTGGAGGTCCTCGATGCTCGCCGTGACCATTGAATAGATCTCCACGGTTTCTCCACGGGTCGTCCTGTTCAAGCCATCTTCGATGCCCCATGTACACGATTTTCCCAGACCTGCCATCTTTCCTTGACGTTAGCTGCTGAGACATTGTATCATCCATGCACCGCGTGCATCCGCAATATCCATGGCACACCTGGCCTGCCACATATCCGTAACCGAGATAGTCCTGCACCGTCGTGATCAGCGCGGCTCTTATGTTGAAATACTCACCTTTGCTGGCATCCCATGTCTTGGCCGGTGTTTTCCATAACGTGTCTAACTCATCTTGAAGTAGCCCCAGATACAAATTAATATTATTTCCTGGTTGTTTCGGCCCTTGAATAAGCATGCTCATGTGAATGTACTTCGATTTCATGCACAACCAGGGGGGAGGTTGTACATCCATACAAACACGGGCCATGTACTATGGTTGGTGTTACGGTTGCCAAACGGATTCATGCCATCGGTACACGCGCCGAACACGATGTTCCTTGCATCACATTCAAAATACCGATAGAAGCTGTTAACGCTCTCCACCGGCTTCCATCCTTCACGTGTCTCGACTTCGGATCATCTCCATCGTCGGGCTTCTTCCTCTCCGTGTGCGGCGCATTAGCTTTGCTTCCTTGGGATCTACAAAATACCTCTAGAGACGGGAGTGATCGGTAAGTACCATACAACTTTACGGGACATTTCTTCCGGCCTTCTTGTATCGAGAAGCATTGCACACCGGACAGCTTGTTTTTCCGCGTGCTCCTTCCGATAAATTATGCAATCGTTGATGCATGCATGGTATCTAACGTGTGGCGATCAAGAGGGCACACGATCTTCTTGGCCTCATCAACACTAGTAGGACATAGATTACCCATGGAAAGAACATCCTTTAGGTACTTGAGATGCTCATCGAGGCTAGCGTCGGTCCATTTGTTTTTAGCCTTCGTCTTGAGGAGTTGGGCGTGAAACTCAACCGGTCACCTCAGATTGCAATCATCATACAATGGAGTGTTCGAGTCTACCACCGCTTGCTCCAGCTTAGCCTCCTCTCTAGAAGCAGCTCTCTCAAGATTGTCTCCTTGCGAAGCAATGCTTGAACATGAGGGTCCCGCACAATTGAACTTAGTACCGACGAACTCTGCTGTGTGGACTCCATGTCGTTCTCTCCGCCGCCATGTCCGGCCCCTTCTCCTCCGCCATGTCCGGCCCCTTCTCCGCCGCCATGTCCGGCCTCTTCCCCGCCGCCATTATCGATCATCTCTTCATCTTGCCCCGTGTCATCATTGCCTGCCCCGTCGGCATCCTCAACATCGTCATCCTGATCTTCAATTATTCACCGAGTATAGCCATCCATGAAACCAGTCATGAGCAGGTGCGCTTCGACACGACCATCGTCATGGGGGTCGAGCCAAACTATTCCTTTGCATTTTCGACACGGACATAAAACCTCTGTCCGGTTATTTTCTTTCATGTCTTGCACACCGACCACAACCACCTGTCCACCATCGTTCCAATCGACCATCATCAACTCTGCACGGTAATAATAAAAAATTGATTGTAAAAATGCATGCATGCATCAAAGTCATAAAAATTTGGCATGACCTTCCCTAAAATAGGACATATATGGATCTAGAGTTTGCCCAAATTAGCAAACGGAAATAAATCGACATTTCGCAAAACATAGGCAACTCAAAAGCACAATTTACAAGGCGTCAACTCATGCCACACACACAATTTCCACAAACATATCACACACACATAAACACATTTCCATTTTGCAAAAGCATGAAATTTTCATCACCTCTATCTCGATGGCGGAGATGATGTTGTAGGGAGATCAAAAGTGCACAAAGCTCTTCTTGACAAATATAGATCTAGTTAGGGGCAAATAGGTCACTTAACTAAATCCTACATCTACCTAGCTACCTAATTTGGAAGGAGACAACTTCAACTAGTGGAGGGGAAGGAAAAGAGAAAGGAGATGCATTAATGGAGGTGGTGTAGTTATGTAGGAGTAATGAAGAGAGAGAAGGTGGATAGAGAAGAGACAGAGTAATGGGGGAGAAGTATTGAGAAGAAGAAGAGTGAGAGTGGGAGCATGTGGTGGAGGGAAGAGAGGAGAGGGGGAGGTAGGGGGAAGGGAAAAAAGGAAGGGGGAGGGGAGGGACGGGTTGGGGGTTGGTGGGGTTAGCAGTAGAGCGGGAGAGAAAATGCGCTGCTGCTAAGAACTTAGCAGCAGCGCGCTTTGCAGTAAGGCACTACTGCTAACTGGGACAAAAAATTGTGGCAATTTGAAACTTACCAGCAGCGATCTCGAGGAAACCGCGCTACTACTACGTACTTAGCAATGGCGCTGTTATTAAGACCGCCATCGCTACTTAGAGTTGGGGAACACCGCGGTCAATATTTGTAGCAGCGCGTTTCGGTCGGCGCTCTCGCTAAATCTTTATCAGCAGCGAGTTTACGTAACCCGCGCTACAACTACTTAGCAGCAGCGCTCTATTTTGAACCGCGCTGCTGCTAAGATTCTGTGTATAGGCTTTTCCCTAGTAGTGCAACATGTACCTTCGAAACACCAGAGAGCACCTTTATAATCACCCGCTACATTGTGACGTTTGGTAGCACACAAAGTGTTCTTCCGTAAACGGAGTTGCACAATCTCATAGTTGCGAGAACTTGTATAAGTCATGAAGAAAGCAATAGCAAGATACTAAGCGATCAAGTGCTAGGCTAATGAATGGGTCATGTCAATCACATCATTCTCTAATGATGTGATCCCATTAATCAAATGACAACACATGTCTATGGTTAGGAAACATAACCATCTTTGATTAATGAGCTAGTCAAGTAGAGGCATACTAGTGACTATATGTTTGTCTATGTATTCACACATGTATCATGTTTCCGGTTAATACAATTCTAGCATGAATAATAAACATTTATCATGATATGAGGAAATAAATAATAACTTTATTATTGCCTCTAGGGCATATTTCCTTTAGTCTCCCACTTGCACTAGAGTCAATAATCTAGATTACATAGTAATGATTCTAACACCCATGGAGTCTTGGTGCTGATCATGTTTTGCTCGTGAGAGAGGCTTAGTCAACGGTCTGCGCAACATTCAGATCCGTATGTATCTTGCAAATCTCTATGTCTCCCACTTGGACTTGGTCCCGAATGGAATTGAAGCGTCTCTTGATGTGCTTGGTCCTCTTGTGAAATCTGGATTCCTTTGCCAAGGCAATTGCACCAGTATTGTCACAGAAGATCTTCATTGGTCCCGATGCACTAGGTATGACACCTAGATCGGTAATGAACTCCTTCATTGGCTGCTTCCGAAGCAGCTATGTACTCCGCTTCACATGTAGATCCCGCCACGACGCTTTGTTTAGAACTGCACCAACTCACAACTCCACCGTTTAATAAAAATACGTATCCGGTTTGCGATTTAGAATCGTCCGGATCTGTGTCAAAGCTTGCATCGACGTAACCCTTTACGACTAGCTCTTTGTCACCTCCATATACGAGAAACATATCCTTAGTCCTCTTTAGGTATTTCAGGATGTTCTTGACCGTTGTCCAGTGATCCACTCCTGGATTACTTTGGTACCTTCTGCCAAGCTTATTGCTAAGCATCGTCGTCTCTGTACACAGATTGCATACATGATAGAGCCTATGGATGAAGCATAGGAACATTTTCATTTTCTCTATCTTCTTACGTGGTTGGGCATTGAGTTTGACTCAACTTCACACCTTGTAGCACAGCAAGAATCCTTTCTTTGCTCGATCCATTTTGCACTTTTTCAAAATTTTGTCAAGGTATGTGCTTTGTGAAAGTCCTATTAAGCGTCTTGATCTATCTCTATAGATCTTGATGCCCAATATGTAAGCAGCTTCACCGAGGTCTTTCATTGAAAAACTTTTATTCAAGTATCCCTTTATGCTATCCAGAATTCTATATCATTTCCAATTAATAATATGTCATCTACATATAAAATTAGAAATGCTCTGAGCTCCCACTCACTTTCTTGCAAATCTGAGCTTCTCCAAAGTCTCAGATAAAACCATATCTTTGATCACACTATCAAAGCGTTTATTCCAACTCCGAGATGCTTGCACCAGTCCATAAATGGAACGCTGGAGCTTGCACACTTTTTCAGCACCTTTTGGATCAACAAAACCTTCCGGTTGCATCATATACAACTCTTCTTCTAGAAATCCATCCAAGAATGCAGTCTTGACATCCATTTGCCAAATTTCATAATCATGAAATGCAGAAATAGCCAACATGATTCGGACAGACTTAAGCATCGCTACGGGTGAGAAAGTCTCATCGTAGTCAAACAATTGAACTTGTCGAAAACCTTTTGCAACAAGTCGAGCTTTATAGACAGTAACATTACCATCAGTGTCAGTCTTCTTCTTAAAGATCCATTTATTCTCAATGGCTTGCCGATCATCGGGCAAGTCAATCAAAGTCCATACTTTGTTTTCATACATGGATCCCATCTCAGATTTCATGGCCTCTAGCCATTTTGCGGAATCTGGGCTCATCATCGCTTCCTCATAGTTCGTAGATTCATCATAGTCAAGTAACATGACTTCTAGAATAGGATTACCGTACCACTCTGGTGCGGATCTTACTCTGGTAGACCTACGAGGTTCATTAGAAACTTGATCTGAAGTTTCATGATCATTATCATTAGCTTCCTCACTAATTGGTGTAGTTGTCACAGGAACCGGTTCTCGTGATGAACTACTTTCCAATAAGGGAGTAGATACAGTTATCTCATCAAGTTCTACTTTCCTCCCACTCACTTCTTTCGAGAGAAACTCCTTCTCTTAGAAAGGATCCATTCTTAACAACAAATGTCTTGCCTTCGGATCTGTGATAGAAGGTGTACCCAATCTCTTTTGGGTATCCTATGAAGACACATTTCTCGATCCGGGTTCGAGCTTATCGGTTGAAGTTTCTTCACATAAGCATCGCAGCCCCAAACTTTAAGAAACGACAACTTTGGTTTCGGCCAAACCACGCTTCATAAGGCGTCGTCTCAGCGGATTTTGATGGTGCCCTATTTAATGTGAATGCGCCGTCTCTAAAGCATAACCCCAAAACAATAGCGGTAAATCAGTAAGAGACATCATAGAGCGCACCATATCAAGTAAAGTACGATTCGACGTTCGGACACACCATTCTGCTGTGGTGTTCGGTGGCGTGAGTTGCGAAACTATTCCACATTGTTTCAAGTGTAGGCCAAACTCGTAACTCAAATATTCACCTCCACGATCAGATCGTAGAAACTTTATTTTCTTGTTACGATGATTTTCCACTTCACTCTGAAATTCTTTACTTTTCAAATGTTTCAGACTTGTGTTTCATCAAGTAGATATACCCATATCTGCTCAAATCATCTGTGAAGGTGAGAAAATAACGATACCCGCCGCGAGCCTCAACATTCATTGGGCCACAAACATCAGTATGTATGATTCCCAACAAATCAATTGCTCGCTCCATAGTTTCGAAGAACGGCGTTTTAGTCATCTTGCCCATGAGGCACGGTTCGCAAGTACCAAGTGATTCATAATCAAGTGATTCCAAAAGCCCATCGAGATGGAGTTTCTTCATGCGCTTTACACCGATATGACCCAAACGGCAATGCCACAAATAAGTTGCACTATCATTATCAACTCTGATCTTTTGGTTTCAACACTATGAATATGTGTATCACTACTATCGAGATTCAAGAAAATAGACCACTCTTCAAGGGTGCATGACCATAAAAGATATTACTCATATAAATAGAACAACCATTATTCTCTCGATTTAAATGAATAACCGCCTCGCATCAAACAAGATCCAGATATAATGTTCATGCTCAACGCCGGCACCAAATAACAATTATTCAGGTCTAAAACTAATCCCAAGGTAGATGTAGAGGTAGCGTGCCGACCGCGATCACATCGACTTTGGAACCGCTTCCCACGCCAGCATCCACCTCGTCCTTGTCCAATTGCTCGCTTATTCCGTAGTCCCTGTTTCGAGGTGCAAATATTAGCAATGTAACCAGATCAAATACCCAGGTGCTACTACGAGCTCTAGTTAGGTACACATCAATAACATGTATATCACATATACCTTTGTTCACTTTGCCATCCTTCTTATCCGCCAAATACTTGGGGCAGTTTAAGCTTCGAGGACCACCGCTTGCGGTAGAAGCACTCGATTTCAGGCTTAGGTCCGACTTGGGTTTCTTCTCTTGAGCAGCAACTTGCTTGTTGTTCTTCTTGAAGTTCCTTCTTCTTCCCTTTGCCCTTTTCTTGAAACTAGTGGTCTTGTTGACCATCAACACTTGATGCTCCTTCTTGATTTCTACCTCCGCAGCTTTTAGCATTGCGAAGAGCTCGAATAGTCTTGTTCATCCCTTGCATATTATAGTTCATCACAAAGCTCTTGTAGCTTGGTGGCGTGATTGGAGAATTACATCAATGACTCTATCATCCGGAAGATTAAATCCCGCTTGAATCAAGTGATTATTATACCCAAACATTTTGAGTATATGTTCACTGACAGAACTATTCTCCTCCATCTTGCAGCTGTAGAACTTATTGGAGACTTCATATCTCTCAATCCGGGCATTTGCTTGAAATATTAACTTCAACTCCTGGAACATCTCATATGCTCCATGACGTTCAAAACGTCGTTGAAGGCCCGGTTCTAAGCCATAAAGCATGGCACACTGAACTATAGAGTAGTCATCAGCTTTGCTCTGCCAGACGTTCTTAACGTTGTCAGTTGCATCAGCAGCAGGCATGGCACCCACGGACGCTTCCAGGACGTAACTTTTCTGTGCAGCAATGAGGATAATCCTCAGGTTACGGACCCAGTCCGTGTAATTGCTGCCATCATCTTTCAACTTTGCTTTCTCTAGGAACGCATTAAAATTCAACGGAACAACAACACGAGCCATCTATCTACAATCAAACATAGACAAGCAAAATACTATCAGGTACTAAGTTCATGATAAATTTAAGTTCAATTAATCATATTACTTAAGAACTCCCACTTAGACAGACATCTCTCTAGTCATCTAAGTGATTACGTGATCCAAATCAACTAAACCATGACCGATCATCACGTGAGATGGAGTAGTTTTCAATGGTGAACATCACTATGTTGATCATATCTACTATATGATTCACGCTCGACCTTTCGGTCTCCGTGTTCCGAGGCCATATCTGCATATGCTAGGCTCGTCAAGTATAACCTGAGTATTCTGCGTGTGCAAAACTGGCTTGCACCCGTTGTAGATGGACGTAGAGCTTATCACACCCGATCATCACGTGGTGTCTGGGCACGATGAACTTTGGCAATGGTGCATACTCAGGGAGAACACTTCTTGATAATTTTAGTGAGAGATCATCTTAAAATGCTACCGTCAATCAAAGCAAGATAAGATGCATAAAGGATAAACATCACATGCAATCAATATAAGTGATATGATATGGCCATCATTATCTTGTGCTTGTGATCTCCATCTCAGAAGCACCGTCGTGATCACCATTGTCACCGGCGCGACAGCTTGATCTCCATCGTAGCATCGTTGTCGTTTACACCATCTATTGCTACTACGACTATCGCTACCGCTTAGTGATAAAGTAAAGCAATTACAGTATGCGTTGCATTTCATACAATAAAGCGACAACCATATGGCTCCTGCCGATTGCCGATAACCGGTTACAAAACATGATCATCTCATACAATAAACTATAGCATCACGTCTTGACCATATCACATCACAACATGCCCTGCAAAAACAAGTTAGACGTCCTCTACTTTGTTGTTGCAAGTTTTATGTGGCTGCTATGGGCTGAGCAAGAACCATTCTTACCTACGCATCAAAACCACAACGATAGTTCGTCAAGTTGGTGCTATTTAAACCTTCGCAAGGACCGGGCGTAGCCACACTCGATTCAGCTAAAGTGAGAGAGACAGACACCCGCCAGCCACCTTTAAGCACGAGTGCTCGTAACGGTGAAACCAGTCTCGCGTAAGCGTCTGGCGTAATGTCGGTGCAGGCTGCTTCATCTCACAATACCGCCGAACCAAAGTATGACATGCTTTGGTAAGCAATATGACTTGTATCGCCCACAACTCACTTGTGTTCTACTCGTGCATATAACATCAACGCATAAAACCTAGGCTCGGATGCCACTGTTGGGGAACGTAGTAATTTCAAAAAAATTCCTACGCACACGCAAGATCATGGTGATGGCATAGCAACGAGAGGGGAGAGTGTTCGTCCACGTACCCTCGTAGACCGAAAGCGGAAGCGTTAGCACAACGCGGTTGATGTAGTCGTACGTCTTCACGATCTGACCGATCCAAGCTCCGAACGTATGGGGCCTCCGAGTTCAGCACACGTTCAGCTCGATGATGTTCTCCGGCCTCCGATCCAGCCGAGCTCCGGAGATGAGTTCCGTCAGCACGACGGCGTGGTGACGATGATGATGTTCTACCGGCGCAGGGCTTTGCCTAAACTCCGCGACGATATGACCGAGGTGGAATATGGTGAAGGTGGGCACCGCACACGGCTAAGGAACGATCCGTAGATCAACTTGTGTGTCTATGGAGTGCCCCCTGCCCCCGTATATAAAGGAGCAAGGGGGGAGTCCTCCTCCTAGTGGGAGTAGGACTCCCCTTTCCTAGTCCAACTAGGAAGGAGGAAGGGGGAAGGAAAGAGGGGAAGAGGGAGAGGGAAAGAGGGGCCTTGCCCCCCCTCCCTAGTCCAATTCGGACTCCCCTTGGGGGGGCGCCACCTCCTGGGCTGCTGCCCTCTCTCTCCCCTCAGGCCCACTAAGGCCCAATACTTCCCCGGGGGGTTCCGGTAACCCCTCCGGCACTCCGGTTTTCTCCGAAATCACCCGGAACTTTTCCGGTGTCCGAATATAGTCGTCCAATATATCAATCTTTATGTCTCGACCATTTTCAGACTCCTCGTCATGTCCGTGATCACATCCGGGACTCCGAACAAACTTTGGTACATCAAAACTTATAAACTCATAATAAAACTGTCATCATAACGTTAAGTGTGCGGACCCTACGGGTTCGAGAACTATGTAGACATGACCTAGAACCATTCTTGGTCAATAACCAATAGCGGGACCTGGATGCCCATATTGGTTCCTACATATTCTACGAAGATCTTTATCGGTCAAACCGCATAACAACATACGTTGTTCCTTTTGTCATCGGTATGTTACTTGCCCGAGATTTGATCGTCGGTATCTAATACCTAGTTCAATCTCGTTACCGGCAAGTCTCTTTACTCGTTCCGTAATACATCATCTCATAACTAACTTATTAGTTACAATGCTTGCAAGTCTTAGGTGATGAGTATTACCGAGAGGGCCTAGAGATACCTCTCCGACAATCGGAGTGACAAAACCTAATCTCGAATTATGCCAACCCAACATGTACCTTCGGAAACACCTGTAGAGCACCTTTATAATCACCCAGTTACGTTGTGACGTTTGGTAGCACACAAAGTGTTCTTCCGGTAAATGGGAGTTGCACAATCTCATAGTTGCAGGAACTTGTATAAGTCATGAAGAAAGCAATAGCAGTATACTAAACGATCAAGTGCTAGTGAGGGAGTCCTGGACTAGGGGGTGTCTGGACAGCCGGACTATCAATATCCGTCGGACTCCCAGACTACGAAGATAGAAGATTGAAGACTCCGGCTCGTGTCCGGAAGGTACTTTACTTGGCGTGGAAGGCAAGCTTGGCAATACGGATATGTAGATCTCCTACCATTGTAACCGACTCTGTGTAACCCTAGCCCCTCCGGTGTCTATATAAACCGGAGGGCTGTAGTCCGTAGGACACAACATTACATCTCAACAATCATACCATAGGCTAGCTTCTAGGGTTTAGCCTCATTGATCTCGTGGTAGATCTACTCTTGTACTACCCATATCATCAATATTAATCAAGCGGGGCGTAGGGTATTACCTCCATCGAGAGGGCTCGAACACAGGTAAAACATTGCGTCCCTCGCCTCCTATTACCATCCGCCTAGACGCACAGTTCGGTACCCCCTACCCGAGATCCACCGGTTTTGACACCGACATTGGTGCTTTCATTGAGAGTTCCTCTGTGTCGTCGCCGATAGAGCGGATGCCTTTACCCGTCTTCAAAGACGGTGTTCTCACCGGAGGGGCCTTGGCCGCCGGTCAGACAATCCGGCTCGGCGGTTTCCTTATGACCGCCTGTCCGGCCGTCGATTCGACGATGACTTCTCAAGCCGTCGGAAGCAATCTTCGAGTCAGCCCTAAAGCTGCCGAACAGTTAGATCCAATCGAGCTCTCGTCTGTTAACGAGCTCTTGGATCGCATCGCCGCCATGGGAGTCGCAACGGACTACGATCAGATCGGGCTTAAAACAGATCTGAGTGAGATTAACTCTCCCCAGGCTACCCACCACGTCGAGGTGGTAGAAGAACAACTCGGCAATTCATTGCCATTGTTGAAAACAATCTGTGTCCGGATTCCCGAACCCTCCATGCCGGATTCCCGCGGAGGGGCAGACCCTGATCGAGCATTGAACCTAAAATCATGCGTCGCCCCGGACTCGCTAGTCTATTTCCAGCAAATCAAGCTTCCAAGTTCGGAAGACCCTTGGCCTTTGAGCCCAAAGATGGGCAGGGATCCGGATTTTATTCCACCCACCCGCCGAGACATATGCGACCTATCTCTAATTCGCAAGAACCATCGAAACAAGACATCATTCTTGGGCGATTCCTCCCGGTTATGGATGGGATAAAGGACTGCCGAGAGGAAAACGCAATTTCAATCTTCGCAACAACCGCACGGACGGGGAATCTCGAATGCCATTGATCGTCGCAAGATTACGCGTTTTTATTGATCTGGCGTCCATAGTACGAAAATATTGTGCGATGGAAAGTTTCCGAAAACTGAAAATCAATTTTGGGATAATCCGCCCCAAACCCAATCCAGCGGTAAAGGGAGCCTCACAATCAGGGCCCCGATGCAAAAATCAAAAGCAAAAACCTAGCAAGGGAAGCGGAACCGTCTTCGGAGGGATGGCTCAATGGACCTGTAAACTTCACAATGACGGAGCTGTCCCAACGCATAGCCTTCGAGCATGTTGGATATTACGGCGGTGGCCAAAAGTGGCGAAGAGCTTCGCCCGGAAACCACTCCAACAATACCAAACGGTGTCAACATTCTTGAGACTTTTGCATCAAATAATATGCGAAACGAACAATCCGCGAACTCGCCAAGTCTACCAAGTAGCAACAAGAAATCTATGGAGCGACACAGCTATCACCTTCAGCGCTAGCGCGACGAGCCCACATCTCGAACTACGAGAGCCCCACCAAGACTGGTACTTAGTCCCATAGTGGACGGCTTTCGACTGACAAAGGTCCTCATGGACGGCGGCAGCGGACTAAACCTCATTTACGAGGAAACCCTGCGGAAAATGGAAATCGATTGGAGCCGTATTGAGCGAAGTAGCACAACCTTCAGAGGAATTATCCCTAGCCGGGAAGCACGCTGCACCGGAAAAATCACACTCGATGTGGTGTTCGGCTCTCCGGACAATTACAGATCCGAAGAAGTTACGTTCCAGGTGGCCCCGTTCAGCAGCGGATATCACGCCATACTAGGACGAGAGGCATTCACAATTTTTCAAGCAATACCCCATTACGGGTACATGAAGCTCAAAATGCCTGGGCCCAGCGGAATAATCACTCTCGTTAGTGATCCGGACACAGCACTCCGCGCTGAAAATAAGACAGCCGCACTAGCCCTCGAGGCACTGTCCGAAGCCTTAGCGGCAGAGGAACTTACCGCGCTACGCTCTACGGTAAACAGGGACGACGTGATACTTGATAAAAGATCCAAGTCCACCTCCTTCAAACCAGCAGAAGAGATAGTAAAATTTCAGGTCCACCCAACGGACCCAACAAAGACGGCCTCCATCGGGGCACAGTTGAACCCCGAAGTTGACGCCGCACTACGCGATTTCCTTCGGGAAAATTGGGACATCTTCGCCTGGCACCCTTCAGACATGCCCGGCATCCCTCACAGGTTCGCAGAGCACAGCCTAAACATCCTAAAAGGATTCAAGCCAGTCAAACAGGCTCTTCGACGATTTTCCGAACCCAAGAGATAGGCAATGGGAGGAGAGCTAGCCAAGTTATTGGAAGCCGGATTCATTAGAGACATTAAACATCCAGACTGGCTAGCAAATTTGGTGATGGTACCAAAGAAAGATAAATCCTGGCGCCTCTGTGTCGACTTCAAAGACCTCAATAAGGCTTGCCCAAAGGATCCTTTTCCCCTCCCCCGCATCGATCAAATTATCAATGCCACAGCAGGACACGATTCGTTGTGCTTCCTGGATGCATACTCTTGCTATCATCAAATCAAGATGGCAGAAGCAGATCAAGCTGCAACGTCATTCATTACTCCATACGGGCCATTCTGCTTCAACACGATGCCCTTCGGACTCAAAAACGCCGGCGCAACATATCAGCGCATGATTCAAACATGTCTGGCTACCCAGATCGGCAAACAGTCGAGGCATACGTAGACGACGTAGTCGTCAAAACAAAACACGTCGAAACTTTAGTAGGCGATTTGAGGCTCACATTCGACAACCTCGAGCATATGACATTAAGTGAATCCGAGATATGTGTTTTGGCGTACCAGCCGGAAGCTGCTGGGCTTCATTGTATCCGGTAGAGGAATCGAAGCAAATCCGCCAAGATCCGAGCTCTATCACGCTTGGATATCCCAAAGGACCTCAAGCAAATACAAAATTAACAGGATGCGTGGCAGCCTTAAGCCGTTTATCTCCCGTTTAGGAGAAAGGCGTTGCCTTTATCGCCTCCTAAGGCGCACCAACACTTCGAGTGGGCGGATGCGCCACCGCCGACTCGGCGAAATAAAGGCCATATTGGCAACAAATCCGGTCTGGCTGCGCCCGAATAAGGCGAACCGATGTTGTTATACATCGCTGCAACACATCAAGTTGTGAGCACTTTGTCCTCGTCGTCGGACGAGCAAATGTAAGGGCATAAATTCCCTCTCCAAAACCAGTGTATTACGATCCACCTTGTTAACCCCCGCAAATCCGTTACCCGCACTATCAAAAGATAGCATATGCGGTGTTCATGGCGTCCGGAAGCTCCGCACTACTTTCAAGAGTGTTCGATAACGATGGCCTCAAGTACCACTCAATGACATTATAAATAACCGCAACGCAACGGGCAGGATTGCAAAATGGGCCATTGAGCTCTTGCCATTCGACATAACTTACAAACCTCGACGAGCCATAAAGTCGCAAGTCTTGGCTGACTTCGTCATTGAATGGATGAAGTTTAACTACCTAAAGAGTACGGCGCATACTCCAATTGGACTATGCACTTCGACGGCTCCAAAATGTTGGCGGATGAAATTTGGCGTCGTCTCGACGTCCCCACCGGAGATACTGATCGAAGATGTACTTCAAATAATGTACACGGACTCCAACAACGCAGCGAATCTGAGGCCTTGTTACATGGTCTCCGGATGGCGATCTCAAGGGCATTCAATGCCTAGAGGTGCGCGATTCAAACCTTGCAATATCCCAAATAAATGGAGACTTTGACGCCAAGGATCCGAAAATGGCAGCATATCGTAATGCTGTCCTGAAAATGTCAGCTCGGTTTGAAGGACTCGAATTCCATCACATAGCCCGAGATAACAACCAAGCGGCCGACATCCTGGCACGCATCGGTGCGAAACGTGATGTGGTCCCTCCAAATATCTTCCTGGAACAGCTCTTCAAGCCATCTGTACTATGGGAAGAGGAGTCCGGTTGTGACAAACCGGAGAAAGCCGCACCAACTGGTGATTCAGCGGACAACGTAACACAATCCGCCCACGACATAATGGCGGTAATTGCCGCGTGGGCAGAACCTTTCCTGGCCTACTTACTTAGGCATGAACTTCCCGAAGACCAAAATGAGGCCCGCTGCATAGTCCGGCGATCGAAGGCCTACAAGGTTCATGAAGGAGAACTTTATAAGAAAAGTACTACCGGAGTCCTTCAAAGGTGTATCTCCGAAGAAGAAGGGCGAAACCTCCTGGCTGAAATCCATGCCGGACTAGGTGGACACCACGCAGCAGCCCGGGCCCTGGTAGGAAAGGCCTTCCATACCGGATTTTATTGGCCAACAGCTCGGGCAGATGCACAGGACTTGGTCCAGTGATGCGTCGATTGCCAGCTCTTCGCTAATCAGAGCCATATGCCACCCACCGCCCTCAAAACCATACCCATTACCTGGCCGTTCGCGGTCTGGGGGCTTGACATGGTGGGACCCCTTAAAGGGGGAACCCACAAGAAAAAATACCTGTTGGTCATGGTGGATAAATTCACCAAATGGATAGAGGCCAAACCGGTCAAAACGGCAGAGTCCGGACCAGTGATAGACTTTATATCGGAGGTGGTACACCGTTATGGAGTCCCCCATAGCATCATCACCGATAACGCCACGAACTTCACAGCCGATGAGGTCAAGGCATGGTGCAAAAATATGGGCATTAAGCTCGACTATCGTCGCCTATCACCCTCAAACCAACGGTCAAGTGGAAAGAGCAAGCGGTCTAATAATGGCGGCATTAAACCCGCACTAGTGAGGTCACTCACTAAATCAGACACCCAATGGGTCGAGGAGCTCGACTCCGTACTGGGCTGCGGACAACGCCTAACCGTACTACCGGATTCACACCATTTTTATGGTATACGGCGCAGAGGCGTTCGCCTGCGACATTATTCATGACTCACCTCGAGTGCGCATGTATGAGTAAAGAGAAGCCGAGCTCGATCGGCAGGACAGCTTGGACACATTGGAGGAAGAACGTGATGTCGTGAAGGCTCGTTCCGCAGTTTACCAGCAGCAGGCTCGAAGATATCAAAGCAGAGAAGTACGGGCCAAGACTTATAACATCGGCGAACTAGTCCTACGCCTGCCGGACAAGAAAAAGGATAAGCTCAAACCCAGATGGGAAGGCCCCTTCATTATTGATCAAGTACTAACCGGCGGAGCGTACCGTCTACGAAATGCGTCGGACAACCGACTCGAGCCGAACCCATGGAACGCAGCCCGACTCCGGCGATTCTATGCCTAGCGCCGGACTAAGAGTTCGTCCCCTTCCCCCGTCCAACTTTTTATATTTCGGCTGTCTTCCTTTTCTCTTTCGTATCCTTTTAACTTAACAAAACCCCTCGGGGCCCATTTTCTCATTTTTTGCATACACACGATGTGCCACCTGCACTCGTTATTCCTGGGGGCTTCTTTTACAGAAGCTCAACTATACGGGTTTTATACCCAACACATGTGTCATGCTTCCACATGTACCTTTTACTCGCCATTATATGCATCGATATGACTTAAATTTTGGCCAAGCTGGGTTGCTCGGCTCTGTGCTTACCCCTCGTTCCCCCGATTGTTCGGCTAGGTGGTAAAGGGAGCACCTCTGCGATTGTTACTGCCGGGTCAGCCGGATGTGTACCTCAGACTGGGTGAAGCCGAAAGCTAGCGTTCTTAAGGGAATATTCGGTCGGTGATTTAAAAGATGACTTTTTACCCATTTTTTCCATCTGCCCCCAGATGTTTTACTGCTCCATTGGCAGTCCGGACATGCACTTTAGGGCATGCCACCCCAGCGAAAGGAACCCTTAACGGAACTATTCTCCCTGGAAGATGTTTCTTACTAACCATGTAATATAACATAACTAGTTGGGCACTTGCCTGATAAAGCACTAATGACCCCTACGCCTAGTCTCCATGCATACCACGGTTATTTATTAACCAAAAAGGTATTCGGACACACTCCGGACTCTCGGGTCCCGAGGTCGAAGCGAAAAGGTCGGCAACGGCAAACGATCTACAATCCGGCTAGAAGGCATTTCACATGTCATTTTTAAAGGATATCATACATTGTCAAGATTATTGATTGTATTCCTCCTCAATCCCGTCTAACAGGCTGTCTAGCTTACAGTCCCGTTGGGAAAATTTAGCAGCCAGTTCTACCTGGCTGTACACTAAACTCACAGGGATCTCCTTCCCGTCGGGCCCCATCGGTCCAACTTCGGCCATATGGTTGGGATCCGCCTTCTTGTACCGCGTCTTCACCATGGCCCAAGCCTCCCTGGCACCTTGACGGCAGGCCGAAACATTCCACAAACGGAAACGCTGCCGCACTCCCTGTAGCTTCTCTGCAAGCTCCCCGAGGCCCTCGGGCGGGGCAAGGGATGGCCATAAAGCCTGTACGGCACCACTCATTGCCTGCCGAACTCGTTCGAATAGCTGCAACAGTTCGGGAAGGGGATCACCCATCGATACGGGCATCTCCTCCGCAGGACGGCCCGTGAGTATACCTACAAGACATGTTATGTCAAATCACTTCCTCGCCGAACTCTTCTTCCTGAGAGAGTTCGCTCAAGAACTTACTATAGATGCCGCGACGAAGTCGTTGATTCTCCTTGACAGGGCCGGACAGCTCGGCCTGTGCACCTTTAAGCTCTTCTCCGAGCTTGGCGTTAGCGTCTTGGAGTTTGTTCCTTTCCTGCTAAACTCTGTTCAGCACGTTCTCGCCGGCCTTTAGCCGGCGCAGCAGCGCTTGCCTGTCCGGATCTTGTTCGGCGGCACCTGCAGTGTCATTATTAGACTCACGTGCATAACGCACAGCGCTTATATTCATTTATACAAATGTGTTATCAGGAGAGGTCTTTCCGTCTCCTCCTGCGGCAGCAAGTGCGGCCTCTAGTTGGGCCTTGCAATCTTGCAACTCCCGGGACAGCTGGGCGTTCTTCTCGTTAAGAGCCTGAAAGTTTACATGATCCTTAAATCAGTTAACATAACTAATTTAAGTCTCGGGGGCTACTGGTGTATACAACCATTAAAATTCCCTTACCCGTATGTCTTTAACATACTACTCCGTGGCCCTGCTTTAAAGGCATCTAACGCCTCAGGGGAAAAGCACACCTCTTGAAAAACTGTCCGGCGGTGTCTATGATTCATAGCGCTCTCCACCTCCGACTGTGTGGCGGACAGTCTGTCGGTATCCTCCGTTGGAGTAGGATCCGGTTCGCGTCTTGCGCTTGCCTCCCTCTCCAGTCCGGGCGCTGGAGCCTGGCTGGAGTTGATTGGGGGGGCAATTCCTGTGCTCGCAGTCCGGCAAGCGCTTTTTCTTCTATAAAGATCATGAGCACTTAGAAGTTTCCTCGGAACATTGCTCAGAAAGATCAAACGCGAGCTATACCTCTGCGGCGACGTTTCCGCCCGCATGGCGCTCCTTTTTCTGCTGGTTCGGCCTGACCTCTGTAAGTCGGCCACCGCAGGCTCGGCTCCCGGCCGGATTGGCGCTTCCTGCAAAACACCATCGTTCGCGAAGGTCAGAATAGGCAAGGATAAGATAACGGTGTCCGGACTTCGGTCTTGGTCACCTGGGATGCCGAACTTAGCCCGGGGTAGTCCGCCGTAATGGCGACCAGCACATCGTCAACACTTAGTTGGTGATACACCCCGCCGATTAGCTCCACCCCGAGGTCCGTATCCTCTTCGGAGGCCGGACCCAGGGATCCTTCCGGGTCCTCGGGTTGCGGAGCCGGACTCACCATGTCCTCCATAGTCCGGCGTAGACTCTGCGCCGAAGACGTAATATAAGAAGCTTAAACTTCGAAAATACGGGTAAAGGCCCTTTTGAGGTGTTCGCTTACCCATCCTCTGGGATTGACCATAGAAAACCCATTCATAGGGTTCGACGAAGAAGTCCTCCTTCTCCCCTTGTACAGGCCGGATAGGATCTTCACCAGATTCTCGGTCGAATCCGGACCTTCTTGCGCCGTCGGGCGGTGGCGTCGTCCTCCCCATTGAAATCCCACATGGGGTGGCCTTCAGATTGCAGCGGCTGCACCCCGCTTGATGCACGTTGCCATGACTCAATCATGGTCAAGCCGAATGAGCCATTAGTCTTATTCGCCCATCAAGTAATGGACGCTCTTGTCCTCCTCCAAACGGGGCTCATGGGCGCCACCGAGGCGTTTCTTCAAGGGAGCAGATCAAACTCCGGAGGCCAATCCGGACTGGTCCGCAGCGGGCGTCTCGATATAAAACCACTCCGAGGCGGTCTTGGACGCCCTCTTGGGGTGCCGGATAGGTATCCGGTTCGGCGATCGCCATATTTGGCGCCGCCACTTGATATATGGACCCTGGTGAGAACGGGGTACGAGGCAGAATAGCCTCTTTCACAATGCGAAATGGGGCTCGATGCCCAGGAATAGCTCGCAAAGAGCTACGTAGCCCGCGATGTGCAACACGGACGCGGGCGTGAGGCGGTGGAGCTGAAGTCCATAGAACTTCAGGAGCCCGCGGAGGAACAGATGTATTGGAAATCCGAGCCCCCTTATTAGATAGGGGACGAAACACACCCGCTCCCCCCTGTTGGGGCTTGGGGTGTCCTCCGCCTGGCTCCCTCCTCGATAAGTAACCAGTCCGGCTCGGACCGGAACCATGAAGGCCGGAGGAAGCCATCCCTCCGCTTGGAGCTTTACTAGCTCGTTGTGCGAAATAGAGCACCTCCTCCAATCCCCCGGCGATGGGCTGGGAGCGCGTGAGGAAGAGCCGCGTTGACGATCCATGGTGGAATGGATTTCAGGTCGAGGCGCTCGATGGAGTATACGCAGGAGGAGGATGGTGCGGTTTGATCTGGATCCCTGCCCTTTAATAGGCAGTGACCCGCACAACCAGGGGTAAGATGTAAAACTCCCGGCTTTTCGCATTCGTGCGGCCAGCGTGGAAGAGGGCCATAATTTGGCGTAGAAGCCAAGAAGCACAGATTCGAGGTACACGGACTCTGTTCGCAGAACATGGAATTCGAAGGGAGAACCCGCCTTGCAACGCCGAAGACTACAAGCACGCCGGACTTATCGTCATTGAAGCCTGGTTCGGGGGCTACTGAGGGAGTCCTGGACTAGGGGGTGTCCGGACAGCCGGACTATCAATATCCGCCGGACTCCCAGACTACGAAGATAGAAGATTGAAGACTCCGGCTCGTGTCCGGAAGGTACTTTACTTGGCGTGGAAGGCAAGCTTGGCAATACGGATATGTAGATCTCCTACCATTGTAACCGACTCTGTGTAACCCTAGCCCCTCCGGTGTCTATATAAACCGGAGGGCTGTAGTCCGTAGGACACAACATTACATCTCAACAATCATACCATAGGCTAGCTTCTAGGGTTTAGCCTCATTGATCTCGTGGTAGATCTACTCTTGTACTACCCATATCATCAATATTAATCAAGCAGACGTAGGGTATTACCTCCATCGAGAGGGCCTGAACCTGGGTAAAAACATTGTGTCCCTCGTCTCCTGTTACCATCCGCCTAGACGCACAGTTCGGGACCCCCTACCCGAGATCCGCTGGTTTTGACACCGACAGCTAGGCTAACAGAATGGGTCATGTCAATCACATCATTCTCTAATGATGTGATCCCATTAATCAAATGACAACACATGTCTATGGTTAGGAAACATAACCATCTTTGATTAATGAGCTAGTCAAGTAGAGGCATACTAGTGACTATATGTTTGTCTATGTATTCACACATGTATCATGTTTCCGGTTAATACAATTCTAGCATGAATAATAAACATTTATCATGATATGAGGAAATAAATAATAACTTTATTATTGCCTCTAGGGCATATTTCCTTTAGTCTCCCACTTGCACTAGAGTCAATAATCTAGATTACATAGTAATGATTCTAACACCCATGGAGTCTTGGTGCTGATCATGTTTTGCTCGTGAGAGAGGCTTAGTCAATGGGTCTGCAACATTCAGATCCGTATGTATCTTGCAAATCTCTATGTCTCCCACTTGGACTTGGTCCCGAATGGAATTGAAGCGTCTCTTGATGTGCTTGGTCCTCTTGTGAAATCTGGATTCCTTTGCCAAGGCAATTGCACCAGTATTGTCACAGAAGATCTTCATTGGTCCCGATGCACTAGGTATGACACCTAGATCGGTAATGAACTCCTTCATCCAGACTCCTTCATTTGCTGCTTCCGAAGCAGCTATGTACTCCGCTTCACATGTAGATCCCGCCACGACGCTTTGTTTAGAACTGCACCAACTCACAGCTCCACCGTTTAATAAAAATACGTATCCGGTTTGCGATTTAGAATCGTCCGGATCAGTGTCAAAGCTTGCATCGACGCAACCCTTTACGACTAGCTCTTTGTCACCTCCATATACGAGAAACATATCCTTAGTCCTCTTTAGGTATTTCAGGATGTTCTTGACCGCTGTCCAGTGATACACTCCTGGATTACTTTGGTACCTTCCTGCCAAGCTTATTGCTAAGCATCGTCGTGTCCGGTACACAAGATTGCATACATGATAGAGCCTATGGATGAAGCATAGGGAACATTTTTCATTTTCTCTATCTTCTCTCGTGGTCGGGCATTGAGTTTGACTCAACTTCACACCTTGTAGCACGTGCAAGAATCCTTTCTTTGCTCGATCCATTTTGAACTTTTTCAAAATTTTGTCAAGGTATGTGCTTTGTGAAAGTCCTATTAAGCGCCTTGATCTATCTCTATAGATCTTGATGCCCAATATGTAAGCAGCTTCACCGAGGTCTTTCATTGAAAAACTTTTATTCAAGTATCCCTTTATGCTATCCAAAATCTATATCATTTCCAATTAATAATATGTCATCTACATATAAAATTAGAAATGCTACTGAGCTCCCACTCACTTTCTTGTAAATACAGGCTTCTCCAAAAGTCTCAGATAAAACCATATGCTTTGATCACACTATCAAAGCGTTTATTCCAACTCGAGATGCTTGCACCAGTCCATAAATGGAACGCTGGAGCTTGCACACTTTGTCAAGACCTTTTGGATCAACAAAACCTTCCGTTGCATCATATACAACTCTTCTTCTAGAAATCCATCCAAGAATGCAGTCTTGACATCCATTTGCCAAATTTCATAATCATGAAATGCAGAAATAGCCAACATGATTCGACAGACTTAAGCATCGCTACGGTGAGAAAGTCTCATCGTAGTCAACCCGCTGAACTTGTCGAAAACCTTTTGCAACAAGTCGAGCTTTATAGACGATAACATTACCATCAGCGTCGGTCTTCTTCTTAAAGATCCATTTATTCTCAATGGCTTGCCGATCATCGGCAAGTCAATCAAAGTCCATACTTTGTTTTCATACATGGATCCCATCTCAGATTTCATGGCCTCTAGCCATTTTGCGGAATCTGGGCTCATCATCGCTTCCTCATAGTTCGTAGGTTCATCATAGTCAAGTAACATGACTTCCGAAATAGGATTACCGTACCACTCTGTGCGGATCTTACTCTGTAGACCCACGAGGTTCAAGAGAAACTTGATCTGAAGTTTCATGATCATTATCATTAGCTTCCTCACTAATTGGTGTAGTTGTCACAGGAACCGGTTCTCGTGATGAACTACTTTCCAATAAGGGAGTAGATACAGTTATCTCATCAAGTTCTACTTTCCCCCCACTCACTTCTTTCGAGAGAAACTCCTTCTCTTAGAAAGGATCCATTCTTAGCAACAAATGTCTTGCCTTCGGATCTGTGATAGAAGGTGTACCCAACAGTCTCTTTTGGGTATCCTATGAAGACACATTTCTCCGATTTGGGTTCGAGCTTATCTGGTTGAAGTTTCTTCACATAAGCATCGCAGCCCCAAACTTTAAGAAACGACAACTTTGGTTTCTGTCCAAACCACAGTTCATAAGGCGTCGTCTCAACGGATTTTGATGGTGCCCTATTTAACGTGAATGCGGCCGTCTCTAAAGCATAACCCCAAAACAATAGCGGTAAATTAGTAAGAGACATCATAGAGCGCACCATATCAAGTAAAGTACGATTACGACGTTCGGACACACCATTCCGTTGTGGTGTTCCAGGTGGCGTGAGTTGCGAAACTATTCCACATTGTTTCAAGTGTAGGCCAAACTTGTAACTCAAATTTTCACCTCCACGATCAGATCGTAGAAACTTTATTTTCTTGTTACGATGATTTTCCACTTCACTCTGAAATTCTTTGAACTTTTCAAATGTTTCAGACTTGTGTTTCATCAAGTAGATATACCCATATCTGCTCAAATCATCTGTGAAGGTGAGAAAATAACGATGCCGCCGCGAGCCTCAACATTCATTGGGCCACAAACATCAGTTTGTATGATTCCCAACAAATCAGTTGCTCGCTCCATAGTTCCGGAGAACGGCGTTTTAGTCATCTTGCCCATGAGGCACGGTTCGCAAGTACCAAGTGATTCATAATCAAGTTATTCCAAAAGCCCATCAGTATGGAGTTTCTTCATGCGCTTTACACCGATATGACCCAAACGGCAGTGCCACAAATAAGTTGCACTATCATTATCAACTCTGTATCTTTTGGTTTCAACACTATGAATATGTGTATCACTACTATCGAGATTCAGTAAAAATAGACCACTCTTCAAGGGTGCATGACCATAAAAGATATTACTCATATAAATAGAACAACCATTATTCTCTGATTTAAATGAATAACCGTCTTGCATCAAACAAGATCCAGATATAATGTTCATGCTCAACGACACCAAATAACAATTATTCAGTCTAAAACTAATCTCGAAGGTAGATGTAGAGGTAGCGTGCCGACCGCGATCACATCGACTTTGGAACCGCTTCCCACGCCGCACCGTCACCTCGTCCTTGGCGATGCTCGCTTATTCGTAGTCCTGCTTTGAGTTGCAAATATTAGCAATGTAACCAAGATCAAATACCAGTGCTACTACGAGCTCTAGTTAGGTACACATCAATAACATGTATGTCACATATACCTTTGTTCACTTTGCCATCCTTCTTATCCGCCAAATACTTGGGGCAGTTCCGCTTCCGAGGACTATCCGCTTGCGGTAGAAGCACTCAGTTTCAGGCTTAGGTCCAGACTTGGGTTTCTTCTCTTGAGCAGCAACTTGCTTGCTGTTCTTCTTGAAGTTCCCCTTCTTCTTCCCTTTGCCCTTTTTCTTGAAACTAGTGGTCTTGTTGACCATCAACACTTGATGCTCCTTCTTGATTTCTACCTCCGCAGCTTTTAGCATTGCGAAGAGCTTGGGAATAGTCTTGTTCATCCCTTGCATATTATAGTTCATCACAAAGCTCTTGTAGCTTGGTGGCAGTGATTGGAGAATTCTGTCAATGACACTATCATCCGGAAGATTAAATCCCAGTTGAATCAAGTGATTATTATACCCAGACATTTTGAGTATATGTTCACTGACAGAACTATTCTCCTCCATCTTGCAGCTGTAGAACTTATTGGAAACTTCATATCTCTCAATCCGGGCATTTGCTTGAAATATTAACTTCAACTCTTGGAACGTCTCATATGCTCCATGACGCTCAAAACGTCGTTGAAGGCCGGTTCTAAGCCATAAAGCATGGCACATCGAACTATAGAGTAGTCATCGACTTTGCTCGCCAGACGTTCTTAACGCCGCTCGGTTACATCGGCGGCGAGCAGTTCGCACCAGCGGCGCTTCCAGACGTAACTTTTACAGGCAGCAATGAGGATAATCCTCGAGTTACGGACCCGATCCGTGTAATTGCTGCCATCATCTTTCAACTTTGCTTTCTCTAGGAACGCATTAAAATTCAACGGAACAACAACACGAGCCATCTATCTACAATCAAACATAGACAAGCAAAATACTATCAGGTACTAAGTTCATGATAAATTTAAGTTCAATTAATCATATTACTTAAGAACTCCCACTTAGACAGACATCTCTCTAGTCATCTAAGTGATTACGTGATCCAAATCAACTAAACCATGACCGATCATCACGTGAGATGGAGTAGTTTTCAATGGTGAACATCACTATGTTGATCATATCTACTATATGATTCACGCTCGACCTTTCGGTCTCCGTGTTCCGAGGCCATATCTGCATATGCTAGGCTCGTCAAGTATAACCTGAGTATTATGCGTGTGCAAAACTGGCTTGCACCCGTTGTAGATGGACGTAGAGCTTATCACACCCGATCATCATGTGGTGTCTGGGCACGACGAACTTTGGCAACGATGCATACTCAGGGAGAACACTTCTTGATAATTTTAGTGAGAGATCATCTTAAAATGCTACCGTCAAACAAAGCAAGATAAGATGCATAAAGGATAAACATCACATGCAATCAATATAAGTGATATGATATGGCCATCATTATCTTGTGCTTGTGATCTCCATCTCCGAAGCACCGTCGTGATCACCATTGTCACCGGCGCGACACCTTGATCTCCATCGTAGCATCGTTGTCGTTTACGCCATCTATTGCTACTACGACTATCGCTACCGCTTAGTGATAAAGTAAAGCAATTACAGGGCATTTGCATTTCATACAATAAAGCGACAACCATATGGCTCCTGCCAGTTGCCGATAACTTCGGTTACAAAACATGATCATCTCATACAATAAAATATAGCATCACGTCTTGACCATATCACATCACAACATGCCCTGCAAAAACAAGTTAGACGTCCTCTACTTTGTTGTTGCAAGTTTTACGTGGCTGCTACGGGCTGAGCAAGAACCGTTCTTACCTACGCATCAAAACCACAACGATAGTTCGTCAAGTTGGTGTTGTTTTAACCTTCGCAAGGACCGGGCGTAGCCACACTCGATTCAGCTAAAGTGAGAGAGACAGACACCCGCCAGCCACCTTTAAGCACGAGTACTCGTAACGGTGAAACCAGTCTCGCGTAAGCGTACGCGTATTGTCGGTCCGGGCCGCTTCATCTCACAATACCGCCGAACCAAAGTATGACATGCTGGTAAGCAATATGACTTGTATCGCCCACAACTCACTTGTGTTCTACTCGTGCATATAACATCAACGCATAAAACCTAGGCTCGGATGCCACTGTTGGGGAACGTAGTAATTTCAAAAAAATTCCTACGCACACGCAAGATCATGGTGATGGCATAGCAACGAGAGGGAGAGTGTTCGCCCACGCACCCTCGTGAGACCGAAAGCGAAGCGTTAGCACAACGCGTTGATGTAGTCGTCGTCTTCACGATCCGACCAATCCAAGCTCGAACGTCACGGGCCTCCGAGTTCAGACACGCTCAGCTCGATGACGTTCTCCGGCCTCCGATCCAGCCGAGCTCGGAGATGAGTTCCACAAGATGACGGCGTGGTAACGATGATGATGTTCTACCGGCGCAGGGCTTCGCCTAAACTCCGCGACGATATGACCGAGGTGAAATATGGTGAAGGGGGGCACCGCACACGGCTAAGGAACGATCCGTAGATCAACTTGTGTGTCTATGGGGTGTCCCCCTGCCCCCGTATATAAAAGAGCAAGGGGGGAGGCCGGCCGGCCCTTGGGGCGCGCCAAGGAGGGGGGAGTCCTCCTCCTAGTGGGAGTAGGACTCCCCTTTCCTAGTCCAACTAGGAAGGAGGAAGGGGGAAGGAAAGAGGGGAAGAGGGAGAGGGAAAGAGGGGCCGCGCCCCCCCTCCCTAGTCCAATTCGGACTCCCCTTGGGGGGGGCCACCTCCTGGGCTGCTGCCCTTTCTCTCCCCTCAGGCCCACTAAGGCCCAATACTTCCCCGGGGGGTTCCGGTAACCCCTCCGGCACACCGGTTTTCTCCGAAATCACCCGGAACTTTTCCGGTGTCCGAATATAGTCGTCCAATATATCAATCTTTATGTCTCAACCATTTCGAGACTTCTGGTCATGTCCGTGATCACATCCAGGACTCCGAACAAACTTCGGTACATCAAAACTTAACTGTCATCGTAACGTTAAGCGTGCGGACCCTACGGGTTTGAGAACTATGTAGACATGACCTAGAACCATTCTTGGTCAATAACCAATAGCGGGACCTGGATGCCCATATTGGTTCCTACATATTCTACGAAGATCTTTATCGGTCAAACCGCATAACAACATACGTTGTTCCTTTTGTCATCGTTATGTTACTTGCCCGAGATTTGATCGTCAGTATCCAATACCTAGTTCAATCTCGTTACCGGCAAGTCTCTTTACTCGTTCCGTAATACATCATCTCATAACTAACTTATTAGTTACAATGCTTGCAAGTCTTAGGTGATGAGTATTACCGAGAGGGCCCAGAGATACCTCTCCGACAATCGGAGTGACAAAACCTAATCTCGAATTATGCCAACCCAACATGTACCTTCGAAACACCAGAGAGCACCTTTATAATCACCCGATTACGTTGTGACATTTGGTAGCACACAAAGTGTTCTTCCGTAAACGGAGTTGCACAATCTCATAGTTGCGAGAACTTGTATAAGTCATGAAGAAAGCAATAGCAGTATACTAAACGATCAAGTGCTAGGCTAACGGAATGGGTCATGTCAGTCACATCATTCTCTAATGATGTGATCCCATTAATCAAATGACAACACATGTCTATGGTTAGCAAACATAACCATCTTTGATTAATGAGCTAGTCAAGTAGAGGCATACTAGTGACTATATGTTTGTCTATGTATTCACACATGTATCATGTTTCCGGTTAATACAATTCTAGCGTGAATAATAAACATTTATCATGATATGAGGAAATAAATAATAACTTTATTATTGCCTCTAGGGCATATTTCCTTCACTTACCACCAATGTCTTATTTTGATTCGGCGGTATTGTTGGATGAAGCGTCCCAGACCAACCTTACATGACCACATTCATGAGACCGGTTCCACCGACAGACATGCAACTAGTTTTGCATAAAGGTGGCTGGCAGGTGTCTGCTTCTCCAACTTTAGTTGAATCGAATTTGACTGCGGCCTGTCCTTGTTGAAGGTTAAAACAACAAACTTGATAAATCACCGTTGTGGTTTTGTGCCGTAGGTAAGAACGGTTCTTGCTAGAAGCCCATAGCAGCCACATAAAACTTGCAACAACAAAGTAGAGGACGTCTAACTTGTTTTTGCAGGGCATGTTGTGATGTGATGTAGTCAAGACATGATGTGATATACGTTGTTGTATGAGATGATCATGTTTTGTAAAATTTATCGGCAACTGGCAGGAGCCTTATGGTTGTCGCTTTATTTTACGAAATGCAAACGCCATGTAATTGCTTTACTTTATCACTAAGCGGTAGCGATATTTGTAGAAGCAATAGTTGGCGAGACGACAACGACGCTACGATGGAGATCAAGGTGTCAAGCCGGTGACGATGGAGATCATGATGTTGCTTTGGAGATGGAGATCAAAAGCACAATATGATAATGGCCATATCATGTCACATATCTTGATTGCATGTGATGTTTTATCTTTATGCATCTTATTTTTCTTAGTACGGCGGTAGCATTATAAGATGATCCCTTAACTAAATTTCAAGGTATAAATGTTCTCCCCGAGTATGCACCATTGCGAAAGTTCTTCGTGCTGAGACACCACGTGATGATCGGGTGAGATAGGCTCTACATTCAAATACAATGGGTGCAAGCCAGTTTTGCACATGCGGAATACTCGGGTTAAACTTGACGAGCCTAGCATGTACAAACATGGCCTCGGAACACTGGAGACCGAAAGGTCGAACGTGAATTATATAGTAGATATGATCAACATAAGATGTTCACCATTGATGACTATTCCATCTCATGTGATGATCGGACATGGTTTAGTTGATTTGGATCACGTTTTGTCAATCTAAGTGAGAGTTCTTAAGTAATATGATTAATTGAACTTAATTTATCATGAACTTAGTCCTGATAGTTTTTGCATATCTATGTTGTAGATCTATGGCTCGTGCTACCGTTCCTTTGAATTTTAATGCGTTCCTAGAGAAAGCTAAGTTGAAAGATGATGGTAGCAACTACACGGACTGGGTCCGTAACTTGAGGATCATCCTCATTGCTGCAAGAAGAATTATGTCCTTGATGCACCGCTAGGTGAAAGGCCTATTGTAGGAGCATATGCTGATGTTATGAACGTCTGGCAAGCTCGATCTGATGACTACTCGATAGTTCAGTGTGCCATGCTTTATGGCTTAGAATTAGGACTTCAACAACGTTTTAACGTCATGGACCATATGAGAAGTTCCAGGAGTTGAAGTTAATATTTCAAGCAAATGCCCGAGTTGAGAGATATGAAGTTTCCAACAAGTTCTATAGCTGCAAAATGGAGGAGAACGTTTATGTCGGTGAACACATACTCAAAATGTCTAAATATCATAATCACTTGACTCGGCTGGGAGTTAATCTTCCAGATGATTGTGTCATTGACAGAGTTCTTCAATCACTGCCACCAAGCTACAAAGGATTCGTGATGAACTATAATATGCAAGGGATGGAAAAGACTATTCCTGAGCTCTTCGCAATGCTCAAAGCTGCGGAGGTAGAAATCAAGAAGGAGCATCAAGTGTTGATGGTTAACAAGACCACTAGTTTCAAGAAAAAGGGTAAGGGAAAGAAGGGGAACTTCGAGAAGAATGGAAAGGAAGTTGCCACTCCCAGGAAGAAACCCAAACCTGGACCCAAGCTTGAAACTGAGTGCTTCTACTGCAAAGGGACTGGTCACTGGAAGCGGAATTGTGATGTCTACATGCAATTTTATCCTGGTAGACGTTGGGCCTCCAAGAGCAGAGTTTTGTAGGACAGTAGCAAATTTCCCTCAAGTGGATGACCTAAGGTTTATCAATCCATGGGAGGCGTGGGATGAAGATAGTCTCTCTCAAACAACCCTACGACCAAATAACAAAGAGTCTCTTGTGTCCCCAACACGCCCAATACAATGGTAAATTGTATAGGTGCACTTGTTCGGTGAAGAGATAGTGATACAAGCGTAGTATAAATGGTAGATATAGGTTTTTGTAATCTGAATTTATAAAAACAGCAAGGTAACTAATAACGAAAGTGAGAAAAAACAGTATTGCAATGCTTAGGAACAAGGCCTAGGGTTCATACTTTCACTGGTGCAAGTTCTCTCCACAATGATAACTTAATTGGATCATATAACAGTCCCTCAACATGCAACAAAGAGTCACTCCAAAGTCACTAATAGCGGAGAACAAACGAAGAGATTATTGTAGGGTACGAAACCACCTCAAAGTTATTCTTTCCGATCAATCCATTGGGCTATTCCTATAAGTGTCACAAATAGCCCTAGAGTTCGTAGTAAAATAACACCTTAAGACACACACCAACCAAAACCCTAATGTCACCTAGATACTCCAATGTCACCTCAAGTATCTGTGGGTTTGATTATACGATATGCATCACACAATCTCATATTCATCTATTCAAACCAACACAAAGAACTTCAAAGAGTGCCCCAAAGTTTCTACCGAAGAGTCAATACGAAAATGTGTGCCAACCCCTATGCATAAGTTCACAAGGTCACTGAACCCGCAAGGTGATCACCAAAACATACATCAAGTGGATCAATAGAACACCCCATTGTTACCACGGGTATCCCACGCAAGACATACATCAAGTGTTCTCAATCACCAAAACATACATCAAGTGGATCAATAGAACACCCCACTGTCACCACGGGTATTCCACGCAAGACATACATCAAGTGTTCTCAAATCCTTAAAGACTCAATCTGATAAGATAACTTCAAAGGGAAAACTCAATCCATTACAAGAAGGTAGAGGGGGGGAAACATCATAAGATCGAACTATAATAGCAAAGCTCGCGGTACATCAAGATCATGCCAAATCAAGAACATGAGAGAGAGAGAGAGAGAGAGATCAAACACATAACTACTGGTACATACCCTTGATACGTCTCCGTCGTATCTATAATTTTTGATTGTTCCATGCCAATATTCTTCAACTTTCATATACTTTTGGCAACTTTTTATACTATTTTTGGGACTAACATATTGATCCAAAGGCTCGGTGCAAGTTCCTCGTCATTGCATGTTTTTGTTTCGCAGAAACCCAATATCAAACGGAGTCCAAACGGGATAAAAACGGACGGAGAATTATTTTGGAATATTTGTGATTTTTGGGAGGAAGAATCAACGCGACCACGGTGTCCGGGGTGGACACGAGACAGGGGGGCGCGCCCTCCCCCTGGACGCGCCCTGGGCTCTCATGGGCCACCTGTAAGGCGGTTGACGCTCTTCTTTTGGCACAAGAAAGCTAATTTTACGAGGAAAATCTAGGCGAAAGATTCACCCCAATCGGAGTTACGGATCTCCAAATATAAAGGAAATGGTGAAGGGGTAGAATCTGAGAACGCGGAAACAGAGAGATAGATCCAATCTCGGAGAGGATCTCGCCCCTCCCAAGCCATGGGAGCCAAGGACCAGAGGGGAAACCCTTCTCCCATCTAGGGAGAAGGTCAAGGAAGAAGAAGAAGAAGAAGAAGAAGAAGAAGAAGAAGAAGGGGGCTCTCTCCCCCTTGCTTCCGGTGGCGCCGGAACGCCGCCGGGGGCCATCATCATCACCGCGATCTTCACCAACACCGCCGTCATCGTCACCAACATCTCCATCACCTTCCCCCCTCTATCTACAACGGTCCACTCTCCTGCAACCCGCTGTACCCTCTACTTGAACATGGTACTTTATGCTTCATATTATTTTCCAATGATGTGTTGCCATCCTATGATGTCTGAGTAGATTTTCGTTGTCCTATTGGTGGTTGATGAATTGCTATGATTGATTTAATTTGCTTGTGGTTATGTTGCTGTCCTTTGGTGCCCATCATATGAGCGCGCGTGTGGATCACACCATAGGGTTAGTTGTATGTTGAGAGGACTATGTATTGGAGGGCTAGAGTGACAGAAGTTTCAACCTAGCATAGAAATTGATGCATACGGGATTGAAGGGGGACCAATTTATCTTAGTGCTATGGTTGGGTTTTACCTTAATGAACGTTAGTAGTTGCGGATGCTTGCTAATAGTTCCAATCATAAGTGCATAGAATTCCAAATAAGGGATGACATGCTAGCAGTGGCCTCTCCCACATAAAACTTGCTATCGGTCTAGTAAAGTAGTGAATTGCTTAGGGACAATTCCACAACTCCTACCATCACTTTTCCACACTCGCTATATTTACTTTATTGCATCTTTATATAAACAGCCCCTACTTCTTATTTACGTATTCTTTATTATCTTGCAAACCTATCCTATCACACCTACAAAGTACTTCTAGTTTCATACTTGTTCTAGGTAAAGCAAACATCAAGCGTGCGTAGAGTTGTATCGGTGGTCGATAGGACTTGAGAGAGTATTTGTTCTACCTTTAGCTCCTTGTTGGGTTCGACACTCTTACTTATCGAAAGAGGCTACAACTATCCCGTATACTTGCAGGTCATCAAGACCTTTTTCTGGCGCCGTTGCCGGGGAGTCATAGCGTGGGGTGAATATTCTCGTGTGTGCTTGTTTGCTTTATCACTATGTAATTTTTATTTGCTGTGCTAAGTTGTTCTCTATCTTTAGTTATGGATATCGAACACAAAATACCAAAAAAAATAGGTGTACTTGCTACTCATGAGGATGGGGTAACTTCTAAAACCCTCGATTCTCATTATGCGAGAGATATTATATACTACTTTGATAATCCTGAGAAAACCCCATTCAACTTTATAATGGGAGACACGTTGGATCAACGTGAATACTTTAGGGATTATCGCTCGACACAAAAGGGGAAACTATTATGGGATCAATTTATTATGTTGCGTTGGTATGCCTGGGCTCTATGCTTGAGATATGATATTACTTGTTGCTCTAGGATGAACGCTCCACACCTTCCCTTTTCATGCAAATTTAATGATAATGAAACCTTAGCTTCTTATGCTAATGGTATATATGATTAGGAACAAATAGAAGAATTTGTTGCTTTTAAGGCTGCTGATGAAATTGAATCTTTGTTTGAAAAGTATGAAGCTTTAGATGATGATGTTTATAGGCCTGAAAATCTTGCTATACTTAGATATTGCTATGCAAATTATGAATACAATTACTATATTAATGCATTTATGAAGAAATTCTCCGCTATCCAAGAAGAGACTAATATTTTGCAGGAAGCTATGGAAGAAGAAATTGATGAAATTGTGAGCTCATTGGATGAAAAAGATGATGAGGAGAGCGAAGAACAAAAGGAGGAAGAGCGGATTAGCTACCCGTGCCCACCTTTTAATGAGAGTAACCCTCCAACTCATACATTGTTTAATTCCCCTTCATGCTTACCGAAGGATGATTGCTATGATCCCTTGAATTTGTTTGAAATATCCCTTTTTGATGATGCTTGCTATGCTTGTGGCCAAGATACCAATATGAATTATGCTTATGTAGATGAACTTGCTATAGTTCCTTATGTTAAACATGAAATTTTTGCTATTGCACCCACGCATGATAGTCCTATTATTTATTTGAATTCTCCCGACTACACTATATCGGAGAAGTTTGCGCTTAGTAAGGATTATATTGATGGGTTGCCTTTTACCATTGCACATGATGATTTTGATGAATATAATATGCATGTAATTGCTGCTCCTACTTGCAATTATTATGAGAGAGGAACTATATCTCCGCCTCTCTATGTTTCCAATACGATAGAATTGCAAGAAACTGTTTATACTATGCATTGGCCTTTACTTGGTGTGCATGAATTGTTCTTTTATGACATGCTGATGCATAGGAAGAGAGTTAGACTTCGTTGTTGCATGATATATGTTACCTTGTGCTCACTACTAAATTACAAATCATTGTTAATTAAAATTGGCTTTGATATACCTTGGGATCCGGATGGATTCATTACTTGAGCACTAAATGCATAGCTTAATGGCTTTAAAGAAAGCACTGCCAGAGAGACAACCCGGAAGTTTTAGAGAGTCATTTATTTCTGTTGAGTGCTTTTATATAGTTTAAAAACAAAAAATAAAGAGGGGAACCCAAAACTTTTCAAAAAGGAAAGTGAAAGTGAGAGAGACAAGCATTGTTGAAGTGGGAGCTAGCCTTGAACTTTGTTCATGCTCACGGAAATTTTGTGAATCTTGATTACAGCAACTTTCCATCAAAAAGAATTATCTCCTTGTATAATTCCATTGTATTATAAAAATAATGTGCCAAGGTTTGCCTTTAGGATGTTTACAATGCTTGTTGGTTTGTATGGTGCAGGACAGAAACTTTGGCTGTAGTGCGCGATTTTACATTTTTAACTGGAACGTCAAATGGTTCTGATTCCTTTTGCACTGTCTTTATATACAACTTGTTTATGTTTACTAATTTTGGTAGAAGTTTTGGGGTACCATAAGTATGGTGGATGTTCAGATTGCTACAGAATGTTCTGTTTTTGACAGATTCTGTTTTTGATGCATAGTTTGCTTGTTTTGATGAATCTATCAATTTATATCAGTGGATTAAGCCATGGAAAAGTTATATTACAGTAGATAATGCAAAAACAAAATATGAATTGGTTTGAAACAGTACTTAGAGTGGTGATTTGCTTTATTATACTAACGGATCTTACCGAGTTTTCTGTTGAAGTTTTGTGTGGATGTAGTGTCTAATCGAGGATGTCTCGATACGAGGAAAAGGAAGAGAGGCAAGAGCTCAAGCTTGGGGATGCCCGAGGCACCCCAAGTAAATATTCAAGGAGACTCAAGGGTCTAAGCTTGGGGATGCCCCGGAAGGCATCCCCTCTTTCTTCAACAAGTATCGGTATGTTTTTGAATTCGTTTCGTTCATGCATTATGTGCAAGTCTTGGAGCGTCTTTTGCATTTAGTTTTCATTTTTCTTTTATGCACCATGCTGGTATGAGATAGTACTTGATTGATTTATAGAATGCTCTTTGCACTTCACTTATATCTTTTGAGTATGGATTTATAGAATGCTTCGTGTGCTTCACTTATATCATTTGAAGTTTGGATTGCCTGTTTCTCTTCACATAGAAAACCGCCATTTGTAGAATGCTCTTTTGCTTCACTTATATTTGTTATAGCATGGGCATATCTTTTGTAGAAAGAATTAAACTCTCTTTCTTCACTTATATCTTTTTAGAGAGATGATAGGAATTGGTCATTCACATGGTTAGTCATAAAATCCTACATAAACTTGTAGATCGCTGAATATGATATGTTTGATTCCTTGTAATAGTTTTGCGATATAAAGGTGGTGATATTAGAGTTATGCTAGTGGGTGGTTGTGGATTAGTAGAAATACTTGTGTTGAGGTTTGTGATTCCCGTAGCATGCACGTATGGTGAACCGCTTTGTGATGAAGTTGGAGCACAATTTTATTTATTGATTGTCTTCCTTATGAGTGGCGGTCGGGGATGAGCGATGGTCTTTTCCTACCAATCTATCCCCCTAGGAGCATGCGCGTAGTACTTTTTTTTCAATGGCTTGTAGATTTTTGCAATAAGTATGTGAGTTCTTTATGACTAATGTTGAGTCCATGGATTATACGCACTCTCACCCTTCCATTATTGTTAGCCTCTTCGATACCGTGCATTGCCCTTTCTCACCTCGAGAGTTGGTGCAAACTTCACCGGTGCATCCAAACCCCGTGATACGATACGCTCTATCACACAAAAGCTTCCTTATATCTTCCTCAAAGCAGCCACCATACCTACCTATCATGGCATTTCCATAGCCATTCCGAGATATATTGCCATGCAACTTTCATCATCATCATATACATGATTTGAGCATTCATTGTCATATTGCTTTGCAAGATCGTAAGATAGCTAGCATGATGTTTTCATGGCTTGTCCATTTTTTATGTCATTGCTACGCTAGATCATTGCACATCCCGGTACACCGCCGGAGGCATTCATATAGAGTCATATATTTGTTCTAGATATTGAGTTATAAGTAAATAAAAGTGTGATAATCATCATTATTAGAGCATTGCCCCAGTGAGGAAAGGATGAAGGAGACTATGATTCCCCCATAAGTCGGGATGAGACTCCGGACTTTATGAAAAATAAAAGAGGCCAAAGAAGCCCAAATAAAAAAAGAGGCCAAAGAAGCCCACCAAAAAGAAAGAAAAAATGAAAAAAAAATGAAAAAGAAAATAAAAAAATGAGAGAAAAAGAGAGAAGGGGTAATGTTACTATCCTTTTACCACACTTGTGCTTCAAAGTAGCACCATGTTCTTCATAGAGAGAGCCTCCTATGCTTTCACTTTCATATACTAGTGGGAATTTTCATTATAGAACTTGGCTTGTATATTCCGATGATGGGCTTCCTCAAATGCCCGACGTCTTCATGAGCAAGCAAGTTGGATGCACACCCACTTAGTTTTCAGTTTGAGCTTTCATACACTTATAGCACTAGTGCATCCGTTGCATGGCAATCCCTACTCACTCACATTAATTTCTATTGATGGGCATCTCCATAGCCCGTTGATACGCCTAATTGATGTGAGACTTTCTCCCTTTTTGTCTTCTCCACATAACCTCCACCATCATATTCTATTCCACCTATAGTGCTATATCCATGGCCCATGCTCATGTATTGCGTGAAAGTTGAAAAAGTTTGAGATTATTAAAGTATGAAACAATTGCTTGGCTTGTCATCGGGGTTGTGCATGATTAAATACTTTGTGTGATGAAGATAGAGAAACAGCCAAACTATATGATTTTGTAGGGATAACTTTCTTTGGCCATGTTGTTTTGAAAAGACATGATTGCTTTATTGGTACGCTCGAAGTATTATTGTTTTTATGTCAAATGATAGACTATTGCTTTGAATCACTCGTGTCTTAATATTCATGCCATGATTAGACATATGATCAAGATTATGCTAGGTAGCATTCCACATCAAAAATTATCTCTTTATCATTTACCTACTCGAGGACGAGCAGGAATTAAGCTTGGGGATACTGATACGTCTCCGTCGTATCTATAATTTTTGATTGTTCCATGCCAATATTCTTCAACTTTCATATACTTTTGGCAACTTTTTATACTATTTTTGGGACTAACATATTGATCCAGTGCCAGTGCCAGTTCATGTCTATTGCATGTTTTTTGTTTCGCAGAAATCCAATATCAAACGGAGTTCAAACGGATAAAAACGGACGAAGAATTATTTTGGAATATTTGTGATTTTTGGGAGGAAGAATCAACGCGAAACGGTGTCCGGGGTGGCCACGAGACAGGGGGGCGCGCCCTCCCCCCTAGGCACGCCCTGGGCTCTTGTGGGCCACCTGTAAGGTAGTTGACGCTCTTCTTTTGGCACAAGAAAGCTAATTTTACGAGAAAAATCTGGGCGAAAGATTCACCCCAATCGGAGTTACGGATCTCCAGATATAAAGAAAACGGTGAAGGGGTAGAATCTGAGAACGCAGAAACAGAAAGATAGATCCAATCTCGGAGGGAATCTCGCCCCTCCCAAGCCATGGGAGCCAAGGACCAGAGAGGAAACCCTTCTCCCATCTAGGGAGAAGGTCAAGGAAGAAGAAGAAGAAGAAGAAGGGGGCTCTCTCCCCCTTGCTTCCGGTGGCGCCGGAACGCCGCCGGGGGCCATCATCATCACCGCGATCTTCACCAACACCGCCATCATCTTCACCAACATCTCCATCACCTTCCCCCCTCTATCTACAGCGGTCCACTCTCCCGCAACCCGCTGTACCCTCTACTTGAACATGGTACTTTATGCTTCATATTATTTTCCAATGATGTGTTGCCATCCTATGATGTCTCGGTAGATTTTCGTTGTCCTATTGGTGGTTGATGAATTGCTATGATTGATTTAATTTGCTTGTGGTTATGTTGTTGTCCTTTGGTGCCCATCATATGAGCGCGCGCGTGGATCACACCATAGGGTTAGTTGTATGTTGAGAGGACTATGTATTGGAGGGCTAGAGTGACAGAAGCTTCAACCTAGCATAGAAATTGATGCATACGGGATTGAAGGGGGACCAATTTATATTAGTGCTATGGTTGGGTTTTACCTTAATGAACATTAGTCGTTGTGGATGCTTGCTAATAGTTCCAATCATAAGTGCATAGAATTCCAAGTAAGGGATGACATGCTAGCAATGGCCTCTCCCACATAAAACTTTCTATCGGTCTAGTAAAGTATTGAATTGCTTAGGGACAATTCCACAACTCCTACCACCACTTTTCCACACTCGCTATATTTACTTTATTGCATATTTATCTAAACAGCCCCTACTTTTTATTTATGTGTTCTTTATTATCTTACAAACCTATCCTATCACACCTACAAAGTACTTCTAGTTTCATACTTGTTCTAGGTAAAGCGAACATCAAGCGTGCGTAGAGTTGTATCGGTGGTCGATAGGACTTGAGAGAGTATTTGTTCTACCTTTAGCTCCTCGTTGGGTTCAACACTCTTACTTATTGAAAGAGGCTACAACTATCTCGTATACTTGCGGGTCATCAACCCTCAGCCCCGAGGGTGAACTACTCCCTCCTTGTCATGGAGAGCACCGGGATGATGAAGATGGCCACCGGTTATGATTCCCCCCTCCGGCAGGGTGCTAGAATAGGGTCTCGATTGGTTTTTGGTTTCTACAGAGGCTTGCGGCAGCGGAACTCCCGATCTAGGTTCTGTTCTGGAAGTTTGGGGATATATAAGAGGTGTTGGCGTTGGGAACAAGTCAGGTGGGTCCACGAGGCAGCCACGAGATAGGGGGCACGCCCTCCACCCTCGTGGTGGCTTCGGGACTCTTTTGGTCCATCTCCGACGCTCCGTGGGCTTCTTCTGGTCCGAAAATAATCTTCATAAATTTTCAGGTCAATTGGACTCCGTTTGAAATTCCTTTTGTGCGAAACTCAGAAACAAGGAAAAAACAAAAACTGGCACTGGGCTCTAGGTTAATAGGTTAGTCCCAAAAACCATATAAAATAGCATATAAATGCATATAAAACATCCTAGATGGATAATATAATAGCATGGAACAATAAAAAGTTGTAGATATGTTTGAGACGTATCAAGCATCCCCAAGCTTAGTTCCTGCTCGTCCTCGAGTAGGTAAATGATAAAAACATAATTTTTGATGTGGAATGCTACCTAACATATTTATCAATGTAGTCTTCTTTATTGTGGCAAGAATACTCAGATCCATAAGATTCAAAACAAAAGTTTAATGTTGACATAAAAACAATAATACTTCACTAACAAGGCAATTGTGTCTTCTTAAAATAACATGGACAAAAAAAGATTATCCCTACAAAATCATGTAGTCTGGCTATGCACCATCTTCATCACACAAAATATTCAAATCATGCACAACTCGAGTTTCAGCCAAGCAATTGTTTCATACTTTAGTATTCTCAAACTTTTTCAACTTTCACGCAATACATGAGCGTGAGTCATGGACATAGCACTATAGGTGGTTGTGGAGAAGACAAAAAAGAAGGAGATAGTCTCACATCAACTAGGCGTATCAACGGGCTATGGAGATGCCCATCAATAGATATCAATGTGAGTGAGTAGGGATTGCCATGCAACGTATGCACTAGAGCTATAAGTTTATAAAAGCTCAAAAAGAAACTAAGTGGGTGTGCATCCAACTTTCTTGCTCACAAAGACCTAGGGCAATTTGAGGGAGCCATCATTGGAATATACAAGGCAAGTTCTATAATGAAAATATCCCACTAGTATATGAAAGTGACAACATAGGAGACTCTCTATCATGAAGATCATGGTGCTACTTTGAAGCACAAATTTGGTAAAAGGACAGTAGCATTGCCCCTTCTCTTTTTTTCTCTCATTTTTTTTGTTTTTCTGGGCCTTTTATATTTTTTTGGCCTCTTTATTTTATTTTATTTTTATGTTTCGTCCGGAGTCTCATCCCAACTTGTGGGGGAATCATAGTCCCCATCATCCTTTCCTCACTGGGACAGTGCCCTAATAATGAAGATCATCACACTTTTATTTACTTACAACTCAAGAATTAGAACTCGATACTTAGAACAAAATATGTCTCTATATGATTGCCTCCGGCGGTGTCCCGAGATGTGCAATGAATCAAGAGTGACATGTATGAAAGAATTATGAGATATTGCTTTGCCACAAATATGATGTCAACTACATGATCATGCAAAGCAATATGACAATGACGAAGCGTGTCATAATAAATGGAACAGTGAAAAGTTGCTTGGCAATATATCTCGGAATGACTATGGAAATGCCATAATAGGTAGGTATGGCGGTTGTTTTGAGGAAGGTATATGGTGGGTGCACTAGTAGAAAATAGGGCATACGTCCGGGACAGATAAGCCCATTAGTCCCGATTGGCTCAAGAACCGGTACCAATGGCCCCATTGGTACCGGTTCGTGAGGCTAGGGGCCTGCCGGGCCTCGTGGGGCCATTGGTCCCGGTTCGTCTGGCCCCTTTGGTCCCGGTTGGCGGCACAAACTGGGACCAATAGGCCCCGCTCCTGGCCCAACACCACTGGTACCGGTTTGTCGCCTGAACCAGTACCAAAGCGTCATCTTTCGGGCTGGGTCAGCCCACAAACCGGTACCAATCCTGCCAGGGGAGAGGGATTTTGTGTGTAAAACATTAAAAGCAAAAAAGAATTTTCATAAAATAAATAAAAAAGCAAAAAAAGAAAAGAAAATAAATAAGTAGAAACAAAATAAAATAAATAATTAGAAACAGAAAAAACGTTAATAAATAAGTAGAAACAAAATAAACTTCAATAATGTAAAATAAATAAACTATAATAAAATATAAAACCTCTAGTATTATTGAAACTAAAATTATATCTCGAATGCTTTTTGTAACAGACGAGTTTCCGTATGAAACCCTGATATCTCGAATGTTGCATTTTGAACACACAAGAAGTCCGGAGTTGTAATAAGTTATCTTACATTCTTAAAAAGATGATCCCCACTACTAGCAATTCTCTCTACATGCACACTATCCACATCATCGTGATGCCACATCAGCGTTCAGTTTTCAATCCACCAATCAGTCTCTAGCCCCTCTCGGTCTCTTTCCCTGGCCTATCCACCTCATCGGTCCATCCAAATCAGCAACTTCACATGCATGCAGATCAACAACTCTCCACATGCACGACGACATGCGTTTTGTTTCCAGCCGTAAACACCAATTAACTAATCTGTAACGTGCAGCCTTCAATGTGAGTAAATCAATATGTTTTGTTTGCCTCTTCGTCTGATGGTGCCTTCCATCTACCATCCACCAATAAAAATCTACAACCATGTCTTCCTGATTCTTCACCTTCCTTCTTTATTCGTGAGACACTTCATATTGCGATGCCGCTGGTCAAAGCCTTCTCTGGTTGCCTTCACCACAAATCTGCAGGCTTGAAGCGCAATTCGGATTCCACGCCTTCTCTGGTTGCCACGATCCGAATATAGTGCACTGATGCCCATCGACCAGGCTGGGTGTCAATCAGTTCTGCAAACGTAGCAGCGGGGCTTGGCACCACGATTCGGAGACATCGATCGTTGACTCAACTCACTAAGCCAGCGAAGGTAAGCCAAAAAATCAATCAAGTTCTTTATCAAAAAATTAGACTCCAAACCAGCAAATCATAGTTCAGATTAGTTTTGGATTGATTTGTTTGGTCATTCGGTTTATCTGATCAGACCATACAGATGATGTAATATTAGCAAAGCTCTACTTATATTATATAATGCACAAAAAGGGAGGGAAGATGTCCAACCGCACTTAACAGCGGGGGCATCACTGTTGGAATTTGCTAGTGAGCTTTTGGCACAAAGCCCAACTAAAATTTTGAAATTCTCTTGGCCCATTCATGCATACATGTGAGTGGAGTGAGTGAGGCTAAAGTTTAGTCCCACCTCATAAGTTGAGAGAGAGTTGCACCTCTTTATAAGGTGAGCTCTCCTACCACTTGTGTGACCATGAGCGGGTTGCGGGATTGAGCCGAACCGAGGACAGAGCTATGCACGTTGTCTATATTTTTGCTGCTCAGGAAAAATTAATGAGTCATTAATTAATAATTAATGGACGCATTAATTACTGAATCGTTTCCGGTTCTTTTGGATCGTGACGACTCGGACGTGGGGTTTACTCCCACGACCTACTCGGCCCGCACTATATAGTCAGGCAGACGTCTACCCTAGCCGCCGCCGTTTTTCGTATGGTTTCTCACCACCGTACCAGACCATTGCGTCGCCAAGCAAGTCTTCTCCATCCCTCCTTTCGGCGTGCACCGGAGAAGGGACAAGAGCCTCCGGAACCCGCCTCGTGATCCTCAGACGGGAGAAGGGCGATCGAGTTCTTGGGGAGCGACTTTTCGCGTGTTGTTGGCGACGACGACTTGACGATGACTTCTTCCCCGACCTTGGCAACCTCATCCTCGACGACACGGGCGACATGGGCGACAATGTCAACGCCGGCGGTGCTGCTCCCACTGCACCGTATGTGATTCTATCTTTCCTGTTTGAGATCGTGGTAGAATTCATGTTTCTAGTATGTGCCCTAGATGTGATCTGTACATCTACTATGCTAGTTCGCATGATTAGTTCAATCTCTGCTACTGTAGTCATGATTTATCTTCTGTTAATTCGAATTAAATCTCGTAGTAATTTGCTCATATTTCCATCAATCCAAAAACCTGATTATAGGCAATTTACTCCGAGTGGTTTTGTTCTTGTCTGAAGCCGCTTTGCCTTTAAGGGGCGCAATATAAGAGGTGGCGACGAGAGCAGTCTCTGGTTTCGCACCATGGGCTGCTATGATGCCACTAAGGGCAAGCCCGAGGCGATCTTAATCCGCACAGTGGAAGCTTTTGAGAAGATCGATACTCTCTTTAAAGGCGCTCTTCTGGGTGTTCTTGATGATTTCACTGTGGATTCATATATGTCGTTCGACAATGACAAGGACATGTGGGCTGCGCTCGAGGCCAAGTTTGGTGCCTCGGACGCCGGTAGCGAGTTGTACGTCATGGAGCAATTCTATGACTACACGATGACCGATGAGCGCTGTGTAGACAGGAGCTCATGAGATACGATCGCTTCAAAAAGAATTTGAGCACTTCAAGTGTGTGTTGCGGACAAATTTGTTGCGGAGGCATTATTGCCAAGCTTCCACCTTCGTGGAACAATTTTGCTACTTCCACAAACACAAGAGACAGGAGTTTTCCGTTGCGGATCTCATTGGTACTCTTGATGTTGAAGAGAAGGCGAGAGCAAAGAACACACGTGCTCGAGTTGCCGAGGGAGCTTCTAGTGCCCACATGGTACAGAAGAAGAACTTCCAGCCCAATAAGTTCAAAAACAACAAGAACAAAACTCAGGGGAAAGGCAAGTTTGATACAAAGAACAAGCCATCACATTCTACCAACTTCAAGAAGAATTCTCATAAGAAGGGGAAGGGACTTTGCCATGTCTGCGGTGATCCTAATCACTGGGCTCCGAAGTGTCCTAACCGCTTTGAGGAGCGCGGACATGAGAAGGGCGGCAAGTCCGCTAATGTTTGTCATCGGTGATACTGATATGAAGGAATCAGGATACGGTATTTTTCCTACCATCCTTTCAGTATTTCAATCCCCTGATTGGTTAATTGACATCGGTGCCAATGTACATGTTTGTGCTGACGCCTCCATGTTTTCTTCTTACCGGGCCACAGGGACTTCTCCCGTGCTGATGGGGAACGGGTCACATGCCATCGTTCGAGGTGTTGGTACGGTCAATCTGAAGTTTACTTTGGGGAAGACCGTGCGTCTGAAGAACATTCATCATGTGCCGTCCATCAATAAAAATCTCGTTAGCGGTTCCCGTTTATGTCGAGATGGTTTTAAGTTGGTTTTTGAGTCCAATAAAGTTGTAATTTCCAAGTGTGGACAATTTATTGGAAAAGGCTATGAGTGCGGAGGCTTGTTCCGCCTATCTTTGTCAGATATTTGCACTAAAGTTATTAATAATGTTTGCCACAATAATGAGTCAGATATTTGGCATTCACGACTTTGTCATATTAACTTTGGTTGCATGACCTGGCTAGCCAATATGAATTTAATTCCGAAAATCTCTATTGTCAAAGGCTCTAAGTGCCAAGTATGTGTGCAAGCTAAACAACCTCGCAAGTCCCATAAGACTGCAGAGGCAAGAGACTTGGCGCCACTAGAGCTTATACATTCTGATCTCTGTGAGATGAATGGCGTGTTGACAAAAGGTGGAAAGAGATACTTCATCACGTTGATTGATGACTCCACTAGATATTGTTATGTGTATCTTCTGAAATCAAAAGATGAGGCTTTAACTTTCTTCAAAAACTATAAAGCTGAGGCAAAGAACCAACTTGATCGAAAAATTAAACAGCTTAGGTCCGATCGTGGTGGAGAGTATTTTTTCAATGAATTTGATCTGTTTTGTGCGGAACATGGTATGATCCATGAGAGGACGCCTCCCTACTCACCTCAGTCTAATGGGGTGGCCGAAAGAAAGAATCGAACTCTAACTGATTTGGTTAACGCCATGTTAGACACATCGGTCTTTCCAAGGAATGGTGGGGGAGGCGCTAATGACCGCGTGTCATGTCCTAAACTGAGTTCCCACAAAGCATAAGACCATGACTCCATTTGAGGAATGGGAAAGGAAAAGGTTGAAACTCTCTTACCTACGTTCTTGGGGTTGTTTGGCGAAAGTCAATATACCAATTCCCAAGAAGCGCAAGCTTGGACCAAAAACCGTGGATTGTGTTCTTCTGGGCTATGCTTTTCATAGCATTGGCTATAGATTTTTGATAATAAAATCTGAGGTATCCACATGCATGTTGGTACGATTATGGAGTCTAATGATGCAACTTTCTTTGAGGACATATTTCCTATGAAGGATATGTCAAGTTCATCAAATCAGGAGATACCTACTTCATCTAGTGAGGAACTCACTGTAATTCCTGAACCCACCATTGCGATGGAACACGTTGAGAATCCTGTTGAGGGTGACAATGAAACTCCTGTAAGGAGTAAGAGACAGAGGACTGCAAAGTCCTTTGGTGATGATTTCATTGTGTACCTTGTGGATGACACACCAGGACTATTTCAAGCCTATGCATCTCCCGATGCCGACTCTTCGGAAGGAAGCTGTTAGATGCGAGATGGATTCCATCTTAGCTAACGGGACTGGGAGATCACCGACCGTCCTTATGGGTGCAAACCAGAGGGATGTAAGTGGGTGTTCAAGAAGAAGCTTAGACCTGATGGTATGATTGAAAAGTACAAGACACGGCTTGTGGCTAAGGGTTATACCTAGAAAAAGGTGAAGACTTCTTCGATACTTACTCACCTGTGGCTAGACTGAGCACAATTCGGGTGCTACTATCACTGGCTGCCTCACATGGTCTTCTCGTTCATCAAATGGATGTTAAGACGGCTTTCCTCAATGGAGAGTTGAAGGAGGAAATTTATATGGATCAGCCAGATGGTTTTGTAGTACCTGGTCAGGAAGGAAAGGTGTGCAAGTTATTAAAGTCTTTATATGGCCTTAAACAAGCTCCTAAGGAGTGGCATGAGAAGTTCGAAAGAACATTAACTGCCGCCGGCTTTGTAGTAAATGATGGTGACAAGTGTGTGTACTATCGCCATGGTGGGGGCGAAGGAGTTATTCTTTGTCTGTATGTCGACGACATATTGATCTTTGGAACCAAACTTGATTTAATCAAGGAGGTTAAGGATTTCTTATATCGTTGTTTTGAGATGAAGGATCTAGGAGTAGCTGATGTTATCTTAAATATCAAGCTGTTGAGAGATGAGAATGGTGGGATCACACTGCTTCAGTCTCACTATGTGGAAAAGGTCTTGAGTCGTTTTGGGTATACCGACTGCACGCCTTCTCCAACTCCATATGATGCTAGTGTGTTGCTTCGAAAGAATCGACGGATTGCTAGAGATCAACTGAGGTATTCTCAGATTATTGGCTCGCTTATGTATTTGGCGAGTGCCACGAGGCCTGACATCTCTTTTGCTGTGAGCAAGCTGAGTCGGTTTGTGTCAAAGCGGGAGATGATCATTGGCGTGCGCTTGAGAGAGTTATGCGCTACTTGAAGGGCATCATGCGAGCTATGGGATTCACTACACCGGTATCCAAGGGTACTAGAGGGTTATAGTGACTCGAATCGGATATCGATCTTTGATGAGATTAAGGCCACAAGTGGTTATGTTTTTACACTTGGTGGTGGCGCTGTTTCCTGGAAGTCTTGCAAGCAGACCATCTTAACGAGGTCAACTATAGAAGCAGAACTCACAGCATTAGACATTGCCACTGTTGAAGCGGAGTGGCTTCGTGAGCTATTGATGTGCTTACCTATGGTTGAAAAACCAATACCCCCTATCCTGATGAACTGTGATAATCAAACTTTGATCGTCAAGATAAACAGTTCTAAGGACAATATGAAGTCCTCAAGGCATGTGAAGAGGAGATTAAAATCTGTCAGGAAACTGAGGAACTCCGGAGTTATTACATTGGATTATATCCAAATGTCGAAAAACTTGGCAGATCCCTTCACGAAGGGTCTATCACGTAATGTGATAGATAATGCATCGATGGAGATGGGTTTGAGACCCACCGCATGAGTTGTCCATAGTGGTAACCCACTCTACGTGATCGGAGATCCCGTGAAGTAGAAGTGGGAGACAAGTTATTGGTCAGCTGAGAGGAGAGTATCCTTATTTTAATTATCCCACTCCATGAAGATGCAGTACTCTCCTGATCTGCATGGCATGTTGATATCTATCTTAATGTGTTCCAAGTGGCTTATTTGAGTAAGCAGAGATGTTGTCCTGCAGAGCACCTCCTGAGGAACACACCTATATGAATTTGACTTATTAACGTCGCGCAGATGTGAGAAGTGGGTGCTCTCTAATAAATTCATGAAAGGCCACGAGTACGACGTATCGCTCCACCATGGGAAGCCTTGCGGCAGCCAGTGTCGGTCAAGAATTTGTGTGAAACTAGTCTCGCAGAAAACTTGTAGTTCAAGGCATAGTCCACTATTCAAGTTGTGATCTAGTGTAGCATAAATCTCTAAGTGGAAGTTCAACTTCACAGTCTCCACTAAGTACCGGTATATAAATAATATTTTGGAACCAAATGGTGAAATGTGCCAATGAGACTTTGTGGGGGATTGTTGGAATTTGCTAGTGGGCTTTTGGCCCCAAGCCCAACTAAAATTCTGAAATTCTCTTGGCCCATTCATGCACACATGTGAGTGGAGTGAGTGAGGCTAAAGTTTAGTCCCACCTCATAAGTTGAGAGAGAGTTGCACCTCTTTATAAGGTGAGCTCTCCTATCACTTGTATGAGCATGAGAAGAGGATACCTACATGCGCGCTCCTCCTCCTCGCATCGCCTCGTCACGACGCGTCGCGCCGCGGGTTGCGGGATTGAGCCGAGCCGAGGACAGAGCTATGCACGTTGTCTATATTTTTGCTGCTCGGGAAAAATTAATGAGTCATTAATTAATAATTAACGGACGCGTTAATCACTAAACCGTTTCCAGTTCTTTTGGATCGTGACGAGTCGGACGTGGGCTTTACTCCCACGACCTACTCGGCCCGAAATATATAGTCAGGCAGACGTCTACCCTAGCCGCCGCCGTTTTTCGTATGGTTTCTCACCATCGTTCCAGACCATTGCGCCGCCAAGCAAGTCTTCTCCATCCCTCCTTTTGGCGTGCACCGGAGAAGGGACAAGAGCCTCCGAACCCGCCTCGTGATACTATACGGAGAGGGCGTCGGGTTTTGGAGCGCGACTTTCATGCGATCGCACGGCAATGACGACTTAAGAACGACGACTTCTTCCCCGACCTCGGCAATCTCATCCTCGATGACATGGGCGACAACATCAACGCCGGCGGTGCTGCTCCCGCTGCACCGTATGTGATTCTATCTTTCCTGTTTGAGATCGTGGTAGAATTCATATTTGTAGTATGTGCCCTAGATGTGATCTGTTCATCTACTATGCTAGTTCGCATGATTACTTCAATCTCTGCTACTGTATTTATGATTCATCTTCTGTTAATTCGGATTAAATCTCGTAGTAATTTACTCATATTTCCAACAATTACAGGGAGGCCACGGTTGCACGCACAGTCGTCCAGGACGTGCACTGCAGCTCTCAGGTCTGCGGGGAGATCAATTTATCTATACTACTATTAAAAGAGCAAACATAATCTCCCCTAAAGCCACACAACAAACTGTACCCAAGATAACCCGGACCTTTGGATCAAATCAACTTAAACAGATCCTACTGTCCTTGTTGTATTAATAGTCTATCGACTAAATCAACGTCTCAGATCAAATGTTCTGCCCAGCAGACGCCAATTGCCGTAGCGCTCCGCGTCTCCCAAATCCCGCGCCCGGCCCGCAACACCCTGATTTACGGATCTGTTCCACCTAAATCGTGCCTCCCGATCCTTCTTTCTTTAGGCCCCAGTTCCAGAAGGATGGATCCACAACAACCATGGTCGTGCATCTGTAGCTTCCCTGGCCGGGCCACCATCGGGCTCCGCGGATCCATAGCGTCTGCGGCGGCGCATCAATAGCGTCTGCGGCAGCTCTACCTCCGGCTCCGCGGATCCACGGCCAGCGGCCCGATGGAGGAGCGCCGGGCATCAGCACGGTCTGCTGCTCTGCCCCGCGGCCATATCCCTCCTGGACCTCGGTGGCCAGACGCTTCTTCCACTCCGGCTCAGGTAAGCCCCCTCCACTCTACTTTTCTCATGCGCGTGCCCGCTCCTGCGTTGAATCATATGCTGGCCATGTCGGGTTCTATGGTTTCCATCTCTGCATAGGATTCGATTTTCAGGCGTGTTTCCTTGGTGTTCTAGGACGATTAAGATTTCTTGAGGATAACCTCACTCCAGGTCTGGAAGTTCTCTTGTCCACGTCTCACATGGCTACATGGGAAAATCAAGTTGGGGATCAGATTTAGTTGTCTTGATGCAGAATCACCCCAAAATGAACTAGGTAATCAATCTTTCTCACCCCAAAATGAACTAGGTAATGAACAGAGGACGTGTGGTGCCATCAGTTTGAAGCGGGCCATGCAGTTACACAGTTGTCGTCGTCGGGAAGGTTGCACAGTGGATGAACTTACGGGCCCCTTTTCAGTTCGTCTCTCGCTGGACCAACAGCCTACATGCCTAAGGTTTGCCGGAGCACTAATTACGTGATTAGTCTTAATTATCTATATGGCATTAGGGGTTTCTCATGTACGGCCGGATATGGATCAGCGAAGAATGGCTGAGGATGGTCATGCCAATAGGCGACAACGAATGACGAGTAATTGCTCCCTGATCCCTCCATCTCAGAGTCCCCAACAGCCTCTGTGTCATCACTCACCAAATGCTGTTGCATCATCTAGGTTTGGTCTATGTACATAGTGACCAGCCTGAGAGTTTGATTACTAATCTGCATTTGTTTTTTGTTATGGGCAGTGCAACTCATGAATTTACTAATTTTTGCATGGTACATGGCTCTTTGGCAGGTGCCTTCATATGTAGTGGCTCTGTACTTCACGAAAGAGCAGGCAGAGTATTTGAAGTTGACCACCAATGGGAACAAATGTCCTACATCGACATGGAGCGCATAGTGCTCGATCAGTTGGATCATTCAGGTAAATCATGCTCTTCATGTTCAGTACACCTGCTTCCTCTGTTAGCATTTCTGTTTGCTCTAATTATATAAGGTCAGTCGGTATTGTTTCAGCAATCAAACTTCCAAATGTCATCTCCCTACTTTGGCAATGAAAACATATTTTTCAGTTTTTTGTCATGATTTATCTTGGTGTTGACTAGATGTAAAGTATTACCTGCCAGCTCATTGATTCTTTGTGTATTGAGATCACATTCATGTGATTCCATCAACCATATAATTTTGAACTTGATGGATCCTTAGTTCCTGAGCTTTGAACCTGACGGATCGTTCGTTCCTCTGTTGGACAGTACATGAATTGGTCGGACAAGTGAACAAAGTTGATGCATAGATATATGAAGTCTGATGCTATTACCAAGATATGAGCTGAATAATATGTGTATAAATCCGTTGACAGAAACTTCAATTAGTCCTGCACTCCTGCTTGCAACGATACCGTTATAATCGCCACAGAAAACGATATTATTATAATTAACAGTTAATTAACTATCTTTTGTTAACTCATCACTAAGACTTGCAGATGTTTGATCTTAAGATGCCCTACTCTACCACATGGAGGAAAGTAATTATGCAAATCCTAATTATGTATGTATAAGGTGTGACTCTACTACATGGAAAGAAGAAATATTATATGAACTTCCAAAGTTACTTTGATTTTTCTGAAAGTCTGATGCATCTCAAACTCTGTTGCTTTGCAGCAGGATGATGAAGAGGAAAAGGGAAAGGGGGAGGAGCTCTAGGAAACAAAGAGGGGTGGAATAAGGAATAAACAATGATGGGAAGGGAGGTGACAACCTCCAAGCCAAAGGCAAGGTAAGGCCTCACGTTGAATTTGCAACTACAGTAAATAAATGGACTTCCTTTTTAGGTTTAGCTTGACTGAAACCAGTAAATATATTTTACTGAAGAGACAACAATGTTTAGTTTTAGGTCGTGTCTTCCTTTGTTTCAGGGTTGTTTAAACTTTGTGGTGTCGTTGCTCTTATCGGCCTTCATTAGGTTGATGTACTATTCTCTTAATATATTATACACGTTGTTCTCCTGCATGTTCTCGGAAAAGAAGGAAATGAGTATTTGCTACATTCGAGCATTGCATTTTTAAGTAAACTTTCAGCCATTAGTAGAAATTTTGTGATCTTATATGCAAACAATCTCTCAGTTATTAGTAATCTTATGGGATATCTTGACATTTCTTAGCAATTTTGATGCTTCACTTGGCAGCAAGTATCATTATATTGCTTCAGAAGACTAAGCGTGGGAGATTGTGGTTTCAAAAATCTATAATCGTGGTTTTGAAGTTGTTCGCAAAATGTAATTCATACTTATATATCTTAAAGGTTAACATACTTACTTTGGTATGAACTTTTTTTTCCTTCAGTAACATATAGGCCAAGATGTTCTAAATATGCCGCATCGGGAAGATCTACAAAGAGATTAACCACCTGAAGACTCGGTTACCTGGTTTTATTTTAAATGAAGTTATGTGTGAGGGAGAGAGAACAATAAGTTTGGGCATGAATTAACAGTGATGGTAAGAATTTGGGTGTTTGTAAAATTTGTTAGATGAATACCCTGATCTTGTTTGTTATCTGGTTGTAACTAACATCATACACTCTTTTAATGACGATCAATAGATTGTTGTTTCCATCGAAAGAAAAAATATGTCAGGAATGGTAATGTTGTTGATAATATTTTGGTTCTCTGAAGTGCGAGCAAGGTAGGAGGAGAGCAGGGCATATTATTTGGGAGTGGTGTCTGGATGCAAGTAGCAAACTGCCGCACTTAGAGCATCTACACCCCACTTTGAGCCCTTTGTCTAGACCCATGAGAGAAGAAAAAATCCACCCAATCTGCCCGCAAACCCAGTCCACCCACGACCATTTTATTTCATTCTTTATTCTCTCTCCATACCAACCAATAAATATGCATGTGATCGACAATTTGGGAGACATGGCTGCGTGGATGAACAAAATGAGGTTTAAAGTGGACACATACGGACATTGTTCAGATGTGTCAGCGGACATATAGGGGTGAGTCATATTTGGTCAGTCCAATTGTAGATGCTTATATCACCTTAGCAGAAGATATCGAACATAAGTTCTTGACGATGTGTGCGTTGCATATGGACATTGTTTGGATGTGTCAGCGGACATATAGGGGTGGGTCATATTTGCCCATTCCAATTGTAGGTGTTTGTATCCTCTTAATTATTAGAAGAGACCAAACATAACTTCTTAACGATGCGTGCGTTGCACGTGCACACTTACTATGACGGAAAGGTCGCCGTTGCCTCGAGCCTTGCCTAAGCCTCCATCGATGCCCTAAGTTGGCCGGTCCTAATGGCCGAATCTGGCTTATGTGGCGCGGGTGAACACTACGAATGTCTTAGGCACGCTGCACATGTGGCGGCTTGCGGAGGAGTCCGCAGATGGCGGCCGTGACAGGTATCTCCTCTTGCCGCCGTTTGACCTGGGTCGATTCTTATGTTAGCGGGATCCGAAGTCGCGGGACCGTGGGTCTCATCTTATTTGGAATAGTAGCATGGCGACCATCATGATGAGACATGATCAGATGAGCCTTTCTAATGGCCTCGCTAACAAGTAAGGATTCGTTGATTTTTTTACTTTACTTTTTCGATCACATCCGCAGTTTCTCTGGCATAACACAGCTTCACTGTCGTTGATGTACTAACAGAGCTTCACCGGCGCAGATGCTTCTATCATCATCCAAACAGGTAGATGTCCCAGACAACCCGCTGGAGCTCCCTCAGGGTGTTTACCTCTCCCTGATGCCTTAGTGTTTTTCTCTCAAGATCGAGTTCGTAAAAAGCATTATTTCATCAACTCACTTGACCACCAAGCAACTTCATTTGTGGAGACACCGTGAAAAAACTCTTATTGGAGGAGATGTTTGTCGAATAGTCTCTTTGTCAATTCTTTCATGCAGGTTAGCAAACAATTATCAATTTTTCTTTCTTATTTTCTTTCTTGATGTACATCTCTCACATATGAGTTGAGTGTACAAAATGTCCCGCGCCAACGCGCGGGGAATCAACTAGTTAAAAATAAAAGAGAGGCGCAATGCTCACCTGCGCGTTGCTTAGCTTCAGGCCTTGAGGAAATCGTGTAGACTGCACGGAGCTATGTGTAGTTTTTGTCCGAAACCCTGATAGCTCCGTGCAATCTACACCACTTCCCCAAGGCTTGAAGCTAAGCAATGTGTAGGTGAGCACTGCGCCTCTCCTTCATCGTCTCTGCACTCAGGGCTTATAAACCGCTGCGAGTGCCTCTCGCTTGGTGAGGTGGGACTAAAAAACAGCTGCAGAAAGAATCAACTAAAAAACTTTTTTACCGGTTTATGCCACGAACCGGTACTAAAGGTGCTCGTGGGGCCCCAGCCTTAGAACCGGTACCAAATAAAATGTCTTTGTAACAGCCTTAGAACTGGTACTAAAGGAATCAACTAAAAAGCTTTCATAAACCTCTAGTATTATTGAAACTAAAATTATATAAAATTTATGCAACTAAAAAGCAAAAAGAATTTTCATAAAATAAATACAAAAATAAAAAAGAAAACAAAAAAATATTTTGTTGAAAGTAGAAAAAAATACAAAAGGAAAGCATAAAATAAATATGTAGAAACAAAATAAAATAAACTATCACAAAAGAAAATAAATAAACCTTGCTTCGCCCCGTGCATGGAGGCCTCCTGGGGGGTTTTATAGGTCAACCCCCCAGGGATACAATGATAAAGATACAAGGCCATGGGACCGGATTGTCATTGTCCGGGGAGCCGGCGCTGGGACCCGCCGGGTTCGCCAGGCTTGGGCCCCATGTGCCAGGGGCACTATTCGCCGTCTTGTCGAGCATCACTGTAACGCCCCGGACACACCCGCCGGTGGTCGTTACTCCTGGCGGGATCTAGACTGGCCCCACAGATCAATACTAGTCTTTTCTGCGCACTTTGTTCTCACTCATGCGCACCCGGGAGCAACTTCCCGGTCGGTCACCCATCCTGAGACTACTCCAAGCTGAGCACGCTTAACTTTGGAGTTCTGTCCGAATGGGCTCCCGGAAAAGAAGGAATTCCTTATTGATATGAGTAGTCTATCATCCCTAATAAGCCAGGATATCACAATCACGGACTGGCCGGGTCAAGTTGGCTACAGTGGCGCTCCATCCGGTCGCCGTCTGCTGGCGTCAGCAGTGACGTCAGGCGTACTGTAGCCACGTCGGCCCCGGTCAGCAAGGCAGGTGGGGCACTGTTGCCATACCTCTGCCGGTCAAAGGAGTTGGTGGGGCACTATTGTCGTGCTCATTTCTAAACGTAGACTCGTCCCATCGTACGGCTGGAATAGGACAGGCGCTGACCCGTGGCTGGGTTGATGAACATGCCACGGGGCAGCTAGCTTGCTGGGGAAGTCTTGATGCGCCAGGTCCCGCCAGCTCACGCCAGCCGGCTGGGCCGGGTTGCTGTCTTGATCGTGTTGAAGAGTTCGGCCGGGTTGGCTGACTTGGCCGAGTTGCGGGACCCGGCCGAGCGCGAGCCGGACAGAGGGGCGATGCTGGCCTCGATGTTTCTGAAAAGGATCCGGATTCCGTTGCCTGCCCGGGGCTCATCCCTCCGACACTCACCTCTTCTTATACAATAATATCACTACTGCTAATGCAGCTTATTGCAATATTGTGTTGTAGTATTTTCCCCTTATATAGTATGTGTATCGCAAGCTTATTCTATGCAAACATGGTGAGGTTTCAGATTCTATAATTTTGAGACGTAAAGGGTTGCATGAATATTTCATAGGTGGAAATGGATCCTTAGATTCTGTAATTTGTTACTTTTATTTTTTGCAGTTTATATATTTTTTACATTAAACTGGGCTTCTTGTTTGTTTGCCAGCAAGCAAAAACAGATGGCACAGGCCTACAAATAGCTTTCCACGAACATGGCCATTGCATGCATCACATGTTTACAGATAAATGAACTTGATGCTTACATTTCTGAATTGTTTCACCACCCATTCTTCTTAGTTTAACAATTGCTTTGTTTCTGTCCTTTTGGGCGATCCTCTCGGCTTTGCTCAGCAATACATGTTAGCTGCAGTTCAATTTCGTGTTTATGAACTTCATGAAAGACATGTTGATTAGGGCCTTAAGGAACTTGGAGGGATTGGGGATTGCACGTTGTGTTGTTGGCTCATTCAGTCGTTGGCTTGTCTCCGCAATGCCGGCACAATGAAGGGTACAGAGCGAGCCTTGGTTTGTTGGCCTGCAACAGCAAGTTGTTGGTAGCTTGGGAAGAAGAGCGGGTGGTCGCGTTGGCACGCGCCACGATGTCCTAAGCGGATGGTTAGCACATGATCTTTTCTGTTCCAACTTCTGTTGATGCACACCTTCCTCTCTATTTCGCAACTCGATTGAGCTTAATGTTAGGATGAGGCCACAGTAGGTGCAAAAGACTCATGAGTTCCTTGTGGCATGTCGGCTAGACGGTCCATGTTTAGTATGACAATCCGTTTGGAAAATGTGATGTGGGTTTAGTGTTCATATTTTAAGGATTAGAAGTTCAAGTTGGGATAATAGAATGGACACAAGTTCAGGGTTTGAAACAAAGCTAACACAAACCTTTTTTTAAGGTTGCACTTGTGTTGCACGTGCACGATTACTATGTCACTAAAGGTTCAGAAATTATGCTTGTCTAGAGAAAGATGGTAACATGGCTTGTACTTTAGGTCTGTAGGAACACAATACATATAATTTGGAGGATATGAATGTTCTCCGCCGTCACTGATCTTAATTTTGAAACGTCGCTCACTGATCTTCGGATTGAAAAGTTGCAACACTTATTACATTTTTATTATTTTACCTAACGATGTAACATGAAAAATTGCAATACTTGTCTGGAAGATTATTTTGCTCTCACATTTGAAGTGGCAATTTCTCTCATTTCGTGTCTATCCTGTAGCTTCACTGGTTAGTTTGGTTCGTTAAACTTTGAAAGCCCATACTGGATTCCGATCGCATTGGTCTAATTTTATCATTTTGGTTGTGTGCAGTTTTTAACATTTCAGTTCTGTTGTGTTTAAGGTAGAGGCGCTGATTATTTGTTCTATATATGGACTTTTTTGTTCTGTTCAGTTGCGTGCATGACAAAATGTAGTTTTCAGTAGCATGACTGTTGATTACTAATTGCTAGTGTCCAATGCGATTTGCTTCACTGCAGAGTAATATGGATGAAGAACTGAGAGCAGCGTTTAGTCAAACAATCCAGGTAGGAAACTGTTTTTTGCAAATGCCCAAATCATGGTAAAAGCAGTAAAGGTAAGTCAAGAGTCTTTCGGTTACATAAAGAATAAAGACTATATTTATGGTGAGTGATGCGGGAAATGGACTCTGTACTTCACTTACATGTTGTACATAATGAGAAGGGGTCCTTTTCTAGAATTATTATAAATGTGATACAGATTCTGGCATAACCTTCGATTGTCTACAATTTATATGTCGAAGATACAATGCAGAAGCATGATATGAATGTGTGCCAACTCAACAAAGCAAAATGTTGCTCTATGAATCATAGTTTAAATGTATTCAGTATCAGTTCATATCTTAAGATCATTGCACCATCAAGCATCTTCCTCGTAGCATGGGCTGCAACCATTTTCTATAGAAAAATTATAGTAACCATGCATTTTTGTTTCTGTAGTTTGTTTTTAGCATTTGTATCAATGAATTTGAAGGTACTGGCATAGCGGAGTTATTGTTGTATATGCGAGCATGTTTGACGCTGTCACACGAGCTGTTAATAACTCGATATGCTATGAGTTGTCCTTTTGATGAAGAACTTTTTACTTACATCTCAATTTTCATTGTGTCTGGAGGATAAATACTAATACTATCTCCTTCGATCTTTTGGCTGTCCCTTAGGCCATGAATGTTGCTATTGGGGTGAAGGAGAACATCCAGCTCATGAGGGGGCTTCACATGGTCGCCGATATCCAATACCTTGATTGTCGTGAGGCGCTTGTTTGGAAGTGCAAAATGGACTACGAGGAATCACAGAAGTACAAGGAATGGAAGTTCATATTTGAGAAGGCAAATATTGTACATGAGAATTGGTAGTAAATAAAAAAGTCAACGATGTGCCAAAATGCTATTATGGAGATGTGAATTGTGATCCCTGCCTTTGTACATAGCAGTCACCTGTAAGTACCAATTTGTTGGTTGCACCATCTTATTTCGCGCCATAATTTACACTTCTATTTTCTATGGAGAGACATAATTTTGTTAATTTGTCTCGAAACCGTTTTTTGTTCATAGCTGGTTGGCTTAAGAATGTTTGATCTTTTTGTTAAACATCAAATGAAGAAATGGATCAACTTCTTGCTGTAATTTCCATTGCTACGTTGTGTAGTTGTGACGTGTTTAATGACGAAAACAAGTGTATCGCCATATCTCTATGAATCCATAAATACATCAGGCCTAACTTGGTTGTGTATACTTTCCTTGACATGAGAAGCACTTGCTCCAGAAAAAAGGAAGTACTTACGTGCACACTTACAATTGAAAGATTTTCTGAAGCTTTACCTGGTACTAATTGCAATAGTTTTGTTAACAATGTCTGCACTGAACCTGACTTGACATCCTGACTTTCTTTAGCTTGTTGATTGATAGTGGTTTCCAAGCTGAAAAGATGTTCCTTTCTGATGTTTTTTTTCATGTCGATTAGTTGTACATATAGACAGTATTACCATACAATATAATTTTAATTTGAATAAAAAAATCTTATGGTTTTTGTGTTTATAATGGAGACGTGCAAAAGCTTACTATATAGGAGTAGAGAAGAGAGAATAGAAAGAAGGTTCCAGATCCAACTCCCATCGACCACATTGCACGTTCCTCCCCGCACACATCTCAGGGAACCCTAATCGATCCAATTCCTCCCTCCCATCCCCATCCCCACCCCCACCCCCACCCAGCAATAGACCTTCATGGCGGCGCAGGAGCAGTGGTACATCTTGTACGCTGTTCCGGATGTGTCGGAAGATTTGATGAAGACCCAGAAATTCCCCAACGCGACGTTCTCCTTCAACAAGGTTCCGCTACCTTCCCGCCTGTTCGTCGAGAGTAGCGTCGCCAGCCCCGCCGGAATGGTCGAGTACCCCTACATCGCGGCTGCCGACCGCAGCGGCCACCTTCTGCTATGCGGTTACACCTCGTTCGGGCTCACCTTGTACATCTGCGATCCGTTTTTCCGCAGGACGACGGGCATCTTCCCCCACGACGGCGGCTTCCACTGCCGCCACTGCGTCGGCCTCATCCGCAACCACAACCGCACGCTTCTCATGGTGGCCGATCTCAGCCCGTGCTTTTCCGAACAAGCTGTCTTCTTCACGCTCTTCTGCACGGTCGACCTGTACTCGTGGGTCGAGAAGGAGCCCGACTGCTCCAAAATCTTGGACAAACGACCGTGGCGCGGCGATGGCGTTCTCACCCATCAAGGTCTGCTCTGGTGGTTCGACTTCTCCTACTGTATACTCGCCTGCGACCCTTCCACGACAAACCGGTGCTTCACCAAATCAAGTTCCCCCATGTGCAACACGAGCTGCCCTTCGCGCCGTCCACAATCAACGGCGACACACACCGCTGCTTAAAGGTGAGCAAAGGCCGCCTACGGTACGTGCAGATCCATGGCGAACCCCCCCTGGTCAGCATGTGGACGCTGTCCTCCAACAACAATCCGTCGGAGGCGCAATGGAAGCCGACGCACCAGGTGCGGCTGGCTGAGATCTGGAACCATGAGACCTACAAAAGGACGCCGCTGCGCCGGGATGTGATCCCCACCGTGGCGCTCGTCAACCCGATCAAGGCACACGAGGTCTACTTCTTCCTCGACAAGCACATCTTCTCTGTCAACCTGCACAACAGTGGTGTGGTGCAGTATGACAAGTTTGAAGATTTGGGGATGCCGGACCTCTCTTCCCGCCTGGTCCATGCTTGGCAGCTTCCACCGGAGCTCACCGTACATCATCCCTTGCCTGGTACCCATCTTGTTCTCACTCTCTCTTAAGTGATTTGCAGAGTGAATCAATAAAGACAGCACAATGTGGAAAAGTCAGTTCAATCTGGAACACAGTTTGGAACTTCATGTACAGACATCATCTTATTTCTAAGATTGTTGTCCAGCTTCATATGACATCTTATTTATGAGATCGTTGTCCAGCTTGATTAGATCTTTGTCTTTTTTACGTTGATATGTCTTGTAGATGATGTTATTATGCGGTCCTTTGGAAAAAAAAAAACCTAGCACATATCAGGATTCTGTGATGCCCAACTTGCTTGCTGAAAATATGATACTTCAACTGCATTTCATTAGTTAATTTATCATTATATTGCTGGGATTTTAAATTTCACCAACACTAACTATATCTTTGATTAATCTGAAGGAACCGATGGGTTGGGTGCCATGGGGGTTTATTTCCTGAATCAATATGACTCAGTGGAGGATTTCCATGAGGAAGTGATTGCTGCCACAGACAGGTGAACTTGTTCTTCACTCATGTGTATAGATTGTTGTTGCAGTATATATATGTTGCTTTACTCTAGAAACATCCGCTTGTTGCATTATAGAAGTCTTTTTCGTTTCCGAACCTAATGAATGCTATCTTGTTTCAATTTATTCAGGTGGTGTCCCGAATTGCGTGAGATGGGTATGTGGGAGATCTACTAAACTGGTTTATTCCAATGCTTTCAGCGGGGAATGTTTTTTCATTTATTGGGTCTGCTGGCTAAAGGAATTTCATAACACAAATGTTTGCTATCCCAATCATGGATCATCGTTTCTTTGTGCAGGTCTGGAGGAACTTGAAGAAGACAGAACATTATTTCTGGGTGCAGGTCTGGAGAAACTTGAAGATGGAGATGATGATGCCTCTGAGATGAGTGAAGATCTTGAAGGGGATGGAGATGACTCTGAGACGAGTGGGAATCTTGAAGATGACTTCGAGATCAATGAGGACGATGTCGAAGAGGACGGAGATGGAGACTGAGATGACGTAGATGACTACCACCCCTAAAAAAACAACCAAAACTACCAAACTTTTGAGGTCGTTGCAAAGAGAAGCCTATTTACGATGCAAGAATGGATTCAGGCCAAATATTGGCAGTCCAACATGGGAGTCCAACAGGTGACCTCTCAGCAGAAGCAATTGGCAAGGCAATATTCATACATCATATAGCAATATACACTAGGATTTACATCACATGTGTCAAAAATAACATACACACAAGTACCGTATCAACGGGGCGCGGCGCCGCCGCGCGGGCTATGCTAGTATACTCGTATTATTAACGGTGGTTTAAGTGCGTGAATTAAGCTTAGCGAAACCCGGCGTCCAACCATTAGCATTCAGCATTCAGCATAAGTAGTCCGGTCAAAAGCAGCTAGTAGCCTACACCAGATCGATGTTGCTTCCGCCGCCAGAAACTCAAAGAAAAACGAGGGGCCGCCGGACCGGCATCACGTCCATACCCTCCTAGATACGTAACGTGATGCCACATTGCCACTAGCACTGCACCGCACGATTCTTGTGCAGCCGAAAGAAACCTCGAGGCCACGCCCATCTATCTGGTATCCAATTCCAGCCCACGCGCAGCAGGGGCAGGCGGCAGCAAAGTAGTATCTGTATCTCGCAGCCCAACGCCGTAGCCTACAGCTATAGACAGCATTATCACCACCACGGACGGACGCCGCCCGCCCTCCGCTGCAGGACGCAACGGAGGCACGCCACGGGTCCTCTCCACCCTATAATTTACCCGCGCGATCGCAGCACCGAGGCGGCAGCAGAGTTTGAGTTCCACTCCACTTCACCACGTACGTACGCGCGCACGCATGGCCGTCACGGCGTGCGCCTACGGCCACGACGGCGGCCGCCGGCCACCGTCTATGGGTCCGTTCGACGACGACGACGACGACCGAGGCCGCCACTGCCCCATCTTCCACGACCAGCGTTGCATCATCCACGGCGTCGTCATGCCGCCTCCGCCTCCCCCTGCCCCGCCTCCTCCGCCGCCGCCGCCACCACTCTTCCACGCCAGCTCCAAGGCGGCGGCGTCTCGCCACCCTGGCCTCTGCACCGAGGGCCTCGGCTCCGAGAGCTCCGAGGGCTCGGGCGACCTCGACCTCGCCGGCATCGTGGCCGACGGCGACGACATTGAAGACTGCAAGAGTCGGCAGCAGGGGCACTCTGACGACCAAGAGGAGACGCCGCCGCCGGCCAAGGCAAGGGGCGGCAAGAGGGTTTTCCCGCCGCCCATATCGGTGATCGGGGCCGCCGGGAAGCCGTGGCAGTACCTGCGGGCGCAGCGCGGGGGCGGCCGGCTGGTGCTGCGGGAGGTGAGGATACCGTCGCGGGAGCTGCTCCACGCCTGCCGGGAGGACGGCCGCCTCAAGCTCCACTTTGCCCACCCGGAGCAAGATGATGATCAGGAATGCAACAACTAGGAGATTGCAAGAGCACTCAAAAGCCACAGTATGACAGGCTTTTAGTTTCTTGGTTTAATAAGTTTGATTGAGTTTGAGTTATCATCGTCAAAGAGTCCTAAGAGTGCCATGGCCATGGCAGTGTCCTTCCAAAGAGATGTAAATATCGAAACAAAATTGGTCAGTTTTTGCATCCATCGTCGATCTACTGCTACTTCCTCTTCGATCTGTCTGTCGAAAGAAGCAGATGCACGGGTCAAGGATTCAGTTACAAGAATCGACAAAAGAAAGACGCCTTTGTCCTCGACATGGTTGCAAATTGCAATGATGCTCCCCAGCTAAGGATGAGCGTGTGTACAGGCTGCAAAGCACTCTAGGCTCACAAGAACCCTGCCTGGACTTGGTCTGATGAAAAAGGAGCACACAGCATGTGACAGTTGGTTGATAGGTCGACATTACAGCCAAAGCAAATGGTATCTTGGGGGGTCAAAGATGCTGATTCTGCCAATCATGATCCACCTCTTGATTTTTAGCAAGTGATTAGAAACACTAACTGTAGGAGTATGTATAGTCAAACATGTTTGAACAACTGTGAAGCAGCGATGCATCATTTTCATATGGCTTTCATTCAAATATTTTGCTTCCGGTCACATCATCACATGACAGTATCTTATTGATGTTATATTGGTGGGAAATCACCAAGCTGGAAACGCAGAGGCAGATCACTATTAATGCAGGGCGAAGCTAGACACGAAGATCTACCGTTTGGTGTTCTCCCGGTATTGTGGAGCTCATGTCCTCTTCATAAAAGTGGAACCTAGGATGATGATGATGTCTTGCCATCCAACGTCAGTAGCACTTTGTATAGATCAGGACGCCTGTCCCTGAATATGCCCCAGCCGTGTCTGGTGGATTTGATCTCGTCCAAGTCGAACTCTGCCACCAGCACCTCCTCGTCTTTGTCGTTTGCGAGCTTCACGATTTCTCCAGTTGGCCCTACACGAACACAGCCGTACATAATGATCATACCAGTCATGCTTTTATTGTTGCACCTTCCTCTGTAAAATACACACACAAGCTGTGAATTACCTGCGATGAAGGAATTCCCGTAGAACTTTATGGTGCTGTTCCCATGCTCGGTCTCCACAGTTTCCTTTCCTATCCGGTTTGAAGCAACAAGAGGAACCTGTTGGGCATATTCAAAAGTGAATCATCACACTGTTGAGCAAACTGGTAGAATCAATTAGAAATGGAAGAAATATATCTTTTAAACTCCTGATGAAAGAAGATATGAGTCCATTATAGAATAAATAAGAAAACTAAAAGTACCAAGTTAGCGCCGGCATGGCCTTGCATGACACGCTTCCAGTGTTCGCGGGAATCCAGGTTCATATCCTGGGGTTCAGAACCAATAGCAGTGGGATAGAACAATATTTCCGCCCCCTGTAGCACCATAGCCCTTGCGGTCTCTGGAAACCACTGGTCCCAGCAAATTCCTACCAAGGCATGGATGACAAGGTCAGTAATGATAAGCAAAGCTGCAAATTTACTAATCGATCACGCTGATCATTAACAGAGCTACTGTGACAGAATTAAATAAATAAATGGTATCGGTGCAAATAAAAATAACTTACCAACACCAATTGTTGCATACTTGGTTTTGAAAGCCTGCATCAACAAAAGGTGGTCTTACTAAGAAAGTTTCTAATAATAACAATGATAGCCACAGCTACAATATGTACATCTTGTTTAACCAAAAGTGGTATCTTATACAGATACTGAATAATGTTTACCTTGAATCCAGTGTCACCCGGGTTGAAATAAAATTTCTCTTGATAACCTGACAAAAGAAGCATTTATCGAGATCAGATAGTGCACTTAGAATTTATACTGGATCAGGCGAACACTACTGTATAGTCATACCTGGTCCATCTGGAATGTGTGATTTGCGGTATAGGCCAAGATCGGTGCCATCAGCATCAATAATGGCCACGGAATTGTAATGAGCATTGCCCGCTTCTTCAAAGAAACTTACAGGTATCACGACATCCAACTCCTTTGCAAGCTTTTGCATTCTATGGACCATAAAAAACGAAGTGAATATAAATATTACATACACCGACTGAAAATATCACTAGCCAGCAGTCCACATGTTCAAGCACAACAAGCTACCCTACCTCATTATAGTCGGGTTCTCTTTATAAGGCTTAGCACGCCCAAAGAAATCCATCCTTTGAGCTTGACAGAAATAGTGCCCTTCAAATAGCTCCTACAGAATTTAACAAATGTAAGTGGAGAATTAAATATGTCTTATTGTCCTCGTTTTTCTGTGAAACTAAAGGCAGAATATACATCCGAATTCATGTGTCTGCCATGCATGTCTTGAAAGAAATATTGCAAGCGTAAATTTTGTCACTCCTCAATGAATGTCACATTTATTTATCATATGGGTTTACCTGAATGAGGACAATGTTCGCACCTTTCTTATGAGCTTCTCTAATCAACCTGAAATACAAATGATCGGGAATTAAGGCTTAAGTTCTTCTGCATTCCCAGTGACAGATACGAGTGATAACTAAAAAACCATAGGAAATAGTTTCCTTTCTTGTCACTGTGAATAATAGTTTGAGACCACAAAACTCTTAATTTCTAGGCAGTATCACAAGTCAGAAGCAGATTCCAGATCTTGCATCTGCATGCAACTATGGAAAATTGTAACTGTGACCAGAGAAGTGATGCACATATGATCTTTACAACATGATTTTGCTACGATGAATGGAAAAGCATATAGCAGCTTCATAAAGTGGCCATGCACATAAAAAAGATGACTAAACACAATTATCTAATGCTGATTATCTTCACAACCAAATCATATACAAAATGACATGCATGTAGCACTAACAAATAGTCCTTCTAAAAGGTGAACTACGAACCATGGACTCTGGTTCTGCACTGTTACTTTTCATGCGAAGATTCTTGCTAGCAAAGAGAAACGGTGGCAAGAGAACTAATCCTGACATTAAGGGTAAATACTTATCATAATCATCACTACAGAGCTAGGACAAAATATCCCCAAATTCAACTAACAAATTAATTAACACAAGTAGAACAAATTTCCCAAATTTACATATCAAGACCACTGGTATAGAGCTTGAACAGAATTTACTAAAATAAAGTGATATACAACAGCTTTAGGATCCAGTAAAATATAAAGACAAAAGCTGTGCCTTAAAACGTAGAGAAAAATACCACAGTAAGTTTAAGAATCTATGGTCCACGGAGGAATCATAGCATGGCTACAATTTTCCAACAGGAGGTACATCAAGAAAAAGTGTAGACTGATTTAGACATTAGCCCAATCACGGTTAAAACAAATAAAACATGAAGACCACTGAGTTTTTCTCTTTAATGACAAAAAGGTCGTTCTAGAAAAGTGAAGTCATTATTCCTAGTTAACTCATTTGGTTTGTCCGTTAAAAAATATGCAGATGAAAATGGTTCAAAATACATATTTTGAAACGGAGAAAGAACAATAACTAGTGATATGGGCGAGGAGCCAAATTCACACCAACTGGATGTACTTTGTGGTGATTAGTGTAGTGTAGAAAGCCACTAAATAGACTACCTAGTTCAAATGGATGGTGCTCTCTCACTCTATCATGGTATACGCAAGATCCCATGAGTAATAGAAATCTTATGCTCACAAGACGGTACAAATTGAGAACATATCAGGTGATATTCTGTTTATCACATCAGTTATTTGAAACAGCAAAGAAAAAAGTTTATTCTCATGGTCAGGTCAGATCAAGAAAGTGGAAGGTATAAAGTGTGGCAACAGCTTGTGGAATGTGAGAAACACTAAATGGTATTAAGGTCATTAGGTCAAGTACAAAGCAAGTTGTGGTCCGGAGTTTGCAATTATTCCCTAAAAAGGCAATTCAGATCTAGTGTGCAGTTACAAAGTAATTGAGATCCAAGAGATTATGTAGCTTCAATGTCTAATTTAGAACCAGGAGTACTTGAAAATGACATTAACACAAGTGCAGCCTAAAACCGAATACAGCTAGCCGATGGTACAATCCAAGCCTGACGCAAGAAACTGAAGTACTTCATCTCAGGCATACTTAGCAAAAACAATAGATAAAGGCACCAGAATACTCGATGTAAACAGGACAACAGCCAAAGTTAACTTCTTGAGATCAGATAAAAAAAGTGGAATGTATAAAGTGATTATTCCCATAAAAAGTAAGTTGATAAATCCACACCTCTCGTAAATTATTCCCCTTAAAAAGTTAACTTCTTGATATCAGAGTAAGTTGTGATCAGGAGTTTGCAATTATTCCCTAAAAAGGTCATTCAGATCTAGTCTGCAGTTACATAGTAATTTAGATCCGAGAGATTATGAAGCTTCAATGTCTAATTTAGAATGGGGAGTACTTGGAAATGAAATCAAGGCAAGCGCAGCAGCCTAAAACTGCACACGGCTAGTCGATGGTAACTAAAATCTAGGTTCGACGGAGTTGGACTACTTCATCTCAGGCATACTTAGCAAAATCAAAATCCAATCACCCGCAAATCCTACAAACCACAATACTCCTCTTTTGGGAACAGACAGCAAAAATACTAGACGTTGCTTAAACCGTAAGATTAGCCAGTTGCGGTCAGATAAAAATAGTTTGAGGTTTGGTTCGTTTGGTACGTTGCTAGTGCTATACAGAGTACAGATAGGGGATGGGACACAGGGAGCTGGACGGATCCATACCTCTCGGCCGCGGCGACGTTGTCGGCCACCGTGTCGGTGCAGGCGAACTGCACGGCGGCGACCGCCACCTTCCTCCCGGCGCCGGCCATCTCCCCCCTCTCTCTCCTCCTCACCTACCCCTTCCTCGGCCCGCGCTGTTCCGCTTTGGCTGCTGCTTTCCTCGGGCTGCGAAGAGATGTCAAAGATTTTAAGCGCTGAAGAAAAAGGTAGCCGCCACAGGGCCCACATGTCATGCCATGGAGGAATCCAAACTGATAGGGACCGGGTCGAGGTTACCGGCGGGAGATGGGGTTCCCGGCGAGCGAGCGAGCTCCTGCGGGCGGCGGCGGGGAAGACGAGCTCTAGGCGGATCCCGGCGGCGCGAGGCAGTGGGGAGGCAAGCTGTCCCGGCGGCGGTGCAGTGACGTGACGTGACGGCAGTGCGCGGATGGGGAAAAGGAAGGCGCCCTTGGTGGAAATCCGCTTTCGTTCACTTTATACGAAAACTTACGAGCCGCTTTTCCTTTGGTGGTGTAGTACAAATAGGCGGGCAGCCGTGGACCGGTTTCAGCTCGGGCCACGGTTCAACGCCGGCGTGCTGGTACTCGTCGGGAGCCGGCGGCAGCCGCCGGACAAAGTAGCCGACGATCTTTACCGGTCGAAGGGCGTCTTCTTCAACGGAAAATATCAAATTGCCCTCGCGTCCAGAGGGAGGGCACCATTCTACCATCATGGCACACCCATATTTGTCCACCCCTTCTATTTCAAACTCTCGAACCGAAAATCAAACATCGGCGCTCAACCGAAATAACCCTATAAACATTCAAAGCAAATCACATACTACATTTGCCTAGACATACGCCAAAACATCAGCACTCGATTAAGATATAGTTCATCAAATACTCTTTGCGTCCCCGTCCTCTTGAAAGAAAGTCTTTTCGCCTCTGAAGGAAGTAAATCTGTGGTTTATCGACTCGTGTCTATCTTGCCTCCAATGTATATGATGGGGTTGTACATTCTGCCACAAGGGGTGCATAGTTCCTTTGACAAAGATCTTTCGCGGTTCTTCTCACGGGTGGTCAATGTGCGTCGGAAATGTCGTGGCGGCATTCAGATCACGCTCGAGACACCCCTCCCTGGGCACCTCCGGCGATTGTTCCTGGCCCAAGGAAGGCCGAGCCGGAGCACGGACCACCGCCGTTGCCACCTCCAAAACAGAGTACAGCCGCTCTGCCTCAGCCAAAGTCAACCCCCGCTGTCAGATATACCTATCGGCGTATCATCTCCATCGCCGCCACCACCACCACCACCACGGCCGCCTAGTCATCGTCTCCCGGAAGCAAAGGCTAGGACGAAGAAGAAGCATCGCAAGGTGCAAGACGAAGACGGCAAGGTCAGGTTGCCATTGCTGGAGGAGATGACGAAGCAAGAGGAGAAGAAGATGGAGGGCAAGAAAGCGAGGGAGGCGGCGAACGGTGGAAGACAGCCGGCTGAGCACGAGGATTGGGACGTGTCACCAAAGGTGCTGCCGGCGAGCGAGGATCCAGGGACGACGCCCACGACGGAGCTGGTGACGAACATGGCGGCCGCGGTGGTGGTGCTCGTGGGGATCGCGCTGTCAGTTTGGCGCACCATGAGCAGCAGTTAATTAGCAGCTCCTGCCGCCATATGGCTAATGAGTGCACTGTTAATTATCTGCTGAAGTTAAACTACTAACTAATTGCATATGTACAATGTAAATAACACATGCAATCGTTTATATCAGACTTTACTTGATCTGCAAGAGACATAAAGTTTAACGCTCAGTTTTACGGAGTACTCCCACTGTAAAGAAATATAAGAGCGATTATAGATCACTAAAGTATTGATCTAAACGTTCTTATATTTCTTTACAGAGTGAGTACTTTTTAACAGAGGCCAGCCGTACGCATAAAGTTTAGAGAACATTTAAAGTGTCTCAAGGTTGGTTATGAGTTTTAAATGCTAATCAAATGTGATTGGCCTTGCTCATGTTTTATCTTGCAAAACTATACAGATTATCATCCAAGATTAACAAAGAGTCAAAGAGTTTTGTCTTGTACAAGGGTGAGAACTGAGTTGCGTCTTCAATTTTTTGACTTACGACAAAGCTAAAACTTCAGTTAATGTGAAAATGAGGGAGTACCGAAATGGCGAGGAAAAGACTAGCTAGGCTATGGTCGCCCCAGTCATGTACAAGGACAAGAATCACACTGTGACATTGTGTTGGGGTCACAAATGTATGTACCTGGGGTCACAATTTAGACAAAAGAACAAACTGAATCACGTAGTCAAGTACTCCTATGTAACATTCTAGCAGAAAATTATAATTGAAAACCACGGTGGCCATAACTAGGAACAACGATCGAAATTTTGAGCCTAATGGACCAGACCAAGAGGAACATGAAACTCTACGTAAAGCCATCCTGAGCAGCACAGCAGCATCAGCTATTTCTTATGGACGGCAAATGTACTGAATAGGACAAATCACAAGAACATCACTAAAATTGGATGGATGTGCCCAAGATCGCACATCACAAGAAAAAATCAAACTTGAACAGGAATCAATCCAACTTGCACAAGTGATCTGCAACTGCAATATCACCTATATTTCCCTGGTTCCAGTCGACAAGTGACATTACATCATCGTCCAGTTCCAAACAGTCGAAAAAACATGCTTGGACTAGTCGCAAACTAACATGCACAGGACTATACTGTTGTAAACAAACTCCAAAATTAGTCGTTAACTTATATTCCTGCTAATTTCACTGGCTGTTGTCTTCAGATGAGCAGGTTCCACCTCCAGCCAATGCCGATGCCAATGCCACTTCCAGTTGCCTAAATTTTCGGAAAGTGATCAACATAAACACATTTGTTAGAATTAACCGCAACATGGAAACAATGAAATAAAAATACAATGGTACCTCTTGGTGACGAGCCTTGAGCTTCCACTCGGCATGGCTGTCAAGGATTTGGACTTGGGATGGGTTCCTATTGCAGTTGGAGCTGCAGCTCCAGAAGGTCCACCTCCAACCATAGCTAATAGTCTGTCCATTAAGAAATTAGTGGGATAAAATAAATGCAATATTGCAAGAAATGGTGTAAATGTAATAACAATAATACCTTTTGATAATGGGCTCTAGGGTTTCATTCCCTAGGTTAGGCAATGGGGCAGGTGAAGGCACAACTCGATCCAATGCACTTGTTGGTGTGGTTTGCAGATCCTCCTTGCTTGGACCTACTACATGACAATGCCATGAGACAGCCAACATAAAACTATAATGATGCAATAATGTAGGGAAAAGCTATCTAACCTTCTTTGCTCCCAAAAGTAAATCCGCCTCTGCGTGGATGCAAGACGCCCGAATGAGAAGAGCACCCCTTGCATGTAGTGTCAACATCATAACCATCTAAAGACAGATCAAAGACATATCAGATGAGTTCATAGTTACTAAAGACTAGGGAATACCTTTGTTTGATGGCATACAAACGAGTAGTACGTACCAAGTGCAATACAAGCTGTCACATTGTCAGTCTTCTGTCGAGTACGGTTGAGCTCAAGGAAAAAACATTGCTGCGCCCCTTTCGAAGGAAATTCTCTCTTAGAGCCCACAAGATTTCCATGGTACCAGAAGCCACTCTCCGACATTATAGGAGATAAGGTCATATTGCTAGGAACCAAATCATACTCGGCGTCCTGGTAAAATGAAATTATTGATTAGTAAGAATCTACAAGGTAGAGTAGGAAGTCAAACATCGAACCTGATCCCAAGCTATACATTCTAGTTGATAGGCAAGCAATGCTCATTTTGTTTTGAATGAAAGAATTCAAATGATGGAAACAATTCATCACCATGTTTTGAGCTCTCCGATATTCCATGGCAAGACTCCAGAAGGCCTTTTCTCTCTCGAGCAAAATCTTCGGATCAATAGGCCTATAATTAACAAAACAAAAGAAAATTTACACTTGGTCATAATTAGTAAGATTAAGATAAGGATCTAAAAAAAGGTCAACTAAGTAATGGATTCTGCGACACTAACTAAATCGCATGTACCCAAAGATATTCGCACAGTCCCGAGCTAGCAGAATGCATGATGCGGGAGGACAACGGCCGACCAAGAGACGGATGATGCCCCAAAATAGGACAATTACTTACATCAAAACACGTCGTTGAAATATTAAAGTACATGCCAGATACTTTCTCCGTCTTAAAATAAGTGTCGATGGTTTAGTACAAGTTAAGAATGGTGCTTACCCGTCTCCGCAGTCGACTTTGTCGCAGTTGCTCTCGCGGTTGAAGAGAAGGCGGGCGTCCATGGTCCACTCTCTACAAAACAGTTGGCAAGGCTGCCCCAGCCTCCGCATGACTTTCATTCTTGATATGACAAGGGCGTTCCACTTGTCTTGCGCGGCCTCGATCTCTGCTCGCTCCTCCTCCTCCTCTTCCCTCTTCTTCTTTTGTTCCTCGCTCTCCTGCTCGCGTTCCTCTGGCTCCATGCGAACCCAACCAAGAATCCTCGCTTTGGTTTGACGTGATGGCTCCTTGCCTCCGCTCGAATCGATCTGGGGCCTTGCCTCTCAGTGCGCCGTGGAATATCAGACGCGAGGAGATCGTAATGTTATATCCACGGCTCGGACGCCTCCGCGTCGCCGGACACGAGCAGATCGCGTCTCCTATGCGGACTCGGCTAAGGCGGCTGGACGGCGCGAGCTGCTTTTGGTGGGCTCGTTCCAGCTTGGACCAAATTAGCTCAGCCCCAGAGTTGGTGGGCGAGCCCAACCGTGAACATTCAGATTTTTTTTTTATTTCCTTCTCGACAACAATTAGGCCATTCCGAAACACACGCATCGCACTATGGCCCGGCCAGTATAGCAATCGATTTCGTCTTTTCATAAGCGTTCCCAGTGGTTTTGTGAAGCTTCTAGAAGGTCCCTGCTTTTTTATTTTCCTTTTTCATTTTGTTACTTTGCTTTTCCTCTTTTTTTTCCCTTGTTTCACAATTCTTTTTCAAATTCTTGGACTTTTTCTCCACGAACTTTTGTTTCTAATCCAATGAATATTTAGTAAATGCATGAACTTTTGCCAAATCCACTGATTTTGCTTCAAATCTAATGCATACTTTTTAAATACGTGGACTTTTTTCAAATTCACAAACTTTTTTCAAATCCATGAACTTTTTAAATTCTTCAAATATTTTTTGAATGTATGAACTTTTTTGCAGTAGTGAACTTTTTCAAGTTCAGGAAAATTTTCAAATCTTAAAAAATTAAACTCGTGAACTTTTCCAAATTTGTGAGTTCAATTTCTGTGTGCATTTTTTAATTACTTGATTATTATTTTTGAAATTTTCGCATTTTCTATAGAAGTCAACGGTCAATGATGGCCTGGTTAAGCGTGACCAGTCAATTACCGAAACGAGTGACCAAGGAACCGGTGGTTCTGCTTCCTCTTCAGCCCACAGTTCCTGATACTTGGGCAAAGGATTCACGGCGAGAAATGCCCCCAAACTTCAACCCACGGTTACTCTTTTGACTAACATCCTCACTGAAATGTCTCGCGGGTGCTGTACTGCTTTGTTAAACGGCGAAGCCAAAAATATGGCTGCGGTGCCAATCATGCCTCTTCTGTTGAGAGGAGCATGTCAAGTCCTGGGTAGGGGGCAGCTCCAAACTCTTTGCTGCCAATCCTAGTATAATCCCGCTGTTGAAAGATCTTTATTCTCAAACATATATAACAAATAAAAACATCGTCCGCGTTTTAAAATTTTCTCAAGTCAAAGATTGCAAAACTTGACCAAATTTATATTAAAAAAAATATCAACATCTACAATACCTTATATATATAATATGAAACTGCATTTCATAATGAAGCAATATTGATTTGGCATTGTGAATGTTGACATTTTTCTATATGTTTGGTCAAAGTACAGATACTTTGACTTCGAACAAAATTTATATGCAAACTAAAAAGGACCAGAGGAAGTATTTGAAGTTAAGCTACTCCCTCCGTCCCATAATATAAGAGCATTTTTAACACTACACTAGGGTAAAAATGTCTTATATTATGAGGGCATAGTAACAACGCATCATGTGAGAGCAAGCAACAGCTAAGACAGGACATCTGGAGAAAATTTATAATTTGAAACGTAACGTAACAAACTCAAGACTTGGATGAACAATTCGCCACTCAGTTTACAATACACAACGACAACCGCCTCAAAAACCACCAAATCAAAGGGATGAGCACATCGCGCCGCGCCGCATTGAGAAACAAACTAGCCTAACCAACAGGTGGATACAGAGACCCAGATTATTCAAAAGTAAACACGGCTATGCCAATGGTGACGACATCCTCCTTGCAATTAAAATGGGGGGGAGAGCTGCTGCTATACGAGCACGGCTTACTGGGCCTTGGCGAGCTCGGCGCGGATCTGCTTGGCGGCCTCGACCATGTTGGTGAGGGCGGGCTTGACCTCGGCGTACTTGCGGGTCTTGAGACCGCAGTCGGGGTTCACCCACAGGATGTTGGTGTCGAGCACCGCGAGCATCTTGTTGACACGGTCGGCGATCTCCTCCTTGGACGGGATCCTGGGGGAGTGGATGTCGTACACGCCCGGGCCGATGCCGGCGCCGTACACCACACCCTCGCGGAAGACGGAGAGAAGCTTCTCATCGGACCGCGAGTTCTCGATGGTGATCACATCAGCGTCCATGTTGATGATGGACTGGATGATGTCGTTGAAGTTGGAGTAGCACATGTGGGTGTGGATCTGTAAAGAGAATGTGTCAGCTGCAATGCAACGACCGAGAAGAAAGGTAGATTCCTGCACACCACAGTCAAGAGATTTACCTGGGTGGTGTCCTGGACACCGCAGTTGGTGATCCTGAAGGAGTGCACGGCCCAGTCCAAGTAGAAAGCGTGCTCCGACTTGCGGAGTGGCAGACCCTCTCTCAAAGCAGCCTCATCAATTTGGATGACCTGCAAAAGGAACCATTTAGAAAAAAATCCCAGGTACACTCATTCTGTGCTCAAATTTGAAACAAATACAACAGTGCCAACCTGAATACCACCAGCCTCAAGGTCCTCGACCTCCTTCTTGATTGCAAGAGCAATCTGGTAGCAAGTCTCAAACCTGATAAGATATGAAGAAACAGGTTAGCCACTAAAGGTAAGTGCTATCCTGACATCTTGCAAACATAATTTGAGGAAGCTACTAACCTCGGTTGGTCATTTCTGACAAAAGACCAGTTAAGGATTGTGACAGGGCCTGTCAACATTCCCTTCATTGGGCGAGCAGTCATGCTCTGTGCCATCTTGGACCAGAACACGGTCATGGGGTTGGGGCGGCTCACATCACCGTAGATAATCGGTGGCTTGACGCACCTTGATCCATATGATTGCACCCAACCATTGGCAGTGAATGTGAAACCAGAGAGCTGCTCACCGAAGTACTCAACCATATCGTTCCTCTGTGAAATGCATATCAAGTCGGTCAAACACAGAACCAGACATCTCAAAATATCAAAAATAAGTCATTACATTTTGTGTTTGAGAAAATAAGAAGATATTTTCTCAAACAGAACATCGATGACACAAGGATACTGACCTCAGGCTCTCCGTGCACAAGCACATCAATGTCAAGCTCTTCTTGGATCTTAACAACCTTGCTAATTTCCTCCTTGATGGCATTGGTGTACTCCTCCTCAGAGATCCTGAAACACAATTTATTTATGAGCAATAGACAAAATATAACTAATTAATGAAGCGGCATTGTGAATATCACTCACTTCTTTGCCTTGTACTCACGGCGGACTCTCCTGAGCTCCACTGTCTGTGGGAATGAACCAATGGTGGTCGTGGGAAGGATCGGAAGGTTGAGCTTCTTCTGCTGCGCATCCAACCTAGCGCTAACGGTGGTAGCACGGCGGTGATCAGAGCCCTTGAGGGCAGTAGCCTGTAAGAAATATATGATTATGGATTGTGTACATGTTATGTCAGCATGGAATTGGAATGTGCAGTTTTGAAGCACGGGTTACTTACAGCCTTCTGGACCTCCTCATTTGTGACACGTGGTGACGACCTTCTTGAGGCCAGAGCAGCAGCATTGGCTGCGAAGTAAGCCTGCAGATGATAACATATAGAAATGAACGAGTCATTGTCTGAAATATATAAAAGAAAACCAGGCTCTAGTGAAGAGGATGCAAATTAAGGTCATAAACGTTCATCATACCTCATCCTTTTGACCAGCCAATGCCTTGGCAAGGGCGTTCACCTCAACGACCTTTTGGGCGGCAAATGCGAGCCATGACTTAATCTCATCATCAAGCTTGGTCTCATTTACAAGGTCCACAGCAGTGTGCATGAGTGAGCAGGAAGTCGATACGACAAGCTTGTCTGCACAAATGTCATAATCAGAAACTGGAAATTGTAGCTGCAAGCCTATAATAAGGAAAACTTCTACATAGCACAACATGCTTACCCTTCCCAACAATAGCCTCAAGAGACTGAAGAGTGGCGAGAGATGCAGCAAGGTCATCAGCCCAAATGTTGCGTCCATCTACGACACCAGCAAAGAGGTACTTTCCAGCAGGGAAACCACTCTTGACAAGCTCAAGAGTCTTGGTTCCACGTTCAAGGTCAAAACCATAAGCAGTCACACTGCTCAATGATGTAAGAGTCCTGAAGTAGCGGTCAAAACAATGGTCAAGGTTAAATGTGATATTCCAACAAAAGGGTATACAAAAGGAACAATTGATTAAAATTGGTAAACTGGCACAGAAAAGAAGCATACTTGTACGAGTCTGCGGGAACGTCAGCGAAGTAGGTCTCAACAAGAACGTTCAATCCAGAAAGTGAGGACTCAAGTTCTGCGTAAGCTGCAGAGAATGCAGACAATTGGTGGGATTCAAGGTCCTTAACAAGGGTGGGCTCATCAAACTGAATCCATGAAGCGCCAGCTGCCTTCAACTCAGCAATAACCTCCCTAAAAACCATGATAAGTCAAATTATCAACTGATGATTTAGGTGCAATAGTAGTCATTTACTCGTTTCTATGCTTACTTGTAGACGGGAAGGATGCTGCTAAGAAGGGAAAGGGGAGAGAATGATTTCTCTACACCCTTGGCGGCCTTTGAGAGCAACAAGTATGAGACTGGTCCGACAAGTACTGGGACGGTATCAACGCCAAGCTGCATGAGTAGCGAGTGCACAGAATATAAGACATACAATACAAGCACGCAAATAACCTTTAAAAGAAACACTAAGATTCATTTCCGAGTGAACGTCACAAAATTCAGAAATTGCTGCTTAACTCTGTAATCATACTGGCATCACTATTCCCACATTGGAGGGATTATAATGAACAGATAATTAGTAACTGAAAGCTTGTCAAATCAGGTACATTGACAACCTGGTGCTAAACCATGTAATCCTACCAGCATCGCTATTACCATGTTGCAGGGTTTGTAGTGAAACTATAATTAGTAACTGCAAACTCATTTTTGCTATTCTATACTTTCTACATTCAAAGTTTTCAGCACAGGACCTATGGTAATGAGATGTTACAACTATATAAAGTAATTATTAGAGTTACTTGGTTGGCCGTTAACCAATTTGATCAGACAAGAATGAGAATGTTCTGAAATGTCAATGTAAAACTGCACCTTATTGTAAATTGCAACTCTTTTATTAGTTCAAAACAGTTAAGCAAATGTAGGAATAAGAAATAGTTTATTACTACCATCACTTGAGATTTGATTAAAACAGCGGCATTCTAGAGTGATCAGGGTGTTATCACAACGCTTAACAATTAGGCAGGCTAACATCACAAGAGTAAAATTTCACAAGATATAGGAAGTCAGCTAATATATGATTTTACTATCATACCGCCTTAGCCTCCTTGTACTCATTGATAGCCTTGTGAGAAGAGTAGGAGAACTTGGTGCTAGGAGCCAATTCAGGGACGATAAAGTGGCTGTAATAGTAAAAGATGTGGTTAGTATAAGTACTAGATAGAGAATAAACTATGTGAGAACAACCTTAGGTAGAATCCGGTGGACTTACTAGTTGGTGTCGAACCACTTAGTCATCTCCATAGCAGGGACGGTGGCGTTACCCCTAGCCATCGAGAAGTAGGTGCTCAAATTGATCTCCCCACCGGTCCATGAGTAACGGTCTGGGACGGCACCGAGCATGGCGGTGGTGTCAAGAACCTGATCATAGTAGGAGAAGGTGTTGCTGGGGATATACTTGATCCCAGCATCAGCCATCTGCTTCCAGATGCTGGCCCTGAGGTCGGTGGCAACCTTCTCCAAATCCTCGGCGCTGCTCTTGCCATCCCAGAAAGACTCCAGGGCAAACTTGAGCTCCCTCTTGGGGCCCATGCGCGGGTATCCGACAATGTGGGACGCCATCTTTCTGCATTAATAATAGAATTACAATCAGCTTGATCCCGCTAAGTGAGGTAGGATCTTGCAACTGAGACTATGAATCTCTATAATTTAAACATAACCTGAAGAAAACTAAATTACAAAATATAAATTTTCAGTAACAATTTTCTGCAAGCAACTAACTAGCAACATAGCGAACAAACAATAAAATGCATTCATTAAAATTTCTTGGTTCTTGCAGGAAATCTGTTAGGCATGGAATCGTACACCTGATTTTCTAGTTGCTAGTGTCCAAAAGAACAAAAGTAGAAAACTGAACTAAATCAATACAGGTAGGTAGGTTAGGTGTACCAACAGCAACCACTACCATGTAGGCCTCAGGGTTGGTACATAAATCCTAACAACAATTGGTGGGAGGCAGTGGCGGTGGCAGTGTCCCTCTCTTTACACCAGCAAAGGGTGGGACAGGTGGATCTTGGACAATTAAAATAAGTAACGATGGACAAATCTAGCATAGAGTACATTCCAAGTTTATAACAGACACTGCATGCATGGACACTAATAGCAGAATGTTCAGATCTTTTGAGCTACACGCCAGTACCCATGCATTAACAATAAATAAATAAATAAATCTCCAGCTAACAGAATAACAAATCCGAGGAGATAAACCTCTGGGCTCAGGGTCAGATCCAGAACCACTGGGCTGAGCACCTAATAAACAGAGCATGGGCCTAAATATAATTTGGCTAAGGTCTCAGTAGACTTAACTAAATCTAAATCAAGTGACATAACATGGAAGAAAGAAAAAAATGCACGGATCTCCATGTAAGATCCCACAAATATAGCATCAACTGAGATTTAGCGATCACACGAATATAATACTGAATCAAAATTTAACGACGAGAAGAGCCAGATCCCCCAAATCCGAAACCACCGAAACAAATTGGCCATTTCCGTGAACGGAGATCGGATCTGAGCACTCGATCGGCTCAGATCGGACCTCCGGAACGGCACCGGAAAAAACTATTCGCGGAAACAGAGCAGCCCATTCCCGCCCCTGTTCCTGCCAACAGAGCAGCCGAGCTCTCCGCCCGCGCCGCCTACCCGCGGCGCGTACGGGACACGGGTCGAGGACGAGACCCGCCGGCGGTGGCCAGGCGACCGATCCTACAGCCGATTACCAGCACAGATCGTCGTTCAAAGCGCGCGAGACGGCCGATCCGGTGACGGGCGGGATCTAGGCGGACGGGGGTGCGCTCATGCGTGCGGATTCACGGGTGCGCGGAGGAGGGAGGGGGAGGGGTCGCTTACCCTGGGTGCGCGGAGGCGGAGGGGGACGGCGGCGAGCAACGGGGAGGAGGAGGAGGAGGAGGCAGAGAACGGCGAGGGTGAGGGGTTTAGGGGTGTGCTTATTTATAAACCGCTGGCGAGCGATTGGTTGGTGCGTGCGGGGGTATGCGGTTGGTGAGATCTGAATGCTCGCTCGCCTCTGTGGATCTGGTTGCGCAAGATTTTTTTAAACCACAAAAAAGAAATGATTTTATCTTTTTCCCCTTCTTCTTTATTTATTGCTGGGAAAACTAAGTAACGGACGTTCGCTATCTGGCGTTATAGAGCGAACACGTTGGTCGGTGGGGGATTGAGGCAAGGAGAGGAAGAGAAAGAAGGGGATGGGGAGGGGAGCTGTGACCTCCACCCTCCGGGGACTCGTCGGTGTTTGGTGGGTAACGTCGATGCCTCTCCGTGAGAAATAAACGAACTGCCTTGTTGAGGTCACGGTGTCCTGCCGCGAAACCTGTTGTTGATGATGCCTGGTGATGAATGACCAACTAGATCTAGTGGCACAGACGGTCGAGAAGGTGAAGGATAAGCTAGAAGAAAGAACTGGGAGACAACGGTGAGATCAAGGAGGACATCAATGAGGTTGTTTGGGCAGGGAGGGTGGAGGCGGTGAAATGAGGATTGGTGCTTGGAGAAACAAGACAAGGCCGGTGAAGAACAAATGACAGTCGTACCGAAAAAAATTGATGTGTGGCGGTTGAGATCTAACCCTCCCCTCCCCCCTCCACCTTCTATTATGCCTTTTATCCGATGCACGACAAATATCATTTCCCGCTAGGTTCGGTAGCGAAGCAGAGTAAGTTGGTCGGCAAAAAGAGTTGATGTTCAACACGTACGTATCTGCCAGACTTGACCCGCGGATATTGTAATCTAAATTATACATGTGTCATTGTTTTTTGAGATTATACATATGTCATTGTTTTGGAGAAAAGTCATACATATATGTCGCATTCTATGTCGTATTATCGTCCTCCTATACCATACGCATGGACCGCAATTACGATCAATTAGTGATCATCTTTCAGTGCGCGTAAAAACAAATACGCTGTCAGTGTTAAGTGGAAGGTCACCGTAAATTAGGCCCGTTAACTCCAGCAACCACATCATCATCATTCAATCACTTTTGACATTGCACACATGGATCAATTCTTACACAAAGCCGCCCGCACTATATCCGAACAGTAATTTAATCCCTACCGGCAATAACTTTCAATTTTCAATTGATTTTTGGGTAGAAAAACAAAAATGAACAGCTCGATCCGGGTGTCCAGTTTCTCTTTCTTTTTTTGCTTAACCACGTACCATCATGGGAGCATTAGCTTGATGATGATCCTAAAGTTCAAAAAAAAAAAAAAGCTTGATGATGATCCTATTAAGTTATTTCTAGCACGAGCTGTGCCTATTGTTGTGAGGTGTTAGCTCAGATCTGCATATCTTTTAATGTTTGAAGAAAGCTAGTACTATTATTTGTAGAATGGTAGTATGATAGTGCAACCAGGCCAAGCCAACTGTGTCACCACCATAAATAAAGAAGAAGGAAAAGATGCTTTTGTGGAAAGCTTTGCCTCTCTTTCACGGGCACGAATGATGAAGCATGGCAACGAAATACTTAAGAGCGGTGCCACTTTCTGCTACGTACTTCCTCTGTCTGAAAATACTTGTCATCAAAATAGATAAAAAAAGATGTATCTAGATGTATTTTAGTTCTAGATACATCTCTTTTTACCCATTTTGATGACAAATATTTTTGGACGGAGGGACTAGTAACTTTTTAGTACTACCATAATACCTGGTACTCCTGACATTCATGCTGAAACATGTGACCTGGTGCTGTATTTATGCATCCAGCAGATATCACCGCCGATGTACAGTGCATCTCAAACATTATGTTTAAGATGTCTGTTGAAACATTGAGACATGGTCATTGGAAGCCTGTTTTTGAGTGGGAAGGTGTCTGCTTATTGTATTGTGTTAAAAAAAGATAATTATGTTTAATTATATTTTTTGCAGGTAATTATGTTTAACTATATGATTCTACCTTGAAGAAAAAGCATGTACTCCATTATTCGGGGACAACAGCTAGCGATAGGATTAAATAGAATGGCTGAAAAGAATGTGACTGGACCACGGGAAAAATCGCCGACAGTGGGGGTTGGTGAGATAGTGCCACCTCACTTGCCCTGTTCTTTACTTGCACTGAATGCCTGAATGCTGAATTACTCAAATCTGAAGCCCGAAGCAAGGCTAACGCAGTTCGTAAGATTATGGAAAAGAAATTTTGCATCTGTCTTTTGGTCCACGTCGCTGTATGTCTACAGTACATGTTACTTGAGTTTTTTCTTCTGACTATATACGTATCACTTCCCCCGAAAAAAATATACTTCTTCCGTTCCTTTTTACTTTGTATGTAAGATTTATGTCAAGTTAAACTTTGTAATGTTTGACAAAAGTTATATTAAGAGCATCAACATCTAGTACAATGCCAAATATGTGTAATATGAAGCTACATTTCATAATAAATCTGATGATTGTGGATGTTGATATTTTTTCTATAAATTTGATCAAATTAGAGATACTCTGACTTGACACAAGATTTATATATAGACTAAAAGGAACGAAGAGAGTACATGTTACTGGTGTTTATTAACAGTGTTGTCACAAACGACAATGACGTTCAGACAAAAACTAATGAGATTGTGCATCTTCCGTTTGTGGGCCTCTTTGCTTCAAAGATTCTTATGGGTGGGAAAAGTTTCACGTCCCTCGCGGGCGTGGAGGTGGGGACAGGATTTGCATAGGATAATCTGATAATCATATATTCTTTTCGTCCCATAAGAGTGCTATTGACACTGCACTTAGTATAGAGGGAGTAAAAAAACAAGTCAAGAACTTAGAGCATCTTTATCCTATCCAAATAAATTGTTATAAGTGGATAAATTCGTTTTTCCTCATTTAATCAGTAATTAACCGAAGCCCAAAAACCTTTAGTGAAGGAAAAAAATTTACTCCGCAATGCACTGGAGGAGCTATAACATGGCCAAATGGGTCATGGCCCACCCAGAACTTAGCTAAAACAGTAATGGATTAAGAAAAACCTGGGCCACGAGAGGAAAATAGCGGGCTTTCCTTTGTACCGGACCACCCATGTTCTATATTGTAGCTCCGCCGCTGCTGCGGCATCCGCGACTCTTGAATATACTCGACCGCACTCTCGCGGAGTAAAAATCCCCCTTCCCCATTTCGCCTCTTCTTTCATTCCCGTTGTTGCCATGCAAGCCCCGGCGGCGGACCCCCAACCCTACCCCCATCCACTCTGGCCCGCCCACTGCCTATAATGGCTGGATCCAACCGCTCCTCGCCGCCCATCCCCAGCGCGGATCCACGTTGCCACAAGCGGTCCTGAGCTTGTGGTGCGGCCGCCGCGGCACTTCCTCCTCCCGCGAGGCCGACAGTGCCGTCTTCTCCGCCCTCCCACCGTCGTTGCAGCCGCGGAGGAAATACCTTAGCATGCGGTAGCACTAGTGGGGGACGTGGGTCGCGGAGATCACCGACTGCGACACCCATAAGCAGATTTGGATTGGCTCCTTACACTCCACGGTGCAGGCAGAGCGGGAGTACGACATCATGTCGAACCGCCTCCACGGTGTCACCGCTCGGCTTAACTTCCTCGACGGCCTGCCGCGGTTTGAGCCCGTCGACCCCTAGATGGCCACCACACGGAAGATGTGGAAGAACGGGAGACTGATACGTCTCCAGCGTATTTATAATTTTTGATTGTTCCATGCTATTATATTATCTGTTTTGGATGTTCTATATGCTATTCTATATTATTTTTGGGACTAACCTATTAGCCTAGAGCCCAGTGCCAGTTCCAGTTTTTTCCTTGTTTTTGAGTTTCGTAGAAAAGGAATACCAAATGGAGTCCAAACGGAATGAAACCTTCGCGATGATTTTTCTTGGACCAGAAGACAACCAAGAGACTTGGAGATGAAGTCGGAGGAGCCACAGGGCGGCCACAAGGATGGAGGGCGCACCCCCCACCCTTGTGGGGCCCCTCGTGACCCTCCTGACCTAATTCTTTCGCCTATAGATTCTCATATATCCCCAAACCACCAGAGGCATCCACGAAAACACTTTTCTGCTGCCGCAACCTTCTGTACCCGTGAGATCCCATCTAGGGACCTTTTCCGGCGTCCTGTCGGAGGGGGATTCGATCACAGAGGGCTTGCACATCAACTCTATTACCCTTCCGATGAAGCGTGAGTAGTTTACCACAGACCTACGGGTCCATAGCTAGTAGCCACATGGCTTCTTCTCTCTGTTTGATTCTCAATACCATGTTCTTCTCGATGTTCTTGGAGATCTATTTGATGTAATACTTTTTTGCGGCATGTTTGCCGAGATCCGATCATTTGTGGATTTATGATCAGCTTATCTATGAATATTATTTGAATCTTCTCCGCATTCTTATATGCATGATTTGATATCTTTGTAATTCTCTTCGAACTATCGGTTTGGTTTGACCGACTAGATTGGTTTTTCTTGCAATGGGAGAAGTGCTTAGCTTTGGGTTCAATCTTGCGGTGTCCTTTCCCAGTGACAGTAGGGGTAGCAAGGCACGTATTGTATTGTTGCCATCGAGTATAAAAAGATAGGGTTTTCATCATATTGCTTGAGTTAATTCCTCTACATCATGTCATCTTACTTAATGCATTACTCCATTCTTTATGAACTTAATACTTTAGATGCATGCTGGATAGCGGTCGATGTGTGGAGTAATAGTATGAGATACAGGAGTCGGTCTACTTGACACGGGCGTGATGCCTATATTTCATAATCATTGCCTTAGATATCGTCATAACTTTGCGCTTTTCTATCAATTGCTTGGCAGTAATTTGTTCACCCACCGTATTATTTGCTATCTTGAGAGAAGCCTCTAGTGAAACCTATGGTCCCCGGGTCTATTTTCCATCATATTAGTTTCCGATCTACTATTTTTCAATCTTTTACTTTCCAATCTATAAACCAAAAATACCAAAAATATTTACTTTATCATTTATCTATCTCTATTAGATCTCACTTTTGTAAGTAACTGTGAAGGGATTGACAATCCCTTTAGCGCGTTGGGTGCAAGTTTGTTTGATTGTTTGTGCAAGTCTTGGTGATTTGTGAGTTGTCTCCTACTGGATTGATACCTTGGTTCTCTAACTGAGGGAAATACTTATCTCTACTTTGTTGCATCACCCTTTCCTCTTCAAGGGAAAAACCAACGCAACCTCAAGAAGTAGCAGGAAGAATTTCTGGCGCTGTTGCCTGGGAGATCTACACCAAGTCAAGATATACCAAGTACCCATCATAAACTCTCATCTCTTGCATTACATTATTCGCCATTCGCCTCTCGTTTTCTCTCCCCCACTTTTAAAACGATTTTCGAAAGATTTGTCTTTTCTTCGCCCTTTTCTTTGCCCCTCTTCCGTTCGTCTTCTTCGCTCGCTTTTTGTGTGCTCATGTATTGGATTGCTTGCTTTGTCACGACGGTTCAAGAGAATACCAAATTGTGTGACTTTTCCAACACCAATAACAATTATTTTATTAGTACTCCGATTGCTCCCGTCACTAGTGCAGAATCTTGTGAAATTAATGCTGCTTTGTTGAATCTTGTTATGAAAGATCAATTTTCTGGCCTTCCTAGTGAAGACACCGCATCCCATCTAACCAACTTCATTGATTTGCGTGATATGCAAAGGAAGAAAGATATGGATAATGATATTGTTAAATTGAAGCTATTTTCATTTTCACTTAGAGATTGTGCTAAAACTTGGTTTTCATCTTTGCCTAAAAATAGTATTGATTCATGGAACAAGTGTAAAGATGCTTTTATCTCTAAGTATTTTCCTCCCGCTAAGATCATCTTCCTTAGGAACAATATTATGAATTTTAAGCAACTTGATCATGAACATGTTGCACAATCTTGGGAGAGGATGAAATTGATGATACAAAATTGCCCTACTCATGGTTTGAATTTGTGGATAATTATACAACAATTTTATGTCGGATTGAATTTTGCTTCTAGAAATGTCTTAGATTCAGCCACGGGAGGCACTTTTATGGAAATTACTTTAGGAGAAGCTACTAAACTCCTAGATAATATTATGATTAATTATTCTCAATGGCACACCGAAAGATCTTCCACTAGTAAAAAAGGTGCAAGCGATTGAAGAGATTAATGTTTTGAGTGGAAAGATGGATGAACTTATGAAATTATTTGCTAGCAAGAGTGCTTATATTGATCCTAATGATATGCCTTTATCTACTTTGATTGAAAATAACAATGAATCTATGGATGTGAATTTTGTTAGTAGGAACAATTTTGGTAATAATGCATATAGAGGTAATTTTAATCCTAGGCTGTTTCCTAGTAATCCCTCTAATATCTATGGATGTGGATTTTGTTAGTAGGAACAATTTTGGTAATAATGCATATAGAGGTAATTTTAATCCTAGGATGTTTCCTAGTAATCCCTCTAATAATTATTGTAAGTCCTACAACAATTTTTATGGAAATTTTAATAAGATGCCCTCTGATTTGGAGATCAGTGTTAAATAATTTATGAGTTCGCAAAAGAATTTCAATGCTTTGGTTGAAGAAAAATTTCTCAAGATTGATGATTTGGCTAGGAACGTGGATAGAATTTCTCTTGATGTTGAATCTTTGAAACTTAGATCTATTCCACCCAAGCGTGATATTAATGAGTCTCTCAAAGCCATGAGAATTTCCATTGATGAGTGCAAAGAAAGAACAGCTAAGATGCGTGCTAAACAAGATTGGTTTGAAAAAGCGTGTTCTTCTAGTTTTCGTGAAAATAATGATGAAGATCTTAAAGTGATTGATGTGACTCCTATTGAATCTTTGTTTTCCACTATAAATCTTGATAAAGATGGGACTGGAGATGAGTCAACTTTAGTTGAAAGGCGTCCCAATGATTCGGAGTTTTTAGATCTTGAAGTGAAAATTGATAAAAGTGAGATTGGAGAGGCGAAGACTTTAAGTAGCAATGAACCCACTCTTTTGGATTTCAAGGAATTTAATTATGATAATTATTGTTCAATAGATTGTATTTCCTTGTTGCAATCCATGTTGAATTCTCCTCATGCTTATAATCAAAACAAATTTTTTACTAAACATATTGTTGATGCTATGATGCAATCTTTTGAAGAAAAGCTTGAATTGGAAGTTTCTATCCCTAGAAAACTTTATGATGAGGGGGAACCTACTATCAAGATTAATATTAAAGATTATGAGTGCCATGCTTTGTGTGATTTGGGTGCTAGCATTTCCACAATTCCAAAAACTTTATGTGATGTGTTAGGTTTCCGTGAATTTGATGATTGTTCTTTAAATTTGCATCTTGCGGATTCCACTATTAAGAAACCTATGGGAAGGATTAATGATGTTCTTGTTGTTGCAAATAGGAATTATGTGCTCGTAGATTTCATTGTTCTTGATATAGATTGCAATCTACATGTCCTATTACTCTTGGTAGACCTTTCCTTAGAAGTATTGGTGCAATTATTGATATGAAAGAAGGAAACATTAGATTTCAATTTACGTTAAGGAAGGGCATGGAACACTTTCCTAGAAAGAAAATTAAATTGTCATATGAATCTATTATGAGAGCTGCTAATGGATTGCATACCAAAGATGAAAATACCTAGATCTATTTGTGTTTTATGCCTAGCAAAGGGCGTTAAACAATAGCTCTTGTTGGGAGGCAACCCAATTTTATTTTTGTTCTTTGCTTTTTTTTCCTGTTTTCTTTTAAATAATTCATATAGCCTCTGGTTAGATGTGGTTTTGTGTTTAATTAGTGTTTGTGCCAAGTAAGACCTTTGGGATGGCTTACTGTGATACTTGTTTTGATCTTGCTGAGAAACAGAAACATTTGTGCCCAAGAAAATAATATTAATAATTCACATAAGCGTGATTTTGATATGATTTTTTCTGAATTGGATTGGTAAACAAATTTCCCAGGTTGTCCTAATTTTTCAGAATTTTTGGAGTTACAAAAGTATTCAAAGTTTTCAGATTCTACAGACTGTTCTGGTTTTGACAGATTCTATTTTCTTTGTGTTGTTTACTTATTTTGATGAATCTATGGGTAATATCAGGGGGTATGAACCATGGAAAAGTTGTAATACAGTAGATATTTGATAACCCACAAGTATAGGGGATCGCAATAGCTTTCTAGGGTAGAGTATTCAACCCAAATTTATTGATTCAACACAAGGGGAGCCAAAGAGTATTCTTGAGTATTAGCAGTTGAGTTGTCAATTCAACCACACCTGGATAACTTAGTATCTGCAGCAAAGTGTTTACTAGCAAAAGTGGTATGATAATAAAGGTAACCGTAGCAAAAGTAAAGATAAATGTTTTTGGGTTTTTGTAGTAATTGTAACAGTAGCAACGGAAAAGTAAATAAGCGAAGAACAATATATGAAAAGCTCGTAGGCAATGGATAATTATGCCGGATGTGATTCCTCATGCAATAGTTATAACATAGGGTGATATAGAACTAGCTCCAATTCATCAATGTAATGTAGGCATCAAACCCTAACAAAACTAACTTGATTACATGGTAAATCTCATCCAACCCATCACCGTCCAGCAAGCCTACGATGGAATTACTCACGCACGGCGGTGAGCATCATGAAATTGGTGATGGAGGATGGTTGATGATGATGACGACGACGAATCCCCCTCTCCGGAGCCCCGAACGGACTCCAGATCAGCCCTCCCGAGAGCGATTAGGGCTTGGCGGCGGCTCCGTGTCATAAAACGCGATGAAACTTTCTCTCTGATTTTTTTCTCCCCGAACGTGAATATATGGAGTTGGAGTTGACGTCGGTGGAGGTCCAGGGGGGCCACGAGATAGGAGGCCGCGCCCTGGGGGGGGCCCTGTCTCGTGGACAGGCTGTGGGCCCCTGGCATTAATTCTTTCGCCAAAAATTCTTATAAATTCCAAAAAGTGCCTCCGTGGATTTCGGGACATTCCGAGAACTTTTCTTTTCTACACATAAAACAACATCATGGCAGTTCTGCTGAAAACAACGTCAGTCGGGTTAGTTTCATTCAAATCATGCAAGTTAGAGTCCAAAACAAGGGCAAAAGTGTTTGGAAAAGTAGATACGTTGGAGACGTATCAACTCCACCAAGCTTAAACCTTTGCTTGTCCTCAAGCAATTCAGTTGATAAACTGGAAGTGATAAAGAAAAACTTTTACAAACTCTGTTTGCTCTTGTTGTTGTAACATGAAAAGCCAACATTCAAGTTTCAGCAAATATTATGAACTAACCATACTCACAATAACACATAGGTCTCACAATTACTCATATCAATAGCATAATCAGCTAGCGAGCCATAATAATAAAACTCGGATGACAACACTTTCTCAAAATAATCATAACATGATATAACAATATGGTATCTCTCTAGCCCTTCCTGAGACCGCAAAACATAAATGCGGAGCACCTTTAAAGATCAAGAACTGACTAAACATTGTAATTCATGGTGAAAGAGATCCAATCAAGTCATACCCAATATAAACCAATAGTAATGAATGCAAATGACAGTGTGCTCTACAGCGAGTGCTTTTAATAAGAAGGGTGATGACTCAACATAAAAGTAAATAGATAGGCCCTTCGCAGAGGGAAGCAGGGATTTGTAGAGGTGCCAGAGCTCGATTTTAAAATAGGGATTGAATAACATTTTGAGCGGCATACTTTCGCTGTCAACGCAACAACTATGAGATGGCTGTATCTTCCATACTACATGCATTATAGGCAGTTCCCAAACAGAATGGTAAAGGTTTATACTGTTGGGTTATGTAGTAATTTCAAAAAAAATCCTACGCACACGCAAGATCATGGTGATGGCATAGAAACGAGAGGGGAGAGTGTTGTCTACGTACCCTTGTAGACCGTTAAGTGGAAGCGTTATGACAACGCGGTTGATGTAGTCGTACGTCTTCACGATTCGACTGATCCAAGCACCGGACGTACGGCACCTCTGTGTTCAGCACACGTCCAGCTCGATGACGTTCCCCGGGCTCCAATCCAGCGAAGCGTCGGGGATGAGTTCCGCCAGCACGACGGCATGGTGACGATGATGATGTTCTACCGGCGCAGGGCTTCGCCTAAACTCCACGATGATATGACCGAGGTGGAATATGGTGGAGGGGGGCACCGCACACGCTAAGGAACGATCCGTAGATCAACTTGTGTGTCTATGGGTGCCCCTCCCCGTATATAAAGGGGAGAGGAGGAGGGCCGCCAAGGGGAGGCGCGCCTAGGAGGGGGAACCTACTCCAGTAGGTTTGCCCCTCCTTTCCTATTCCAAGAAGGAGGGAAGGAAGGAGTGGGAGAGGGAAGGCAGGGGCGCCCCCCTTCCTGTCCTATTCGGACTCAAGGGAGGGGCGCCTCTTGCCTTGGCCGCCCCTCTCTCTCTCCACTAGGGCCCAATAAGGCCCATTAGTTCCTGGGGGTTCCAGTAACCCTCCAAGACTCCGTTTTTCTCCGAAAACATTCGAACACTTCCGGTGTCCGAATATAGTCATCCAATATATCAATCTTTATGTCTCGACCATTTCGAGACTCCTCGTCATGTCCGTGATCATATCCGGGACTCTGAACAACCTTCGGTACATCAAAACATATAAACTCATAATAAAACTGTCATCGTAACGTTAAGCGTGCGGACCCTACGGGTTCGAGAACTATGTAGACATGACCTACAACTATTCTCGGTCAATAACCAATAGTGGAACCTAGATGTTCATATTGGTTCCCACATATTCTACGAAGATCTTTATCGGTCAAACCGCATAACAACATACGTTGTTCCCTTTGTCATTGGTATGTTACTTGCCCGAGATTCGATCGTCGGTATCCAATACCTAGTTCAATCTCGTTACCGGCAAGTCTCTTTACTCGTTCCGTAATACATCATTTCATAACTAACTCATTAGTTACAATGCTTGCAAGGCTTAGGTGATGAGTATTACCGAGAAGGCCCAGAGATACCTCTCCGACAATCGGAGTGATAAAACCTAATCTCGAATTATGCCAACTCAAGATGTACCTTTGGAGACACCTGTAGAGCACCTTTCACCCAGTTACATTGTGACGTTTGGTAGCACACAAAATGTTCCTCCGGTAAACGGGAGTTGCACAATCTCATAGTTGCAGGAACTTTGTATAAGTCATGAAGAAAGCAATAGCAACATACTAAACGATCAAGTGCTAAGCTAAGGAATGGGTCAAGTCAATCACATCATTTTCCTAATGATGTGATCCCATTAATCAAATGACATCACATGCCTATGGTTAGGAAACATAACCATCTTTGATCAATGAGCTAGTCAAGTAGAGGCATACTAGTGACACTATGTTTGTCTATGTATTCACACATGTATCATGTTTCTGGTTAATACAATTCTAGCATGAATAATAAACATTTATCATGATATGAGGAAATAATTAATAACTTTATTATTGCCTCTAGGGCATATTTCCTTCAGTCTCGCACTTGCACTAGAGTCAACAATCTAGATTACATAGTAATGATTCTAACACCCATGGAGTCTTGGTGCTGATCATGTTTTGCTCGTGAGAGAGGCTTAGTCAACGGGTCTGGAACATTCAGATCCGTATGTATCTTGCAAATCTCTATGTCTCCCACTTGGACTTGGTCCCGAATGGAATTGAAGCGTCTCTTAATGTGCTTGGTCCTCTTGTGAAATCTGGATTCCTTTGCCAAGGCAATTGCACCAGTATTGTCACAGAAGATCTTCATTGGTCCCGATGCACTAGGTACAACACCTGGATCGGAAATGAACTCCTTCATCCAGACTCCTTCATTTGCTCCTTCCAAAGCAGCTATGTACTCCGCTTCACATGTAGATCCCGCCACGACGCTTTGTTTAGAACTGCACCAACTTACAGCTCCACCGCTTAATAAAAATACGATCCGGTTTGCGATTTAGAATTGTCCGGATCGATGTCAAAGCTTGCATCGACGTAACCATTTACGACTAGCTCTTTGTCACCTCCATATACGAGAAACATATCCTTTGTCCTTTTCGTATTTCAGATGTTCTTGACCGCTGTCCAATGACCCACTCTGGATTACTTTGGTACCTCCCCGCCAAACTAATAGCAAGGCACACATCGTCCGGTACACAAGATTGCATACATGATAGAGCCTATGGTGAAGCATAGGAACTCCTTTCATTTTCTCTCTATCTTCTGCAGTGGTCGGCATTGAGTCCGACTCAACTTTATACCTTGTAATACTGGTAAGAACCCTTTCTTTGCTCGTTCCATATTGAACCTTTTCAATACTTTATCAAGGTACGTGCTTTGTGAAAGTCCAATCAAGCGTCTTGATCTATCTCTATAGATCTTAATGCCCAATATGTAAGCAGCTTCACCGAGGTCTTTCATTGAAAAACTTTTATTCAAGTATCCTTTTATGCTATCCAGAAATTCTATATCATTTCCAATCAACAATATGTCATCCACATATAATATTAGAAATGCTACAGAGCTCCCACTCACTTTCTTGTAAATACAAAGCTTCTCCAAAAGTCATAGATAAAACCATATGCTTTGATCACACTATCAAAGCGTTTATTCCAACTCCGAGAGGCTTGCACCAGACCATAGATAGATCGCTGGAGCTTGCACACTTTGTTAGCTCCCTTAGGATCGACAAAACCCTCTGGTTGCATCATATACAACTCTTCTTCCAGAAATCCATTCAGAATGCGGTTTTACATCCATCGCCAAATTTCATAATCATAAAATGCGCAATCGCTAACATGATTCGGAGAGACTTAAGCATCGCTTCGGGTGAGAAAGTCTCATCGTAGTCCCCTTGAACTTGTCGAAAACCTTTTGCAACAAGTCGAGCTTTATAGACGCTTACATTACCGTCGTGTCGGTCTTCTTCTTAAAGATCCATTTATTCTCAATGGCTTGCCGATCATCGGCAAGTCAACCAAAGTCCACACTTTGTTCTCATACATGGATCCCATCTCAGATTTCATGGCCTCTAGCCATTTTGCGAAATCTGGGCTCATCATCGCTTCCTCATAGTTCGTAGGTTCATCATGGTCAAGTAACATGACTTCTAGAATAGGATTACCGTACCACTCAGTGCGGATCTTACTCTGTAGACCTCACGAGGTTCATGAGATACTTGATCTGAAGTTTCATGATCAATATCATTAGCTTCCTCACTAATTGGTGTATTTGTCACAGGAACTAATTTCTGTGATGAACTACTTTTCAATAAGGGAGCAGGTACCGTTACCTCATCAAGTTCTAATTTCCTCCCACTCACTTCTTTTGAGAGAAACTCCTTCTCTAGAAAGGATCCATTCTTAGCAACGAATGTCTTGCCTTCGGATCTGTGATAGAAGGTGTACCCAACAGTTTCTTTTGGGTATCCTATGAAGACACATTTCTCCGATTTGGGTTCGAGCTTATCTGGTTGAAGTTTCTTCACGTAAGCATCGCAGCCCCAAACTTTAAGAAACGACAACTTTGGTTTCTTGCCAAACCACAGTTCATAAGGTGTCGTCTCAACGGATTTAGATGGTGCCCTATTTAATATGAATGTAGCCGTCTCTAAAGCATAACCCCAAAATGATAGCGGTAAATCTGTAAGAGACATCATAGATCGCACCATATCTAGTAAAGTACGATTACGACGTTCGGACACACCATTTCTTTGTGGTGTTCTAGGTGGCGTGAGTTGAGAAACTATTCCGCATTGTTTCAAATGTAAACCAAACTCGTAACTCAAATATTCTCCTCCACGATCAGATCGTAGAAATTTTATTTTCTTGTTACGATGATTTTCCACTTCACTCTGAAATTCTTTGAACTTTTCAAATGTTTCAGACTTGTGCTTCATTAAGTAGATATACCCATATCTGCTCAAATCATCTGTGAAGGTGACAAAATAACGATATCCGCCACGTGCTTCAACATTCATCGGACCACATACATCTGTATGTATGATTTCCAACAAATCTGTTGCTCTCTCCATAGTACCGGAGAACGGTGTTTTAGTCATCTTGCCCATGAGGCACGGTTCACAAGTACCAATTGATTCATAATCAAGTGATTCCAAAAGTCCATCAGTATGGAGTTTCTTCATGCGCTTTACACCGATATGACCTAAACGGCAATGCCACAAATAAGTTGAACTATCATTATCAACTCTGCATCTTTTGGCTTCAACATTATGAATATGTGTATCACTACTATCGAGATTCAATAAAAATAGACCACTCTTCAAGGGTGCATGACCATAAAAGATATTACTCATATAAATAGAACAACCATTATTCTCTGATTTAAATGAATAACCGTCTAACATCAAACAAGATCCAGATATAATGTTCATGCTCAACGCTGGCACCAAATAACAATTATTCAGGTCTAAAACTAATCCCGAAGGTAGATGTAGAGGTAGCGTGCCGACCGCGATCACATCGACTTTGGAACCGTTTCCCACGCGCATCGTCACCTCGCCCTGGCCACCGCTCGCTTATTCCGTAGTCCTGCTTCGAGTTGCAAATATTAGCAATGAACCAAGATCAAATACCTGTGTTACTACAAGCTCTAGTTAGGTACACATCAATAACATGTATATCACATATACCTTTGTTCACTTTGCCATCCTTCTTATCCGCCAAATACTTGGGGCAGTTCCGCTTCCAATGGACGATGCGCTTGTAGTAGAAGCACTGCTTTGTGCTTAGGTCCGGACTTGGGTTTCTTCTCTTGAGCAGCAACTTGCTTGCTGTTCTTCTTGAAGTTCCCTTCTTCTTCCCTTTGCCCTTTTCTTGAAACTAGTGGTCTTGTTGACCATCAACACTTGATGCTCCTTCTTGATTTCTACCTCCGCAGCCTTTAGCATTGCGAAGAGCTCGGGAATTGTCTTGTTCATCCCTTGCATATTATAGTTCATCACAAAGCTCTTGTAGCTTGGTGGCGATGATTGGAGAATTCATCAATGACGCTATCATCCGGAAGA